>JARJEI010000066.1:0-627313 GCA_029955415.1 Lottia scabra
CAAGTAGGAGTAACTTCAAACTGGCCCATTGAACTGACTAAAACATTTTTTTTTCTGCACCAAATCGTGTTGGGCAGATGCGCAGCGATGTGCTCTTTCTTTTCATATGCAAAAGTCCTATATTGGAGCAATCTTTATGCCTTTCCTGAGCTAACCCTAGTTTGCTGTTCAAAAGAGAGTTACCCCGAGCTAACCCTAGGGTTAGCGTTAGGGTTAAGCCTAGGGTTAGAGTTGGGGTTAAACATAGTCTCGGTAGCCGAGTGGTCTCCGTACTCTTTTGCCAACCTGGAGGTCCCGGGTTCGATTCCCAGGTAAGGTACTGGAATTTTTTTTATTTTTTTCAAGTCCGGCACTGTCTTGTCTATCATTTCGTGACAGAAAAATAATTTTATCAACATTGGACGAGGCTGTGCATAGCTAACCCTAATTTACTTTCCTCCACTAGACTTGTTAGGCCATTAGCAAGTAGGAGTAACTTCAAACTGGCCCATTGAACTGACTAAAACATTTTTTTTCTGCACCAAATCGTGTTGGGCAGATGCGCAGCGATGTGCTCTTTCTTTTCATATGCAAAAGTCCTATATTGGAGCAATCTTTATGCCTTTCCTGAGCTAACCCTAGTTTGCTGTTCAAAAGAGAGTTACCCCGAGCTAACCCTAGGGTTAGCGTTAGGGTTAAGCCTAGGGTTAGAGTTGGGGTTAAACATAGTCTCGGTAGCCGAGTGGTCTCCGTACTCTTTTGCCAACCTGGAGGTCCCGGGTTCGATTCCCAGGTAAGGTACTGGAATTTTTTTTTTTTTTCAAGTCCGGCACTGTCTTGTCTATCATTTCGTGACAGAAAAATAATTTTATCAACATTGGACGAGGCTGTGCATAGCTAACCCTAATTTACTTTCCTCCACTAGACTTGTTAGGCCATTAGCAAGTAGGAGTAACTTCAAACTGGCCCATTGAACTGACTAAAACATTTTTTTTCTGCACCAAATCGTGTTGGGCAGATGCGCAGCGATGTGCTCTTTCTTTTCATATGCAAAAGTCCTATATTGGAGCAATCTTTATGCCTTTCCTGAGCTAACCCTAGTTTGCTGTTCAAAAGAGAGTTACCCCGAGCTAACCCTAGGGTTAGCGTTAGGGTTAACCCTAGGGTTAGAGTTGGGGTTAAACATAGTCTCGGTAGCCGAGTGGTCTCCGTACTCTTTTGCCAACCTGGAGGTCCCGGGTTCGATTCCCAGGTAAGGTACTGGAATTTTTTTTTATTTTTTTCAAGTCCGGCACTGTCTTGTCTATCATTTCGTGACAGAAAAATAATTTTATCAACATTGGACGAGGCTGTGCATAGCTAACCCTAATTTACTTTCCTCCACTAGACTTGTTAGGCCATTAGCAAGTAGGAGTAACTTCAAACTGGCCCATTGAACTGACTAAAACATTTTTTTTTCTGCACCAAATCGTGTTGGGTAGATGCGCAGCGATGTGCTCTTTCTTTTCATATGCAAAAGTCCTATATTGGAGCAATCTTTATGCCTTTCCTGAGCTAACCCTAGTTTGCTGTTCAAAAGAGAGTTACCCCGAGCTAACCCTAGGGTTAGCGTTAGGGTTAAGCCTAGGGTTAGAGTTGGGGTTAAACATAGTCTCGGTAGCCGAGTGGTCTCCGTACTCTTTTGCCAACCTGGAGGTCCCGGGTTCGATTCCCAGGTAAGGTACTGGAATTTTTTTTTTTTTCAAGTCCGGCACTGTCTTGTCTATCATTTCGTGACAGAAAAATAATTTTATCAACATTGGACGAGGCTGTGCATAGCTAACCCTAATTTACTTTCCTCCACTAGACTTGTTAGGCCATTAGCAAGTAGGAGTAACTTCAAACTGGCCCATTGAACTGACTAAAACATTTTTTTTCTGCACCAAATCGTGTTGGGCAGATGCGCAGCGATGTGCTCTTTCTTTTCATATGCAAAAGTCCTATATTGGAGCAATCTTTATGCCTTTCCTGAGCTAACCCTAGTTTGCTGTTCAAAAGAGAGTTACCCCGAGCTAACCCTAGGGTTAGCGTTAGGGTTAAGCCTAGGGTTAGAGTTGGGGTTAAACATAGTCTCGGTAGCCGAGTGGTCTCCGTACTCTTTTGCCAACCTGGAGGTCCCGGGTTCGATTCCCAGGTAAGGTACTGGAATTTTTTTTTATTTTTTTCAAGTCCGGCACTGTCTTGTCTATCATTTCGTGACAGAAAAATAATTTTATCAACATTGGACGAGGCTGTGCATAGCTAACCCTAATTTACTTTCCTCCACTAGACTTGTTAGGCCATTAGCAAGTAGGAGTAACTTCAAACTGGCCCATTGAACTGACTAAAACATTTTTTTTCTGCACCAAATCGTGTTGGGCAGATGCGCAGCGATTGTGCTCTTTCTTTTCATATGCAAAAGTCCTATATTGGAGCAATCTTTATGCCTTTCCTGAGCTAACCCTAGTTTGCTGTTCAAAAGAGAGTTACCCCGAGCTAACCCTAGGGTTAGCGTTAGGGTTAAGCCTAGGGTTAGAGTTGGGGTTAAACATAGTCTCGGTAGCCGAGTGGTCTCCGTACTCTTTTGCCAACCTGGAGGTCCCGGGTTCGATTCCCAGGTAAGGTACTGGAATTTTTTTTTTTTTCAAGTCCGGCACTGTCTTGTCTATCATTTCGTGACAGAAAAATAATTTTATCAACATTGGACGAGGCTGTGCATAGCTAACCCTAATTTACTTTCCTCCACTAGACTTGTTAGGCCATTAGCAAGTAGGAGTAACTTCAAACTGGCCCATTGAACTGACTAAAACATTTTTTTTCTGCACCAAATCGTGTTGGGCAGATGCGCAGCGATGTGCTCTTTCTTTTCATATGCAAAAGTCCTATATTGGAGCAATCTTTATGCCTTTCCTGAGCTAACCCTAGTTTGCTGTTCAAAAGAGAGTTACCCCGAGCTAACCCTAGGGTTAGCGTTAGGGTTAAGCCTAGGGTTAGAGTTGGGGGTTAAACATAGTCTCGGTAGCCGAGTGGTCTCCGTACTCTTTTGCCAACCTGGAGGTCCCGGGTTCGATTCCCAGGTAAGGTACTGGAATTTTTTTTATTTTTTTCAAGTCCGGCACTGTCTTGTCTATCATTTCGTGACAGAAAAATAATTTTATCAACATTGGACGAGGCTGTGCATAGCTAACCCTAATTTACTTTCCTCCACTAGACTTGTTAGGCCATTAGCAAGTAGGAGTAACTTCAAACTGGCCCATTGAACTGACTAAAACATTTTTTTTCTGCACCAAATCGTGTTGGGGTAGATGCGCAGCGATGTGCTCTTTCTTTTCATATGCAAAAGTCCTATATTGGAGCAATCTTTATGCCTTTCCTGAGCTAACCCTAGTTTGCTGTTCAAAAGAGAGTTACCCCGAGCTAACCCTAGGGTTAGCGTTAGGGTTAAGCCTAGGGTTAGAGTTGGGGTTAAACATAGTCTCGGTAGCCGAGTGGTCTCCGTACTCTTTTGCCAACCTGGAGGTCCCGGGTTCGATTCCCAGGTAAGGTACTGGAATTTTTTTTTTTTTTCAAGTCCGGCACTGTCTTGTCTATCATTTCGTGACAGAAAAATAATTTTATCAACATTGGACGAGGCTGTGCATAGCTAACCCTAATTTACTTTCCTCCACTAGACTTGTTAGGCCATTAGCAAGTAGGAGTAACTTCAAACTGGCCCATTGAACTGACTAAAACATTTTTTTTCTGCACCAAATCGTGTTGGGCAGATGCGCAGCGATGTGCTCTTTCTTTTCATATGCAAAAGTCCTATATTGGAGCAATCTTTATGCCTTTCCTGAGCTAACCCTAGTTTGCTGTTCAAAAGAGAGTTACCCCGAGCTAACCCTAGGGTTAGCGTTAGGGTTAAGCCTAGGGTTAGAGTTGGGGTTAAACATAGTCTCGGTAGCCGAGTGGTCTCCGTACTCTTTTGCCAACCTGGAGGTCCCGGGTTCGATTCCCAGGTAAGGTACTGGAATTTTTTTTATTTTTTTCAAGTCCGGCACTGTCTTGTCTATCATTTCGTGACAGAAAAATAATTTTATCAACATTGGACGAGGCTGTGCATAGCTAACCCTAATTTACTTTCCTCCACTAGACTTGTTAGGCCATTAGCAAGTAGGAGTAACTTCAAACTGGCCCATTGAACTGACTAAAACATTTTTTTTCTGCACCAAATCGTGTTGGGCAGATGCGCAGCGATGTGCTCTTTCTTTTTCATATGCAAAAGTCCTATATTGGAGCAATCTTTATGCCTTTCCTGAGCTAACCCTAGTTTGCTGTTCAAAAGAGAGTTACCCCGAGCTAACCCTAGGGTTAGCGTTAGGGTTAAGCCTAGGGTTAGAGTTGGGGTTAAACATAGTCTCGGTAGCCGAGTGGTCTCCGTACTCTTTTGCCAACCTGGAGGTCCCGGGTTCGATTCCCAGGTAAGGTACTGGAATTTTTTTTTTTTTTCAAGTCCGGCACTGTCTTGTCTATCATTTCGTGACAGAAAAATAATTTTATCAACATTGGACGAGGCTGTGCATAGCTAACCCTAATTTACTTTCCTCCACTAGACTTGTTAGGCCATTAGCAAGTAGGAGTAACTTCAAACTGGCCCATTGAACTGACTAAAACATTTTTTTTTCTGCACCAAATCGTGTTGGGCAGATGCGCAGCGATGTGCTCTTTCTTTTCATATGCAAAAGTCCTATATTGGAGCAATCTTTATGCCTTTCCTGAGCTAACCCTAGTTTTGCTGTTCAAAAGAGAGTTACCCCGAGCTAACCCTAGGGTTAGCGTTAGGGTTAAGCCTAGGGTTAGAGTTGGGGTTAAACATAGTCTCGGTAGCCGAGTGGTCTCCGTACTCTTTTGCCAACCTGGAGGTCCCGGGTTCGATTCCCAGGTAAGGTACTGGAATTTTTTTTATTTTTTTCAAGTCCGGCACTGTCTTGTCTATCATTTCGTGACAGAAAAATAATTTTATCAACATTGGACGAGGCTGTGCATAGCTAACCCTAATTTACTTTCCTCCACTAGACTTGTTAGGCCATTAGCAAGTAGGAGTAACTTCAAACTGGCCCATTGAACTGACTAAAACATTTTTTTTCTGCACCAAATCGTGTTGGGTAGATGCGCAGCGATGTGCTCTTTCTTTTCATATGCAAAAGTCCTATATTGGAGCAATCTTTATGCCTTTCCTGAGCTAACCCTAGTTTGCTGTTCAAAAGAGAGTTACCCCGAGCTAACCCTAGGGTTAGCGTTAGGGTTAAGCCTAGGGTTAGAGTTGGGGTTAAACATAGTCTCGGTAGCCGAGTGGTCTCCGTACTCTTTTGCCAACCTGGAGGTCCCGGGTTCGATTCCCAGGTAAGGTACTGGAATTTTTTTTTTTTTTCAAGTCCGGCACTGTCTTGTCTATCATTTCGTGACAGAAAAATAATTTTATCAACATTGGACGAGGCTGTGCATAGCTAACCCTAATTTACTTTCCTCCACTAGACTTGTTAGGCCATTAGCAAGTAGGAGTAACTTCAAACTGGCCCATTGAACTGACTAAAACATTTTTTTTTCTGCACCAAATCGTGTTGGGCAGATGCGCAGCGATGTGCTCTTTCTTTTCATATGCAAAAGTCCTATATTGGAGCAATCTTTATGCCTTTCCTGAGCTAACCCTAGTTTGCTGTTCAAAAGAGAGTTACCCCGAGCTAACCCTAGGGTTAGCGTTAGGGTTAAGCCTAGGGTTAGAGTTGGGGTTAAACATAGTCTCGGTAGCCGAGTGGTCTCCGTACTCTTTTGCCAACCTGGAGGTCCCGGGTTCGATTCCCAGGTAAGGTACTGGAATTTTTTTTATTTTTTTCAAGTCCGGCACTGTCTTGTCTATCATTTCGTGACAGAAAAATAATTTTATCAACATTGGACGAGGCTGTGCATAGCTAACCCTAATTTACTTTCCTCCACTAGACTTGTTAGGCCATTAGCAAGTAGGAGTAACTTCAAACTGGCCCATTGAACTGACTAAAACATTTTTTTTCTGCACCAAATCGTGTTGGGCAGATGCGCAGCGATGTGCTCTTTCTTTTCATATGCAAAAGTCCTATATTGGAGCAATCTTTATGCCTTTCCTGAGCTAACCCTAGTTTGCTGTTCAAAAGAGAGTTACCCCGAGCTAACCCTAGGGTTAGCGTTAGGGTTAAGCCTAGGGTTAGAGTTGGGGTTAAACATAGTCTCGGTAGCCGAGTGGTCTCCGTACTCTTTTGCCAACCTGGAGGTCCCGGGTTCGATTCCCAGGTAAGGTACTGGAATTTTTTTTTTTTTCAAGTCCGGCACTGTCTTGTCTATCATTTCGTGACAGAAAAATAATTTTATCAACATTGGACGAGGCTGTGCATAGCTAACCCTAATTTACTTTCCTCCACTAGACTTGTTAGGCCATTAGCAAGTAGGAGTAACTTCAAACTGGCCCATTGAACTGACTAAAACATTTTTTTTCTGCACCAAATCGTGTTGGGCAGATGCGCAGCGATGTGCTCTTTCTTTTCATATGCAAAAGTCCTATATTGGAGCAATCTTTATGCCTTTCCTGAGCTAACCCTAGTTTGCTGTTCAAAAGAGAGTTACCCCGAGCTAACCCTAGGGTTAGCGTTAGGGTTAAGCCTAGGGTTAGAGTTGGGGTTAAACATAGTCTCGGTAGCCGAGTGGTCTCCGTACTCTTTTGCCAACCTGGAGGTCCCGGGTTCGAGGTAAGGTACTGGAATTTTTTTTATTTTTTTCAAGTCCGGCACTGTCTTGTCTATCATTTCGTGACAGAAAAATAATTTTATCAACATTGGACGAGGCTGTGCATAGCTAACCCTAATTTACTTTCCTCCACTAGACTTGTTAGGCCATTAGCAAGTAGGAGTAACTTCAAACTGGCCCATTGAACTGACTAAAACATTTTTTTTTCTGCACCAAATCGTGTTGGGTAGATGCGCAGCGATGTGCTCTTTCTTTTCATATGCAAAAGTCCTATATTGGAGCAATCTTTATGCCTTTCCTGAGCTAACCCTAGTTTGCTGTTCAAAAGAGAGTTACCCCGAGCTAACCCTAGGGTTAGCGTTAGGGTTAAGCCTAGGGTTAGAGTTGGGGTTAAACATAGTCTCGGTAGCCGAGTGGTCTCCGTACTCTTTTGCCAACCTGGAGGTCCCGGGTTCGATTCCCAGGTAAGGTACTGGAATTTTTTTTTTTTTTCAAGTCCGGCACTGTCTTGTCTATCATTTCGTGACAGAAAAATAATTTTATCAACATTGGACGAGGCTGTGCATAGCTAACCCTAATTTACTTTCCTCCACTAGACTTGTTAGGCCATTAGCAAGTAGGAGTAACTTCAAACTGGCCCATTGAACTGACTAAAACATTTTTTTTCTGCACCAAATCGTGTTGGGCAGATGCGCAGCGATGTGCTCTTTCTTTTCATATGCAAAAGTCCTATATTGGAGCAATCTTTATGCCTTTCCTGAGCTAACCCTAGTTTGCTGTTCAAAAGAGAGTTACCCCGAGCTAACCCTAGGGTTAGCGTTAGGGTTAAGCCTAGGGTTAGAGTTGGGGTTAAACATAGTCTCGGTAGCCGAGTGGTCTCCGTACTCTTTTGCCAACCTGGAGGTCCCGGGTTCGATTCCCAGGTAAGGTACTGGAATTTTTTTTATTTTTTTCAAGTCCGGCACTGTCTTGTCTATCATTTCGTGACAGAAAAATAATTTTATCAACATTGGACGAGGCTGTGCATAGCTAACCCTAATTTACTTTCCTCCACTAGACTTGTTAGGCCATTAGCAAGTAGGAGTAACTTCAAACTGGCCCATTGAACTGACTAAAACATTTTTTTTCTGCACCAAATCGTGTTGGGCAGATGCGCAGCGATGTGCTCTTTCTTTTCATATGCAAAAGTCCTATATTGGAGCAATCTTTATGCCTTTCCTGAGCTAACCCTAGTTTGCTGTTCAAAAGAGAGTTACCCCGAGCTAACCCTAGGGTTAGCGTTAGGGTTAAGCCTAGGGTTAGAGTTGGGGTTAAACATAGTCTCGGTAGCCGAGTGGTCTCCGTACTCTTTTGCCAACCTGGAGGTCCCGGGTTCGATTCCCAGGTAAGGTACTGGAATTTTTTTTTTTTTTTCAAGTCCGGCACTGTCTTGTCTATCATTTCGTGACAGAAAAATAATTTTATCAACATTGGACGAGGCTGTGCATAGCTAACCCTAATTTACTTTCCTCCACTAGACTTGTTAGGCCATTAGCAAGTAGGAGTAACTTCAAACTGGCCCATTGAACTGACTAAAACATTTTTTTTCTGCACCAAATCGTGTTGGGCAGATGCGCAGCGATGTGCTCTTTCTTTTCATATGCAAAAGTCCTATATTGGAGCAATCTTTATGCCTTTCCTGAGCTAACCCTAGTTTGCTGTTCAAAAGAGAGAGTTACCCCGAGCTAACCCTAGGGTTAGCGTTAGGGTTAAGCCTAGGGTTAGAGTTGGGGTTAAACATAGTCTCGGTAGCCGAGTGGTCTCCGTACTCTTTTGCCAACCTGGAGGTCCCGGGTTCGATTCCCAGGTAAGGTACTGGAATTTTTTTTTATTTTTTTCAAGTCCGGCACTGTCTTGTCTATCATTTCGTGACAGAAAAATAATTTTATCAACATTGGACGAGGCTGTGCATAGCTAACCCTAATTTACTTTCCTCCACTAGACTTGTTAGGCCATTAGCAAGTAGGAGTAACTTCAAACTGGCCCATTGAACTGACTAAAACATTTTTTTTTCTGCACCAAATCGTGTTGGGTAGATGCGCAGCGATGTGCTCTTTCTTTTCATATGCAAAAGTCCTATATTGGAGCAATCTTTATGCCTTTCCTGAGCTAACCCTAGTTTGCTGTTCAAAAGAGAGTTACCCCGAGCTAACCCTAGGGTTAGCGTTAGGGTTAAGCCTAGGGTTAGAGTTGGGGTTAAACATAGTCTCGGTAGCCGAGTGGTCTCCGTACTCTTTTGCCAACCTGGAGGTCCCGGGTTCGATTCCCAGGTAAGGTACTGGAATTTTTTTTTTTTTTTCAAGTCCGGCACTGTCTTGTCTATCATTTCGTGACAGAAAAATAATTTTATCAACATTGGACGAGGCTGTGCATAGCTAACCCTAATTTACTTTCCTCCACTAGACTTGTTAGGCCATTAGCAAGTAGGAGTAACTTCAAACTGGCCCATTGAACTGACTAAAACATTTTTTTTTCTGCACCAAATCGTGTTGGGCAGATGCGCAGCGATGTGCTCTTTCTTTTCATATGCAAAAGTCCTATATTGGAGCAATCTTTATGCCTTTCCTGAGCTAACCCTAGTTTGCTGTTCAAAAGAGAGTTACCCCGAGCTAACCCTAGGGTTAGCGTTAGGGTTAAGCCTAGGGTTAGAGTTGGGGTTAAACATAGTCTCGGTAGCCGAGTGGTCTCCGTACTCTTTTGCCAACCTGGAGGTCCCGGGTTCGATTCCCAGGTAAGGTACTGGAATTTTTTTTATTTTTTTCAAGTCCGGCACTGTCTTGTCTATCATTTCGTGACAGAAAAATAATTTTATCAACATTGGACGAGGCTGTGCATAGCTAACCCTAATTTACTTTCCTCCACTAGACTTGTTAGGCCATTAGCAAGTAGGAGTAACTTCAAACTGGCCCATTGAACTGACTAAAACATTTTTTTTCTGCACCAAATCGTGTTGGGTAGATGCGCAGCGATGTGCTCTTTCTTTTCATATGCAAAAGTCCTATATTGGAGCAATCTTTATGCCTTTCCTGAGCTAACCCTAGTTTGCTGTTCAAAAGAGAGTTACCCCGAGCTAACCCTAGGGTTAGCGTTAGGGTTAAGCCTAGGGTTAGAGTTGGGGTTAAACATAGTCTCGGTAGCCGAGTGGTCTCCGTACTCTTTTGCCAACCTGGAGGTCCCGGGTTCGATTCCCAGGTAAGGTACTGGAATTTTTTTTTTTTTTCAAGTCCGGCACTGTCTTGTCTATCATTTCGTGACAGAAAAATAATTTTATCAACATTGGACGAGGCTGTGCATAGCTAACCCTAATTTACTTTCCTCCACTAGACTTGTTAGGCCATTAGCAAGTAGGAGTAACTTCAAACTGGCCCATTGAACTGACTAAAACATTTTTTTTCTGCACCAAATCGTGTTGGGCAGATGCGCAGCGATGTGCTCTTTCTTTTCATATGCAAAAGTCCTATATTGGAGCAATCTTTATGCCTTTCCTGAGCTAACCCTAGTTTGCTGTTCAAAAGAGAGTTACCCCGAGCTAACCCTAGGGTTAGCGTTAGGGTTAAGCCTAGGGTTAGAGTTGGGGTTAAACATAGTCTCGGTAGCCGAGTGGTCTCCGTACTCTTTTGCCAACCTGGAGGTCCCGGGTTCGATTCCCAGGTAAGGTACTGGAATTTTTTTTATTTTTTTCAAGTCCGGCACTGTCTTGTCTATCATTTCGTGACAGAAAAATAATTTTATCAACATTGGACGAGGCTGTGCATAGCTAACCCTAATTTACTTTCCTCCACTAGACTTGTTAGGCCATTAGCAAGTAGGAGTAACTTCAAACTGGCCCATTGAACTGACTAAAACATTTTTTTTCTGCACCAAATCGTGTTGGGTAGATGCGCAGCGATGTGCTCTTTCTTTTCATATGCAAAAGTCCTATATTGGAGCAATCTTTATGCCTTTCCTGAGCTAACCCTAGTTTGCTGTTCAAAAGAGAGTTACCCCGAGCTAACCCTAGGGTTAGCGTTAGGGTTAAGCCTAGGGTTAGAGTTGGGGTTAAACATAGTCTCGGTAGCCGAGTGGTCTCCGTACTCTTTTGCCAACCTGGAGGTCCCGGGTTCGATTCCCAGGTAAGGTACTGGAATTTTTTTTTTTTTTTCAAGTCCGGCACTGTCTTGTCTATCATTTCGTGACAGAAAAATAATTTTATCAACATTGGACGAGGCTGTGCATAGCTAACCCTAATTTACTTTCCTCCACTAGACTTGTTAGGCCATTAGCAAGTAGGAGTAACTTCAAACTGGCCCATTGAACTGACTAAAACATTTTTTTTCTGCACCAAATCGTGTTGGGCAGATGCGCAGCGATGTGCTCTTTCTTTTCATATGCAAAAGTCCTATATTGGAGCAATCTTTATGCCTTTCCTGAGCTAACCCTAGTTTGCTGTTCAAAAGAGAGTTACCCCGAGCTAACCCTAGGGTTAGCGTTAGGGTTAAGCCTAGGGTTAGAGTTGGGGTTAAACATAGTCTCGGTAGCCGAGTGGTCTCCGTACTCTTTTGCCAACCTGGAGGTCCCGGGTTCGATTCCCAGGTAAGGTACTGGAATTTTTTTTATTTTTTTCAAGTCCGGCACTGTCTTGTCTATCATTTCGTGACAGAAAAATAATTTTATCAACATTGGACGAGGCTGTGCATAGCTAACCCTAATTTACTTTCCTCCACTAGACTTGTTAGGCCATTAGCAAGTAGGAGTAACTTCAAACTGGCCCATTGAACTGACTAAAACATTTTTTTTCTGCACCAAATCGTGTTGGGTAGATGCGCAGCGATGTGCTCTTTCTTTTCATATGCAAAAGTCCTATATTGGAGCAATCTTTATGCCTTTCCTGAGCTAACCCTAGTTTGCTGTTCAAAAGAGAGTTACCCCGAGCTAACCCTAGGGTTAGCGTTAGGGTTAAGCCTAGGGTTAGAGTTGGGGTTAAACATAGTCTCGGTAGCCGAGTGGTCTCCGTACTCTTTTGCCAACCTGGAGGTCCCGGGTTCGATTCCCAGGTAAGGTACTGGAATTTTTTTTTTTTTTCAAGTCCGGCACTGTCTTGTCTATCATTTCGTGACAGAAAAATAATTTTATCAACATTGGACGAGGCTGTGCATAGCTAACCCTAATTTACTTTCCTCCACTAGACTTGTTAGGCCATTAGCAAGTAGGAGTAACTTCAAACTGGCCCATTGAACTGACTAAAACATTTTTTTTCTGCACCAAATCGTGTTGGGCAGATGCGCAGCGATGTGCTCTTTCTTTTCATATGCAAAAGTCCTATATTGGAGCAATCTTTATGCCTTTCCTGAGCTAACCCTAGTTTGCTGTTCAAAAGAGAGTTACCCCGAGCTAACCCTAGGGTTAGCGTTAGGGTTAAGCCTAGGGTTAGAGTTGGGGTTAAACATAGTCTCGGTAGCCGAGTGGTCTCCGTACTCTTTTGCCAACCTGGAGGTCCCGGGTTCGATTCCCAGGTAAGGTACTGGAATTTTTTTTATTTTTTTCAAGTCCGGCACTGTCTTGTCTATCATTTCGTGACAGAAAAATAATTTTATCAACATTGGACGAGGCTGTGCATAGCTAACCCTAATTTACTTTCCTCCACTAGACTTGTTAGGCCATTAGCAAGTAGGAGTAACTTCAAACTGGCCCATTGAACTGACTAAAACATTTTTTTTCTGCACCAAATCGTGTTGGGCAGATGCGCAGCGATGTGCTCTTTCTTTTCATATGCAAAAGTCCTATATTGGAGCAATCTTTATGCCTTTCCTGAGCTAACCCTAGTTTGCTGTTCAAAAGAGAGTTACCCCGAGCTAACCCTAGGGTTAGCGTTAGGGTTAAGCCTAGGGTTAGAGTTGGGGTTAAACATAGTCTCGGTAGCCGAGTGGTCTCCGTACTCTTTTGCCAACCTGGAGGTCCCGGGTTCGATTCCCAGGTAAGGTACTGGAATTTTTTTTTTTTTTCAAGTCCGGCACTGTCTTGTCTATCATTTCGTGACAGAAAAATAATTTTATCAACATTGGACGAGGCTGTGCATAGCTAACCCTAATTTACTTTCCTCCACTAGACTTGTTAGGCCATTAGCAAGTAGGAGTAACTTCAAACTGGCCCATTGAACTGACTAAAACATTTTTTTTCTGCACCAAATCGTGTTGGGCAGATGCGCAGCGATGTGCTCTTTCTTTTCATATGCAAAAGTCCTATATTGGAGCAATCTTTATGCCTTTCCTGAGCTAACCCTAGTTTGCTGTTCAAAAGAGAGTTACCCCGAGCTAACCCTAGGGTTAGCGTTAGGGTTAAGCCTAGGGTTAGAGTTGGGGTTAAACATAGTCTCGGTAGCCGAGTGGTCTCCGTACTCTTTTGCCAACCTGGAGGTCCCGGGTTCGATTCCCAGGTAAGGTACTGGAATTTTTTTTATTTTTTTCAAGTCCGGCACTGTCTTGTCTATCATTTCGTGACAGAAAAATAATTTTATCAACATTGGACGAGGCTGTGCATAGCTAACCCTAATTTACTTTCCTCCACTAGACTTGTTAGGCCATTAGCAAGTAGGAGTAACTTCAAACTGGCCCATTGAACTGACTAAAACATTTTTTTTTCTGCACCAAATCGTGTTGGGTAGATGCGCAGCGATGTGCTCTTTCTTTTCATATGCAAAAGTCCTATATTGGAGCAATCTTTATGCCTTTCCTGAGCTAACCCTAGTTTGCTGTTCAAAAGAGAGTTACCCCGAGCTAACCCTAGGGTTAGCGTTAGGGTTAAGCCTAGGGTTAGAGTTGGGGTTAAACATAGTCTCGGTAGCCGAGTGGTCTCCGTACTCTTTTGCCAACCTGGAGGTCCCGGGTTCGATTCCCAGGTAAGGTACTGGAATTTTTTTTTTTTTTCAAGTCCGGCACTGTCTTGTCTATCATTTCGTGACAGAAAAATAATTTTATCAACATTGGACGAGGCTGTGCATAGCTAACCCTAATTTACTTTCCTCCACTAGACTTGTTAGGCCATTAGCAAGTAGGAGTAACTTCAAACTGGCCCATTGAACTGACTAAAACATTTTTTTTCTGCACCAAATCGTGTTGGGCAGATGCGCAGCGATGTGCTCTTTCTTTTCATATGCAAAAGTCCTATATTGGAGCAATCTTTATGCCTTTCCTGAGCTAACCCTAGTTTGCTGTTCAAAAGAGAGTTACCCCGAGCTAACCCTAGGGTTAGCGTTAGGGTTAAGCCTAGGGTTAGAGTTGGGGTTAAACATAGTCTCGGTAGCCGAGTGGTCTCCGTACTCTTTTGCCAACCTGGAGGTCCCGGGTTCGATTCCCAGGTAAGGTACTGGAATTTTTTTTATTTTTTTCAAGTCCGGCACTGTCTTGTCTATCATTTCGTGACAGAAAAATAATTTTATCAACATTGGACGAGGCTGTGCATAGCTAACCCTAATTTACTTTCCTCCACTAGACTTGTTAGGCCATTAGCAAGTAGGAGTAACTTCAAACTGGCCCATTGAACTGACTAAAACATTTTTTTTCTGCACCAAATCGTGTTGGGCAGATGCGCAGCGATGTGCTCTTTCTTTTCATATGCAAAAGTCCTATATTGGAGCAATCTTTATGCCTTTCCTGAGCTAACCCTAGTTTGCTGTTCAAAAGAGAGTTACCCCGAGCTAACCCTAGGGTTAGCGTTAGGGTTAAGCCTAGGGTTAGAGTTGGGGTTAAACATAGTCTCGGTAGCCGAGTGGTCTCCGTACTCTTTTGCCAACCTGGAGGTCCCGGGTTCGATTCCCAGGTAAGGTACTGGAATTTTTTTTTTTTTTCAAGTCCGGCACTGTCTTGTCTATCATTTCGTGACAGAAAAATAATTTTATCAACATTGGACGAGGCTGTGCATAGCTAACCCTAATTTACTTTCCTCCACTAGACTTGTTAGGCCATTAGCAAGTAGGAGTAACTTCAAACTGGCCCATTGAACTGACTAAAACATTTTTTTTCTGCACCAAATCGTGTTGGGCAGATGCGCAGCGATGTGCTCTTTCTTTTCATATGCAAAAGTCCTATATTGGAGCAATCTTTATGCCTTTCCTGAGCTAACCCTAGTTTGCTGTTCAAAAGAGAGTTACCCCGAGCTAACCCTAGGGTTAGCGTTAGGGTTAAGCCTAGGGTTAGAGTTGGGGTTAAACATAGTCTCGGTAGCCGAGTGGTCTCCGTACTCTTTTGCCAACCTGGAGGTCCCGGGTTCGATTCCCAGGTAAGGTACTGGAATTTTTTTTATTTTTTTCAAGTCCGGCACTGTCTTGTCTATCATTTCGTGACAGAAAAATAATTTTATCAACATTGGACGAGGCTGTGCATAGCTAACCCTAATTTACTTTCCTCCACTAGACTTGTTAGGCCATTAGCAAGTAGGAGTAACTTCAAACTGGCCCATTGAACTGACTAAAACATTTTTTTTCTGCACCAAATCGTGTTGGGTAGATGCGCAGCGATGTGCTCTTTCTTTTCATATGCAAAAGTCCTATATTGGAGCAATCTTTATGCCTTTCCTGAGCTAACCCTAGTTTGCTGTTCAAAAGAGAGTTACCCCGAGCTAACCCTAGGGTTAGCGTTAGGGTTAAGCCTAGGGTTAGAGTTGGGGTTAAACATAGTCTCGGTAGCCGAGTGGTCTCCGTACTCTTTTGCCAACCTGGAGGTCCCGGGTTCGATTCCCAGGTAAGGTACTGGAATTTTTTTTTTTTTTCAAGTCCGGCACTGTCTTGTCTATCATTTCGTGACAGAAAAATAATTTTATCAACATTGGACGAGGCTGTGCATAGCTAACCCTAATTTACTTTCCTCCACTAGACTTGTTAGGCCATTAGCAAGTAGGAGTAACTTCAAACTGGCCCATTGAACTGACTAAAACATTTTTTTTCTGCACCAAATCGTGTTGGGCAGATGCGCAGCGATGTGCTCTTTCTTTTCATATGCAAAAGTCCTATATTGGAGCAATCTTTATGCCTTTCCTGAGCTAACCCTAGTTTGCTGTTCAAAAGAGAGTTACCCCGAGCTAACCCTAGGGTTAGCGTTAGGGTTAAGCCTAGGGTTAGAGTTGGGGTTAAACATAGTCTCGGTAGCCGAGTGGTCTCCGTACTCTTTTGCCAACCTGGAGGTCCCGGGTTCGATTCCCAGGTAAGGTACTGGAATTTTTTTTATTTTTTTCAAGTCCGGCACTGTCTTGTCTATCATTTCGTGACAGAAAAATAATTTTATCAACATTGGACGAGGCTGTGCATAGCTAACCCTAATTTACTTTCCTCCACTAGACTTGTTAGGCCATTAGCAAGTAGGAGTAACTTCAAACTGGCCCATTGAACTGACTAAAACATTTTTTTTCTGCACCAAATCGTGTTGGGCAGATGCGCAGCGATGTGCTCTTTCTTTTCATATGCAAAAGTCCTATATTGGAGCAATCTTTATGCCTTTCCTGAGCTAACCCTAGTTTGCTGTTCAAAAGAGAGTTACCCCGAGCTAACCCTAGGGTTAGCGTTAGGGTTAAGCCTAGGGTTAGAGTTGGGGTTAAACATAGTCTCGGTAGCCGAGTGGTCTCCGTACTCTTTTGCCAACCTGGAGGTCCCGGGTTCGATTCCCAGGTAAGGTACTGGAATTTTTTTTTTTTTTCAAGTCCGGCACTGTCTTGTCTATCATTTCGTGACAGAAAAATAATTTTATCAACATTGGACGAGGCTGTGCATAGCTAACCCTAATTTACTTTCCTCCACTAGACTTGTTAGGCCATTAGCAAGTAGGAGTAACTTCAAACTGGCCCATTGAACTGACTAAAACATTTTTTTTCTGCACCAAATCGTGTTGGGCAGATGCGCAGCGATGTGCTCTTTCTTTTCATATGCAAAAGTCCTATATTGGAGCAATCTTTATGCCTTTCCTGAGCTAACCCTAGTTTGCTGTTCAAAAGAGAGTTACCCCGAGCTAACCCTAGGGTTAGCGTTAGGGTTAAGCCTAGGGTTAGAGTTGGGGTTAAACATAGTCTCGGTAGCCGAGTGGTCTCCGTACTCTTTTGCCAACCTGGAGGTCCCGGGTTCGATTCCCAGGTAAGGTACTGGAATTTTTTTTTTTTATTTTTTTTCAAGTCCGGCACTGTCTTGTCTATCATTTCGTGACAGAAAAAATAATTTTATCAACATTGGACGAGGCTGTGCATAGCTAACCCTAATTTACTTTCCTCCACTAGACTTGTTAGGCCATTAGCAAGTAGGAGTAACTTCAAACTGGCCCATTGAACTGACTAAAACATTTTTTTTCTGCACCAAATCGTGTTGGGTAGATGCGCAGCGATGTGCTCTTTCTTTTCATATGCAAAAGTCCTATATTGGAGCAATCTTTATGCCTTTCCTGAGCTAACCCTAGTTTGCTGTTCAAAAGAGAGTTACCCCGAGCTAACCCTAGGGTTAGCGTTAGGGTTAAGCCTAGGGTTAGAGTTGGGGTTAAACATAGTCTCGGTAGCCGAGTGGTCTCCGTACTCTTTTGTCACTTCCGGTCGAGTATTCATACTGTCAAGACGTGTTTACATCGCTCTCCAGAGATTACCCAACCGTGAAATTATGATCTAACTTAGTTACGATTTGGTGATTAATGTTAGTGTAGACGCTATTATATTGTATAGAGAACTTTACTTGTGATATTTGTACGGGGTTTTATACCCCTCTCGCCCTGAAATATGGGTCCGAGGACTTATTCTAAAGAATGTGTTGTGGAAATAGTGAACGTTGATATGAAACAGGATAATTTGGATTATTTGATTGATAAGATGGAAGAATGTATTGGTGTTGGAAATGTTTATGCTGTTATACCGAGGAGACCAGATATTTTAGAAGTTACGGTGAAGGATAAATCCAGTGCGGAAAAACTCAGTACAGGACTCAAAATAGGTGAGAAACATTTCAACTGTCGTATCCCATATTCCCCCTTTACTGTTGTCTCCTTTATGGATATCCCGCCCTATATTGAAGATAGTGTACTGATCGAGAAATTGAGAATCTTTAATATCGAGATTGACGGAGAGGTTGTGCGTCATTTTCATGATAAACATAAGACCGTTGAAAACGGAATTCGACATGTGAGATGTATTTTTCCCCCAGAAATCAAGTCTCTACCATGGGGGGTGAAATTAGAATCCATCAATGGCGTTAAAAACTATCGAGTGATTCATAACAATCAAATTAAAGTGTGTAACAAGTGTTGTTCTGATGAGCATATGATTGCCGATTGCCCCCAAATTAAATGTAGACGATGTCACCAATATGGACATATGGGTAATTTATGTACTATAAAAATGTGTCATATATGCAAACATTTGGATACTGAGTGTATTTGCTCTGATTATTTTGAAGATGGTTTTAATTGTTCAGCTAACAATTTATCGGACGACTCTAGTGAAAATCAGCTCACGAATATCGACCCAGATCTAAATTCAATCAGTGTGAACTCTAATTCAATATCTAGTGTACCTGAACAAAAGTCTAAGAAACTACGATTAGATACTGAACAGTGCCCTGTAGTGAATGAACCAGTGACTGAATCGACACGCGTGGATAATCACCCAAACCTTAATGACTTGCCTCTCCCAGATGTTGATTGTATGATTGAACCCATAGAATGTGATAATGAACAAGAGCTCCCTCCTCCACCCTTACCCTCACCACCTCCCCCCACCCCACCTCAACGTGTTGTGTCCCGGAAAGAATTCCATATTATGAAGTCGGATCGCAAGGAAACTGAGGAAAATCCAAAAATCTACCCCCCTGCCCCAGTGTCGCCGTATAAAGCACCCAGAACCCGTAGAAATATATTGATTACTAAACCTGATCCCGAGCATATTCGAAAGGTGGTAAATAAACGTGATAGTAGGACAAGTGGGAAATCGAACTATTATTAAATTCAGTTTAACTATGGTGAATGTTACTCTTGTGTGTGTATCCTGCTTCTTAATATTAACATTCAACTTATGTACTTTTAACTGTAATAAGCTGAGAACTAATGATAAAATTGATAGTGTTTTTCAGAAACTGTACGCTGTTAATGTTGATATAGCTTGCCTGCAAGAAACGTATTGGGACAGTGAATTAGTTGAAACTATTAAATGCAAGTGGGACGGTTCAATGTTTTATTCCAATTATACTTCAAATTTTCCATCTCGTGGCGTAGCAATTCTGATAAGAAAATCTATCCTTAGTTCAGTGTCTATTATATCCACTTCTACCGACGAAGAAGGCAGGATTGTAACAGTGAGTCTAGACATTAATGACAGGAAATTTATTATATTATGTATTTATGCTCCGAATAACCCTTATTATAGAATTGAATTTTTTAAGCATATCCATGATTTCATAGATCCCCAGAGGGAAGTTCTTGTTTGTGGTGATTTTAATGAAGTTTTTAACTCTTTTTTAGACCGTGGCAAGGGCCAATCGACCAATAAGGCAAGTTCCCTGGCATTGAATACGTTTACACTTTCGCATAATGTAGTGGATATATTTCGACATAGAAACCCAGATAAGAAAATATTTACCAGGAAATCCATTGTTAATGGTGAGCTAAAAGTTAGTCGTATTGACCACATTTTAATCTCCAGATCTCTGTTATGCAATGTTATTAATTCAAATATTCTACATACTACTTTTTCAGATCACAATATAGTTAAGTTATGTATAGACTTTGATAGTTGTAGTAAAGGTCCAGGTGTTTATATATTGAATAATGTACATTTAAATGATAGTAAGTATTGTAAACTAATTAACGATTTAATCGATATAGAAATTAATAATGATTTATATTCTCAAAATCCACTTATATGGTGGGATAATTTTAAATTTAAAATTAAGAAGATTTCACAGGATTACTCCCGTAAAGTGAGCAAAGCAAAATACAAGGAACTGTATGATATTCAAAACAAATTAGAGAGGGAATATGCAAGAATTTCAAATAACCCAACTCTTAGCACTGACATAATTATTGATTTAGAAAATCAGCTTAGTAATTATGAAACGGAAAAATGTAAGGGCGCAATCCTTAGAAGTAAAACCTTAAATGCCACAGAAGGTGATAAAAACACAAGCTATTTTCTAAAATTAGAAAAGCAGAGGCAGACAAAAAATGCAATCAATGAGCTCTTAGATAAGGATGGTAATTCCCTTAAGGATACTTTCTCAATCCTTGACCAATGTGTTGACTTCTATAGTAATTTATATAATAAGGACATTAATGAATTTGATAATTATAATTATGTAAATGATATGTGTAGTTCTATATCCAACAAGTTATCAGAGAGTGACAAGGAAATGTGTGATGCTCCAATAAACTTAACTGAACTCTCTGATACCTTGAAGGATATGAACAAAGGTAAGAGTCCAGGACTCGATGGGATAACCGTTGAATTTTATTTGAAATTTTGGGATAAGATAGGGCCTATATTTTTAAATATTGTTAATATAATTTATGATAAACAACTACTTTCTAGGTCTATGAGGAAGGGCATCTTGACGCTGATTTATAAAGAAAAGGGAGATAAAACAGATCTGAAGAACTTTCGGCCCATATCCTTGCTTCAGAATGATTATAAATTAGTGTCAAGAGTCCTTGCTGGTAGACTTAAAAAGGTAATTAGCCAGCTTATTTCCATAGATCAGACCTGTGGGGTACCAAAGCGCAGCATATTTGATAACATTCATTCAATTAGAGATATTATAGACTATGCAAACCATGAAAACATCGAGGGTTATTTGTTGTCTTTAGACATGTTTAAAGCATACGATGTTTTATCTCATTTTTATCTTTTTAGTATTTTACAAAGTTTTGGGTTCGGTTATTATTTTACCACGTGGATTACCATTTTATATACTAGTATTGTAAGTACTGTAAAATGTAATGGACATTTATCTACTTTTTTCCCTATTTTACGCAGTATTAGGCAAGGTGATCCTATGAGTACAATGTTGTACGTCTTATGTGCTCAGCCTATGAATAACTTAGTTAAATTGTCTCCCCTTAAGGGAATCCCAATAAAATTCACCAATGTTACCTCATTTATTTATCAATACGCAGATGACACTAATTTTACTTTTTCTGATCTAAAATCTGTAAATGATATATTTAATGTAATAGAACCATATTGTAAAGCCTCTGGTGCTCGAATTAATGTAGAGAAGAGTGAAATACTCCCCTTAGGTAAAGTTAAAAATCAGCCTTTAAATTTAGATATTCCATTAAAACAAGTTAGTTATATTAAGATATTAGGTGTTTACTTAGGGAATGATACAGCAATTTGTGACGAGTTGAACTGGAATTCAAAACTGAATAAGATGCAGTTGATATGCAATATGTGGAAAGCAAGAAATTTAACTCTTATAGGTAAAATTACTGTAATAAAGTCTTTGATAATGACTCTTATCTACCATAATTTGATGGTTTTATATCTGCCTGATTATATCTATGTTAAGATTAAGAATTTAGTTACAGAATTTATTTGGAATGGAAAACCCCCTCTAATTAAGTATGATGTTTTAATTAATGATGTAATTAATGGTGGTCTTGCTTTACCTGACGTTCGTTATAAGTCATATGCATTTGCTCTTAAATTATTTAAGAAAGTTGGTGATAAAATGGAGCATTTTACATGGAAAGCTATACTCAATTATTTTGTGAAAAGATATTTTAATTCTACTGCTACAGATCTTCTCAAAGTTCATTTGAGTAAATCGTCTTTATTGGAGTTGCCTCCCTTCTACCAGTCAATGTTCTATGCATGGGACATAATCAATCACGGCTACAGACCTGCTCCTTGTACTCTGTATGATATTTCTTTACAACCCCTGTTTAATAATCCCCTAATTAAATATAATGATAAGGTTCTTAAGTGTAAACTCTTCAGTGATTGTGGCATTACAACCATATATGACATTATTTATTACATTATTCCTGGATTTTTACCCTTAGATGAAATATTGTATGATTGTAGTCATTTGGATCCAAAACCAGAATATGTTTCTAAGATGTTTGAAATTATCAAATGCTCAATTCCTCGTGATTGGAAAACTATTATTGAGACCGAGCAACAATCGGGTATTACTGCTAACGAGGCGAACAAAATGTGTGTTATTGATGGTGAGCATTTGGCTTTTGATAATTTCACGTCGAAACTTTTATATAGTATTTTAATTAAGTCTAAATGTTGTGTACCTACTGGTTTTAAACGATGGGATAGTATTTTTCCTGATATTAAGTGGCATATTGTTTGTAAAAATACCTTTGACATGTATAAAGATGCAAAACAAATGGATCTCGATTTTAAGATAATACATAATATTATTTGGACCAGAGTAAAATTACATAAAATTGGTAAAATTCCAAATGATTTATGTCCAGTATGTAATGAGGAGGCTGAGGATATTAAACATTTATTTTATTCTTGCTTAGATCTTTCACTCCTTCAGTATCTTTTGAAAATAATGCTTTCTGATATCCTATCTAGAACCATTACTGAGGATGAATTGTGGGTTTTTATAATTCTAGGGTTTCAAAATAGAAGTAAATCCGTTCCTTTTCGCCTATGTAATGTTATTTTAAGTGTAGCACGGAAGACAATATTAAGTAGAAGAAATATTCTTGTAGAAAAGCCTAATTCAAATGTTGATATAATCAAGCTTTTTAAATACAATTTATGTCAAGCTTTATATTATATAAAATGTTATTATGTTACTAGAAATCTTAATTTTGTCAAATATTTCATTTTACCTTCATGTCTATTTGTATTAGAGTTAGATGGTTCGATAGGTCTTGACTTTTGAATGAATATTGTTGATTCTACTGTATACTGTTAATGCTCCATTGGAGCTCACATGCCACATATAAATAACGCTAACGAATTATCCTCTAAATGGAACTTTAATTTTATTTTCGCTTTCGTCTTTACAAAGTTTCATTGATATAGGGATAATTCAAATTACTATTTTTAACATGTACATGAATTGTCATATTTTTATTATTTCAAAATATTGTATAAAGCATTTTTATATATCTGTGATATAAATTCTGTGATATTTTTCATACCATGTGATGTAAATATGTGATCATGTTTATATGTTAATAAATATTTCAAAGATAAAAAAAACGTACTCTTTTGCCAACCTGGAGGTCCCGGGTTCGATTCCCAGGTAAGGTACTGGAATTTTTTTTTTTTTCAAGTCCGGCACTGTCTTGTCTATCATTTCGTGACAGAAAAATAATTTTATCAACATTGGACGAGGCTGTGCATAGCTAACCCTAATTTACTTTCCTCCACTAGACTTGTTAGGCCATTAGCAAGTAGGAGTAACTTCAAACTGGCCCATTGAACTGACTAAAACATTTTTTTTCTGCACCAAATCGTGTTGGGCAGATGCGCAGCGATGTGCTCTTTCTTTTCATATGCAAAAGTCCTATATTGGAGCAATCTTTATGCCTTTCCTGAGCTAACCCTAGTTTGCTGTTCAAAAGAGAGTTACCCCGAGCTAACCCTAGGGTTAGCGTTAGGGTTAAGCCTAGGGTTAGAGTTGGGGTTAAACATAGTCTCGGTAGCCGAGTGGTCTCCGTACTCTTTTGCCAACCTGGAGGTCCCGGGTTCGATTCCCAGGTAAGGTACTGGAATTTTTTTTATTTTTTTCAAGTCCGGCACTGTCTTGTCTATCATTTCGTGACAGAAAAATAATTTTATCAACATTGGACGAGGCTGTGCATAGCTAACCCTAATTTACTTTCCTCCACTAGACTTGTTAGGCCATTAGCAAGTAGGAGTAACTTCAAACTGGCCCATTGAACTGACTAAAACATTTTTTTTCTGCACCAAATCGTGTTGGGCAGATGCGCAGCGATGTGCTCTTTCTTTTCATATGCAAAAGTCCTATATTGGAGCAATCTTTATGCCTTTCCTGAGCTAACCCTAGTTTGCTGTTCAAAAGAGAGTTACCCCGAGCTAACCCTAGGGTTAGCGTTAGGGTTAAGCCTAGGGTTAGAGTTGGGGTTAAACATAGTCTCGGTAGCCGAGTGGTCTCCGTACTCTTTTGCCAACCTGGAGGTCCCGGGTTCGATTCCCAGGTAAGGTACTGGAATTTTTTTTTTTTTTCAAGTCCGGCACTGTCTTGTCTATCATTTCGTGACAGAAAAATAATTTTATCAACATTGGACGAGGCTGTGCATAGCTAACCCTAATTTACTTTCCTCCACTAGACTTGTTAGGCCATTAGCAAGTAGGAGTAACTTCAAACTGGCCCATTGAACTGACTAAAACATTTTTTTTCTGCACCAAATCGTGTTGGGCAGATGCGCAGCGATGTGCTCTTTCTTTTCATATGCAAAAGTCCTATATTGGAGCAATCTTTATGCCTTTCCTGAGCTAACCCTAGTTTGCTGTTCAAAAGAGAGTTACCCCGAGCTAACCCTAGGGTTAGCGTTAGGGTTAAGCCTAGGGTTAGAGTTGGGGTTAAACATAGTCTCGGTAGCCGAGTGGTCTCCGTACTCTTTTGCCAACCTGGAGGTCCCGGGTTCGATTCCCAGGTAAGGTACTGGAATTTTTTTTATTTTTTTCAAGTCCGGCACTGTCTTGTCTATCATTTCGTGACAGAAAAATAATTTTATCAACATTGGACGAGGCTGTGCATAGCTAACCCTAATTTACTTTCCTCCACTAGACTTGTTAGGCCATTAGCAAGTAGGAGTAACTTCAAACTGGCCCATTGAACTGACTAAAACATTTTTTTTCTGCACCAAATCGTGTTGGGTAGATGCGCAGCGATGTGCTCTTTCTTTTCATATGCAAAAGTCCTATATTGGAGCAATCTTTATGCCTTTCCTGAGCTAACCCTAGTTTGCTGTTCAAAAGAGAGTTACCCCGAGCTAACCCTAGGGTTAGCGTTAGGGTTAAGCCTAGGGTTAGAGTTGGGGTTAAACATAGTCTCGGTAGCCGAGTGGTCTCCGTACTCTTTTGCCAACCTGGAGGTCCCGGGTTCGATTCCCAGGTAAGGTACTGGAATTTTTTTTTTTTTTCAAGTCCGGCACTGTCTTGTCTATCATTTCGTGACAGAAAAATAATTTTATCAACATTGGACGAGGCTGTGCATAGCTAACCCTAATTTACTTTCCTCCACTAGACTTGTTAGGCCATTAGCAAGTAGGAGTAACTTCAAACTGGCCCATTGAACTGACTAAAACATTTTTTTTCTGCACCAAATCGTGTTGGGCAGATGCGCAGCGATGTGCTCTTTCTTTTCATATGCAAAAGTCCTATATTGGAGCAATCTTTATGCCTTTCCTGAGCTAACCCTAGTTTGCTGTTCAAAAGAGAGTTACCCCGAGCTAACCCTAGGGTTAGCGTTAGGGTTAAGCCTAGGGTTAGAGTTGGGGTTAAACATAGTCTCGGTAGCCGAGTGGTCTCCGTACTCTTTTGCCAACCTGGAGGTCCCGGGTTCGATTCCCAGGTAAGGTACTGGAATTTTTTTTATTTTTTTCAAGTCCGGCACTGTCTTGTCTATCATTTCGTGACAGAAAAATAATTTTATCAACATTGGACGAGGCTGTGCATAGCTAACCCTAATTTACTTTCCTCCACTAGACTTGTTAGGCCATTAGCAAGTAGGAGTAACTTCAAACTGGCCCATTGAACTGACTAAAACATTTTTTTTCTGCACCAAATCGTGTTGGGTAGATGCGCAGCGATGTGCTCTTTCTTTTCATATGCAAAAGTCCTATATTGGAGCAATCTTTATGCCTTTCCTGAGCTAACCCTAGTTTGCTGTTCAAAAGAGAGTTACCCCGAGCTAACCCTAGGGTTAGCGTTAGGGTTAAGCCTAGGGTTAGAGTTGGGGTTAAACATAGTCTCGGTAGCCGAGTGGTCTCCGTACTCTTTTGCCAACCTGGAGGTCCCGGGTTCGATTCCCAGGTAAGGTACTGGAATTTTTTTTTTTTTTCAAGTCCGGCACTGTCTTGTCTATCATTTCGTGACAGAAAAATAATTTTATCAACATTGGACGAGGCTGTGCATAGCTAACCCTAATTTACTTTCCTCCACTAGACTTGTTAGGCCATTAGCAAGTAGGAGTAACTTCAAACTGGCCCATTGAACTGACTAAAACATTTTTTTTCTGCACCAAATCGTGTTGGGCAGATGCGCAGCGATGTGCTCTTTCTTTTCATATGCAAAAGTCCTATATTGGAGCAATCTTTATGCCTTTCCTGAGCTAACCCTAGTTTGCTGTTCAAAAGAGAGTTACCCCGAGCTAACCCTAGGGTTAGCGTTAGGGTTAAGCCTAGGGTTAGAGTTGGGGTTAAACATAGTCTCGGTAGCCGAGTGGTCTCCGTACTCTTTTGCCAACCTGGAGGTCCCGGGTTCGATTCCCAGGTAAGGTACTGGAATTTTTTTTATTTTTTTCAAGTCCGGCACTGTCTTGTCTATCATTTCGTGACAGAAAAATAATTTTATCAACATTGGACGAGGCTGTGCATAGCTAACCCTAATTTACTTTCCTCCACTAGACTTGTTAGGCCATTAGCAAGTAGGAGTAACTTCAAACTGGCCCATTGAACTGACTAAAACATTTTTTTTCTGCACCAAATCGTGTTGGGTAGATGCGCAGCGATGTGCTCTTTCTTTTCATATGCAAAAGTCCTATATTGGAGCAATCTTTATGCCTTTCCTGAGCTAACCCTAGTTTGCTGTTCAAAAGAGAGTTACCCCGAGCTAACCCTAGGGTTAGCGTTAGGGTTAAGCCTAGGGTTAGAGTTGGGGTTAAACATAGTCTCGGTAGCCGAGTGGTCTCCGTACTCTTTTGCCAACCTGGAGGTCCCGGGTTCGATTCCCAGGTAAGGTACTGGAATTTTTTTTATTTTTTTCAAGTCCGGCACTGTCTTGTCTATCATTTCGTGACAGAAAAATAATTTTATCAACATTGGACGAGGCTGTGCATAGCTAACCCTAATTTACTTTCCTCCACTAGACTTGTTAGGCCATTAGCAAGTAGGAGTAACTTCAAACTGGCCCATTGAACTGACTAAAACATTTTTTTTCTGCACCAAATCGTGTTGGGTAGATGCGCAGCGATGTGCTCTTTCTTTTCATATGCAAAAGTCCTATATTGGAGCAATCTTTATGCCTTTCCTGAGCTAACCCTAGTTTGCTGTTCAAAAGAGAGTTACCCCGAGCTAACCCTAGGGTTAGCGTTAGGGTTAAGCCTAGGGTTAGAGTTGGGGTTAAACATAGTCTCGGTAGCCGAGTGGTCTCCGTACTCTTTTGCCAACCTGGAGGTCCCGGGTTCGATTCCCAGGTAAGGTACTGGAATTTTTTTTTTTTTTCAAGTCCGGCACTGTCTTGTCTATCATTTCGTGACAGAAAAATAATTTTATCAACATTGGACGAGGCTGTGCATAGCTAACCCTAATTTACTTTCCTCCACTAGACTTGTTAGGCCATTAGCAAGTAGGAGTAACTTCAAACTGGCCCATTGAACTGACTAAAACATTTTATTTCTGCACCAAATCGTGTTGGGCAGATGCGCAGCGATGTGCTCTTTCTTTTCATATGCAAAAGTCCTATATTGGAGCAATCTTTATGCCTTTCCTGAGCTAACCCTAGTTTGCTGTTCAAAAGAGAGTTACCCCGAGCTAACCCTAGGGTTAGCGTTAGGGTTAAGCCTAGGGTTAGAGTTGGGGTTAAACATAGTCTCGGTAGCCGAGTGGTCTCCGTACTCTTTTGCCAACCTGGAGGTCCCGGGTTCGATTCCCAGGTAAGGTACTGGAATTTTTTTTATTTTTTTCAAGTCCGGCACTGTCTTGTCTATCATTTCGTGACAGAAAAATAATTTTATCAACATTGGACGAGGCTGTGCATAGCTAACCCTAATTTACTTTCCTCCACTAGACTTGTTAGGCCATTAGCAAGTAGGAGTAACTTCAAACTGGCCCATTGAACTGACTAAAACATTTTTTTTCTGCACCAAATCGTGTTGGGCAGATGCGCAGCGATGTGCTCTTTCTTTTCATATGCAAAAGTCCTATATTGGAGCAATCTTTATGCCTTTCCTGAGCTAACCCTAGTTTGCTGTTCAAAAGAGAGTTACCCCGAGCTAACCCTAGGGTTAGCGTTAGGGTTAAGCCTAGGGTTAGAGTTGGGGTTAAACATAGTCTCGGTAGCCGAGTGGTCTCCGTACTCTTTTGCCAACCTGGAGGTCCCGGGTTCGATTCCCAGGTAAGGTACTGGAATTTTTTTTTTTTTTCAAGTCCGGCACTGTCTTGTCTATCATTTCGTGACAGAAAAATAATTTTATCAACATTGGACGAGGCTGTGCATAGCTAACCCTAATTTACTTTCCTCCACTAGACTTGTTAGGCCATTAGCAAGTAGGAGTAACTTCAAACTGGCCCATTGAACTGACTAAAACATTTTTTTTCTGCACCAAATCGTGTTGGGCAGATGCGCAGCGATGTGCTCTTTCTTTTCATATGCAAAAGTCCTATATTGGAGCAATCTTTATGCCTTTCCTGAGCTAACCCTAGTTTGCTGTTCAAAAGAGAGTTACCCCGAGCTAACCCTAGGGTTAGCGTTAGGGTTAAGCCTAGGGTTAGAGTTGGGGTTAAACATAGTCTCGGTAGCCGAGTGGTCTCCGTACTCTTTTGCCAACCTGGAGGTCCCGGGTTCGATTCCCAGGTAAGGTACTGGAATTTTTTTTATTTTTTTCAAGTCCGGCACTGTCTTGTCTATCATTTCGTGACAGAAAAATAATTTTATCAACATTGGACGAGGCTGTGCATAGCTAACCCTAATTTACTTTCCTCCACTAGACTTGTTAGGCCATTAGCAAGTAGGAGTAACTTCAAACTGGCCCATTGAACTGACTAAAACATTTTTTTTCTGCACCAAATCGTGTTGGGTAGATGCGCAGCGATGTGCTCTTTCTTTTCATATGCAAAAGTCCTATATTGGAGCAATCTTTATGCCTTTCCTGAGCTAACCCTAGTTTGCTGTTCAAAAGAGAGTTACCCCGAGCTAACCCTAGGGTTAGCGTTAGGGTTAAGCCTAGGGTTAGAGTTGGGGTTAAACATAGTCTCGGTAGCCGAGTGGTCTCCGTACTCTTTTGCCAACCTGGAGGTCCCGGGTTCGATTCCCAGGTAAGGTACTGGAATTTTTTTTTTTTTTCAAGTCCGGCACTGTCTTGTCTATCATTTCGTGACAGAAAAATAATTTTATCAACATTGGACGAGGCTGTGCATAGCTAACCCTAATTTACTTTCCTCCACTAGACTTGTTAGGCCATTAGCAAGTAGGAGTAACTTCAAACTGGCCCATTGAACTGACTAAAACATTTTTTTTCTGCACCAAATCGTGTTGGGCAGATGCGCAGCGATGTGCTCTTTCTTTTCATATGCAAAAGTCCTATATTGGAGCAATCTTTATGCCTTTCCTGAGCTAACCCTAGTTTGCTGTTCAAAAGAGAGTTACCCCGAGCTAACCCTAGGGTTAGCGTTAGGGTTAAGCCTAGGGTTAGAGTTGGGGTTAAACATAGTCTCGGTAGCCGAGTGGTCTCCGTACTCTTTTGCCAACCTGGAGGTCCCGGGTTCGATTCCCAGGTAAGGTACTGGAATTTTTTTTATTTTTTTCAAGTCCGGCACTGTCTTGTCTATCATTTCGTGACAGAAAAATAATTTTATCAACATTGGACGAGGCTGTGCATAGCTAACCCTAATTTACTTTCCTCCACTAGACTTGTTAGGCCATTAGCAAGTAGGAGTAACTTCAAACTGGCCCATTGAACTGACTAAAACATTTTTTTTCTGCACCAAATCGTGTTGGGCAGATGCGCAGCGATGTGCTCTTTCTTTTCATATGCAAAAGTCCTATATTGGAGCAATCTTTATGCCTTTCCTGAGCTAACCCTAGTTTGCTGTTCAAAAGAGAGTTACCCCGAGCTAACCCTAGGGTTAGCGTTAGGGTTAAGCCTAGGGTTAGAGTTGGGGTTAAACATAGTCTCGGTAGCCGAGTGGTCTCCGTACTCTTTTGCCAACCTGGAGGTCCCGGGTTCGATTCCCAGGTAAGGTACTGGAATTTTTTTTTTTTTTCAAGTCCGGCACTGTCTTGTCTATCATTTCGTGACAGAAAAATAATTTTATCAACATTGGACGAGGCTGTGCATAGCTAACCCTAATTTACTTTCCTCCACTAGACTTGTTAGGCCATTAGCAAGTAGGAGTAACTTCAAACTGGCCCATTGAACTGACTAAAACATTTTTTTTCTGCACCAAATCGTGTTGGGCAGATGCGCAGCGATGTGCTCTTTCTTTTCATATGCAAAAGTCCTATATTGGAGCAATCTTTATGCCTTTCCTGAGCTAACCCTAGTTTGCTGTTCAAAAGAGAGTTACCCCGAGCTAACCCTAGGGTTAGCGTTAGGGTTAAGCCTAGGGTTAGAGTTGGGGTTAAACATAGTCTCGGTAGCCGAGTGGTCTCCGTACTCTTTTGCCAACCTGGAGGTCCCGGGTTCGATTCCCAGGTAAGGTACTGGAATTTTTTTTATTTTTTTCAAGTCCGGCACTGTCTTGTCTATCATTTCGTGACAGAAAAATAATTTTATCAACATTGGACGAGGCTGTGCATAGCTAACCCTAATTTACTTTCCTCCACTAGACTTGTTAGGCCATTAGCAAGTAGGAGTAACTTCAAACTGGCCCATTGAACTGACTAAAACATTTTTTTTCTGCACCAAATCGTGTTGGGTAGATGCGCAGAGATGTGCTCTTTCTTTTCATATGCAAAAGTCCTATATTGGAGCAATCTTTATGCCTTTCCTGAGCTAACCCTAGTTTGCTGTTCAAAAGAGAGTTACCCCGAGCTAACCCTAGGGTTAGCGTTAGGGTTAAGCCTAGGGTTAGAGTTGGGGTTAAACATAGTCTCGGTAGCCGAGTGGTCTCCGTACTCTTTTGCCAACCTGGAGGTCCCGGGTTCGATTCCCAGGTAAGGTACTGGAATTTTTTTTTTTTTTCAAGTCCGGCACTGTCTTGTCTATCATTTCGTGACAGAAAAATAATTTTATCAACATTGGACGAGGCTGTGCATAGCTAACCCTAATTTACTTTCCTCCACTAGACTTGTTAGGCCATTAGCAAGTAGGAGTAACTTCAAACTGGCCCATTGAACTGACTAAAACATTTTTTTTCTGCACCAAATCGTGTTGGGCAGATGCGCAGCGATGTGCTCTTTCTTTTCATATGCAAAAGTCCTATATTGGAGCAATCTTTATGCCTTTCCTGAGCTAACCCTAGTTTGCTGTTCAAAAGAGAGTTACCCCGAGCTAACCCTAGGGTTAGCGTTAGGGTTAAGCCTAGGGTTAGAGTTGGGGTTAAACATAGTCTCGGTAGCCGAGTGGTCTCCGTACTCTTTTGCCAACCTGGAGGTCCCGGGTTCGATTCCCAGGTAAGGTACTGGAATTTTTTTTATTTTTTTCAAGTCCGGCACTGTCTTGTCTATCATTTCGTGACAGAAAAATAATTTTATCAACATTGGACGAGGCTGTGCATAGCTAACCCTAATTTACTTTCCTCCACTAGACTTGTTAGGCCATTAGCAAGTAGGAGTAACTTCAAACTGGCCCATTGAACTGACTAAAACATTTTTTTTCTGCACCAAATCGTGTTGGGTAGATGCGCAGCGATGTGCTCTTTCTTTTCATATGCAAAAGTCCTATATTGGAGCAATCTTTATGCCTTTCCTGAGCTAACCCTAGTTTGCTGTTCAAAAGAGAGTTACCCCGAGCTAACCCTAGGGTTAGCGTTAGGGTTAAGCCTAGGGTTAGAGTTGGGGTTAAACATAGTCTCGGTAGCCGAGTGGTCTCCGTACTCTTTTGCCAACCTGGAGGTCCCGGGTTCGATTCCCAGGTAAGGTACTGGAATTTTTTTTTTTTTTCAAGTCCGGCACTGTCTTGTCTATCATTTCGTGACAGAAAAATAATTTTATCAACATTGGACGAGGCTGTGCATAGCTAACCCTAATTTACTTTCCTCCACTAGACTTGTTAGGCCATTAGCAAGTAGGAGTAACTTCAAACTGGCCCATTGAACTGACTAAAACATTTTTTTTCTGCACCAAATCGTGTTGGGCAGATGCGCAGCGATGTGCTCTTTCTTTTCATATGCAAAAGTCCTATATTGGAGCAATCTTTATGCCTTTCCTGAGCTAACCCTAGTTTGCTGTTCAAAAGAGAGTTACCCCGAGCTAACCCTAGGGTTAGCGTTAGGGTTAAGCCTAGGGTTAGAGTTGGGGTTAAACATAGTCTCGGTAGCCGAGTGGTCTCCGTACTCTTTTGCCAACCTGGAGGTCCCGGGTTCGATTCCCAGGTAAGGTACTGGAATTTTTTTTATTTTTTTCAAGTCCGGCACTGTCTTGTCTATCATTTCGTGACAGAAAAATAATTTTATCAACATTGGACGAGGCTGTGCATAGCTAACCCTAATTTACTTTCCTCCACTAGACTTGTTAGGCCATTAGCAAGTAGGAGTAACTTCAAACTGGCCCATTGAACTGACTAAAACATTTTTTTTCTGCACCAAATCGTGTTGGGCAGATGCGCAGCGATGTGCTCTTTCTTTTCATATGCAAAAGTCCTATATTGGAGCAATCTTTATGCCTTTCCTGAGCTAACCCTAGTTTGCTGTTCAAAAGAGAGTTACCCCGAGCTAACCCTAGGGTTAGCGTTAGGGTTAAGCCTAGGGTTAGAGTTGGGGTTAAACATAGTCTCGGTAGCCGAGTGGTCTCCGTACTCTTTTGCCAACCTGGAGGTCCCGGGTTCGATTCCCAGGTAAGGTACTGGAATTTTTTTTTTTTTTCAAGTCCGGCACTGTCTTGTCTATCATTTCGTGACAGAAAAATAATTTTATCAACATTGGACGAGGCTGTGCATAGCTAACCCTAATTTACTTTCCTCCACTAGACTTGTTAGGCCATTAGCAAGTAGGAGTAACTTCAAACTGGCCCATTGAACTGACTAAAACATTTTTTTTCTGCACCAAATCGTGTTGGGCAGATGCGCAGCGATGTGCTCTTTCTTTTCATATGCAAAAGTCCTATATTGGAGCAATCTTTATGCCTTTCCTGAGCTAACCCTAGTTTGCTGTTCAAAAGAGAGTTACCCCGAGCTAACCCTAGGGTTAGCGTTAGGGTTAAGCCTAGGGTTAGAGTTGGGGTTAAACATAGTCTCGGTAGCCGAGTGGTCTCCGTACTCTTTTGCCAACCTGGAGGTCCCGGGTTCGATTCCCAGGTAAGGTACTGGAATTTTTTTTATTTTTTTCAAGTCCGGCACTGTCTTGTCTATCATTTCGTGACAGAAAAATAATTTTATCAACATTGGACGAGGCTGTGCATAGCTAACCCTAATTTACTTTCCTCCACTAGACTTGTTAGGCCATTAGCAAGTAGGAGTAACTTCAAACTGGCCCATTGAACTGACTAAAACATTTTTTTTCTGCACCAAATCGTGTTGGGTAGATGCGCAGCGATGTGCTCTTTCTTTTCATATGCAAAAGTCCTATATTGGAGCAATCTTTATGCCTTTCCTGAGCTAACCCTAGTTTGCTGTTCAAAAGAGAGTTACCCCGAGCTAACCCTAGGGTTAGCGTTAGGGTTAAGCCTAGGGTTAGAGTTGGGGTTAAACATAGTCTCGGTAGCCGAGTGGTCTCCGTACTCTTTTGCCAACCTGGAGGTCCCGGGTTCGATTCCCAGGTAAGGTACTGGAATTTTTTTTTTTTTTCAAGTCCGGCACTGTCTTGTCTATCATTTCGTGACAGAAAAATAATTTTATCAACATTGGACGAGGCTGTGCATAGCTAACCCTAATTTACTTTCCTCCACTAGACTTGTTAGGCCATTAGCAAGTAGGAGTAACTTCAAACTGGCCCATTGAACTGACTAAAACATTTTTTTTCTGCACCAAATCGTGTTGGGCAGATGCGCAGCGATGTGCTCTTTCTTTTCATATGCAAAAGTCCTATATTGGAGCAATCTTTATGCCTTTCCTGAGCTAACCCTAGTTTGCTGTTCAAAAGAGAGTTACCCCGAGCTAACCCTAGGGTTAGCGTTAGGGTTAAGCCTAGGGTTAGAGTTGGGGTTAAACATAGTCTCGGTAGCCGAGTGGTCTCCGTACTCTTTTGCCAACCTGGAGGTCCCGGGTTCGATTCCCAGGTAAGGTACTGGAATTTTTTTTATTTTTTTCAAGTCCGGCACTGTCTTGTCTATCATTTCGTGACAGAAAAATAATTTTATCAACATTGGACGAGGCTGTGCATAGCTAACCCTAATTTACTTTCCTCCACTAGACTTGTTAGGCCATTAGCAAGTAGGAGTAACTTCAAACTGGCCCATTTAACTGACTAAAACATTTTTTGTCTGCACCAAATCGTGTTGGGCAGATGCGCAGCGATGTGCTCTTTCTTTTCATATGCAAAAGTCCTATATTGGAGCAATCTTTATGCCTTTCCTGAGCTAACCCTAGTTTGCTGTTCAAAAGAGAGTTACCCCGAGCTAACCCTAGGGTTAGCGTTAGGGTTAAGCCTAGGGTTAGAGTTGGGGTTAAACATAGTCTCGGTAGCCGAGTGGTCTCCGTACTCTTTTGCCAACCTGGAGGTCCCGGGTTCGATTCCCAGGTAAGGTACTGGAATTTTTTTTTTTTTTCAAGTCCGGCACTGTCTTGTCTATCATTTCGTGACAGAAAAATAATTTTATCAACATTGGACGAGGCTGTGCATAGCTAACCCTAATTTACTTTCCTCCACTAGACTTGTTAGGCCATTAGCAAGTAGGAGTAACTTCAAACTGGCCCATTGAACTGACTAAAACATTTTTTTTCTGCACCAAATCGTGTTGGGTAGATGCGCAGCGATGTGCTCTTTCTTTTCATATGCAAAAGTCCTATATTGGAGCAATCTTTATGCCTTTCCTGAGCTAACCCTAGTTTGCTGTTCAAAAGAGAGTTACCCCGAGCTAACCCTAGGGTTAGCGTTAGGGTTAAGCCTAGGGTTAGAGTTGGGGTTAAACATAGTCTCGGTAGCCGAGTGGTCTCCGTACTCTTTTGCCAACCTGGAGGTCCCGGGTTCGATTCCCAGGTAAGGTACTGGAATTTTTTTTTTTTTTCAAGTCCGGCACTGTCTTGTCTATCATTTCGTGACAGAAAAATAATTTTATCAACATTGGACGAGGCTGTGCATAGCTAACCCTAATTTACTTTCCTCCACTAGACTTGTTAGGCCATTAGCAAGTAGGAGTAACTTCAAACTGGCCCATTGAACTGACTAAAACATTTTTTTTCTGCACCAAATCGTGTTGGGCAGATGCGCAGCGATGTGCTCTTTCTTTTCATATGCAAAAGTCCTATATTGGAGCAATCTTTATGCCTTTCCTGAGCTAACCCTAGTTTGCTGTTCAAAAGAGAGTTACCCCGAGCTAACCCTAGGGTTAGCGTTAGGGTTAAGCCTAGGGTTAGAGTTGGGGTTAAACATAGTCTCGGTAGCCGAGTGGTCTCCGTACTCTTTTGCCAACCTGGAGGTCCCGGGTTCGATTCCCAGGTAAGGTACTGGAATTTTTTTTATTTTTTTCAAGTCCGGCACTGTCTTGTCTATCATTTCGTGACAGAAAAATAATTTTATCAACATTGGACGAGGCTGTGCATAGCTAACCCTAATTTACTTTCCTCCACTAGACTTGTTAGGCCATTAGCAAGTAGGAGTAACTTCAAACTGGCCCATTGAACTGACTAAAACATTTTTTTTCTGCACCAAATCGTGTTGGGCAGATGCGCAGCGATGTGCTCTTTCTTTTCATATGCAAAAGTCCTATATTGGAGCAATCTTTATGCCTTTCCTGAGCTAACCCTAGTTTGCTGTTCAAAAGAGAGTTACCCCGAGCTAACCCTAGGGTTAGCGTTAGGGTTAAGCCTAGGGTTAGAGTTGGGGTTAAACATAGTCTCGGTAGCCGAGTGGTCTCCGTACTCTTTTGCCAACCTGGAGGTCCCGGGTTCGATTCCCAGGTAAGGTACTGGAATTTTTTTTTTTTTTCAAGTCCGGCACTGTCTTGTCTATCATTTCGTGACAGAAAAATAATTTTATCAACATTGGACGAGGCTGTGCATAGCTAACCCTAATTTACTTTCCTCCACTAGACTTGTTAGGCCATTAGCAAGTAGGAGTAACTTCAAACTGGCCCATTGAACTGACTAAAACATTTTTTTTCTGCACCAAATCGTGTTGGGCAGATGCGCAGCGATGTGCTCTTTCTTTTCATATGCAAAAGTCCTATATTGGAGCAATCTTTATGCCTTTCCTGAGCTAACCCTAGTTTGCTGTTCAAAAGAGAGTTACCCCGAGCTAACCCTAGGGTTAGCGTTAGGGTTAAGCCTAGGGTTAGAGTTGGGGTTAAACATAGTCTCGGTAGCCGAGTGGTCTCCGTACTCTTTTGCCAACCTGGAGGTCCCGGGTTCGATTCCCAGGTAAGGTACTGGAATTTTTTTTTTTTTCAAGTCCGGCACTGTCTTGTCTATCATTTCGTGACAGAAAAATAATTTTATCAACATTGGACGAGGCTGTGCATAGCTAACCCTAATTTACTTTCCTCCACTAGACTTGTTAGGCCATTAGCAAGTAGGAGTAACTTCAAACTGGCCCATTGAACTGACTAAAACATTTTTTTTCTGCACCAAATCGTGTTGGGCAGATGCGCAGCGATGTGCTCTTTCTTTTCATATGCAAAAGTCCTATATTGGAGCAATCTTTATGCCTTTCCCGAGCTAACCCTAGTTTGCTGTTCAAAAGAGAGTTACCCCGAGCTAACCCTAGGGTTAGCGTTAGGGTTAAGCCTAGGGTTAGAGTTGGGGTTAAACATAGTCTCGGTAGCCGAGTGGTCTCCGTACTCTTTTGCCAACCTGGAGGTCCCGGGTTCGATTCCCAGGTAAGGTACTGGAATTTTTTTTATTTTTTTCAAGTCCGGCACTGTCTTGTCTATCATTTCGTGACAGAAAAATAATTTTATCAACATTGGACGAGGCTGTGCATAGCTAACCCTAATTTACTTTCCTCCACTAGACTTGTTAGGCCATTAGCAAGTAGGAGTAACTTCAAACTGGCCCATTGAACTGACTAAAACATTTTTTTTCTGCACCAAATCGTGTTGGGCAGATGCGCAGCGATGTGCTCTTTCTTTTCATATGCAAAAGTCCTATATTGGAGCAATCTTTATGCCTTTCCTGAGCTAACCCTAGTTTGCTGTTCAAAAGAGAGTTACCCCGAGCTAACCCTAGGGTTAGCGTTAGGGTTAAGCCTAGGGTTAGAGTTGGGGTTAAACATAGTCTCGGTAGCCGAGTGGTCTCCGTACTCTTTTGCCAACCTGGAGGTCCCGGGTTCGATTCCCAGGTAAGGTACTGGAATTTTTTTTTTTTTCAAGTCCGGCACTGTCTTGTCTATCATTTCGTGACAGAAAAATAATTTTATCAACATTGGACGAGGCTGTGCATAGCTAACCCTAATTTACTTTCCTCCACTAGACTTGTTAGGCCATTAGCAAGTAGGAGTAACTTCAAACTGGCCCATTGAACTGACTAAAACATTTTTTTTCTGCACCAAATCGTGTTGGGCAGATGCGCAGCGATGTGCTCTTTCTTTTCATATGCAAAAGTCCTATATTGGAGCAATCTTTATGCCTTTCCTGAGCTAACCCTAGTTTGCTGTTCAAAAGAGAGTTACCCCGAGCTAACCCTAGGGTTAGCGTTAGGGTTAAGCCTAGGGTTAGAGTTGGGGTTAAACATAGTCTCGGTAGCCGAGTGGTCTCCGTACTCTTTTGCCAACCTGGAGGTCCCGGGTTCGATTCCCAGGTAAGGTACTGGAATTTTTTTTTTTTCAAGTCCGGCACTGTCTTGTCTATCATTTCGTGACAGAAAAATAATTTTATCAACATTGGACGAGGCTGTGCATAGCTAACCCTAATTTACTTTCCTCCACTAGACTTGTTAGGCCATTAGCAAGTAGGAGTAACTTCAAACTGGCCCATTGAACTGACTAAAACATTTTTTTTCTGCACCAAATCGTGTTGGGTAGATGCGCAGCGATGTGCTCTTTCTTTTCATATGCAAAAGTCCTATATTGGAGCAATCTTTATGCCTTTCCTGAGCTAACCCTAGTTTGCTGTTCAAAAGAGAGTTACCCCGAGCTAACCCTAGGGTTAGCGTTAGGGTTAAGCCTAGGGTTAGAGTTGGGGTTAAACATAGTCTCGGTAGCCGAGTGGTCTCCGTACTCTTTTGCCAACCTGGAGGTCCCGGGTTCGATTCCCAGGTAAGGTACTGGAATTTTTTTTTTTTTCAAGTCCGGCACTGTCTTGTCTATCATTTCGTGACAGAAAAATAATTTTATCAACATTGGACGAGGCTGTGCATAGCTAACCCTAATTTACTTTCCTCCACTAGACTTGTTAGGCCATTAGCAAGTAGGAGTAACTTCAAACTGGCCCATTGAACTGACTAAAACATTTTTTTTCTGCACCAAATCGTGTTGGGCAGATGCGCAGCGATGTGCTCTTTCTTTTCATATGCAAAAGTCCTATATTGGAGCAATCTTTATGCCTTTCCTGAGCTAACCCTAGTTTGCTGTTCAAAAGAGAGTTACCCCGAGCTAACCCTAGGGTTAGCGTTAGGGTTAAGCCTAGGGTTAGAGTTGGGGTTAAACATAGTCTCGGTAGCCGAGTGGTCTCCGTACTCTTTTGCCAACCTGGAGGTCCCGGGTTCGATTCCCAGGTAAGGTACTGGAATTTTTTTTATTTTTTTCAAGTCCGGCACTGTCTTGTCTATCATTTCGTGACAGAAAAATAATTTTATCAACATTGGACGAGGCTGTGCATAGCTAACCCTAATTTACTTTCCTCCACTAGACTTGTTAGGCCATTAGCAAGTAGGAGTAACTTCAAACTGGCCCATTGAACTGACTAAAACATTTTTTTTCTGCACCAAATCGTGTTGGGCAGATGCGCAGCGATGTGCTCTTTCTTTTCATATGCAAAAGTCCTATATTGGAGCAATCTTTATGCCTTTCCTGAGCTAACCCTAGTTTGCTGTTCAAAAGAGAGTTACCCCGAGCTAACCCTAGGGTTAGCGTTAGGGTTAAGCCTAGGGTTAGAGTTGGGGTTAAACATAGTCTCGGTAGCCGAGTGGTCTCCGTACTCTTTTGCCAACCTGGAGGTCCCGGGTTCGATTCCCAGGTAAGGTACTGGAATTTTTTTTTTTTTTCAAGTCCGGCACTGTCTTGTCTATCATTTCGTGACAGAAAAATAATTTTATCAACATTGGACGAGGCTGTGCATAGCTAACCCTAATTTACTTTCCTCCACTAGACTTGTTAGGCCATTAGCAAGTAGGAGTAACTTCAAACTGGCCCATTGAACTGACTAAAACATTTTTTTTCTGCACCAAATCGTGTTGGGCAGATGCGCAGCGATGTGCTCTTTCTTTTCATATGCAAAAGTCCTATATTGGAGCAATCTTTATGCCTTTCCTGAGCTAACCCTAGTTTGCTGTTCAAAAGAGAGTTACCCCGAGCTAACCCTAGGGTTAGCGTTAGGGTTAAGCCTAGGGTTAGAGTTGGGGTTAAACATAGTCTCGGTAGCCGAGTGGTCTCCGTACTCTTTTGCCAACCTGGAGGTCCCGGGTTCGATTCCCAGGTAAGGTACTGGAATTTTTTTTATTTTTTTCAAGTCCGGCACTGTCTTGTCTATCATTTCGTGACAGAAAAATAATTTTATCAACATTGGACGAGGCTGTGCATAGCTAACCCTAATTTACTTTCCTCCACTAGACTTGTTAGGCCATTAGCAAGTAGGAGTAACTTCAAACTGGCCCATTGAACTGACTAAAACATTTTTTTTCTGCACCAAATCGTGTTGGGCAGATGCGCAGCGATGTGCTCTTTCTTTTCATATGCAAAAGTCCTATATTGGAGCAATCTTTATGCCTTTCCTGAGCTAACCCTAGTTTGCTGTTCAAAAGAGAGTTACCCCGAGCTAACCCTAGGGTTAGCGTTAGGGTTAAGCCTAGGGTTAGAGTTGGGGTTAAACATAGTCTCGGTAGCCGAGTGGTCTCCGTACTCTTTTGCCAACCTGGAGGTCCCGGGTTCGATTCCCAGGTAAGGTACTGGAATTTTTTTTTTTTTTCAAGTCCGGCACTGTCTTGTCTATCATTTCGTGACAGAAAAATAATTTTATCAACATTGGACGAGGCTGTGCATAGCTAACCCTAATTTACTTTCCTCCACTAGACTTGTTAGGCCATTAGCAAGTAGGAGTAACTTCAAACTGGCCCATTGAACTGACTAAAACATTTTTTTTCTGCACCAAATCGTGTTGGGCAGATGCGCAGCGATGTGCTCTTTCTTTTCATATGCAAAAGTCCTATATTGGAGCAATCTTTATGCCTTTCCTGAGCTAACCCTAGTTTGCTGTTCAAAAGAGAGTTACCCCGAGCTAACCCTAGGGTTAGCGTTAGGGTTAAGCCTAGGGTTAGAGTTGGGGTTAAACATAGTCTCGGTAGCCGAGTGGTCTCCGTACTCTTTTGCCAACCTGGAGGTCCCGGGTTCGATTCCCAGGTAAGGTACTGGAATTTTTTTTATTTTTTTCAAGTCCGGCACTGTCTTGTCTATCATTTCGTGACAGAAAAATAATTTTATCAACATTGGACGAGGCTGTGCATAGCTAACCCTAATTTACTTTCCTCCACTAGACTTGTTAGGCCATTAGCAAGTAGGAGTAACTTCAAACTGGCCCATTGAACTGACTAAAACATTTTTTTTCTGCACCAAATCGTGTTGGGCAGATGCGCAGCGATGTGCTCTTTCTTTTCATATGCAAAAGTCCTATATTGGAGCAATCTTTATGCCTTTCCTGAGCTAACCCTAGTTTGCTGTTCAAAAGAGAGTTACCCCGAGCTAACCCTAGGGTTAGCGTTAGGGTTAAGCCTAGGGTTAGAGTTGGGGTTAAACATAGTCTCGGTAGCCGAGTGGTCTCCGTACTCTTTTGCCAACCTGGAGGTCCCGGGTTCGATTCCCAGGTAAGGTACTGGAATTTTTTTTATTTTTTTCAAGTCCGGCACTGTCTTGTCTATCATTTCGTGACAGAAAAATAATTTTATCAACATTGGACGAGGCTGTGCATAGCTAACCCTAATTTACTTTCCTCCACTAGACTTGTTAGGCCATTAGCAAGTAGGAGTAACTTCAAACTGGCCCATTGAACTGACTAAAACATTTTTTTTCTGCACCAAATCGTGTTGGGCAGATGCGCAGCGATGTGCTCTTTCTTTTCATATGCAAAAGTCCTATATTGGAGCAATCTTTATGCCTTTCCTGAGCTAACCCTAGTTTGCTGTTCAAAAGAGAGTTACCCCGAGCTAACCCTAGGGTTAGCGTTAGGGTTAAGCCTAGGGTTAGAGTTGGGGTTAAACATAGTCTCGGTAGCCGAGTGGTCTCCGTACTCTTTTGCCAACCTGGAGGTCCCGGGTTCGATTCCCAGGTAAGGTACTGGAATTTTTTTTTTTTTTCAAGTCCGGCACTGTCTTGTCTATCATTTCGTGACAGAAAAATAATTTTATCAACATTGGACGAGGCTGTGCATAGCTAACCCTAATTTACTTTCCTCCACTAGACTTGTTAGGCCATTAGCAAGTAGGAGTAACTTCAAACTGGCCCATTGAACTGACTAAAACATTTTTTTTCTGCACCAAATCGTGTTGGGCAGATGCGCAGCGATGTGCTCTTTCTTTTCATATGCAAAAGTCCTATATTGGAGCAATCTTTATGCCTTTCCTGAGCTAACCCTAGTTTGCTGTTCAAAAGAGAGTTACCCCGAGCTAACCCTAGGGTTAGCGTTAGGGTTAAGCCTAGGGTTAGAGTTGGGGTTAAACATAGTCTCGGTAGCCGAGTGGTCTCCGTACTCTTTTGCCAACCTGGAGGTCCCGGGTTCGATTCCCAGGTAAGGTACTGGAATTTTTTTTTTTTTTCAAGTCCGGCACTGTCTTGTCTATCATTTCGTGACAGAAAAATAATTTTATCAACATTGGACGAGGCTGTGCATAGCTAACCCTAATTTACTTTCCTCCACTAGACTTGTTAGGCCATTAGCAAGTAGGAGTAACTTCAAACTGGCCCATTGAACTGACTAAAACATTTTTTTTCTGCACCAAATCGTGTTGGGCAGATGCGCAGCGATGTGCTCTTTCTTTTCATATGCAAAAGTCCTATATTGGAGCAATCTTTATGCCTTTCCTGAGCTAACCCTAGTTTGCTGTTCAAAAGAGAGTTACCCCGAGCTAACCCTAGGGTTAGCGTTAGGGTTAAGCCTAGGGTTAGAGTTGGGGTTAAACATAGTCTCGGTAGCCGAGTGGTCTCCGTACTCTTTTGCCAACCTGGAGGTCCCGGGTTCGATTCCCAGGTAAGGTACTGGAATTTTTTTTATTTTTTTCAAGTCCGGCACTGTCTTGTCTATCATTTCGTGACAGAAAAATAATTTTATCAACATTGGACGAGGCTGTGCATAGCTAACCCTAATTTACTTTCCTCCACTAGACTTGTTAGGCCATTAGCAAGTAGGAGTAACTTCAAACTGGCCCATTGAACTGACTAAAACATTTTTTTTCTGCACCAAATCGTGTTGGGCAGATGCGCAGCGATGTGCTCTTTCTTTTCATATGCAAAAGTCCTATATTGGAGCAATCTTTATGCCTTTCCTGAGCTAACCCTAGTTTGCTGTTCAAAAGAGAGTTACCCCGAGCTAACCCTAGGGTTAGCGTTAGGGTTAAGCCTAGGGTTAGAGTTGGGGTTAAACATAGTCTCGGTAGCCGAGTGGTCTCCGTACTCTTTTGCCAACCTGGAGGTCCCGGGTTCGATTCCCAGGTAAGGTACTGGAATTTTTTTTTTTTTTCAAGTCCGGCACTGTCTTGTCTATCATTTCGTGACAGAAAAATAATTTTATCAACATTGGACGAGGCTGTGCATAGCTAACCCTAATTTACTTTCCTCCACTAGACTTGTTAGGCCATTAGCAAGTAGGAGTAACTTCAAACTGGCCCATTGAACTGACTAAAACATTTTTTTTCTGCACCAAATCGTGTTGGGCAGATGCGCAGCGATGTGCTCTTTCTTTTCATATGCAAAAGTCCTATATTGGAGCAATCTTTATGCCTTTCCTGAGCTAACCCTAGTTTGCTGTTCAAAAGAGAGTTACCCCGAGCTAACCCTAGGGTTAGCGTTAGGGTTAAGCCTAGGGTTAGAGTTGGGGTTAAACATAGTCTCGGTAGCCGAGTGGTCTCCGTACTCTTTTGCCAACCTGGAGGTCCCGGGTTCGATTCCCAGGTAAGGTACTGGAATTTTTTTTATTTTTTTCAAGTCCGGCACTGTCTTGTCTATCATTTCGTGACAGAAAAATAATTTTATCAACATTGGACGAGGCTGTGCATAGCTAACCCTAATTTACTTTCCTCCACTAGACTTGTTAGGCCATTAGCAAGTAGGAGTAACTTCAAACTGGCCCATTGAACTGACTAAAACATTTTTTTTCTGCACCAAATCGTGTTGGGCAGATGCGCAGCGATGTGCTCTTTCTTTTCATATGCAAAAGTCCTATATTGGAGCAATCTTTATGCCTTTCCTGAGCTAACCCTAGTTTGCTGTTCAAAAGAGAGTTACCCCGAGCTAACCCTAGGGTTAGCGTTAGGGTTAAGCCTAGGGTTAGAGTTGGGGTTAAACATAGTCTCGGTAGCCGAGTGGTCTCCGTACTCTTTTGCCAACCTGGAGGTCCCGGGTTCGATTCCCAGGTAAGGTACTGGAATTTTTTTTTTTTTTCAAGTCCGGCACTGTCTTGTCTATCATTTCGTGACAGAAAAATAATTTTATCAACATTGGACGAGGCTGTGCATAGCTAACCCTAATTTACTTTCCTCCACTAGACTTGTTAGGCCATTAGCAAGTAGGAGTAACTTCAAACTGGCCCATTGAACTGACTAAAACATTTTTTTTCTGCACCAAATCGTGTTGGGCAGATGCGCAGCGATGTGCTCTTTCTTTTCATATGCAAAAGTCCTATATTGGAGCAATCTTTATGCCTTTCCTGAGCTAACCCTAGTTTGCTGTTCAAAAGAGAGTTACCCCGAGCTAACCCTAGGGTTAGCGTTAGGGTTAAGCCTAGGGTTAGAGTTGGGGTTAAACATAGTCTCGGTAGCCGAGTGGTCTCCGTACTCTTTTGCCAACCTGGAGGTCCCGGGTTCGATTCCCAGGTAAGGTACTGGAATTTTTTTTATTTTTTTCAAGTCCGGCACTGTCTTGTCTATCATTTCGTGACAGAAAAATAATTTTATCAACATTGGACGAGGCTGTGCATAGCTAACCCTAATTTACTTTCCTCCACTAGACTTGTTAGGCCATTAGCAAGTAGGAGTAACTTCAAACTGGCCCATTGAACTGACTAAAACATTTTTTTTCTGCACCAAATCGTGTTGGGCAGATGCGCAGCGATGTGCTCTTTCTTTTCATATGCAAAAGTCCTATATTGGAGCAATCTTTATGCCTTTCCTGAGCTAACCCTAGTTTGCTGTTCAAAAGAGAGTTACCCCGAGCTAACCCTAGGGTTAGCGTTAGGGTTAAGCCTAGGGTTAGAGTTGGGGTTAAACATAGTCTCGGTAGCCGAGTGGTCTCCGTACTCTTTTGCCAACCTGGAGGTCCCGGGTTCGATTCCCAGGTAAGGTACTGGAATTTTTTTTTTTTTTCAAGTCCGGCACTGTCTTGTCTATCATTTCGTGACAGAAAAATAATTTTATCAACATTGGACGAGGCTGTGCATAGCTAACCCTAATTTACTTTCCTCCACTAGACTTGTTAGGCCATTAGCAAGTAGGAGTAACTTCAAACTGGCCCATTGAACTGACTAAAACATTTTTTTTCTGCACCAAATCGTGTTGGGCAGATGCGCAGCGATGTGCTCTTTCTTTTCATATGCAAAAGTCCTATATTGGAGCAATCTTTATGCCTTTCCTGAGCTAACCCTAGTTTGCTGTTCAAAAGAGAGTTACCCCGAGCTAACCCTAGGGTTAGCGTTAGGGTTAAGCCTAGGGTTAGAGTTGGGGTTAAACATAGTCTCGGTAGCCGAGTGGTCTCCGTACTCTTTTGCCAACCTGGAGGTCCCGGGTTCGATTCCCAGGTAAGGTACTGGAATTTTTTTTATTTTTTTCAAGTCCGGCACTGTCTTGTCTATCATTTCGTGACAGAAAAATAATTTTATCAACATTGGACGAGGCTGTGCATAGCTAACCCTAATTTACTTTCCTCCACTAGACTTGTTAGGCCATTAGCAAGTAGGAGTAACTTCAAACTGGCCCATTGAACTGACTAAAACATTTTTTTTCTGCACCAAATCGTGTTGGGCAGATGCGCAGCGATGTGCTCTTTCTTTTCATATGCAAAAGTCCTATATTGGAGCAATCTTTATGCCTTTCCTGAGCTAACCCTAGTTTGCTGTTCAAAAGAGAGTTACCCCGAGCTAACCCTAGGGTTAGCGTTAGGGTTAAGCCTAGGGTTAGAGTTGGGGTTAAACATAGTCTCGGTAGCCGAGTGGTCTCCGTACTCTTTTGCCAACCTGGAGGTCCCGGGTTCGATTCCCAGGTAAGGTACTGGAATTTTTTTTTTTTTTCAAGTCCGGCACTGTCTTGTCTATCATTTCGTGACAGAAAAATAATTTTATCAACATTGGACGAGGCTGTGCATAGCTAACCCTAATTTACTTTCCTCCACTAGACTTGTTAGGCCATTAGCAAGTAGGAGTAACTTCAAACTGGCCCATTGAACTGACTAAAACATTTTTTTTCTGCACCAAATCGTGTTGGGCAGATGCGCAGCGATGTGCTCTTTCTTTTCATATGCAAAAGTCCTATATTGGAGCAATCTTTATGCCTTTCCTGAGCTAACCCTAGTTTGCTGTTCAAAAGAGAGTTACCCCGAGCTAACCCTAGGGTTAGCGTTAGGGTTAAGCCTAGGGTTAGAGTTGGGGTTAAACATAGTCTCGGTAGCCGAGTGGTCTCCGTACTCTTTTGCCAACCTGGAGGTCCCGGGTTCGATTCCCAGGTAAGGTACTGGAATTTTTTTTATTTTTTTCAAGTCCGGCACTGTCTTGTCTATCATTTCGTGACAGAAAAATAATTTTATCAACATTGGACGAGGCTGTGCATAGCTAACCCTAATTTACTTTCCTCCACTAGACTTGTTAGGCCATTAGCAAGTAGGAGTAACTTCAAACTGGCCCATTGAACTGACTAAAACATTTTTTTTCTGCACCAAATCGTGTTGGGCAGATGCGCAGCGATGTGCTCTTTCTTTTCATATGCAAAAGTCCTATATTGGAGCAATCTTTATGCCTTTCCTGAGCTAACCCTAGTTTGCTGTTCAAAAGAGAGTTACCCCGAGCTAACCCTAGGGTTAGCGTTAGGGTTAAGCCTAGGGTTAGAGTTGGGGTTAAACATAGTCTCGGTAGCCGAGTGGTCTCCGTACTCTTTTGCCAACCTGGAGGTCCCGGGTTCGATTCCCAGGTAAGGTACTGGAATTTTTTTTTTTTTTCAAGTCCGGCACTGTCTTGTCTATCATTTCGTGACAGAAAAATAATTTTATCAACATTGGACGAGGCTGTGCATAGCTAACCCTAATTTACTTTCCTCCACTAGACTTGTTAGGCCATTAGCAAGTAGGAGTAACTTCAAACTGGCCCATTGAACTGACTAAAACATTTTTTTTCTGCACCAAATCGTGTTGGGCAGATGCGCAGCGATGTGCTCTTTCTTTTCATATGCAAAAGTCCTATATTGGAGCAATCTTTATGCCTTTCCTGAGCTAACCCTAGTTTGCTGTTCAAAAGAGAGTTACCCCGAGCTAACCCTAGGGTTAGCGTTAGGGTTAAGCCTAGGGTTAGAGTTGGGGTTAAACATAGTCTCGGTAGCCGAGTGGTCTCCGTACTCTTTTGCCAACCTGGAGGTCCCGGGTTCGATTCCCAGGTAAGGTACTGGAATTTTTTTTATTTTTTTCAAGTCCGGCACTGTCTTGTCTATCATTTCGTGACAGAAAAATAATTTTATCAACATTGGACGAGGCTGTGCATAGCTAACCCTAATTTACTTTCCTCCACTAGACTTGTTAGGCCATTAGCAAGTAGGAGTAACTTCAAACTGGCCCATTGAACTGACTAAAACATTTTTTTTCTGCACCAAATCGTGTTGGGCAGATGCGCAGCGATGTGCTCTTTCTTTTCATATGCAAAAGTCCTATATTGGAGCAATCTTTATGCCTTTCCTGAGCTAACCCTAGTTTGCTGTTCAAAAGAGAGTTACCCCGAGCTAACCCTAGGGTTAGCGTTAGGGTTAAGCCTAGGGTTAGAGTTGGGGTTAAACATAGTCTCGGTAGCCGAGTGGTCTCCGTACTCTTTTGCCAACCTGGAGGTCCCGGGTTCGATTCCCAGGTAAGGTACTGGAATTTTTTTTTTTTTTCAAGTCCGGCACTGTCTTGTCTATCATTTCGTGACAGAAAAATAATTTTATCAACATTGGACGAGGCTGTGCATAGCTAACCCTAATTTACTTTCCTCCACTAGACTTGTTAGGCCATTAGCAAGTAGGAGTAACTTCAAACTGGCCCATTGAACTGACTAAAACATTTTTTTTCTGCACCAAATCGTGTTGGGCAGATGCGCAGCGATGTGCTCTTTCTTTTCATATGCAAAAGTCCTATATTGGAGCAATCTTTATGCCTTTCCTGAGCTAACCCTAGTTTGCTGTTCAAAAGAGAGTTACCCCGAGCTAACCCTAGGGTTAGCGTTAGGGTTAAGCCTAGGGTTAGAGTTGGGGTTAAACATAGTCTCGGTAGCCGAGTGGTCTCCGTACTCTTTTGCCAACCTGGAGGTCCCGGGTTCGATTCCCAGGTAAGGTACTGGAATTTTTTTTATTTTTTTCAAGTCCGGCACTGTCTTGTCTATCATTTCGTGACAGAAAAATAATTTTATCAACATTGGACGAGGCTGTGCATAGCTAACCCTAATTTACTTTCCTCCACTAGACTTGTTAGGCCATTAGCAAGTAGGAGTAACTTCAAACTGGCCCATTGAACTGACTAAAACATTTTTTTTCTGCACCAAATCGTGTTGGGCAGATGCGCAGCGATGTGCTCTTTCTTTTCATATGCAAAAGTCCTATATTGGAGCAATCTTTATGCCTTTCCTGAGCTAACCCTAGTTTGCTGTTCAAAAGAGAGTTACCCCGAGCTAACCCTAGGGTTAGCGTTAGGGTTAAGCCTAGGGTTAGAGTTGGGGTTAAACATAGTCTCGGTAGCCGAGTGGTCTCCGTACTCTTTTGCCAACCTGGAGGTCCCGGGTTCGATTCCCAGGTAAGGTACTGGAATTTTTTTTTTTTTTCAAGTCCGGCACTGTCTTGTCTATCATTTCGTGACAGAAAAATAATTTTATCAACATTGGACGAGGCTGTGCATAGCTAACCCTAATTTACTTTCCTCCACTAGACTTGTTAGGCCATTAGCAAGTAGGAGTAACTTCAAACTGGCCCATTGAACTGACTAAAACATTTTTTTTCTGCACCAAATCGTGTTGGGCAGATGCGCAGCGATGTGCTCTTTCTTTTCATATGCAAAAGTCCTATATTGGAGCAATCTTTATGCCTTTCCTGAGCTAACCCTAGTTTGCTGTTCAAAAGAGAGTTACCCCGAGCTAACCCTAGGGTTAGCGTTAGGGTTAAGCCTAGGGTTAGAGTTGGGGTTAAACATAGTCTCGGTAGCCGAGTGGTCTCCGTACTCTTTTGCCAACCTGGAGGTCCCGGGTTCGATTCCCAGGTAAGGTACTGGAATTTTTTTTATTTTTTTCAAGTCCGGCACTGTCTTGTCTATCATTTCGTGACAGAAAAATAATTTTATCAACATTGGACGAGGCTGTGCATAGCTAACCCTAATTTACTTTCCTCCACTAGACTTGTTAGGCCATTAGCAAGTAGGAGTAACTTCAAACTGGCCCATTGAACTGACTAAAACATTTTTTTTCTGCACCAAATCGTGTTGGGCAGATGCGCAGCGATGTGCTCTTTCTTTTCATATGCAAAAGTCCTATATTGGAGCAATCTTTATGCCTTTCCTGAGCTAACCCTAGTTTGCTGTTCAAAAGAGAGTTACCCCGAGCTAACCCTAGGGTTAGCGTTAGGGTTAAGCCTAGGGTTAGAGTTGGGGTTAAACATAGTCTCGGTAGCCGAGTGGTCTCCGTACTCTTTTGCCAACCTGGAGGTCCCGGGTTCGATTCCCAGGTAAGGTACTGGAATTTTTTTTTTTTTTCAAGTCCGGCACTGTCTTGTCTATCATTTCGTGACAGAAAAATAATTTTATCAACATTGGACGAGGCTGTGCATAGCTAACCCTAATTTACTTTCCTCCACTAGACTTGTTAGGCCATTAGCAAGTAGGAGTAACTTCAAACTGGCCCATTGAACTGACTAAAACATTTTTTTTCTGCACCAAATCGTGTTGGGCAGATGCGCAGCGATGTGCTCTTTCTTTTCATATGCAAAAGTCCTATATTGGAGCAATCTTTATGCCTTTCCTGAGCTAACCCTAGTTTGCTGTTCAAAAGAGAGTTACCCCGAGCTAACCCTAGGGTTAGCGTTAGGGTTAAGCCTAGGGTTAGAGTTGGGGTTAAACATAGTCTCGGTAGCCGAGTGGTCTCCGTACTCTTTTGCCAACCTGGAGGTCCCGGGTTCGATTCCCAGGTAAGGTACTGGAATTTTTTTTATTTTTTTCAAGTCCGGCACTGTCTTGTCTATCATTTCGTGACAGAAAAATAATTTTATCAACATTGGACGAGGCTGTGCATAGCTAACCCTAATTTACTTTCCTCCACTAGACTTGTTAGGCCATTAGCAAGTAGGAGTAACTTCAAACTGGCCCATTGAACTGACTAAAACATTTTTTTTCTGCACCAAATCGTGTTGGGCAGATGCGCAGCGATGTGCTCTTTCTTTTCATATGCAAAAGTCCTATATTGGAGCAATCTTTATGCCTTTCCTGAGCTAACCCTAGTTTGCTGTTCAAAAGAGAGTTACCCCGAGCTAACCCTAGGGTTAGCGTTAGGGTTAAGCCTAGGGTTAGAGTTGGGGTTAAACATAGTCTCGGTAGCCGAGTGGTCTCCGTACTCTTTTGCCAACCTGGAGGTCCCGGGTTCGATTCCCAGGTAAGGTACTGGAATTTTTTTTTTTTTTCAAGTCCGGCACTGTCTTGTCTATCATTTCGTGACAGAAAAATAATTTTATCAACATTGGACGAGGCTGTGCATAGCTAACCCTAATTTACTTTCCTCCACTAGACTTGTTAGGCCATTAGCAAGTAGGAGTAACTTCAAACTGGCCCATTGAACTGACTAAAACATTTTTTTTCTGCACCAAATCGTGTTGGGCAGATGCGCAGCGATGTGCTCTTTCTTTTCATATGCAAAAGTCCTATATTGGAGCAATCTTTATGCCTTTCCTGAGCTAACCCTAGTTTGCTGTTCAAAAGAGAGTTACCCCGAGCTAACCCTAGGGTTAGCGTTAGGGTTAAGCCTAGGGTTAGAGTTGGGGTTAAACATAGTCTCGGTAGCCGAGTGGTCTCCGTACTCTTTTGCCAACCTGGAGGTCCCGGGTTCGATTCCCAGGTAAGGTACTGGAATTTTTTTTATTTTTTTCAAGTCCGGCACTGTCTTGTCTATCATTTCGTGACAGAAAAATAATTTTATCAACATTGGACGAGGCTGTGCATAGCTAACCCTAATTTACTTTCCTCCACTAGACTTGTTAGGCCATTAGCAAGTAGGAGTAACTTCAAACTGGCCCATTGAACTGACTAAAACATTTTTTTTCTGCACCAAATCGTGTTGGGCAGATGCGCAGCGATGTGCTCTTTCTTTTCATATGCAAAAGTCCTATATTGGAGCAATCTTTATGCCTTTCCTGAGCTAACCCTAGTTTGCTGTTCAAAAGAGAGTTACCCCGAGCTAACCCTAGGGTTAGCGTTAGGGTTAAGCCTAGGGTTAGAGTTGGGGTTAAACATAGTCTCGGTAGCCGAGTGGTCTCCGTACTCTTTTGCCAACCTGGAGGTCCCGGGTTCGATTCCCAGGTAAGGTACTGGAATTTTTTTTTTTTTTCAAGTCCGGCACTGTCTTGTCTATCATTTCGTGACAGAAAAATAATTTTATCAACATTGGACGAGGCTGTGCATAGCTAACCCTAATTTACTTTCCTCCACTAGACTTGTTAGGCCATTAGCAAGTAGGAGTAACTTCAAACTGGCCCATTGAACTGACTAAAACATTTTTTTTCTGCACCAAATCGTGTTGGGCAGATGCGCAGCGATGTGCTCTTTCTTTTCATATGCAAAAGTCCTATATTGGAGCAATCTTTATGCCTTTCCTGAGCTAACCCTAGTTTGCTGTTCAAAAGAGAGTTACCCCGAGCTAACCCTAGGGTTAGCGTTAGGGTTAAGCCTAGGGTTAGAGTTGGGGTTAAACATAGTCTCGGTAGCCGAGTGGTCTCCGTACTCTTTTGCCAACCTGGAGGTCCCGGGTTCGATTCCCAGGTAAGGTACTGGAATTTTTTTTATTTTTTTCAAGTCCGGCACTGTCTTGTCTATCATTTCGTGACAGAAAAATAATTTTATCAACATTGGACGAGGCTGTGCATAGCTAACCCTAATTTACTTTCCTCCACTAGACTTGTTAGGCCATTAGCAAGTAGGAGTAACTTCAAACTGGCCCATTGAACTGACTAAAACATTTTTTTTCTGCACCAAATCGTGTTGGGCAGATGCGCAGCGATGTGCTCTTTCTTTTCATATGCAAAAGTCCTATATTGGAGCAATCTTTATGCCTTTCCTGAGCTAACCCTAGTTTGCTGTTCAAAAGAGAGTTACCCCGAGCTAACCCTAGGGTTAGCGTTAGGGTTAAGCCTAGGGTTAGAGTTGGGGTTAAACATAGTCTCGGTAGCCGAGTGGTCTCCGTACTCTTTTGCCAACCTGGAGGTCCCGGGTTCGATTCCCAGGTAAGGTACTGGAATTTTTTTTATTTTTTTCAAGTCCGGCACTGTCTTGTCTATCATTTCGTGACAGAAAAATAATTTTATCAACATTGGACGAGGCTGTGCATAGCTAACCCTAATTTACTTTCCTCCACTAGACTTGTTAGGCCATTAGCAAGTAGGAGTAACTTCAAACTGGCCCATTGAACTGACTAAAACATTTTTTTTCTGCACCAAATCGTGTTGGGCAGATGCGCAGCGATGTGCTCTTTCTTTTCATATGCAAAAGTCCTATATTGGAGCAATCTTTATGCCTTTCCTGAGCTAACCCTAGTTTGCTGTTCAAAAGAGAGTTACCCCGAGCTAACCCTAGGGTTAGCGTTAGGGTTAAGCCTAGGGTTAGAGTTGGGGTTAAACATAGTCTCGGTAGCCGAGTGGTCTCCGTACTCTTTTGCCAACCTGGAGGTCCCGGGTTCGATTCCCAGGTAAGGTACTGGAATTTTTTTTATTTTTTTCAAGTCCGGCACTGTCTTGTCTATCATTTCGTGACAGAAAAATAATTTTATCAACATTGGACGAGGCTGTGCATAGCTAACCCTAATTTACTTTCCTCCACTAGACTTGTTAGGCCATTAGCAAGTAGGAGTAACTTCAAACTGGCCCATTGAACTGACTAAAACATTTTTTTTCTGCACCAAATCGTGTTGGGCAGATGCGCAGCGATGTGCTCTTTCTTTTCATATGCAAAAGTCCTATATTGGAGCAATCTTTATGCCTTTCCTGAGCTAACCCTAGTTTGCTGTTCAAAAGAGAGTTACCCCGAGCTAACCCTAGGGTTAGCGTTAGGGTTAAGCCTAGGGTTAGAGTTGGGGTTAAACATAGTCTCGGTAGCCGAGTGGTCTCCGTACTCTTTTGCCAACCTGGAGGTCCCGGGTTCGATTCCCAGGTAAGGTACTGGAATTTTTTTTTTTTTTTTTCAAGTCCGGCACTGTCTTGTCTATCATTTCGTGACAGAAAAATAATTTTATCAACATTGGACGAGGCTGTGCATAGCTAACCCTAATTTACTTTCCTCCACTAGACTTGTTAGGCCATTAGCAAGTAGGAGTAACTTCAAACTGGCCCATTGAACTGACTAAAACATTTTTTTTCTGCACCAAATCGTGTTGGGCAGATGCGCAGCGATGTGCTCTTTCTTTTCATATGCAAAAGTCCTATATTGGAGCAATCTTTATGCCTTTCCTGAGCTAACCCTAGTTTGCTGTTCAAAAGAGAGTTACCCCGAGCTAACCCTAGGGTTAGCGTTAGGGTTAAGCCTAGGGTTAGAGTTGGGGTTAAACATAGTCTCGGTAGCCGAGTGGTCTCCGTACTCTTTTGCCAACCTGGAGGTCCCGGGTTCGATTCCCAGGTAAGGTACTGGAATTTTTTTTTTTTTTTTTCAAGTCCGGCACTGTCTTGTCTATCATTTCGTGACAGAAAAATAATTTTATCAACATTGGACGAGGCTGTGCATAGCTAACCCTAATTTACTTTCCTCCACTAGACTTGTTAGGCCATTAGCAAGTAGGAGTAACTTCAAACTGGCCCATTGAACTGACTAAAACATTTTTTTTCTGCACTAAATCGTGTTGGGCAGATGCGCAGCGATGTGCTCTTTCTTTTCATATGCAAAAGTCCTATATTGGAGCAATCTTTATGCCTTTCCTGAGCTAACCCTAGTTTGCTGTTCAAAAGAGAGTTACCCCGAGCTAACCCTAGGGTTAGCGTTAGGGTTAAGCCTAGGGTTAGAGTTGGGGTTAAACATAGTCTCGGTAGCCGAGTGGTCTCCGTACTCTTTTGCCAACCTGGAGGTCCCGGGTTCGATTCCCAGGTAAGGTACTGGAATTTTTTTTTTTTTTTTTTCAAGTCCGGCACTGTCTTGTCTATCATTTCGTGACAGAAAAATAATTTTATCAACATTGGACGAGGCTGTGCATAGCTAACCCTAATTTACTTTCCTCCACTAGACTTGTTAGGCCATTAGCAAGTAGGAGTAACTTCAAACTGGCCCATTGAACTGACTAAAACATTTTTTTTCTGCACCAAATCGTGTTGGGCAGATGCGCAGCGATGTGCTCTTTCTTTTCATATGCAAAAGTCCTATATTGGAGCAATCTTTATGCCTTTCCTGAGCTAACCCTAGTTTGCTGTTCAAAAGAGAGTTACCCCGAGCTAACCCTAGGGTTAGCGTTAGGGTTAAGCCTAGGGTTAGAGTTGGGGTTAAACATAGTCTCGGTAGCCGAGTGGTCTCCGTACTCTTTTGCCAACCTGGAGGTCCCGGGTTCGATTCCCAGGTAAGGTACTGGAATTTTTTTTATTTTTTTCAAGTCCGGCACTGTCTTGTCTATCATTTCGTGACAGAAAAATAATTTTATCAACATTGGACGAGGCTGTGCATAGCTAACCCTAATTTACTTTCCTCCACTAGACTTGTTAGGCCATTAGCAAGTAGGAGTAACTTCAAACTGGCCCATTGAACTGACTAAAACATTTTTTTTCTGCACCAAATCGTGTTGGGCAGATGCGCAGCGATGTGCTCTTTCTTTTCATATGCAAAAGTCCTATATTGGAGCAATCTTTATGCCTTTCCTGAGCTAACCCTAGTTTGCTGTTCAAAAGAGAGTTACCCCGAGCTAACCCTAGGGTTAGCGTTAGGGTTAAGCCTAGGGTTAGAGTTGGGGTTAAACATAGTCTCGGTAGCCGAGTGGTCTTCGTACTCTTTTGCCAACCTGGAGGTCCCGGGTTCGATTCCCAGGTAAGGTACTGGAATTTTTTTTATTTTTTTCAAGTCCGGCACTGTCTTGTCTATCATTTCGTGACAGAAAAATAATTTTATCAACATTGGACGAGGCTGTGCATAGCTAACCCTAATTTACTTTCCTCCACTAGACTTGTTAGGCCATTAGCAAGTAGGAGTAACTTCAAACTGGCCCATTGAACTGACTAAAACATTTTTTTTCTGCACCAAATCGTGTTGGGCAGATGCGCAGCGATGTGCTCTTTCTTTTCATATGCAAAAGTCCTATATTGGAGCAATCTTTATGCCTTTCCTGAGCTAACCCTAGTTTGCTGTTCAAAAGAGAGTTACCCCGAGCTAACCCTAGGGTTAGCGTTAGGGTTAAGCCTAGGGTTAGAGTTGGGGTTAAACATAGTCTCGGTAGCCGAGTGGTCTCCGTACTCTTTTGCCAACCTGGAGGTCCCGGGTTCGATTCCCAGGTAAGGTACTGGAATTTTTTTTTTTTTTTTCAAGTCCGGCACTGTCTTGTCTATCATTTCGTGACAGAAAAATAATTTTATCAACATTGGACGAGGCTGTGCATAGCTAACCCTAATTTACTTTCCTCCACTAGACTTGTTAGGCCATTAGCAAGTAGGAGTAACTTCAAACTGGCCCATTGAACTGACTAAAACATTTTTTTTCTGCACCAAATCGTGTTGGGCAGATGCGCAGCGATGTGCTCTTTCTTTTCATATGCAAAAGTCCTATATTGGAGCAATCTTTATGCCTTTCCTGAGCTAACCCTAGTTTGCTGTTCAAAAGAGAGTTACCCCGAGCTAACCCTAGGGTTAGCGTTAGGGTTAAGCCTAGGGTTAGAGTTGGGGTTAAACATAGTCTCGGTAGCCGAGTGGTCTCCGTACTCTTTTGCCAACCTGGAGGTCCCGGGTTCGATTCCCAGGTAAGGTACTGGAATTTTTTTTATTTTTTTCAAGTCCGGCACTGTCTTGTCTATCATTTCGTGACAGAAAAATAATTTTATCAACATTGGACGAGGCTGTGCATAGCTAACCCTAATTTACTTTCCTCCACTAGACTTGTTAGGCCATTAGCAAGTAGGAGTAACTTCAAACTGGCCCATTGAACTGACTAAAACATTTTTTTTCTGCACCAAATCGTGTTGGGCAGATGCGCAGCGATGTGCTCTTTCTTTTCATATGCAAAAGTCCTATATTGGAGCAATCTTTATGCCTTTCCTGAGCTAACCCTAGTTTGCTGTTCAAAAGAGAGTTACCCCGAGCTAACCCTAGGGTTAGCGTTAGGGTTAAGCCTAGGGTTAGAGTTGGGGTTAAACATAGTCTCGGTAGCCGAGTGGTCTCCGTACTCTTTTGCCAACCTGGAGGTCCCGGGTTCGATTCCCAGGTAAGGTACTGGAATTTTTTTTATTTTTTTCAAGTCCGGCACTGTCTTGTCTATCATTTCGTGACAGAAAAATAATTTTATCAACATTGGACGAGGCTGTGCATAGCTAACCCTAATTTACTTTCCTCCACTAGACTTGTTAGGCCATTAGCAAGTAGGAGTAACTTCAAACTGGCCCATTGAACTGACTAAAACATTTTTTTTCTGCACCAAATCGTGTTGGGCAGATGCGCAGCGATGTGCTCTTTCTTTTCATATGCAAAAGTCCTATATTGGAGCAATCTTTATGCCTTTCCTGAGCTAACCCTAGTTTGCTGTTCAAAATAGAGTTACCCCGAGCTAACCCTAGGGTTAGCGTTAGGGTTAAGCCTAGGGTTAGAGTTGGGGTTAAACATAGTCTCGGTAGCCGAGTGGTAGATAGATCAAGCAATATGGCCACTAATAAGGCATCATCATTTAGTTTTAATTGTTTAGTTAATAATTATAATTTTGTTGATATTTTCAGGCACAACAGTCCTTATAAACGTGAATTTACCCGAAGAGGTGTAGTGTTAGATCAGATTAAGTTAAGTAGGTTAGACTACATATTAGTGAGTACAGCTCTAAAGGTAAATTCGGTTTATTGTTCTATTGTGCATACTAAGTTGTCAGATCACAGTCTTGTTATTTTAAACTTAAATTTGGAAGATTGTAAAAAAGGACCAGGTGTATATATTTTTAATGATGAATTACTTAAAGATAAAATTTATTGTGATCATATTACTAATTTAATTGAGCAGGAACTGAAATCAGATTTTTATGTACAAAATATTTTAGTATGGTATGATAATCTCAAGTTTGCTATTAAGTCATTTTCTAGGCAGTATTCAAAAATAGTCAATTATAAAAAGAAACAAGAATTCAGAAATATACAAAATAAATTAAGTAATGAATATTGTAAGGCTGCTGTGGACAATAACAATTATAATTTCAATAGTATATTAGATTTAGAGAGACAGTTAAGTGAGCATGAGAGTAGGATATGTGAAGGAGCTATAATTAGATCAAAGATAAAATATAATGTAGAGAGTGACAAGAATACACAATTCTTTCTTAATCTTGAAAAACAGAGGCAAAGTAAAAATAGCATATGCAGTATTTTATTAGATGATGGTACAATTTTAGATGATACTGACTCTATTGTAAATGGAGCTTCTGATTATTTTTCAACTTTATACAGTAATACAGGCCAAACAGAAGATCCAGATGCAATAGAATCAGTATGTAAACTTATTAATAATACTTTAAGTAGAGAAGAAAAAGAAATATGTGACAATAATGTATCTTTAGCAGAATTGACAAATGCACTTACCAATATGCCAAATGGTAAGAGCCCAGGGTTGGACTCTCTTTCCCCAAAGTTTTACATTAAATTTTGGAATTTATTAGGACCAATCTTGTTAAATGTGTTAAATTATAGTTATGTAAATAATTCATTGTCGCGAACGATGAGGCAGGGAATGATTACCCTTATATACAAAAACAAGGGGGATAAGAGAGTCCTAAAAAATTACCGCCCGATATCTTTGTTAAATACAGATTATAAAATTATTTCAAAAGTATTAAGTTTTAGATTAAGGAAGGTTGTAGCCTCTATAGTCTCCCCTGAGCAGAGCTGTGGTGTTCCGGGAAGAAATATCTTAGATAATATTGCCAGTATCCGGGACATCATCAGCTATGCTGAGGGGGAGAATATAGAGGCTTACATCCTGAAATTAGATGCACAACGCGCATTCGATGTTTTATCTAGAAAATATTTATATTCTATTTTAAAGTATTTTGGCTTTGGTGATTTTTTCGTAAATTTTATTAAGATTTTGTATAATGATAATATTTGTAGTACGGTAAAAATTAATGGTTTTTTATCTCCCTTTTTTAAAATGTTTACAGGTATAAGACAAGGTGACCCCTTGAGTAGTCTATTATATATTATTTGTGCAGAACCTATGAATATACTTGTTAAATTGTCTCCCCTTAAGGGTATATCTATCAATAGTTTTAAAAATGTAACCTCAATAATTTTCCAGTACGCAGATGACACTAACCTGACATTAAGTAATATTGAGTCTGTTAACAATGTTTTTAATATTTTAGAACCTTATTTAAAGGCGTCAGGTGCAAAGATTAATGTAAACAAATCAGAAATTTTACCCATAGGCAATGTTAAAAACTGTCAACTTGATATTAAAATTCCAATTAAACAGATAGAAGGTGCCATAGAGATTTTAGGGGTGTATGTAGGATATGATATTGATTTATGTAACAATCTGAATTGGAATAGTAAAGTAACAACGATTAAACGGTTACTTGGGTATTGGAGTGGACGCCAAATTACACTGCAAGGTAAAGTTTTAGTTGCAAATTCACTTATTATGTCCAAACTGTGGTACAGTTTGGCAGCCACTTCAATACCTGATTATATAGAAAGGGAAATAACCCAAGCTGTGGTTAAGTTTGTATGGAGAGGCAAGCCCCCATTAATTCAGTATAGTTCTTTTATTAATAGTAAGACTAATGGGGGCTTGGCTCTCATGGATATTAAGCTTAAGGCCCAATCATTAACTCTTAAATGTTTGATAAAGTATTTTGATCCCAATTTTCAAGCAGTATGGAAATCAATAATGCATTATTTTCTTCTTAAGTATGGTAATCTCCAGTTAGGAAATGATATTTTTAAAGTGCATTTATACCACAAGTTCCTTATTAAGCTACCAGAATATTACCAACATTTATTAAGATCATGGGATAACTTAAATCAGAATTCTAGACCTGCTCCTGTATCAATTAATGATGTTGCCATTCAACCCATTTTTCACAATCCCCTTATCCGCCATAATGGTAAAATGCTACAAAATGACATATTTGAATCTTGTGAAATTGTTAAAATTGAAGATCTCATATATTATTTTATATCAGGATATTTAAATGTTAATTGTATAGTAGATTTAGTTCAAGAAACATTTCATGATTATGATGTAGATAAGATAATTAAGTATTTTTATGTTATTAAACAGTCTATTCCTAGAGAATGGCATAAAATTATTATGACCCAAGAATACAAAGCTCATATAAAAGATGCTTTTATAATTAATGATGTCAAAATACCCATAAATAGTTTAACCAGTAAAGTTATATATTCCATGTTTTTAAAGTTGTTTTGTATAGAACCTAAATGTATGTTTTATTTTGAAAGATTTAATATTGATGTAAACTGGGAAGTAACCTGGAGAAATGTGTCAGATAGTTTTAAATTACCTAAGATTAAGGAATTAGATTACAAGATTAGTCATAATGTTATATGGACAAAAGTTAAATTGTATAAAATAGATAAAGTAGATAATGCTTTGTGCCCTGTATGCCTGGATGAACCTGGGGATATTGTACATATGTTTTATTCATGCCTTGATTCATATATTCTTCATACTTTAGTTAAAATGTTATTAAGTGATATACTTCCATGCAAAGAATTAGATTGTATTTTAAAAATATATATGTTATTTGGAATTCAAAGTCGTGTAAAATCCCAACCTTATAGATTGTGTAACGCCATATTGTCTGCAGCACGATACACATTATATAAAAGGCGAATGGTTTCCCTGGATCATCCCAATTCTAATATTGATATTGTAAAGCTATTTAAGTCAACATTTCAAGACAATTTATTCTATATTAGTAAATACTATAAGTATATTAGTAAAAATTTTGTAAAAGATTTTATTTTGCCATCTTGTTTCATTTCATTAGAGTTGGATGGAACAATTAGTTTAGATTTTTAATACATATATGTAAAAACTATACCTAGATTGATGTTTTGGTCATAATGTAAATCAAATTTGATATTGACAAAGTGTTCTTTTCATTAAGAACATCTATTCCTGAAGTTATTTCGTTATGGAAACATCTTCTCGGTTACCTTTTTAATTTTCCATCCTTTCGTTAAAAGGGACCATACAGAAGATGCTTTCAATCCTATTAGTTAATACTATTTAAGACAAATTTTTCTTTTAAATAATGATATCATGTAGCAACTGCAGTGTGAAAGGACCTTTATAAACTTTTCGTCTGCTACTGTTAATATAGGACAGTAGATTTAAGTCACGTGACCCTTATTTATATCCACACTATCAACCGTTATTGTACCGTTATGCACGCGCCTTATCAAAACAGTTTTCATAGTCAGCTACCGTTATGTTGTTATAACAGATACAGTTATTCACATGTTATCATATTGTTTCATGTAAACAAGCTACATTATTGCTACAGGTTTTCCTTTTTGTTAATATGTAATTTTACCTTTTAATTTGTACATACAACTTACTAAAAAAAAAAATATTACAAAAATATGATTTTAACATATCACATGTATATAGTGCCATAAACCTGATAGTGCTTGCTTTTCAATATATGTAAAAATATTTCAAGTAAGATATATATGTTAATGTATTTAGATTCATGTAAATATGTACTATGTGAATAAATATTTTTACAAGAAAAAAAAGTGGTCTCCGTACTCTTTTGCCAACCTGGAGGTCCCGGGTTCGATTCCCAGGTAAGGTACTGGATTTTTTTTGATTTTTTTCAAGTCCGGCACTGTCTTGTCTATCATTTCGTGACAGAAAAATAATTTTATCAACATTGGACGAGGCTGTGCATAGCTAACCCTAATTTACTTTCCTCCACTAGACTTGTTAGGCCATTAGCAAGTAGGAGTAACTTCAAACTGGCCCATTTAACTGACTAAAACATTTTTTGTCTGCACCAAATCGTGTTGGGCAGATGCGCAGCGATGTGCTCTTTCTTTTCATATGCAAAAGTCCTATATTGGAGCAATCTTTATGCCTTTCCTGAGCTAACCCTAGTTTCCTGTTCAAAAGAGAGTTACCCCGAGCTAACCCTAGGGTTAGCGTTAGGGTTAACCCTAGGGTTAACCCTAGGGTTAGAGTTGGGGTTAAACATAGTCTCGGTAGCCGAGTGGTCTCCGTACTCTTTTGCCAACCTGGAGGTCCCGGGTTCGATTCCCAGGTAAGGTACTGGAATTTTTTTTATTTTTTTCAAGTCCGGCACTGTCTTGTCTATCATTTCGTGACAGAAAAATAATTTTATCAACATTGGACGAGGCTGTGCATAGCTAACCCTAATTTACTTTCCTCCACTAGACTTGTTAGGCCATTAGCAAGTAGGAGTAACTTCAAACTGGCCCATTTAACTGACTAAAACATTTTTTGTCTGCACCAAATCGTGTTGGGCAGATGCGCAGCGATGTGCTCTTTCTTTTCATATGCAAAAGTCCTATATTGGAGCAATCTTTATGCCTTTCCTGAGCTAACCCTAGTTTGCTGTTCAAAAGAGAGTTACCCCGAGCTAACCCTAGGGTTAGCGTTAGGGTTAACCCTAGGGTTAGAGTTGGGGTTAAACATAGTCTCGGTAGCCGAGTGGTCTCCGTACTCTTTTGCCAACCTGGAGGTCCCGGGTTCGATTCCCAGGTAAGGTACTGGAATTTTTTTTATTTTTTTCAAGTCCGGCACTGTCTTGTCTATCATTTCGTGACAGAAAAATAATTGTATCAACATTGGACGAGGCTGTGCATAGCTAACCCTAATTTACTTTCCTCCACTAGACTTGTTAGGCCATTAGCAAGTAGGAGTAACTTCAAACTGGCCCATTTAACTGACTAAAACATTTTTTGTCTGCACCAAATCGTGTTGGGCAGATGCGCAGCGATGTGCTCTTTCTTTTCATATGCAAAAGTCCTATATTGGAGCAATCTTTATGCCATTCCTGAGCTAACCCTAGTTTGCTGTTCAAAAGAGAGTTACCCCGAGCTAACCCTAGGGTTAGCGTTAGGGTTAACCCTAGGGTTAGAGTTGGGGTTAAACATAGTCTCGGTAGCCGAGTGGTCTCCGTACTCTTTTGCCAACCTGGAGGTCCCGGGTTCGATTCCCAGGTAAGGTACTGGAATTTTTTTTATTTTTTTCAAGTCCGGCACTGTCTTGTCTATCATTTCGTGACAGAAAAATAATTGTATCAACATTGGACGAGGCTGTGCATAGCTAACCCTAATTTACTTTCCTCCACTAGACTTGTTAGGCCATTAGCAAGTAGGAGTAACTTCAAACTGGCCCATTTAACTGACTAAAACATTTTTTGTCTGCACCAAATCGTGTTGGGCAGATGCGCAGCGATGTGCTCTTTCTTTTCATATGCAAAAGTCCTATATTGGAGCAATCTTTATGCCTTTCCTGAGCTAACCCTAGTTTGCTGTTCAAAAGAGAGTTACCCCGAGCTAACCCTAGGGTTAGCGTTAGGGTTAACCCTAGGGTTAGAGTTGGGGTTAAACATAGTCTCGGTAGCCGAGTGGTCTCCGTACTCTTTTGCCAACCTGGAGGTCCCGGGTTCGATTCCCAGGTAAGGTACTGGAATTTTTTTTATTTTTTTCAAGTCCGGCACTGTCTTGTCTATCATTTCGTGACAGACAAATAATTGTATCAACATTGGACGAGGCTGTGCATAGCTAACCCTTATTTACTTTCCTCCACTAGACTTGTTAGGCCATTAGCAAGTAGGAGTAACTTCAAACTGGCCCATTTAACTGACTAAAACATTTTTTGTCTGCACCAAATCGTGTTGGGCAGATGCGCAGCGATGTGCTCTTTCTTTTCATATGCAAAAGTCCTATATTGGAGCAATCTTTATGCCTTTCCTGAGCTAACCCTAGTTTGCTGTTCAAAAGAGAGTTACCCCGAGCTAACCCTAGGGTTAGCGTTAGGGTTAACCCTAGGGTTAGAGTTGGGGTTAAACATAGTCTCGGTAGCCGAGTGGTCTCCGTACTCTTTTGCCAACCTGGAGGTCCCGGGTTCGATTCCCAGGTAAGGTACTGGAATTTTTTTTATTTTTTTCAAGTCCGGCACTGTCTTGTCTATCATTTCGTGACAGAAAAATAATTGTATCAACATTGGACGAGGCTGTGCATAGCTAACCCTAATTTACTTTCCTCCACTAGACTTGTTAGGCCATTAGCAAGTAGGAGTAACTTCAAACTGGCCCATTTAACTGACTAAAACATTTTTTGTCTGCACCAAATCGTGTTGGGCAGATGCGCAGCGATGTGCTCTTTCTTTTCATATGCAAAAGTCCTATATTGGAGCAATCTTTATGCCTTTCCTGAGCTAACCCTAGTTTGCTGTTCAAAAGAGAGTTACCCCGAGCTAACCCTAGGGTTAGCGTTAGGGTTAACCCTAGGGTTAGAGTTGGGGTTAAACATAGTCTCGGTAGCCGAGTGGTCTCCGTACTCTTTTGCCAACCTGGAGGTCCCGGGTTCGATTCCCAGGTAAGGTACTGGAATTTTTTTTATTTTTTTCAAGTCCGGCACTGTCTTGTCTATCATTTCGTGACAGAAAAATAATTGTATCAACATTGGACGAGGCTGTGCATAGCTAACCCTAATTTACTTTCCTCCACTAGACTTGTTAGGCCATTAGCAAGTAGGAGTAACTTCAAACTGGCCCATTTAACTGACTAAAACATTTTTTGTCTGCACCAAATCGTGTTGGGCAGATGCGCAGCGATGTGCTCTTTCTTTTCATATGCAAAAGTCCTATATTGGAGCAATCTTTATGCCTTTCCTGAGCTAACCCTAGTTTGCTGTTCAAAAGAGAGTTACCCCGAGCTAACCCTAGGGTTAGCGTTAGGGTTAACCCTAGGGTTAGAGTTGGGGTTAAACATAGTCTCGGTAGCCGAGTGGTCTCCGTACTCTTTTGCCAACCTGGAGGTCCCGGGTTCGATTCCCAGGTAAGGTACTGGAATTTTTTTTATTTTTTTCAAGTCCGGCACTGTCTTGTCTATCATTTCGTGACAGAAAAATAATTGTATCAACATTGGACGAGGCTGTGCATAGCTAACCCTAATTTACTTTCCTCCACTAGACTTGTTAGGCCATTAGCAAGTAGGAGTAACTTCAAACTGGCCCATTTAACTGACTAAAACATTTTTTGTCTGCACCAAATCGTGTTGGGCAGATGCGCAGCGATGTGCTCTTTCTTTTCATATGCAAAAGTCCTATATTGGAGCAATCTTTATGCCTTTCCTGAGCTAACCCTAGTTTGCTGTTCAAAAGAGAGTTACCCCGAGCTAACCCTAGGGTTAGCGTTAGGGTTAACCCTAGGGTTAGAGTTGGGGTTAAACATAGTCTCGGTAGCCGAGTGGTCTCCGTACTCTTTTGCCAACCTGGAGGTCCCGGGTTCGATTCCCAGGTAAGGTACTGGAATTTTTTTTATTTTTTTCAAGTCCGGCACTGTCTTGTCTATCATTTCGTGACAGAAAAATAATTGTATCAACATTGGACGAGGCTGTGCATAGCTAACCCTAATTTACTTTCCTCCACTAGACTTGTTAGGCCATTAGCAAGTAGGAGTAACTTCAAACTGGCCCATTTAACTGACTAAAACATTTTTTGTCTGCACCAAATCGTGTTGGGCAGATGCGCAGCGATGTGCTCTTTCTTTTCATATGCAAAAGTCCTATATTGGAGCAATCTTTATGCCTTTCCTGAGCTAACCCTAGTTTGCTGTTCAAAAGAGAGTTACCCCGAGCTAACCCTAGGGTTAGCGTTAGGGTTAACCCTAGGGTTAGAGTTGGGGTTAAACATAGTCTCGGTAGCCGAGTGGTCTCCGTACTCTTTTGCCAACCTGGAGGTCCCGGGTTCGATTCCCAGGTAAGGTACTGGAATTTTTTTTATTTTTTTCAAGTCCGGCACTGTCTTGTCTATCATTTCGTGACAGAAAAATAATTGTATCAACATTGGACGAGGCTGTGCATAGCTAACCCTAATTTACTTTCCTCCACTAGACTTGTTAGGCCATTAGCAAGTAGGAGTAACTTCAAACTGGCCCATTTAACTGACTAAAACATTTTTTGTCTGCACCAAATCGTGTTGGGCAGATGCGCAGCGATGTGCTCTTTCTTTTCATATGCAAAAGTCCTATATTGGAGCAATCTTTATGCCTTTCCTGAGCTAACCCTAGTTTGCTGTTCAAAAGAGAGTTACCCCGAGCTAACCCTAGGGTTAGCGTTAGGGTTAACCCTAGGGTTAGAGTTGGGGTTAAACATAGTCTCGGTAGCCGAGTGGTCTCCGTACTCTTTTGCCAACCTGGAGGTCCCGGGTTCGATTCCCAGGTAAGGTACTGGAATTTTTTTTATTTTTTTCAAGTCCGGCACTGTCTTGTCTATCATTTCGTGACAGAAAAATAATTGTATCAACATTGGACGAGGCTGTGCATAGCTAACCCTAATTTACTTTCCTCCACTAGACTTGTTAGGCCATTAGCAAGTAGGAGTAACTTCAAACTGGCCCATTTAACTGACTAAAACATTTTTTGTCTGCACCAAATCGTGTTGGGCAGATGCGCAGCGATGTGCTCTTTCTTTTCATATGCAAAAGTCCTATATTGGAGCAATCTTTATGCCTTTCCTGAGCTAACCCTAGTTTGCTGTTCAAAAGAGAGTTACCCCGAGCTAACCCTAGGGTTAGCGTTAGGGTTAACCCTAGGGTTAGAGTTGGGGTTAAACATAGTCTCGGTAGCCGAGTGGTCTCCGTACTCTTTTGCCAACCTGGAGGTCCCGGGTTCGATTCCCAGGTAAGGTACTGGAATTTTTTTTATTTTTTTCAAGTCCGGCACTGTCTTGTCTATCATTTCGTGACAGAAAAATAATTTTATCAACATTGGACGAGGCTGTGCATAGCTAACCCTAATTTACTTTCCTCCACTAGACTTGTTAGGCCATTAGCAAGTAGGAGTAACTTCAAACTGGCCCATTTAACTGACTAAAACATTTTTTGTCTGCACCAAATCGTGTTGGGCAGATGCGCAGCGATGTGCTCTTTCTTTTCATATGCAAAAGTCCTATATTGGAGCAATCTTTATGCCTTTCCTGAGCTAACCCTAGTTTGCTGTTCAAAAGAGAGTTACCCCGAGCTAACCCTAGGGTTAGCGTTAGGGTTAACCCTAGGGTTAGAGTTGGGGTTAAACATAGTCTCGGTAGCCGAGTGGTCTCCGTACTCTTTTGCCAACCTGGAGGTCCCGGGTTCGATTCCCAGTTAAGGTACTGGAATTTTTTTGATTTTTTTCAAGTCCGGCACTGTCTTGTCTATCATTTCGTGAAAGAAAAATAATTTTATCAACATTGGACGAGGCTGTGCATAGCTAACCCTAATTTACTTTCCTCCACTAGACTTGTTAGGCCATTAGCAAGTAGGAGTAACTTCAAACTGGCCCATTTAACTGACTAAAACATTTTTTGTCTGCACCAAATCGTGTTGGGCAGATGCGCAGCGATGTGCTCTTTCTTTTCATATGCAAAAGTCCTATATTGGAGCAATCTTTATGCCTTTCCTGAGCTAACCCTAGTTTGCTGTTCAAAAGAGAGTTACCCCGAGCTAACCCTAGGGTTAGCGTTAGGGTTAACCCTAGGGTTAGAGTTGGGGTTAAACATAGTCTCGGTAGCCGAGTGGTCTCCGTACTCTTTTGCCAACCTGGAGGTCCCGGGTTCGATTCCCAGGTAAGGTACTGGAATTTTTTTTATTTTTTTCAAGTCCGGCACTGTCTTGTCTATCATTTCGTGACAGAAAAATAATTTTATCAACATTGGACGAGGCTGTGCATAGCTAACCCTAATTTACTTTCCTCCACTAGACTTGTTAGGCCATTAGCAAGTAGGAGTAACTTCAAACTGGCCCATTTAACTGACTAAAACATTTTTTGTCTGCACCAAATCGTGTTGGGCAGATGCGCAGCGATGTGCTCTTTCTTTTCATATGCAAAAGTCCTATATTGGAGCAATCTTTATGCCTTTCCTGAACTAACCCTAGTTTGCTGTTCAAAAGAGAGTTACCCCGAGCTAACCCTAGGGTTAGCGTTAGGGTTAACCCTAGGGTTAGAGTTGGGGTTAAACATAGTCTCGGTAGCCGAGTGGTCTCCGTACTCTTTTGCCAACCTGGAGGTCCCGGGTTCGATTCCCAGGTAAGGTACTGGAATTTTTTTTTTTTTTTTCAAGTCCGGCACTGTCTTGTCTATCATTTCGTGACAGAAAAATAATTTTATCAACATTGGACGAGGCTGTGCATAGCTAACCCTAATTTACTTTCCTCCACTAGACTTGTTAGGCCATTAGCAAGTAGGAGTAACTTTAAACTGGCCCATTTAACTGACTAAAACATTTTTTGTCTGCACCAAATCGTGTTGGGCAGATGCGCAGCGATGTGCTCTTTCTTTTCATATGCAAAAGTCCTATATTGGAGCAATCTTTATGCCTTTCCTGAGCTAACCCTAGTTTGCTGTTCAAAAGAGAGTTACCCCGAGCTAACCCTAGGGTTAGCGTTAGGGTTAACCCTAGGGTTAGAGTTGGGGTTAAACATAGTCTCGGTAGCCGAGTGGTCTCCGTACTCTTTTGCCAACCTGGAGGTCCCGGGTTCGATTCCCAGGTAAGGTACTGGAATTTTTTTTATTTTTTTCAAGTCCGGCACTGTCTTGTCTATCATTTCGTGACAGAAAAATAATTTTATCAACATTGGACGAGGCTGTGCATAGCTAACCCTAATTTACTTTCCTCCACTAGACTTGTTAGGCCATTAGCAAGTAGGAGTAACTTTAAACTGGCCCATTTAACTGACTAAAACATTTTTTGTCTGCACCAAATCGTGTTGGGCAGATGCGCAGCGATGTGCTCTTTCTTTTCATATGCAAAAGTCCTATATTGGAGCAATCTTTATGCCTTTCCTGAGCTAACCCTAGTTTGCTGTTCAAAAGAGAGTTACCCCGAGCTAACCCTAGGGTTAGCGTTAGGGTTAACCCTAGGGTTAGAGTTGGGGTTAAACATAGTCTCGGTAGCCGAGTGGTCTCCGTACTCTTTTGCCAACCTGGAGGTCCCGGGTTCGATTCCCAGGTAAGGTACTGGAATTTTTTTTATTTTTTTCAAGTCCGGCACTGTCTTGTCTATCATTTCGTGACAGAAAAATAATTGTATCAACATTGGACGAGGCTGTGCATAGCTAACCCTAATTTACTTTCCTCCACTAGACTTGTTAGGCCATTAGCAAGTAGGAGTAACTTCAAACTGGCCCATTTAACTGACTAAAACATTTTTTGTCTGCACCAAATCGTGTTGGGCAGATGCGCAGCGATGTGCTCTTTCTTTTCATATGCAAAAGTCCTATATTGGAGCAATCTTTATGCCTTTCCTGAGCTAACCCTAGTTTGCTGTTCAAAAGAGAGTTACCCCGAGCTAACCCTAGGGTTAGCGTTAGGGTTAACCCTAGGGTTAGAGTTGGGGTTAAACATAGTCTCGGTAGCCGAGTGGTCTCCGTACTCTTTTGCCAACCTGGAGGTCCCGGGTTCGATTCCCAGGTAAGGTACTGGAATTTTTTTTATTTTTTTCAAGTCCGGCACTGTCTTGTCTATCATTTCGTGACAGAAAAATAATTGTATCAACATTGGACGAGGCTGTGCATAGCTAACCCTAATTTACTTTCCTCCACTAGACTTGTTAGGCCATTAGCAAGTAGGAGTAACTTCAAACTGGCCCATTTAACTGACTAAAACATTTTTTGTCTGCACCAAATCGTGTTGGGCAGATGCGCAGCGATGTGCTCTTTCTTTTCATATGCAAAAGTCCTATATTGGAGCAATCTTTATGCCTTTCCTGAGCTAACCCTAGTTTGCTGTTCAAAAGAGAGTTACCCCGAGCTAACCCTAGGGTTAGCGTTAGGGTTAACCCTAGGGTTAGAGTTGGGGTTAAACATAGTCTCGGTAGCCGAGTGGTCTCCGTACTCTTTTGCCAACCTGGAGGTCCCGGGTTCGATTCCCAGGTAAGGTACTGGAATTTTTTTTATTTTTTTCAAGTCCGGCACTGTCTTGTCTATCATTTCGTGACAGAAAAATAATTGTATCAACATTGGACGAGGCTGTGCATAGCTAACCCTAATTTACTTTCCTCCACTAGACTTGTTAGGCCATTAGCAAGTAGGAGTAACTTCAAACTGGCCCATTTAACTGACTAAAACATTTTTTGTCTGCACCAAATCGTGTTGGGCAGATGCGCAGCGATGTGCTCTTTCTTTTCATATGCAAAAGTCCTATATTGGAGCAATCTTTATGCCTTTCCTGAGCTAACCCTAGTTTGCTGTTCAAAAGAGAGTTACCCCGAGCTAACCCTAGGGTTAGCGTTAGGGTTAACCCTAGGGTTAGAGTTGGGGTTAAACATAGTCTCGGTAGCCGAGTGGTCTCCGTACTCTTTTGCCAACCTGGAGGTCCCGGGTTCGATTCCCAGGTAAGGTACTGGAATTTTTTTTTTTTTTTTCAAGTCCGGCACTGTCTTGTCTATCATTTCGTGACAGAAAAATAATTGTATCAACATTGGACGAGGCTGTGCATAGCTAACCCTAATTTACTTTCCTCCACTAGACTTGTTAGGCCATTAGCAAGTAGGAGTAACTTCAAACTGGCCCATTTAACTGACTAAAACATTTTTTGTCTGCACCAAATCGTGTTGGGCAGATGCGCAGCGATGTGCTCTTTCTTTTCATATGCAAAAGTCCTATATTGGAGCAATCTTTATGCCTTTCCTGAGCTAACCCTAGTTTGCTGTTCAAAAGAGAGTTACCCCGAGCTAACCCTAGGGTTAGCGTTAGGGTTAACCCTAGGGTTAGAGTTGGGGTTAAACATAGTCTCGGTAGCCGAGTGGTCTCCGTACTCTTTTGCCAACCTGGAGGTCCCGGGTTCGATTCCCATGTAAGGTACTGGAATTTTTTTTATTTTTTTCAAGTCCGGCACTGTCTTGTCTATCATTTCGTGACAAAAAAATAATTGTATCAACATTGGACGAGGCTGTGCATAGCTAACCCTAATTTACTTTCCTCCACTAGACTTGTTAGGCCATTAGCAAGTAGGAGTAACTTCAAACTGGCCCATTTAACTGACTAAAACATTTTTTGTCTGCACCAAATCGTGTTGGGCAGATGCGCAGCGATGTGCTCTTTCTTTTCATATGCAAAAGTCCTATATTGGAGCAATCTTTATGCCTTTCCTGAGCTAACCCTAGTTTGCTGTTCAAAAGAGAGTTACCCCGAGCTAACCCTAGGGTTAGCGTTAGGGTTAACCCTAGGGTTAGAGTTGGGGTTAAACATAGTCTCGGTAGCCGAGTGGTCTCCGTACTCTTTTGCCAACCTGGAGGTCCCGGGTTCGATTCCCAGGTAAGGTACTGGAATTTTTTTTATTTTTTTCAAGTCCGGCACTGTCTTGTCTATCATTTCGTGACAGAAAAATAATTGTATCAACATTGGACGAGGCTGTGCATAGCTAACCCTAATTTACTTTCCTCCACTAGACTTGTTAGGCCATTAGCAAGTAGGAGTAACTTCAAACTGGCCCATTTAACTGACTAAAACATTTTTTGTCTGCACCAAATCGTGTTGGGCAGATGCGCAGCGATGTGCTCTTTCTTTTCATATGCAAAAGTCCTATATTGGAGCAATCTTTATGCCTTTCCTGAGCTAACCCTAGTTTGCTGTTCAAAAGAGAGTTACCCCGAGCTAACCCTAGGGTTAGCGTTAGGGTTAACCCTAGGGTTAGAGTTGGGGTTAAACATAGTCTCGGTAGCCGAGTGGTCTCCGTACTCTTTTGCCAACCTGGAGGTCCCGGGTTCGATTCCCAGGTAAGGTACTGGAATTTTTTTTATTTTTTTCAAGTCCGGCACTGTCTTGTCTATCATTTCGTGACAGAAAAATAATTTTATCAACATTGGACGAGGCTGTGCATAGCTAACCCTAATTTACTTTCCTCCACTAGACTTGTTAGGCCATTAGCAAGTAGGAGTAACTTCAAACTGGCCCATTTAACTGACTAAAACATTTTTTGTCTGCACCAAATCGTGTTGGGCAGATGCGCAGCGATGTGCTCTTTCTTTTCATATGCAAAAGTCCTATATTGGAGCAATCTTTATGCCTTTCCTGAGCTAACCCTAGTTTGCTGTTCAAAAGAGAGTTACCCCGAGCTAACCCTAGGGTTAGCGTTAGGGTTAACCCTAGGGTTAGAGTTGGGGTTAAACATAGTCTCGGTAGCCGAGTGGTCTCCGTACTCTTTTGCCAACCTGGAGGTCCCGGGTTCGATTCCCAGGTAAGGTACTGGAATTTTTTTTTTTTTTTTCAAGTCCGGCACTGTCTTGTCTATCATTTCGTGACAGAAAAATAATTTTATCAACATTGGACGAGGCTGTGCATAGCTAACCCTAATTTACTTTCCTCCACTAGACTTGTTAGGCCATTAGCAAGTAGGAGTAACTTCAAACTGGCCCATTTAACTGACTAAAACATTTTTTGTCTGCACCAAATCGTGTTGGGCAGATGCGCAGCGATGTGCTCTTTCTTTTCATATGCAAAAGTCCTATATTGGAGCAATCTTTATGCCTTTCCTGAGCTAACCCTAGAATGCTGTTCAAAAGAGAGTTACCCCGAGCTAACCCTAGGGTTAGCGTTAGGGTTAACCCTAGGGTTAGAGTTGGGGTTAAACATAGTCTCGGTAGCCGAGTGGTCTCCGTACTCTTTTGCCAACCTGGAGGTCCCGGGTTCGATTCCCAGGTAAGGTACTGGAATTTTTTTTATTTTTTTCAAGTCCGGCACTGTCTTGTCTATCATTTCGTGACAGAAAAATAATTTTATCAACATTGGACGAGGCTGTGCATAGCTAACCCTAATTTACTTTCCTCCACTAGACTTGTTAGGCCATTAGCAAGTAGGAGTAACTTCAAACTGGCCCATTTAACTGACTAAAACATTTTTTGTCTGCACCAAATCGTGTTGGGCAGATGCGCAGCGATGTGCTCTTTCTTTTCATATGCAAAAGTCCTATATTGGAGCAATCTTTATGCCTTTCCTGAGCTAACCCTAGTTTGCTGTTCAAAAGAGAGTTACCCCGAGCTAACCCTAGGGTTAGCGTTAGGGTTAACCCTAGGGTTAGAGTTGGGGTTAAACATAGTCTCGGTAGCCGAGTGGTCTCCGTACTCTTTTGCCAACCTGGAGGTCCCGGGTTCGATTCCCAGGTAAGGTACTGGAATTTTTTTTATTTTTTTCAAGTCCGGCACTGTCTTGTCTATCATTTCGTGACAGAAAAATAATTTTATCAACATTGGACGAGGCTGTGCATAGCTAACCCTAATTTACTTTCCTCCACTAGACTTGTTAGGCCATTAGCAAGTAGGAGTAACTTTAAACTGGCCCATTTAACTGACTAAAACATTTTTTGTCTGCACCAAATCGTGTTGGGCAGATGCGCAGCGATGTGCTCTTTCTTTTCATATGCAAAAGTCCTATATTGGAGCAATCTTTATGCCTTTCCTGAGCTAACCCTAGTTTGCTGTTCAAAAGAGAGTTACCCCGAGCTAACCCTAGGGTTAGCGTTAGGGTTAACCCTAGGGTTAGAGTTGGGGTTAAACATAGTCTCGGTAGCCGAGTGGTCTCCGTACTCTTTTGCCAACCTGGAGGTCCCGGGTTCGATTCCCAGGTAAGGTACTGGAATTTTTTTTATTTTTTTCAAGTCCGGCACTGTCTTGTCTATCATTTCGTGACAGAAAAATAATTTTATCAACATTGGACGAGGCTGTGCATAGCTAACCCTAATTTACTTTCCTCCACTAGACTTGTTAGGCCATTAGCAAGTAGGAGTAACTTTAAACTGGCCCATTTAACTGACTAAAACATTTTTTGTCTGCACCAAATCGTGTTGGGCAGATGCGCAGCGATGTGCTCTTTCTTTTCATATGCAAAAGTCCTATATTGGAGCAATCTTTATGCCTTTCCTGAGCTAACCCTAGTTTGCTGTTCAAAAGAGAGTTACCCCGAGCTAACCCTAGGGTTAACGTTAGGGTTAACCCTAGGGTTAGAGTTGGGGTTAAACATAGTCTCGGTAGCCGAGTGGTCTCCGTACTCTTTTGCCAACCTGGAGGTCCCGGGTTCGATTCCCAGGTAAGGTACTGGAATTTTTTTTATTTTTTTCAAGTCCGGCACTGTCTTGTCTATCATTTCGTGACAGAAAAATAATTTTATCAACATTGGACGAGGCTGTGCATAGCTAACCCTAATTTACTTTCCTCCACTAGACTTGTTAGGCCATTAGCAAGTAGGAGTAACTTTAAACTGGCCCATTTAACTGACTAAAACATTTTTTGTCTGCACCAAATCGTGTTGGGCAGATGCGCAGCGATGTGCTCTTTCTTTTCATATGCAAAAGTCCTATATTGGAGCAATCTTTATGCCTTTCCTGAGCTAACCCTAGTTTGCTGTTCAAAAGAGAGTTACCCCGAGCTAACCCTAGGGTTAGCGTTAGGGTTAACCCTAGGGTTAGAGTTGGGGTTAAACATAGTCTCGGTAGCCGAGTGGTCTCCGTACTCTTTTGCCAACCTGGAGGTCCCGGGTTCGATTCCCAGGTAAGGTACTGGAATTTTTTTTATTTTTTTCAAGTCCGGCACTGTCTTGTCTATCATTTCGTGACAGAAAAATAATTTTATCAACATTGGACGAGGCTGTGCATAGCTAACCCTAATTTACTAGACTTGTTAGGCCATTAGCAAGTAGGAGTAACTTCAAACTGGCCCATTTAACTGACTAAAACATTTTTTGTCTGCACCAAATCGTGTTGGGCAGATGCGCAGCGATGTGCTCTTTCTTTTCATATGCAAAAGTCCTATATTGGAGCAATCTTTATGCCTTTCCTGAGCTAACCCTAGTTTGCTGTTCAAAAGAGAGTTACCCCGAGCTAACCCTAGGGTTAGCGTTAGGGTTAACCCTAGGGTTAGAGTTGGGGTTAAACATAGTCTCGGTAGCCGAGTGGTCTCCGTACTCTTTTGCCAACCTGGAGGTCCCGGGTTCGATTCCCAGGTAAGGTACTGGAATTTTTTTTATTTTTTTCAAGTCCGGCACTGTCTTGTCTATCATTTCGTGACAGAAAAATAATTTTATCAACATTGGACGAGGCTGTGCATAGCTAACCCTAATTTACTTTCCTCCACTAGACTTGTTAGGCCATTAGCAAGTAGGAGTAACTTCAAACTGGCCCATTTAACTGACTAAAACATTTTTTGTCTGCACCAAATCGTGTTGGGCAGATGCGCAGCGATGTGCTCTTTCTTTTCATATGCAAAAGTCCTATATTGGAGCAATCTTTATGCCTTTCCTGAGCTAACCCTAGTTTGCTGTTCAAAAGAGAGTTACCCCGAGCTAACCCTAGGGTTAGCGTTAGGGTTAACCCTAGGGTTAGAGTTGGGGTTAAACATAGTCTCGGTAGCCGAGTGGTCTCCGTACTCTTTTGCCAACCTGGAGGTCCCGGGTTCGATTCCCAGGTAAGGTACTGGAATTTTTTTTTTTTTTTTCAAGTCCGGCACTGTCTTGTCTATCATTTCGTGACAGAAAAATAATTTTATCAACATTGGACGAGGCTGTGCATAGCTAACCCTAATTTACTTTCCTCCACTAGACTTGTTAGGCCATTAGCAAGTAGGAGTAACTTCAAACTGGCCCATTTAACTGACTAAAACATTTTTTGTCTGCACCAAATCGTGTTGGGCAGATGCGCAGCGATGTGCTCTTTCTTTCCATATGCAAAAGTCCTATATTGGAGCAATCTTTATGCCTTTCCTGAGCTAACCCTAGTTTGCTGTTCAAAAGAGAGTTACCCCGAGCTAACCCTAGGGTTAGCGTTAGGGTTAACCCTAGGGTTAGAGTTGGGGTTAAACATAGTCTCGGTAGCCGAGTGGTCTCCGTACTCTTTTGCCAACCTGGAGGTCCCGGGTTCGATTCCCAGGTAAGGTACTGGAATTTTTTTTATTTTTTTCAAGTCCGGCACTGTCTTGTCTATCATTTCGTGACAGAAAAATAATTTTATCAACATTGGACGAGGCTGTGCATAGCTAACCCTAATTTACTTTCCTCCACTAGACTTGTTAGGCCATTAGCAAGTAGGAGTAACTTCAAACTGGCCCATTTAACTGACTAAATCATTTTTTGTCTGCACCAAATCGTGTTGGGCAGATGCGCAGCGATGTGCTCTTTCTTTTCATATGCAAAAGTCCTATATTGGAGCAATCTTTATGCCTTTCCTGAGCTAACCCTAGTTTGCTGTTCAAAAGAGAGTTACCCCGAGCTAACCCTAGGGTTAGCGTTAGGGTTAACCCTAGGGTTAGAGTTGGGGTTAAACATAGTCTCGGTAGCCGAGTGGTCTCAGTACTCTTTTGCCAACCTGGAGGTCCCGGGTTCGATTCCCAGGTAAGGTACTGGAATTTTTTTTATTTTTTTCAAGTCCGGCACTGTCTTGTCTATCATTTCGTGACAGAAAAATAATTTTATCAACATTGGACGAGGCTGTGCATAGCTAACCCTAATTTACTTTCCTCCACTAGACTTGTTAGGCCATTAGCAAGTAGGAGTAACTTTAAACTGGCCCATTTAACTGACTAAAACATTTTTTGTCTGCACCAAATCGTGTTGGGCAGATGCGCAGCGATGTGCTCTTTCTTTTCATATGCAAAAGTCCTATATTGGAGCAATCTTTATGCCTTTCCTGAGCTAACCCTAGTTTGCTGTTCAAAAGAGAGTTACCCCGAGCTAACCCTAGGGTTAGCGTTAGGGTTAACCCTAGGGTTAGAGTTGGGGTTAAACATAGTCTCGGTAGCCAAGTGGTCTCCGTACTCTTTTGCCAACCTGGAGGTCCCGGGTTCGATTCCCAGGTAAGGTACTGGAATTTTTTTTATTTTTTTCAAGTCCGGCACTGTCTTGTCTATCATTTCGTGACAGAAAAATAATTTTATCAACATTGGACGAGGCTGTGCATAGCTAACCCTAATTTACTTTCCTCCACTAGACTTGTTAGGCCATTAGCAAGTAGGAGTAACTTCAAACTGGCCCATTTAACTGACTAAAACATTTTTTGTCTGCACCAAATCGTGTTGGGCAGATGCGCAGCGATGTGCTCTTTCTTTTCATATGCAAAAGTCCTATATTGGAGCAATCTTTATGCCTTTCCTGAGCTAACCCTAGTTTGCTGTTCAAAAGAGAGTTACCCCGAGCTAACCCTAGGGTTAGCGTTAGGGTTAACCCTAGGGTTAGAGTTGGGGTTAAACATAGTCTCGGTAGCCGAGTGGTCTCCGTACTCTTTTGCCAACCTGGAGGTCCCGGGTTCGATTCCCAGGTAAGGTACTGGAATTTTTTTGATTTTTTTCAAGTCCGGCACTGTCTTGTCTATCATTTCGTGACAGAAAAATAATTTTATCAACATTGGACGAGGCTGTGCATAGCTAACCCTAATTTACTTTCCTCCACTAGACTTGTTAGGCCATTAGCAAGTAGGAGTAACTTCAAACTGGCCCATTTAACTGACTAAAACATTTTTTGTCTGCACCAAATCGTGTTGGGCAGATGCGCAGCGATGTGCTCTTTCTTTTCATATGCAAAAGTCCTATATTGGAGCAATCTTTATGCCTTTCCTGAGCTAACCCTAGTTTGCTGTTCAAAAGAGAGTTACCCCGAGCTAACCCTAGGGTTAGCGTTAGGGTTAACCCTAGGGTTAGAGTTGGGGTTAAACATAGTCTCGGTAGCCGAGTGGTCTCCGTACTCTTTTGCCAACCTGGAGGTCCCGGGTTCGATTCCCAGGTAAGGTACTGGAATTTTTTTGATTTTTTTCAAGTCCGGCACTGTCTTGTCTATCATTTCGTGACAGAAAAATAATTTTATCAACATTGGACGAGGCTGTGCATAGCTAACCCTAATTTACTTTCCTCCACTAGACTTGTTAGGCCATTAGCAAGTAGGAGTAACTTCAAACTGGCCCATTTAACTGACTAAAACATTTTTTGTCTGCACCAAATCGTGTTGGGCAGATGCGCAGCGATGTGCTCTTTCTTTTCATATGCAAAAGTCCTATATTGGAGCAATCTTTATGCCTTTCCTGAGCTAACCCTAGTTTGCTGTTCAAAAGAGAGTTACCCCGAGCTAACCCTAGGGTTAGCGTTAGGGTTAACCCTAGGGTTAGAGTTGGGGTTAAACATAGTCTCGGTAGCCGAGTGGTCTCCGTACTCTTTTGCCAACCTGGAGGTCCCGGGTTCGATTCCCAGGTAAGGTACTGGAATTTTTTTTTTTTTTTCAAGTCCGGCACTGTCTTGTCTATCATTTCGTGACAGAAAAATAATTTTATCAACATTGGACGAGGCTGTGCATAGCTAACCCTAATTTACTTTCCTCCACTAGACTTGTTAGGCCATTAGCAAGTAGGAGTAACTTTAAACTGGCCCATTTAACTGACTAAAACATTTTTTGTCTGCACCAAATCGTGTTGGGCAGATGCGCAGCGATGTGCTCTTTCTTTTCATATGCAAAAGTCCTATATTGGAGCAATCTTTATGCCTTTCCTGAGCTAACCCTAGTTTGCTGTTCAAAAGAGAGTTACCCCGAGCTAACCCTAGGGTTAGCGTTAGGGTTAACCCTAGGGTTAGAGTTGGGGTTAAACATAGTCTCGGTAGCCGAGTGGTCTCCGTACTCTTTTGCCAACCTGGAGGTCCCGGGTTCGATTCCCAGGTAAGGTACTGGAATTTTTTTTATTTTTTTCAAGTCCGGCACTGTCTTGTCTATCATTTCGTGACAGAAAAATAATTTTATCAACATTGGACGAGGCTGTGCATAGCTAACCCTAATTTACTTTCCTCCACTAGACTTGTTAGGCCATTAGCAAGTAGGAGTAACTTTAAACTGGCCCATTTAACTGACTAAAACATTTTTTGTCTGCACCAAATCGTGTTGGGCAGATGCGCAGCGATGTGCTCTTTCTTTTCATATGCAAAAGTCCTATATTGGAGCAATCTTTATGCCTTTCCTGAGCTAACCCTAGTTTGCTGTTCAAAAGAGAGTTACCCCGAGCTAACCCTAGGGTTAGCGTTAGGGTTAACCCTAGGGTTAGAGTTGGGGTTAAACATAGTCTCGGTAGCCGAGTGGTCTCCGTACTCTTTTGCCAACCTGGAGGTCCCGGGTTCGATTCCCAGGTAAGGTACTGGAATTTTTTTTATTTTTTTCAAGTCCGGCACTGTCTTGTCTATCATTTCGTGACAGAAAAATAATTTTATCAACATTGGACGAGGCTGTGCATAGCTAACCCTAATTTACTTTCCTCCACTAGACTTGTTAGGCCATTAGCAAGTAGGAGTAACTTTAAACTGGCCCATTTAACTGACTAAAACATTTTTTGTCTGCACCAAATCGTGTTGGGCAGATGCGCAGCGATGTGCTCTTTCTTTTCATATGCAAAAGTCCTATATTGGAGCAATCTTTATGCCTTTCCTGAGCTAACCCTAGTTTGCTGTTCAAAAGAGAGTTACCCCGAGCTAACCCTAGGGTTAGCGTTAGGGTTAACCCTAGGGTTAGAGTTGGGGTTAAACATAGTCTCGGTAGCCGAGTGGTCTCCGTACTCTTTTGCCAACCTGGAGGTCCCGGGTTCGATTCCCAGGTAAGGTACTGGAATTTTTTTTATTTTTTTCAAGTCCGGCACTGTCTTGTCTATCATTTCGTGACAGAAAAATAATTTTATCAACATTGGACGAGGCTGTGCATAGCTAACCCTAATTTACTTTCCTCCACTAGACTTGTTAGGCCATTAGCAAGTAGGAGTAACTTCAAACTGGCCCATTTAACTGACTAAAACATTTTTTGTCTGCACCAAATCGTGTTGGGCAGATGCGCAGCGATGTGCTCTTTCTTTTCATATGCAAAAGTCCTATATTGGAGCAATCTTTATGCCTTTCCTGAGCTAACCCTAGTTTGCTGTTCAAAAGAGAGTTACCCCGAGCTAACCCTAGGGTTAGCGTTAGGGTTAACCCTAGGGTTAGAGTTGGGGTTAAACATAGTCTCGGTAGCCGAGTGGTCTCCGTACTCTTTTGCCAACCTGGAGGTCCCGGGTTCGATTCCCAGGTAAGGTACTGGAATTTTTTTTTTTTTTTTCAAGTCCGGCACTGTCTTGTCTATCATTTCGTGACAGAAAAATAATTTTATCAACATTGGACGAGGCTGTGCATAGCTAACCCTAATTTACTTTCCTCCACTAGACTTGTTAGGCCATTAGCAAGTAGGAGTAACTTCAAACTGGCCCATTTAACTGACTAAAACATTTTTTGTCTGCACCAAATCGTGTTGGGCAGATGCGCAGCGATGTGCTCTTTCTTTTCATATGCAAAAGTCCTATATTGGAGCAATCTTTATGCCTTTCCTGAGCTAACCCTAGTTTGCTGTTCAAAAGAGAGTTACCCCGAGCTAACCCTAGGGTTAGCGTTAGGGTTAACCCTAGGGTTAGAGTTGGGGTTAAACATAGTCTCGGTAGCCGAGTGGTCTCCGTACTCTTTTGCCAACCTGGAGGTCCCGGGTTCGATTCCCAGGTAAGGTACTGGAATTTTTTTTTTTTTTTTCAAGTCCGGCACTGTCTTGTCTATCATTTCGTGACAGAAAAATAATTTTATCAACATTGGACGAGGCTGTGCATAGCTAACCCTAATTTACTTTCCTCCACTAGACTTGTTAGGCCATTAGCAAGTAGGAGTAACTTCAAACTGGCCCATTTAACTGACTAAAACATTTTTTGTCTGCACCAAATCGTGTTGGGCAGATGCGCAGCGATGTGCTCTTTCTTTTCATATGCAAAAGTCCTATATTGGAGCAATCTTTATGCCTTTCCTGAGCTAACCCTAGTTTGCTGTTCAAAAGAGAGTTACCCCGAGCTAACCCTAGGGTTAGCGTTAGGGTTAACCCTAGGGTTAGAGTTGGGGTTAAACATAGTCTCGGTAGCCGAGTGGTCTCCGTACTCTTTTGCCAACCTGGAGGTCCCGGGTTCGATTCCCAGGTAAGGTACTGGAATTTTTTTTATTTTTTTCAAGTCCGGCACTGTCTTGTCTATCATTTCGTGACAGAAAAATAATTTTATCAACATTGGACGAGGCTGTGCATAGCTAACCCTAATTTACTTTCCTCCACTAGACTTGTTAGGCCATTAGCAAGTAGGAGTAACTTTAAACTGGCCCATTTAACTGACTAAAACATTTTTTGTCTGCACCAAATCGTGTTGGGCAGATGCGCAGCGATGTGCTCTTTCTTTTCATATGCAAAAGTCCTATATTGGAGCAATCTTTATGCCTTTCCTGAGCTAACCCTAGTTTGCTGTTCAAAAGAGAGTTACCCCGAGCTAACCCTAGGGTTAGCGTTAGGGTTAACCCTAGGGTTAGAGTTGGGGTTAAACATAGTCTCGGTAGCCGAGTGGTCTCCGTACTCTTTTGCCAACCTGGAGGTCCCGGGTTCGATTCCCAGGTAAGGTACTGGAATTTTTTTTATTTTTTTCAAGTCCGGCACTGTCTTGTCTATCATTTCGTGACAGAAAAATAATTTTATCAACATTGGACGAGGCTGTGCATAGCTAACCCTAATTTACTTTCCTCCACTAGACTTGTTAGGCCATTAGCAAGTAGGAGTAACTTCAAACTGGCCCATTTAACTGACTAAAACATTTTTTGTCTGCACCAAATCGTGTTGGGCAGATGCGCAGCGATGTGCTCTTTCTTTTCATATGCAAAAGTCCTATATTGGAGCAATCTTTATGCCTTTCCTGAGCTAACCCTAGTTTGCTGTTCAAAAGAGAGTTACCCCGAGCTAACCCTAGGGTTAGCGTTAGGGTTAACCCTAGGGTTAGAGTTGGGGTTAAACATAGTCTCGGTAGCCGAGTGGTCTCCGTACTCTTTTGCCAACCTGGAGGTCCCGGGTTCGATTCCCAGGTAAGGTACTGGAATTTTTTTTATTTTTTTCAAGTCCGGCACTGTCTTGTCTATCATTTCGTGACAGAAAAATAATTTTATCAACATTGGACGAGGCTGTGCATAGCTAACCCTAATTTACTTTCCTCCACTAGACTTGTTAGGCCATTAGCAAGTAGGAGTAACTTCAAACTGGCCCATTTAACTGACTAAAACATTTTTTGTCTGCACCAAATCGTGTTGGGCAGATGCGCAGCGATGTGCTCTTTCTTTTCATATGCAAAAGTCCTATATTGGAGCAATCTTTATGCCTTTCCTGAGCTAACCCTAGTTTGCTGTTCAAAAGAGAGTTACCCCGAGCTAACCCTAGGGTTAGCGTTAGGGTTAACCCTAGGGTTAGAGTTGGGGTTAAACATAGTCTCGGTAGCCGAGTGGTCTCCGTACTCTTTTGCCAACCTGGAGGTCCCGGGTTCGATTCCCAGGTAAGGTACTGGAATTTTTTTTATTTTTTTCAAGTCCGGCACTGTCTTGTCTATCATTTCGTGACAGAAAAATAATTTTATCAACATTGGACGAGGCTGTGCATAGCTAACCCTAATTTACTTTCCTCCACTAGACTTGTTAGGCCATTAGCAAGTAGGAGTAACTTCAAACTGGCCCATTTAACTGACTAAAACATTTTTTGTCTGCACCAAATCGTGTTGGGCAGATGCGCAGCGATGTGCTCTTTCTTTTCATATGCAAAAGTCCTATATTGGAGCAATCTTTATGCCTTTCCTGAGCTAACCCTAGTTTGCTGTTCAAAAGAGAGTTACCCCGAGCTAACCCTAGGGTTAGCGTTAGGGTTAACCCTAGGGTTAGAGTTGGGGTTAAACATAGTCTCGGTAGCCGAGTGGTCTCCGTACTCTTTTGCCAACCTGGAGGTCCCGGGTTCGATTCCCAGGTAAGGTACTGGAATTTTTTTTATTTTTTTCAAGTCCGGCACTGTCTTGTCTATCATTTCGTGACAGAAAAATAATTTTATCAACATTGGACGAGGCTGTGCATAGCTAACCCTAATTTACTTTCCTCCACTAGACTTGTTAGGCCATTAGCAAGTAGGAGTAACTTCAAACTGGCCCATTTAACTGACTAAAACATTTTTTGTCTGCACCAAATCGTGTTGGGCAGATGCGCAGCGATGTGCTCTTTCTTTTCATATGCAAAAGTCCTATATTGGAGCAATCTTTATGCCTTTCCTGAGCTAACCCTAGTTTGCTGTTCAAAAGAGAGTTACCCCGAGCTAACCCTAGGGTTAGCGTTAGGGTTAACCCTAGGGTTAGAGTTGGGGTTAAACATAGTCTCGGTAGCCGAGTGGTCTCCGTACTCTTTTGCCAACCTGGAGGTCCCGGGTTCGATTCCCAGGTAAGGTACTGGGGTTTTTTTTTTTTTTTTTCAAGTCCGGCACTGTCTTGTCTATCATTTCGTGACAGAAAAATAATTTTATCAACATTGGACGAGGCTGTGCATAGCTAACCCTAATTTACTTTCCTCCACTAGACTTGTTAGGCCATTAGCAAGTAGGAGTAACTTCAAACTGGCCCATTTAACTGACTAAAACATTTTTTGTCTGCACCAAATCGTGTTGGGCAGATGCGCAGCGATGTGCTCTTTCTTTTCATATGCAAAAGTCCTATATTGGAGCAATCTTTATGCCTTTCCTGAGCTAACCCTAGTTTGCTGTTCAAAAGAGAGTTACCCCGAGCTAACCCTAGGGTTAGCGTTAGGGTTAACCCTAGGGTTAGAGTTGGGGTTAAACATAGTCTCGGTAGCCGAGTGGTCTCCGTACTCTTTTGCCAACCTGGAGGTCCCGGGTTCGATTCCCAGGTAAGGTACTGGGGTTTTTTTGTTTTTTTTTCAAGTCCGGCACTGTCTTGTCTATCATTTCGTGACAGAAAAATAATTTTATCAACATTGGACGAGGCTGTGCATAGCTAACCCTAATTTACTTTCCTCCACTAGACTTGTTAGGCCATTAGCAAGTAGGAGTAACTTCAAACTGGCCCATTTAACTGACTAAAACATTTTTTGTCTGCACCAAATCGTGTTGGGCAGATGCGCAGCGATGTGCTCTTTCTTTTCATATGCAAAAGTCCTATATTGGAGCAATCTTTATGCCTTTCCTGAGCTAACCCTAGTTTGCTGTTCAAAAGAGAGTTACCCCGAGCTAACCCTAGGGTTAGCGTTAGGGTTAACCCTAGGGTTAGAGTTGGGGTTAAACATAGTCTCGGTAGCCGAGTGGTCTCCGTACTCTTTTGCCAACCTGGAGGTCCCGGGTTCGATTCCCAGGTAAGGTACTGGAATTTTTTTTATTTTTTTCAAGTCCGGCACTGTCTTGTCTATCATTTCGTGACAGAAAAATAATTTTATCAACATTGGACGAGGCTGTGCATAGCTAACCCTAATTTACTTTCCTCCACTAGACTTGTTAGGCCATTAGCAAGTAGGAGTAACTTCAAACTGGCCCATTTAACTGACTAAAACATTTTTTGTCTGCACCAAATCGTGTTGGGCAGATGCGCAGCGATGTGCTCTTTCTTTTCATATGCAAAAGTCCTATATTGGAGCAATCTTTATGCCTTTCCTGAGCTAACCCTAGTTTGCTGTTCAAAAGAGAGTTACCCCGAGCTAACCCTAGGGTTAGCGTTAGGGTTAACCCTAGGGTTAGAGTTGGGGTTAAACATAGTCTCGGTAGCCGAGTGGTCTCCGTACTCTTTTGCCAACCTGGAGGTCCCGGGTTCGATTCCCAGGTAAGGTACTGGAATTTTTTTTTTTTTTTTCAAGTCCGGCACTGTCTTGTCTATCATTTCGTGACAGAAAAATAATTTTATCAACATTGGACGAGGCTGTGCATAGCTAACCCTAATTTACTTTCCTCCACTAGACTTGTTAGGCCATTAGCAAGTAGGAGTAACTTCAAACTGGCCCATTTAACTGACTAAAACATTTTTTGTCTGCACCAAATCGTGTTGGGCAGATGCGCAGCGATGTGCTCTTTCTTTTCATATGCAAAAGTCCTATATTGGAGCAATCTTTATGCCTTTCCTGAGCTAACCCTAGTTTGCTGTTCAAAAGAGAGTTACCCCGAGCTAACCCTAGGGTTAGCGTTAGGGTTAACCCTAGGGTTAGAGTTGGGGTTAAACATAGTCTCGGTAGCCGAGTGGTCTCCGTACTCTTTTGCCAACCTGGAGGTCCCGGGTTCGATTCCCAGGTAAGGTACTGGAATTTTTTTTTTTTTTTTCAAGTCCGGCACTGTCTTGTCTATCATTTCGTGACAGAAAAATAATTTTATCAACATTGGACGAGGCTGTGCATAGCTAACCCTAATTTACTTTCCTCCACTAGACTTGTTAGGCCATTAGCAAGTAGGAGTAACTTCAAACTGGCCCATTTAACTGACTAAAACATTTTTTGTCTGCACCAAATCGTGTTGGGCAGATGCGCAGCGATGTGCTCTTTCTTTTCATATGCAAAAGTCCTATATTGGAGCAATCTTTATGCCTTTCCTGAGCTAACCCTAGTTTGCTGTTCAAAAGAGAGTTACCCCGAGCTAACCCTAGGGTTAGCGTTAGGGTTAACCCTAGGGTTAGAGTTGGGGTTAAACATAGTCTCGGTAGCCGAGTGGTCTCCGTACTCTTTTGCCAACCTGGAGGTCCCGGGTTCGATTCCCAGGTAAGGTACTGGAATTTTTTTTATTTTTTTCAAGTCCGGCACTGTCTTGTCTATCATTTCGTGACAGAAAAATAATTTTATCAACATTGGACGAGGCTGTGCATAGCTAACCCTAATTTACTTTCCTCCACTAGACTTGTTAGGCCATTAGCAAGTAGGAGTAACTTTAAACTGGCCCATTTAACTGACTAAAACATTTTTTGTCTGCACCAAATCGTGTTGGGCAGATGCGCAGCGATGTGCTCTTTCTTTTCATATGCAAAAGTCCTATATTGGAGCAATCTTTATGCCTTTCCTGAGCTAACCCTAGTTTGCTGTTCAAAAGAGAGTTACCCCGAGCTAACCCTAGGGTTAGCGTTAGGGTTAACCCTAGGGTTAGAGTTGGGGTTAAACATAGTCTCGGTAGCCGAGTGGTCTCCGTACTCTTTTGCCAACCTGGAGGTCCCGGGTTCGATTCCCAGGTAAGGTACTGGAATTTTTTTTATTTTTTTCAAGTCCGGCACTGTCTTGTCTATCATTTCGTGACAGAAAAATAATTTTATCAACATTGGACGAGGCTGTGCATAGCTAACCCTAATTTACTTTCCTCCACTAGACTTGTTAGGCCATTAGCAAGTAGGAGTAACTTCAAACTGGCCCATTTAACTGACTAAAACATTTTTTGTCTGCACCAAATCGTGTTGGGCAGATGCGCAGCGATGTGCTCTTTCTTTTCATATGCAAAAGTCCTATATTGGAGCAATCTTTATGCCTTTCCTGAGCTAACCCTAGTTTGCTGTTCAAAAGAGAGTTACCCCGAGCTAACCCTAGGGTTAGCGTTAGGGTTAACCCTAGGGTTAGAGTTGGGGTTAAACATAGTCTCGGTAGCCGAGTGGTCTCCGTACTCTTTTGCCAACCTGGAGGTCCCGGGTTCGATTCCCAGGTAAGGTACTGGAATTTTTTTTATTTTTTTCAAGTCCGGCACTGTCTTGTCTATCATTTCGTGACAGAAAAATAATTTTATCAACATTGGACGAGGCTGTGCATAGCTAACCCTAATTTACTTTCCTCCACTAGACTTGTTAGGCCATTAGCAAGTAGGAGTAACTTCAAACTGGCCCATTTAACTGACTAAAACATTTTTTGTCTGCACCAAATCGTGTTGGGCAGATGCGCAGCGATGTGCTCTTTCTTTTCATATGCAAAAGTCCTATATTGGAGCAATCTTTATGCCTTTCCTGAGCTAACCCTAGTTTGCTGTTCAAAAGAGAGTTACCCCGAGCTAACCCTAGGGTTAGCGTTAGGGTTAACCCTAGGGTTAGAGTTGGGGTTAAACATAGTCTCGGTAGCCGAGTGGTCTCCGTACTCTTTTGCCAACCTGGAGGTCCCGGGTTCGATTCCCAGGTAAGGTACTGGAATTTTTTTTATTTTTTTCAAGTCCGGCACTGTCTTGTCTATCATTTCGTGACAGAAAAATAATTTTATCAACATTGGACGAGGCTGTGCATAGCTAACCCTAATTTACTTTCCTCCACTAGACTTGTTAGGCCATTAGCAAGTAGGAGTAACTTCAAACTGGCCCATTTAACTGACTAAAACATTTTTTGTCTGCACCAAATCGTGTTGGGCAGATGCGCAGCGATGTGCTCTTTCTTTTCATATGCAAAAGTCCTATATTGGAGCAATCTTTATGCCTTTCCTGAGCTAACCCTAGTTTGCTGTTCAAAAGAGAGTTACCCCGAGCTAACCCTAGGGTTAGCGTTAGGGTTAACCCTAGGGTTAGAGTTGGGGTTAAACATAGTCTCGGTAGCCGAGTGGTCTCCGTACTCTTTTGCCAACCTGGAGGTCCCGGGTTCGATTCCCAGGTAAGGTACTGGGGTTTTTTTTTTTTTTTTTCAAGTCCGGCACTGTCTTGTCTATCATTTCGTGACAGAAAAATAATTTTATCAACATTGGACGAGGCTGTGCATAGCTAACCCTAATTTACTTTCCTCCACTAGACTTGTTAGGCCATTAGCAAGTAGGAGTAACTTCAAACTGGCCCATTTAACTGACTAAAACATTTTTTGTCTGCACCAAATCGTGTTGGGCAGATGCGCAGCGATGTGCTCTTTCTTTTCATATGCAAAAGTCCTATATTGGAGCAATCTTTATGCCTTTCCTGAGCTAACCCTAGTTTGCTGTTCAAAAGAGAGTTACCCCGAGCTAACCCTAGGGCTAGCGTTAGGGTTAACCCTAGGGTTAGAGTTGGGGTTAAACATAGTCTCGGTAGCCGAGTGGTCTCCGTACTCTTTTGCCAACCTGGAGGTCCCGGGTTCGATTCCCAGGTAAGGTACTGGAATTTTTTTTATTTTTTTCAAGTCCGGCACTGTCTTGTCTATCATTTCGTGACAGAAAAATAATTTTATCAACATTGGACGAGGCTGTGCATAGCTAACCCTAATTTACTTTCCTCCACTAGACTTGTTAGGCCATTAGCAAGTAGGAGTAACTTCAAACTGGCCCATTTAACTGACTAAAACATTTTTTGTCTGCACCAAATCGTGTTGGGCAGATGCGCAGCGATGTGCTCTTTCTTTTCATATGCAAAAGTCCTATATTGGAGCAATCTTTATGCCTTTCCTGAGCTAACCCTAGTTTGCTGTTCAAAAGAGAGTTACCCCGAGCTAACCCTAGGGTTAGCATTAGGGTTAACCCTAGGGTTAGAGTTGGGGTTAAACATAGTCTCGGTAGCCGAGTGGTCTCCGTACTCTTTTGCCAACCTGGAGGTCCCGGGTTCGATTCCCAGGTAAGGTACTGGAATTTTTTTTATTTTTTTCAAGTCCGGCACTGTCTTGTCTATCATTTCGTGACAGAAAAATAATTTTATCAACATTGGACGAGGCTGTGCATAGCTAACCCTAATTTACTTTCCTCCACTAGACTTGTTAGGCCATTAGCAAGTAGGAGTAACTTCAAACTGGCCCATTTAACTGACTAAAACATGTTTTGTCTGCACCAAATCGTGTTGGGCAGATGCGCAGCGATGTGCTCTTTCTTTTCATATGCAAAAGTCCTATATTGGAGCAATCTTTATGCCTTTCCTGAGCTAACCCTAGTTTGCTGTTCAAAAGAGAGTTACCCCGAGCTAACCCTAGGGTTAGCGTTAGGGTTAACCCTAGGGTTAGAGTTGGGGTTAAACATAGTCTCGGTAGCCGAGTGGTCTCCGTACCCTTTTGTCAGTCTCGTTTAGGTTTTCAAAGCGAAAGGACGTGTATTCTTGAGCTCTGTGATTCAACCAAGCAAGACAGTTTAAATAGTACTCAGTTGAGATTTGTTAATAGATATTTGTACATAGCAACTTTATTATATAGTGTAGATTTGTATATAAGCCGACTTTTAGGGGCCTTTTGGCCCCAACTACTGTGATATTTATCTGTGATATTTAGCTGTGATATATTTTTTCTTTGTGATATAATTTTCTGTGATATTCTCCACCCCGCATAGGATAGCGGTGGTGTTTTTTCTGGATATAAAATGGCGACGTCGGGACGACGATATGCCAAGGAGAACACTGTTAAGGTAACCAATGTTGATGTAAAAAAGGTATTTATGATAGATTTTATTGAGTCTGTAGAGAGAAGTATAGGAGAAGGTTCATGTTATGCATGTGTCCCCCGCCAGAATAATATTATTGAGATTACTGTTGACTCTGTAGATAATGCGACGAAATTATGTGATGAAGGATTAAGTGTAAATAATGAACACTATTCAGTTGAACTATGTTTTTCCAAATATATCGTAGTGTCTATCTTTAACCTCCCCAGCCATGTAGATGACGAAGTTATAACAACAAAACTTGAAGAATATGGAATTGAAATTGCTGGCAAAGTCATAAGACATTATTATAAACAAAGACCAGATATTGCCGACGGTACCCGCCACGTGAAATGTAAATTTCCGCCCACGTTCATCTCGCTACCGTGGGTCATGCCTTTTGATACCCCAGATGGCCCCCAAAAATTCAAGGTGGCGCACAATAACCAACTTAAAGTATGTTTTAAGTGTCTATCCCCAGAACATGAAAAGAAAGAATGTCCGAAAATACAATGTAGGAAATGTAAGGTATTTGGCCATATGGCATTTATTTGTGAAGCGGAAAAATGTGATAAATGTGACAAATATTCAAATCTATGTGTGTGCGATGAATTTTATGATACCAATGAAGGTGACGATATTAATGATTATGTGAATACTGATAAACCGAATACTACGGCACAAGCCAAGCGCGACTTAAGCTTATCCACTGACGACGAATACCGGGATAAAAAACCGCGCAAAAACGACAAATCACAACCACCTACAGAATCTACACGCACTGACCCCCATTCTTTTATTAATGATTATTCCATGATTGAAACCCCGGAAGATGGACCCACTTCCACTGAACCATTCGAACCAGCACAAGAAGCCTTAATTGTAGACAATGTCCCCACCCCTAAAGACACTGAAAGCCAAAAATCAAACTGTGAGACACTAGACGTAAAATTAACTGTAACAAAAGACAAGGACGGTAAATTGAAACGCACTGTCATTCCTACAGGAAAAACGTCTCCTAATAAGCTTAACAAATTTAATTCAAGAAAAGACGTGCCTCTAGAATCAACCCCCCTACCTAAAATTAACGTTCTTAAGAAGTAGTTTTATTACAATTTTTCCCTTTATGCCCATTTTAACGTACTTCATTTATTTTAACTTTTATATTTATCTAATGCCCAAGGTCACAACTTGGAATGTAAATGGCCTTCGTGAAATAAAGAAACTAGAGAAAGTTATCGGTTACTTAAAAGATAGCAACTCTGACATTATTGCGCTACAGGAAACTTTTTTGGATGAAGATTTTACACGAACAGTAGAAAAACTATGGGATGGCCCAATTTTTACAAGTAATTTTAATAATAATCGACGGGGTGTTGCCATTTTATGCAAAAACAATTTAAAGGATTCTATTTTAGGTAATTTTAAAGACAATGAAGGAAGAATTTTAAGAGTGGATTTTTTAATTGATGATGTAAATTTTAATGTTGTAAATATATATGCTCCTAACAAAGACAGTGAAAGAGACGAATTTTTTAAATTAATTTTGCCTTTTTTAACTCCAACTTCTATTTTATGTGGAGATTTTAATAATATTTTAGACCCCTTTTTAGACAGAGCTAAAGACATGCATTTTAGCAAAAAGAGCATATCTATTTTTAACAATTTTCTTTTACAACATAATCTCTGTGATATTTTTAGACGTCGAAACCCAGATAAAAGGCAATATACCCGGACCAATTATCTGAATAATGTTTTAAAAGCTAGTCGTTTAGACTATATTTTTACCCCTTTTAATTTCATACACCATGTTTTTAAGGTTTTTATTACATTTTCATCTATTTCAGATCATAATCCAGTTAGTATTTTAATTGATTTTAATGAATGTGAAAGAGGTCCGGGTATATATATTTTTAATAATTTACTATTGAAAGATGAATATTTTACTAATTCAATTAGAAATATTATTAAGCAGGAAAAAGATAGTCTCTTATATTCTACAGAGATCCTAGTTTGGTGGGATAATCTTAAATATAAAATGAAGAACTTTGCACAGAGATACTCTAAGAAAAAAAAGAAAGAAGAGAGAGATAAGTTTTGGTCCCTCCAAAATAGGATCTCTAGAGAATATGAGAGACTATCACAAAATATGGCCCCTGATCTCACATTAATTAAAGAACTAGAATTAAAATTACAAGAAATGGATGAAACAACATGCAAAGGGGCCATACTAAGAAGTAAATTTCAAAATGCTACCCAGGGTGACAGGTGTACCTCATTTTTTCTATCATTAGAAAAGCAAAGACAAAATAAGAATGTTATTAAGAAATTGCAAGATAGTACTGGTAATATTTTAAATCAAACAAAAGATATTTTATATGAATGTTCTGATTTTTATTCAAATTTATATGCAAAAGAAGGCCCTGATGATTTTAATTGTATATATGAAGTTGGTAATATTTTAAATTGTAATATAGATACTGTTGACAGAGATATTTTAGATTCTCCCATTATTTTAGAAGAAGTTTTAAATGCATTGAACTCTATGTGTAAGGGTAAAAGCCCTGGCTTGGATGGTCTAACCACAGAATTTTATTTGTTTTTTAGTGATATTTTAATGCCCCCATTTTTAAATGTTTTAAATCATATTTTTAATAATAATATTTTATCAAAGTCAATGAGGAGAGGAGTTATAGTTTTAGTTTATAAAGATAAAGGTGATAAAACTCTTTTAAAAAACTTTAGACCTATATCACTTTTAAATACAGACACCAAGATTTTATCAAAAATTTTAGCATTAAGGCTCAAAAATGTATTGGAAACAATTATCTCCCCTGAGCAATCTTGCTCTGTTCCAGGAAGAAGCATTTTGGAAAATGTTGCAGGTATTCGAGATGTTATAGACTATGTCAATACCGAAAATGAAGACCTGTGGCTATGTCAAATCGACGCGGAAGATAGTGGACCACGGCCATATACGCCTAACGAAAAAGTCGAAAAAGGAAAAAATTTAATCAGGAGAAAACAAAACTTTCTCAAACCTTTCGATTTAGCTCCAATAACATCCATTTTAAGTTTCATCAAAATCGGTTGAAAACTAAGAGAGTAATAGCATATTTAAGATTTGAGGCAAGGGCAATAACTCTGCTTCTAACGATCGAAAAAAGCTCAAATTCGAACTTGATCTTCGTTTTATGAATATGTATACACATATTAAATTTCATTTGATTCCGTCAAAAACTCTAGTTTTTAGAGCGTTTACAAGCAAATGTTGATGGTCGGACCGACGGATTTGGGGCAAGGGCAATAACTCTGCTTCTAACGATCGAAAATAGCTCAAATTCGAACTTGATCTTCGTTTTATGAATATGTATACACATATCAAATTTCATTTGATTCCGTCAAAAACTCTAGTTTTTAGAGCGTTTACGAGCAAATGTTGACGGACGGACCGACGGACGGACGGACGGACCGACGGACGGACCGACGGACGGACGGACGGACGGACAGGGGTGACTACAATATACGTCCTCATAGAGAGATGAGGGCGTATAAAAAAGCGTTCGACCGTGTCTCATTCGAATACCTGCAACATATTCTAAAATGCTTCGGTTTTGGACCAATATTTAGAAACTGGATAAATATACTATATACAGATGTAAAAAGTACTATAAAGGTTAATGGACACCTGTCACCTTATTTTCCTATAAAGCGGTCAGTGCGTCAGGGTTGTCCATTATCCGCATTGCTGTATGTTATATGTGCTGAGCCTCTAAATCAATTAGTGAAGCAATCCCCTGCAAAAGGAATACAAATAAAAAATTCAGAGGCTCAGTCATTGATTTATCAGCATGCGGATGATACAACCCTGACATTGGCCAACCTTGATTCTGTTCAAGAAGTTTTTAATTGTTTAAACAAGTATTGTAAGGCTTCAGGAGCCAAAATAAATATCCAAAAATCCAAGATTATGCCATTTGGCTCAGCTACTAATAAAACTATAAATATTAATCTCCCTTTAACCATTGTATATGACATAATCTTGATTTTAGGTGTTTATTTTGGCAATGATGTTAAGGAATGTGTGAAGAAAAACTGGGAATCTAAAGTAAGCAAAGTGCATAATCTATTAAATTTCTGGAGAAAGAGACAACTGACTCTTTTAGGAAAGATCACTGTCATTAATGCACTTTTATTATCCAAATTTTATTATACAATGTCTATCATCCCCATGCCTGACCATATACAACAGCAAATAAAGATAGTTATCACCAATTTTCTATGGAATAACAAACCCCCATTAATCAAGTATGATGTTATGACATCAAGAAAGTCTAATGGAGGCATGGGGTTGGTAGACATTCATTTAAAAGGGCAATCACTGTTACTAAAATGGATCAAACAATATTTTAATCCTTTAAATTGCACTTTTTGGAAATATACCATGACATATTTTTTAAACTTATATGGGTCATATGGATTAGATAAAGATATTTTTAAGATTCATTTTAATCACAAACTTTTAAATGCACTACCTTCCTTTTATAGACAGCTCTTAATAGCATGGAATACTTTAAATAACAATTTTAGAAGTGATCCTTGCACCTTAAATGATATTGCTGTACAGCCAATTTTTAATAATGTTTTACTTAGCCACAATAATAAAGTTTTAGCTTATAAATATTTTATTGAGTCTGAAATTTTAACTTTTTATGATATTTTATACTATGTTATACCCGGTTTCCTACAAAATCACTCTATTATTGATATTATTGAAGAGAAATTTCCTGAATTGGATGAAAATAGAATAATTAAGACCTTCGAACACATAAAAGCATCTATACCAGCAGAATGGAGAACAATTATTGACTCAAACTCTTTTATTGTTCATCCCGGGGAAAATTTCTTCAATATTGTCAATAATAAAGTATCTGCTGATCAGCTAACATCCAAATTCTGTTATAACATATTACTTAAACTTAAAGATACAACACCTACATCTGTATACTATTGGGAAAAACAGAATTTGGATGTTAACTGGTCATGCACTTTTAATAATGTTTTTAAAAACTATAAAACACCAAAAATGATTGACCTAGATTACAGAATAGCCCACAACATTGTATGGACCAGGGTTAAACTAAAACGCATTGGAAAACTTGAGACTGATCTTTGTCCGGTTTGTGGTGACCAGCCAGAAACCACGGAGCACTTATTTTTTGATTGCCTAGACTTAAGCTTTTTTATTTACCTTTTACAACAAATGTTAAAGGATATCTTACCTTTTAGTTTTACAGACAATGATTTTAAATGTTTTATTTTATTTGGTCTTCAAAAATTTAATAAGTCAATCCCCTCAGAACTTTTAAATATTATTTTATCCTGTGCTAGGCAAACTATTTTAACAAGAAGATATGTATATATTGATAAACCTAATGCACATTTAGATTTAGTCATTTTATATAAGAATATTTTAGCTAGTGCCTTAATTTATCTTAGACAACTTTTTCCAAAACATGTTTTTATTCAGAAATTCATTTTACCGTCATGTTTTATAAATATTCAATTAGACAATTCAATTAATATTGAATTCAAATAGTTTTTATACTGTAAATAGTTATTATTTTTTAAGTGGATTCCCTTCTTTAAGTATAGTATAAAAACCACGTGACTTCACACATTCCTAACTGTTCATTGTGTAAACAAAAATATAGCAGACGATTACTGATTATGTCCTAGTTTTTCCTTAAACTAGGGTCAAAATTCTTTTATTTTTATACGTTTAAGGATATTCTTTTGATCCTTACATTTTCGATTTTGTCCGTAAGGGTCATATTTTAAGAATATCCTTATTTCATACCTTATTTTAACTTTATATAGACTTATTCTTTTAACATACCGTTATACCCGCTTTGATAGTACGTCACGTGATTTCACCTGCCGTAATGTCAAAGCGTGAATAACAGTACCTTTATTCTTTTTATCCAGTCCCTTTCTCACAATTATAATGTAAAGAATTTTTGTTTTACCTTTATTATCCAGTATTTTTCTATCGTAATAGAAAACCTAATTTTTATTCTCTTTTATCCAGACATAAAAATTTCTCTAATTTTATTTTCATTCATTCACCTAAGCTAAGGCTTTTATTTATTTCGGTTTATTTTTTACAAATTTTACCTTTAAATCTATTTACAAATCAATTTTAATTTCGTGAATCATCTAGTCTGCTATAATGTACTGTTGTTTACACAATCTGAAGCCTTACAATATATTGTTATACAAAATATAATACCTTTGTTTAATATCTTAACAATTAAAATTCAAGCATATTTACATTATCATTAATACTTTTCAAATATATTTTTATACTTTAATTAGTTATTACATTATTAAACCTTTATCTGTGATATAAGAATATACTATACATTTCAATTTTATTCATATTTATCTGTGATATTATCATTATAAATTATATAATGTATTGTATATTATTTGTGTAATAAATATTTACAAGATAAAAAAAAAAAATCCGTACCCTTTTGCCAACCTGGAGGTCCCGGGTTCGATTCCCAGGTAAGGTACTGGATTTTTTTTGATTTTTTTCAAGTCCGGCACTGTCTTGTCTATCATTTCGTGACAGAAAAATAATTTTATCAACATTGGACGAGGCCGTGCATAGCTAACCCTAATTTACTTTCCTCCACTAGACTTGTTAGGCCATTAGCAAGTAGGAGTAACTTCAAACTGGCCCATTTAACTGACTAAAACATTTTTTGTCTGCACCAAATCGTGTTGGGCAGATGCGCAGCGATGTGCTCTTTCTTTTCATATGCAAAAGTCCTATATTGGAGCAATCTTTATGCCTTTCCTGAGCTAACCCTAGTTTGCTGTTCAAAAGAGAGTTACCCCGAGCTAACCCTAGGGTTAGCGTTAGGGTTAACCCTAGGGTTAGAGTTGGGGTTAAACATAGTCTCGGTAGCCGAGTGGTCTCCGTACTCTTTTGCCAACCTGGAGGTCCCGGGTTCGATTCCCAGGTAAGGTACTGGAATTTTTTTTATTTTTTTCAAGTCCGGCACTGTCTTGTCTATCATTTCGTGACAGAAAAATAATTTTATCAACATTGGACGAGGCTGTGCATAGCTAACCCTAATTTACTTTCCTCCACTAGACTTGTTAGGCCATTAGCAAGTAGGAGTAACTTCAAACTGGCCCATTTAACTGACTAAAACATTTTTTGTCTGCACCAAATCGTGTTGGGCAGATGCGCAGCGATGTGCTCTTTCTTTTCATATGCAAAAGTCCTATATTGGAGCAATCTTTATGCCTTTCCTGAGCTAACCCTAGTTTGCTGTTCAAAAGAGAGTTACCCCGAGCTAACCCTAGGGTTAGCGTTAGGGTTAACCCTAGGGTTAGAGTTGGGGTTAAACATAGTCTCGGTAGCCGAGTGGTCTCCGTACTCTTTTGCCAACCTGGAGGTCCCGGGTTCGATTCCCAGGTAAGGTACTGGAATTTTTTTTATTTTTTTCAAGTCCGGCACTGTCTTGTCTATCATTTCGTGACAGAAAAATAATTTTATCAACATTGGACGAGGCTGTGCATAGCTAACCCTAATTTACTTTCCTCCACTAGACTTGTTAGGCCATTAGCAAGTAGGAGTAACTTCAAACTGGCCCATTTAACTGACTAAAACATTTTTTGTCTGCACCAAATCGTGTTGGGCAGATGCGCAGCGATGTGCTCTTTCTTTTCATATGCAAAAGTCCTATATTGGAGCAATCTTTATGCCTTTCCTGAGCTAACCCTAGTTTGCTGTTCAAAAGAGAGTTACCCCGAGCTAACCCTAGGGTTAGCGTTAGGGTTAACCCTAGGGTTAGAGTTGGGGTTAAACATAGTCTCGGTAGCCGAGTGGTCTCCGTACTCTTTTGCCAACCTGGAGGTCCCGGGTTCGATTCCCAGGTAAGGTACTGGAATTTTTTTTATTTTTTTCAAGTCCGGCACTGTCTTGTCTATCATTTCGTGACAGAAAAATAATTTTATCAACATTGGACGAGGCTGTGCATAGCTAACCCTAATTTACTTTCCTCCACTAGACTTGTTAGGCCATTAGCAAGTAGGAGTAACTTCAAACTGGCCCATTTAACTGACTAAAACATTTTTTGTCTGCACCAAATCGTGTTGGGCAGATGCGCAGCGATGTGCTCTTTCTTTTCATATGCAAAAGTCCTATATTGGAGCAATCTTTATGCCTTTCCTGAGCTAACCCTAGTTTGCTGTTCAAAAGAGAGTTACCCCGAGCTAACCCTAGGGTTAGCGTTAGGGTTAACCCTAGGGTTAGAGTTGGGGTTAAACACAGTCTCGGTAGCCGAGTGGTCTCCGTACTCTTTTGCCAACCTGGAGGTCCCGGGTTCGATTCCCAGGTAAGGTACTGGAATTTTTTTTTTTTTTTTCAAGTCCGGCACTGTCTTGTCTATCATTTCGTGACAGAAAAATAATTTTATCAACATTGGACGAGGCTGTGCATAGCTAACCCTAATTTACTTTCCTCCACTAGACTTGTTAGGCCATTAGCAAGTAGGAGTAACTTCAAACTGGCCCATTTAACTGACTAAAACATTTTTTGTCTGCACCAAATCGTGTTGGGCAGATGCGCAGCGATGTGCTCTTTCTTTTCATATGCAAAAGTCCTATATTGGAGCAATCTTTATGCCTTTCCTGAGCTAACCCTAGTTTGCTGTTCAAAAGAGAGTTACCCCGAGCTAACCCTAGGGTTAGCGTTAGGGTTAACCCTAGGGTTAGAGTTGGGGTTAAACATAGTCTCGGTAGCCGAGTGGTCTCCGTACTCTTTTGCCAACCTGGAGGTCCCGGGTTCGATTCCCAGGTAAGGTACTGGAATTTTTTTTATTTTGTTCAAGTCCGGCACTGTCTTGTCTATCATTTCGTGACAGAAAAATAATTTTATCAACATTGGACGAGGCTGTGCATAGCTAACCCTAATTTACTTTCCTCCACTAGACTTGTTAGGCCATTAGCAAGTAGGAGTAACTTCAAACTGGCCCATTTAACTGACTAAAACATTTTTTGTCTGCACCAAATCGTGTTGGGCAGATGCGCAGCGATGTGCTCTTTCTTTTCATATGCAAAAGTCCTATATTGGAGCAATCTTTATGCCTTTCCTGAGCTAACCCTAGTTTGCTGTTCAAAAGAGAGTTACCCCGAGCTAACCCTAGGGTTAGCGTTAGGGTTAACCCTAGGGTTAGAGTTGGGGTTAAACATAGTCTCGGTAGCCGAGTGGTCTCCGTACTCTTTTGCCAACCTGGAGGTCCCGGGTTCGATTCCCAGGTAAGGTACTGGAATTTTTTTTATTTTTTTCAAGTCCGGCACTGTCTTGTCTATCATTTCGTGACAGAAAAATAATTGTATCAACATTGGACGAGGCTGTGCATAGCTAACCCTAATTTACTTTCCTCCACTAGACTTGTTAGGCCATTAGCAAGTAGGAGTAACTTCAAACTGGCCCATTTAACTGACTAAAACATTTTTTGTCTGCACCAAATCGTGTTGGGCAGATGCGCAGCGATGTGCTCTTTCTTTTCATATGCAAAAGTCCTATATTGGAGCAATCTTTATGCCTTTCCTGAGCTAACCCTAGTTTGCTGTTCAAAAGAGAGTTACCCCGAGCTAACCCTAGGGTTAGCGTTAGGGTTAACCCTAGGGTTAGAGTTGGGGTTAAACATAGTCTCGGTAGCCGAGTGGTCTCCGTACTCTTTTGCCAACCTGGAGGTCACGGGTTCGATTCCCAGGTAAGGTACTGGAATTTTTTTTTTTTTTTTCAAGTCCGGCACTGTCTTGTCTATCATTTCGTGACAGAAAAATAATTTTATCAACATTGGACGAGGCTGTGCATAGCTAACCCTAATTTACTTTCCTCCACTAGACTTGTTAGGCCATTAGCAAGTAGGAGTAACTTCAAACTGGCCCATTTAACTGACTAAAACATTTTTTGTCTGCACCAAATCGTGTTGGGCAGATGCGCAGCGATGTGCTCTTTCTTTTCATATGCAAAAGTCCTATATTGGAGCAATCTTTATGCCTTTCCTGAGCTAACCCTAGTTTGCTGTTCAAAAGAGAGTTACCCCGAGCTAACCCTAGGGTTAGCGTTAGGGTTAACCCTAGGGTTAGAGTTGGGGTTAAACATAGTCTCGGTAGCCGAGTGGTCTCCGTACCCTTTTGCCAACCTGGAGGTCCCGGGTTCGATTCCCAGGTAAGGTACTGGAATTTTTTTTATTTTTTTCAAGTCCGGCACTGTCTTGTCTATCATTTCGTGACAGAAAAATAATTTTATCAACATTGGACGAGGCTGTGCATAGCTAACCCTAATTTACTTTCCTCCACTAGACTTGTTAGGCCATTAGCAAGTAGGAGTAACTTCAAACTGGCCCATTTAACTGACTAAAACATGTTTTGTCTGCACCAAATCGTGTTGGGCAGATGCGCAGCGATGTGCTCTTTCTTTTCATATGCAAAAGTCCTATATTGGAGCAATCTTTATGCCTTTCCTGAGCTAACCCTAGTTTGCTGTTCAAAAGAGAGTTACCCCGAGCTAACCCTAGGGTTAGCGTTAGGGTTAACCCTAGGGTTAGAGTTGGGGTTAAACATAGTCTCGGTAGCCGAGTGGTCTCCGTACCCTTTTGCCAACCTGGAGGTCCCGGGTTCGATTCCCAGGTAAGGTACTGGATTTTTTTTGATTTTTTTCAAGTCCGGCACTGTCTTGTCTATCATTTCGTGACAGAAAAATAATTTTATCAACATTGGACGAGGCCGTGCATAGCTAACCCTAATTTACTTTCCTCCACTAGACTTGTTAGGCCATTAGCAAGTAGGAGTAACTTCAAACTGGCCCATTTAACTGACTAAAACATTTTTTGTCTGCACCAAATCGTGTTGGGCAGATGCGCAGCGATGTGCTCTTTCTTTTCATATGCAAAAGTCCTATATTGGAGCAATCTTTATGCCTTTCCTGAGCTAACCCTAGTTTGCTGTTCAAAAGAGAGTTACCCCGAGCTAACCCTAGGGTTAGCGTTAGGGTTAACCCTAGGGTTAGAGTTGGGGTTAAACATAGTCTCGGTAGCCGAGTGGTCTCCGTACTCTTTTGCCAACCTGGAGGTCCCGGGTTCGATTCCCAGGTAAGGTACTGGAATTTTTTTTATTTTTTTCAAGTCCGGCACTGTCTTGTCTATCATTTCGTGACAGAAAAATAATTTTATCAACATTGGACGAGGCTGTGCATAGCTAACCCTAATTTACTTTCCTCCACTAGACTTGTTAGGCCATTAGCAAGTAGGAGTAACTTCAAACTGGCCCATTTAACTGACTAAAACATTTTTTGTCTGCACCAAATCGTGTTGGGCAGATGCGCAGCGATGTGCTCTTTCTTTTCATATGCAAAAGTCCTATATTGGAGCAATCTTTATGCCTTTCCTGAGCTAACCCTAGTTTGCTGTTCAAAAGAGAGTTACCCCGAGCTAACCCTAGGGTTAGCGTTAGGGTTAACCCTAGGGTTAGAGTTGGGGTTAAACATAGTCTCGGTAGCCGAGTGGTCTCCGTACTCTTTTGCCAACCTGGAGGTCCCGGGTTCGATTCCCAGGTAAGGTACTGGAATTTTTTTTATTTTTTTCAAGTCCGGCACTGTCTTGTCTATCATTTCGTGACAGAAAAATAATTGTATCAACATTGGACGAGGCTGTGCATAGCTAACCCTAATTTACTTTCCTCCACTAGACTTGTTAGGCCATTAGCAAGTAGGAGTAACTTCAAACTGGCCCATTTAACTGACTAAAACATTTTTTGTCTGCACCAAATCGTGTTGGGCAGATGCGCAGCGATGTGCTCTTTCTTTTCATATGCAAAAGTCCTATATTGGAGCAATCTTTATGCCTTTCCTGAGCTAACCCTAGTTTGCTGTTCAAAAGAGAGTTACCCCGAGCTAACCCTAGGGTTAGCGTTAGGGTTAACCCTAGGGTTAGAGTTGGGGTTAAACATAGTCTCGGTAGCCGAGTGGTCTCCGTACTCTTTTGCCAACCTGGAGGTCCCGGGTTCGATTCCCAGGTAAGGTACTGGAATTTTTTTTATTTTTTTCAAGTCCGGCACTGTCTTGTCTATCATTTCGTGACAGAAAAATAATTTTATCAACATTGGACGAGGCTGTGCATAGCTAACCCTAATTTACTTTCCTCCACTAGACTTGTTAGGCCATTAGCAAGTAGGAGTAACTTCAAACTGGCCCATTTAACTGACTAAAACATGTTTTGTCTGCACCAAATCGTGTTGGGCAGATGCGCAGCGATGTGCTCTTTCTTTTCATATGCAAAAGTCCTATATTGGAGCAATCTTTATGCCTTTCCTGAGCTAACCCTAGTTTGCTGTTCAAAAGAGAGTTACCCCGAGCTAACCCTAGGGTTAGCGTTAGGGTTAACCCTAGGGTTAGAGTTGGGGTTAAACATAGTCTCGGTAGCCGAGTGGTCTCCGTACCCTTTTGCCAACCTGGAGGTCCCGGGTTCGATTCCCAGGTAAGGTACTGGAATTTTTTTTATTTTTTTCAAGTCCGGCACTGTCTTGTCTATCATTTCGTGACAGAAAAATAATTTTATCAACATTGGACGAGGCTGTGCATAGCTAACCCTAATTTACTTTCCTCCACTAGACTTGTTAGGCCATTAGCAAGTAGGAGTAACTTCAAACTGGCCCATTTAACTGACTAAAACATGTTTTGTCTGCACCAAATCGTGTTGGGCAGATGCGCAGCGATGTGCTCTTTCTTTTCATATGCAAAAGTCCTATATTGGAGCAATCTTTATGCCTTTCCTGAGCTAACCCTAGTTTGCTGTTCAAACGAGAGTTACCCCGAGCTAACCCTAGGGTTAGCGTTAGGGTTAACCCTAGGGTTAGAGTTGGGGTTAAACATAGTCTCGGTAGCCGAGTGGTCTCCGTACCCTTTTGCCAACCTGGAGGTCCCGGGTTCGATTCCCAGGTAAGGTACTGGATTTTTTTTGATTTTTTTCAAGTCCGGCACTGTCTTGTCTATCATTTCGTGACAGAAAAATAATTTTATCAACATTGGACGAGGCCGTGCATAGCTAACCCTAATTTACTTTCCTCCACTAGACTTGTTAGGCCATTAGCAAGTAGGAGTAACTTCAAACTGGCCCATTTAACTGACTAAAACATTTTTTGTCTGCACCAAATCGTGTTGGGCAGATGCGCAGCGATGTGCTCTTTCTTTTCATATGCAAAAGTCCTATATTGGAGCAATCTTTATGCCTTTCCTGAGCTAACCCTAGTTTGCTGTTCAAAAGAGAGTTACCCCGAGCTAACCCTAGGGTTAGCGTTAGGGTTAACCCTAGGGTTAGAGTTGGGGTTAAACATAGTCTCGGTAGCCGAGTGGTCTCCGTACTCTTTTGCCAACCTGGAGGTCCCGGGTTCGATTCCCAGGTAAGGTACTGGAATTTTTTTTATTTTTTTCAAGTCCGGCACTGTCTTGTCTATCATTTCGTGACAGAAAAATAATTTTATCAACATTGGACGAGGCTGTGCATAGCTAACCCTAATTTACTTTCCTCCACTAGACTTGTTAGGCCATTAGCAAGTAGGAGTAACTTCAAACTGGCCCATTTAACTGACTAAAACATTTTTTGTCTGCACCAAATCGTGTTGGGCAGATGCGCAGCGATGTGCTCTTTCTTTTCATATGCAAAAGTCCTATATTGGAGCAATCTTTATGCCTTTCCTGAGCTAACCCTAGTTTGCTGTTCAAAAGAGAGTTACCCCGAGCTAACCCTAGGGTTAGCGTTAGGGTTAACCCTAGGGTTAGAGTTGGGGTTAAACATAGTCTCGGTAGCCGAGTGGTCTCCGTACTCTTTTGCCAACCTGGAGGTCCCGGGTTCGATTCCCAGGTAAGGTACTGGAATTTTTTTTATTTTTTTCAAGTCCGGCACTGTCTTGTCTATCATTTCGTGACAGAAAAATAATTTTATCAACATTGGACGAGGCTGTGCATAGCTAACCCTAATTTACTTTCCTCCACTAGACTTGTTAGGCCATTAGCAAGTAGGAGTAACTTCAAACTGGCCCATTTAACTGACTAAAACATTTTTTGTCTGCACCAAATCGTGTTGGGCAGATGCGCAGCGATGTGCTCTTTCTTTTCATATGCAAGAGTCCTATATTGGAGCAATCTTTATGCCTTTCCTGAGCTAACCCTAGTTTGCTGTTCAAAAGAGAGTTACCCCGAGCTAACCCTAGGGTTAGCGTTAGGGTTAACCCTAGGGTTAGAGTTGGGGTTAAACATAGTCTCGGTAGCCGAGTGGTCTCCGTACTCTTTTGCCAACCTGGAGGTCCCGGGTTCGATTCCCAGGTAAGGTACTGGAATTTTTTTTATTTTTTTCAAGTCCGGCACTGTCTTGTCTATCATTTCGTGACAGAAAAATAATTTTATCAACATTGGACGAGGCTGTGCATAGCTAACCCTAATTTACTTTCCTCCACTAGACTTGTTAGGCCATTAGCAAGTAGGAGTAACTTCAAACTGGCCCATTTAACTGACTAAAACATTTTTTGTCTGCACCAAATCGTGTTGGGCAGATGCGCAGCGATGTGCTCTTTCTTTTCATATGCAAAAGTCCTATATTGGAGCAATCTTTATGCCTTTCCTGAGCTAACCCTAGTTTGCTGTTCAAAAGAGAGTTACCCCGAGCTAACCCTAGGGTTAGCGTTAGGGTTAACCCTAGGGTTAGAGTTGGGGTTAAACATAGTCTCGGTAGCCGAGTGGTCTCCGTACTCTTTTGCCAACCTGGAGGTCCCGGGTTCGATTCCCAGGTAAGGTACTGGAATTTTTTTTATTTTTTTCAAGTCCGGCACTGTCTTGTCTATCATTTCGTGACAGAAAAATAATTTTATCAACATTGGACGAGGCTGTGCATAGCTAACCCTAATTTACTTTCCTCCACTAGACTTGTTAGGCCATTAGCAAGTAGGAGTAACTTCAAACTGGCCCATTTAACTGACTAAAACATTTTTTGTCTGCACCAAATCGTGTTGGGCAGATGCGCAGCGATGTGCTCTTTCTTTTCATATGCAAAAGTCCTATATTGGAGCAATCTTTATGCCTTTCCTGAGCTAACCCTAGTTTGCTGTTCAAAAGAGAGTTACCCCGAGCTAACCCTAGGGTTAGCGTTAGGGTTAACCCTAGGGTTAGAGTTGGGGTTAAACATAGTCTCGGTAGCCGAGTGGTCTCCGTACTCTTTTGCCAACCTGGAGGTCCCGGGTTCGATTCCCAGGTAAGGTACTGGAATTTTTTTTTTTTTTTCAAGTCCGGCACTGTCTTGTCTATCATTTCGTGACAGAAAAATAATTTTATCAACATTGGACGAGGCTGTGCATAGCTAACCCTAATTTACTTTCCTCCACTAGACTTGTTAGGCCATTAGCAAGTAGGAGTAACTTCAAACTGGCCCATTTAACTGACTAAAACATTTTTTGTCTGCACCAAATCGTGTTGGGCAGATGCGCAGCGATGTGCTCTTTCTTTTCATATGCAAAAGTCCTATATTGGAGCAATCTTTATGCCTTTCCTGAGCTAACCCTAGTTTGCTGTTCAAAAGAGAGTTACCCCGAGCTAACCCTAGGGTTAGCGTTAGGGTTAACCCTAGGGTTAGAGTTGGGGTTAAACATAGTCTCGGTAGCCGAGTGGTCTCCGTACTCTTTTGCCAACCTGGAGGTCCCGGGTTCGATTCCCAGGTAAGGTACTGGAATTTTTTTTTTTTTTTTTTCAAGTCCGGCACTGTCTTGTCTATCATTTCGTGACAGAAAAATAATTTTATCAACATTGGACGAGGCTGTGCATAGCTAACCCTAATTTACTTTCCTCCACTAGACTTGTTAGGCCATTAGCAAGTAGGAGTAACTTCAAACTGGCCCATTTAACTGACTAAAACATTTTTTGTCTGCACCAAATCGTGTTGGGCAGATGCGCAGCGATGTGCTCTTTCTTTTCATATGCAAAAGTCCTATATTGGAGCAATCTTTATGCCTTTCCTGAGCTAACCCTAGTTTGCTGTTCAAAAGAGAGTTACCCCGAGCTAACCCTAGGGTTAGCGTTAGGGTTAACCCTAGGGTTAGAGTTGGGGTTAAACATAGTCTCGGTAGCCGAGTGGTCTCCGTACTCTTTTGCCAACCTGGAGGTCCCGGGTTCGATTCCCAGGTAAGGTACTGGAATTTTTTTTATTTTTTTCAAGTCCGGCACTGTCTTGTCTATCATTTCGTGACAGAAAAATAATTTTATCAACATTGGACGAGGCTGTGCATAGCTAACCCTAATTTACTTTCCTCCACTAGACTTGTTAGGCCATTAGCAAGTAGGAGTAACTTCAAACTGGCCCATTTAACTGACTAAAACATTTTTTGTCTGCACCAAATCGTGTTGGGCAGATGCGCAGCGATGTGCTCTTTCTTTTCATATGCAAAAGTCCTATATTGGAGCAATCTTTATGCCTTTCCTGAGCTAACCCTAGTTTGCTGTTCAAAAGAGAGTTACCCCGAGCTAACCCTAGGGTTAGCGTTAGGGTTAACCCTAGGGTTAGAGTTGGGGTTAAACATAGTCTCGGTAGCCGAGTGGTCTCCGTACTCTTTTGCCAACCTGGAGGTCCCGGGTTCGATTCCCAGGTAAGGTACTGGAATTTTTTTTATTTTTTTCAAGTCCGGCACTGTCTTGTCTATCATTTCGTGACAGAAAAATAATTTTATCAACATTGGACGAGGCTGTGCATAGCTAACCCTAATTTACTTTCCTCCACTAGACTTGTTAGGCCATTAGCAAGTAGGAGTAACTTCAAACTGGCCCATTTAACTGACTAAAACATTTTTTGTCTGCACCAAATCGTGTTGGGCAGATGCGCAGCGATGTGCTCTTTCTTTTCATATGCAAAAGTCCTATATTGGAGCAATCTTTATGCCTTTCCTGAGCTAACCCTAGTTTGCTGTTCAAAAGAGAGTTACCCCGAGCTAACCCTAGGGTTAGCGTTAGGGTTAACCCTAGGGTTAGAGTTGGGGTTAAACATAGTCTCGGTAGCCGAGTGGTCTCCGTACTCTTTTGCCAACCTGGAGGTCCCGGGTTCGATTCCCAGGTAAGGTACTGGAATTTTTTTTATTTTTTTCAAGTCCGGCACTGTCTTGTCTATCATTTCGTGACAGAAAAATAATTTTATCAACATTGGACGAGGCTGTGCATAGCTAACCCTAATTTACTTTCCTCCACTAGACTTGTTAGGCCATTAGCAAGTAGGAGTAACTTCAAACTGGCCCATTTAACTGACTAAAACATTTTTTGTCTGCACCAAATCGTGTTGGGCAGATGCGCAGCGATGTGCTCTTTCTTTTCATATGCAAAAGTCCTATATTGGAGCAATCTTTATGCCTTTCCTGAGCTAACCCTAGTTTGCTGTTCAAAAGAGAGTTACCCCGAGCTAACCCTAGGGTTAGCGTTAGGGTTAACCCTAGGGTTAGAGTTGGGGTTAAACATAGTCTCGGTAGCCGAGTGGTCTCCGTACTCTTTTGCCAACCTGGAGGTCCCGGGTTCGATTCCCAGGTAAGGTACTGGAATTTTTTTTTTTTTTTTCAAGTCCGGCACTGTCTTGTCTATCATTTCGTGACAGAAAAATAATTTTATCAACATTGGACGAGGCTGTGCATAGCTAACCCTAATTTACTTTCCTCCACTAGACTTGTTAGGCCATTAGCAAGTAGGAGTAACTTCAAACTGGCCCATTTAACTGACTAAAACATTTTTTGTCTGCACCAAATCGTGTTGGGCAGATGCGCAGCGATGTGCTCTTTCTTTTCATATGCAAAAGTCCTATATTGGAGCAATCTTTATGCCTTTCCTGAGCTAACCCTAGTTTGCTGTTCAAAAGAGAGTTACCCCGAGCTAACCCTAGGGTTAGCGTTAGGGTTAACCCTAGGGTTAGAGTTGGGGTTAAACATAGTCTCGGTAGCCGAGTGGTCTCCGTACTCTTTTGCCAACCTGGAGGTCCCGGGTTCGATTCCCAGGTAAGGTACTGGAATTTTTTTTATTTTTTTCAAGTCCGGCACTGTCTTGTCTATCATTTCGTGACAGAAAAATAATTTTATCAACATTGGACGAGGCTGTGCATAGCTAACCCTAATTTACTTTCCTCCACTAGACTTGTTAGGCCATTAGCAAGTAGGAGTAACTTCAAACTGGCCCATTTAACTGACTAAAACATTTTTTGTCTGCACCAAATCGTGTTGGGCAGATGCGCAGCGATGTGCTCTTTCTTTTCATATGCAAAAGTCCTATATTGGAGCAATCTTTATGCCTTTCCTGAGCTAACCCTAGTTTGCTGTTCAAAAGAGAGTTACCCCGAGCTAACCCTAGGGTTAGCGTTAGGGTTAACCCTAGGGTTAGAGTTGGGGTTAAACATAGTCTCGGTAGCCGAGTGGTCTCCGTACTCTTTTGCCAACCTGGAGGTCCCGGGTTCGATTCCCAGGTAAGGTACTGGAATTTTTTTTTTTTTTTTCAAGTCCGGCACTGTCTTGTCTATCATTTCGTGACAGAAAAATAATTTTATCAACATTGGACGAGGCTGTGCATAGCTAACCCTAATTTACTTTCCTCCACTAGACTTGTTAGGCCATTAGCAAGTAGGAGTAACTTCAAACTGGCCCATTTAACTGACTAAAACATTTTTTGTCTGCACCAAATCGTGTTGGGCAGATGCGCAGCGATGTGCTCTTTCTTTTCATATGCAAAAGTCCTATATTGGAGCAATCTTTATGCCTTTCCTGAGCTAACCCTAGTTTGCTGTTCAAAAGAGAGTTACCCCGAGCTAACCCTAGGGTTAGCGTTAGGGTTAACCCTAGGGTTAGAGTTGGGGTTAAACATAGTCTCGGTAGCCGAGTGGTCTCCGTACTCTTTTGCCAACCTGGAGGTCCCGGGTTCGATTCCCAGGTAAGGTACTGGAATTTTTTTTATTTTTTTCAAGTCCGGCACTGTCTTGTCTATCATTTCGTGACAGAAAAATAATTTTATCAACATTGGACGAGGCTGTGCATAGCTAACCCTAATTTACTTTCCTCCACTAGACTTGTTAGGCCATTAGCAAGTAGGAGTAACTTCAAACTGGCCCATTTAACTGACTAAAACATTTTTTGTCTGCACCAAATCGTGTTGGGCAGATGCGCAGCGATGTGCTCTTTCTTTTCATATGCAAAAGTCCTATATTGGAGCAATCTTTATGCCTTTCCTGAGCTAACCCTAGTTTGCTGTTCAAAAGAGAGTTACCCCGAGCTAACCCTAGGGTTAGCGTTAGGGTTAACCCTAGGGTTAGAGTTGGGGTTAAACATAGTCTCGGTAGCCGAGTGGTCTCCGTACTCTTTTGCCAACCTGGAGGTCCCGGGTTCGATTCCCAGGTAAGGTACTGGAATTTTTTTTTTTTTTTTCAAGTCCGGCACTGTCTTGTCTATCATTTCGTGACAGAGAAATAATTTTATCAACATTGGACGAGGCTGTGCATAGCTAACCCTAATTTACTTTCCTCCACTAGACTTGTTAGGCCATTAGCAAGTAGGAGTAACTTCAAACTGGCCCATTTAACTGACTAAAACATTTTTTGTCTGCACCAAATCGTGTTGGGCAGATGCGCAGCGATGTGCTCTTTCTTTTCATATGCAAAAGTCCTATATTGGAGCAATCTTTATGCCTTTCCTGAGCTAACCCTAGTTTGCTGTTCAAAAGAGAGTTACCCCGAGCTAACCCTAGGGTTAGCGTTAGGGTTAACCCTAGGGTTAGAGTTGGGGTTAAACATAGTCTCGGTAGCCGAGTGGTCTCCGTACTCTTTTGCCAACCTGGAGGTCCCGGGTTCGATTCCCAGGTAAGGTACTGGAATTTTTTTTATTTTTTTCAAGTCCGGCACTGTCTTGTCTATCATTTCGTGACAGAAAAATAATTTTATCAACATTGGACGAGGCTGTGCATAGCTAACCCTAATTTACTTTCCTCCACTAGACTTGTTAGGCCATTAGCAAGTAGGAGTAACTTCAAACTGGCCCATTTAACTGACTAAAACATTTTTTGTCTGCACCAAATCGTGTTGGGCAGATGCGCAGCGATGTGCTCTTTCTTTTCATATGCAAAAGTCCTATATTGGAGCAATCTTTATGCCTTTCCTGAGCTAACCCTAGTTTGCTGTTCAAAAGAGAGTTACCCCGAGCTAACCCTAGGGTTAGCGTTAGGGTTAACCCTAGGGTTAGAGTTGGGGTTAAACATAGTCTCGGTAGCCGAGTGGTCTCCGTACTCTTTTGCCAACCTGGAGGTCCCGGGTTCGATTCCCAGGTAAGGTACTGGAATTTTTTTTTTTTTTTTCAAGTCCGGCACTGTCTTGTCTATCATTTCGTGACAGAAAAATAATTTTATCAACATTGGACGAGGCTGTGCATAGCTAACCCTAATTTACTTTCCTCCACTAGACTTGTTAGGCCATTAGCAAGTAGGAGTAACTTCAAACTGGCCCATTTAACTGACTAAAACATTTTTTGTCTGCACCAAATCGTGTTGGGCAGATGCGCAGCGATGTGCTCTTTCTTTTCATATGGAAAAGTCCTATATTGGAGCAATCTTTATGCCTTTCCTGAGCTAACCCTAGTTTGCTGTTCAAAAGAGAGTTACCCCGAGCTAACCCTAGGGTTAGCGTTAGGGTTAACCCTAGGGTTAGAGTTGGGGTTAAACATAGTCTCGGTAGCCGAGTGGTCTCCGTACTCTTTTGCCAACCTGGAGGTCCCGGGTTCGATTCCCAGGTAAGGTACTGGAATTTTTTTTTTTTTTTCAAGTCCGGCACTGTCTTGTCTATCATTTCGTGACAGAAAAATAATTTTATCAACATTGGACGAGGCTGTGCATAGCTAACCCTAATTTACTTTCCTCCACTAGACTTGTTAGGCCATTAGCAAGTAGGAGTAACTTCAAACTGGCCCATTTAACTGACTAAAACATTTTTTGTCTGCACCAAATCGTGTTGGGCAGATGCGCAGCGATGTGCTCTTTCTTTTCATATGCAAAAGTCCTATATTGGAGCAATCTTTATGCCTTTCCTGAGCTAACCCTAGTTTGTTGTTCAAAAGAGAGTTACCCCGAGCTAACCCTAGGGTTAGCGTTAGGGTTAACCCTAGGGTTAGAGTTGGGGTTAAACATAGTCTCGGTAGCCGAGTGGTCTCCGTACTCTTTTGCCAACCTGGAGGTCCCGGGTTCGATTCCCAGGTAAGGTACTGGAATTTTTTTTATTTTTTTCAAGTCCGGCACTGTCTTGTCTATCATTTCGTGACAGAAAAATAATTTTATCAACATTGGACGAGGCTGTGCATAGCTAACCCTAATTTACTTTCCTCCACTAGACTTGTTAGGCCATTAGCAAGTAGGAGTAACTTCAAACTGGCCCATTTAACTGACTAAAACATTTTTTGTCTGCACCAAATCGTGTTGGGCAGATGCGCAGCGATGTGCTCTTTCTTTTCATATGCAAAAGTCCTATATTGGAGCAATCTTTATGCCTTTCCTGAGCTAACCCTAGTTTGCTGTTCAAAAGAGAGTTACCCCGAGCTAACCCTAGGGTTAGCGTTAGGGTTAACCCTAGGGTTAGAGTTGGGGTTAAACATAGTCTCGGTAGCCGAGTGGTCTCCGTACTCTTTTGCCAACCTGGAGGTCCCGGGTTCGATTCCCAGGTAAGGTACTGGAATTTTTTTTATTTTTTTCAAGTCCGGCACTGTCTTGTCTATCATTTCGTGACAGAAAAATAATTTTATCAACATTGGACGAGGCTGTGCATAGCTAACCCTAATTTACTTTCCTCCACTAGACTTGTTAGGCCATTAGCAAGTAGGAGTAACTTCAAACTGGCCCATTTAACTGACTAAAACATTTTTTGTCTGCACCAAATCGTGTTGGGCAGATGCGCAGCGATGTGCTCTTTCTTTTCATATGCAAAAGTCCTATATTGGAGCAATCTTTATGCCTTTCCTGAGCAAACCCTAGTTTGCTGTTCAAAAGAGAGTTACCCCGAGCTAACCCTAGGGTTAGCGTTAGGGTTAACCCTAGGGTTAGAGTTGGGGTTAAACATAGTCTCGGTAGCCGAGTGGTCTCCGTACTCTTTTGCCAACCTGGAGGTCCCGGGTTCGATTCCCAGGTAAGGTACTGGAATTTTTTTTTTTTTTTTTCAAGTCCGGCACTGTCTTGTCTATCATTTCGTGACAGAAAAATAATTTTATCAACATTGGACGAGGCTGTGCATAGCTAACCCTAATTTACTTTCCTCCACTAGACTTGTTAGGCCATTAGCAAGTAGGAGTAACTTCAAACTGGCCCATTTAACTGACTAAAACATTTTTTGTCTGCACCAAATCGTGTTGGGCAGATGCGCAGCGATGTGCTCTTTCTTTTCATATGCAAAAGTCCTATATTGGAGCAATCTTTATGCCTTTCCTGAGCTAACCCTAGTTTGCTGTTCAAAAGAGAGTTACCCCGAGCTAACCCTAGGGTTAGCGTTAGGGTTAACCCTAGGGTTAGAGTTGGGGTTAAACATAGTCTCGGTAGCCGAGTGGTCTCCGTACTCTTTTGCCAACCTGGAGGTCCCGGGTTCGATTCCCAGGTAAGGTACTGGAATTTTTTTTATTTTTTTCAAGTCCGGCACTGTCTTGTCTATCATTTCGTGACAGAAAAATAATTTTATCAACATTGGACGAGGCTGTGCATAGCTAACCCTAATTTACTTTCCTCCACTAGACTTGTTAGGCCATTAGCAAGTAGGAGTAACTTCAAACTGGCCCATTTAACTGACTAAAACATTTTTTGTCTGCACCAAATCGTGTTGGGCAGATGCGCAGCGATGTGCTCTTTCTTTTCATATGCAAAAGTCCTATATTGGAGCAATCTTTATGCCTTTCCTGAGCTAACCCTAGTTTGCTGTTCAAAAGAGAGTTACCCCGAGCTAACCCTAGGGTTAGCGTTAGGGTTAACCCTAGGGTTAGAGTTGGGGTTAAACATAGTCTCGGTAGCCGAGTGGTCTCCGTACTCTTTTGCCAACCTGGAGGTCCCGGGTTCGATTCCCAGGTAAGGTACTGGAATTTTTTTTATTTTTTTCAAGTCCGGCACTGTCTTGTCTATCATTTCGTGACAGAAAAATAATTTTATCAACATTGGACGAGGCTGTGCATAGCTAACCCTAATTTACTTTCCTCCACTAGACTTGTTAGGCCATTAGCAAGTAGGAGTAACTTCAAACTGGCCCATTTAACTGACTAAAACATTTTTTGTCTGCACCAAATCGTGTTGGGCAGATGCGCAGCGATGTGCTCTTTCTTTTCATATGCAAAAGTCCTATATTGGAGCAATCTTTATGCCTTTCCTGAGCTAACCCTAGTTTGCTGTTCAAAAGAGAGTTACCCCGAGCTAACCCTAGGGTTAGCGTTAGGGTTAACCCTAGGGTTAGAGTTGGGGTTAAACATAGTCTCGGTAGCCGAGTGGTCTCCGTACTCTTTTGCCAACCTGGAGGTCCCGGGTTCGATTCCCAGGTAAGGTACTGGAATTTTTTTTATTTTTTTCAAGTCCGGCACTGTCTTGTCTATCATTTCGTGACAGAAAAATAATTTTATCAACATTGGACGAGGCTGTGCATAGCTAACCCTAATTTACTTTCCTCCACTAGACTTGTTAGGCCATTAGCAAGTAGGAGTAACTTCAAACTGGCCCATTTAACTGACTAAAACATTTTTTGTCTGCACCAAATCGTGTTGGGCAGATGCGCAGCGATGTGCTCTTTCTTTTCATATGCAAAAGTCCTATATTGGAGCAATCTTTATGCCTTTCCTGAGCAAACCCTAGTTTGCTGTTCAAAAGAGAGTTACCCCGAGCTAACCCTAGGGTTAGCGTTAGGGTTAACCCTAGGGTTAGAGTTGGGGTTAAACATAGTCTCGGTAGCCGAGTGGTCTCCGTACTCTTTTGCCAACCTGGAGGTCCCGGGTTCGATTCCCAGGTAAGGTACTGGAATTTTTTTTTTTTTTTTCAAGTCCGGCACTGTCTTGTCTATCATTTCGTGACAGAAAAATAATTTTATCAACATTGGACGAGGCTGTGCATAGCTAACCCTAATTTACTTTCCTCCACTAGACTTGTTAGGCCATTAGCAAGTAGGAGTAACTTCAAACTGGCCCATTTAACTGACTAAAACATTTTTTGTCTGCACCAAATCGTGTTGGGCAGATGCGCAGCGATGTGCTCTTTCTTTTCATATGCAAAAGTCCTATATTGGAGCAATCTTTATGCCTTTCCTGAGCTAACCCTAGTTTGCTGTTCAAAAGAGAGTTACCCCGAGCTAACCCTAGGGTTAGCGTTAGGGTTAAGCCTAGGGTTAGAGTTGGGGTTAAACATAGTCTCGGTAGCCGAGTGGTCTCCGTACTCTTTTGCCAACCTGGAGGTCCCGGGTTCGATTCCCAGGTAAGGTACTGGAATTTTTTTTATTTTTTTCAAGTCCGGCACTGTCTTGTCTATCATTTCGTGACAGAAAAATAATTTTATCAACATTGGACGAGGCTGTGCATAGCTAACCCTAATTTACTTTCCTCCACTAGACTTGTTAGGCCATTAGCAAGTAGGAGTAACTTCAAACTGGCCCATTTAACTGACTAAAACATTTTATGTCTGCACCAAATCGTGTTGGGCAGATGCGCAGCGATGTGCTCTTTCTTTTCATATGCAAAAGTCCTATATTGGAGCAATCTTTATGCCTTTCCTGAGCTAACCCTAGTTTGCTGTTCAAAAGAGAGTTACCCCGAGCTAACCCTAGGGTTAGCGTTAGGGTTAACCCTAGGGTTAGAGTTGGGGTTAAACATAGTCTCGGTAGCCGAGTGGTCTCCGTACTTAGATACTCGCTCGATCAGTCGAGCCGTCAACACCTATAATGTGAGCTCCGAGATTCAGTCAACCGTTAAACTTTACTTTGTTCTTTAAACCTAAACTAACGTATACGTTTATAGAGTGACGAGTGTGAAAATGTCTCGTAATTATAATAAAGAGTGTGTAATTGATATTAATGTTGTAGATTTAACCAGGATTAATATTGCTGAATTTATCGATGAAATTGAAGACGTCGTAGGAGTTGGAAATATATTCGCTGTGACCAAATGTCGACCAAACATTTTACAAGTCTCTATCGATTCAAAAGAGAATGCCAATAAACTGTGCACTGGATTAACCGTAAAGGATACAACTTATACATGCAAATTTGCATATTCACCTTATACAATTGTGTCATTTATGGATATACCTTCATACATAGAGGATATTATATTGATTAATAAACTCAGATATTATAATATCGAAATTGAAGGTAAGGTTATCAGACATTTTTATGACAAATATGAAACTATTGAAAATGGAATTCGCCACGTACGATGCATATTTCCACCTGAAGTGAGATCTCTACCGTGGGAAGTACGTTTAGATACAATACATGGCATGAAATCTTTTCGTGTAATTCATAACAATCAGACCAGAGTTTGCCACAAATGCCTACAGGAGACACATGTAATCGCCAATTGTCCGAAAATTGTATGCAGGCGCTGCAACCAAACTGGTCATATGGCAAATAATTGCAATATAAAATTTTGTGAAATATGCAAAAAACTGGATATAAATTGTGTTTGCATAAACTATTTTGAAGATGATATTAACAGTCCGATTAACGAACTCTCGATAGATAATTCTTTGTCTAAACAAGATAGTGATATTCAGGTGAACGAAAACGTGAGTAGCCACTCCAGCCTAAATGAACATAAATCAAAAAAAGTCAAATTAGATATCACCCCCACTACGCAACAGATGCCCCGCGTAGCTGAGATAGACTTAGAGAAAAGTGAACACGATAATGATGACAATATAAGTCCATCAGAATCAACTAGAATGGACGAAAATTGCATACAAAACCCCCCACTAACTGCAGAACTGACAACCGACTTCTCAATCATTGAATTAAAAACCGATGACAACGATATACAAACACTACCACCCTCCCCGCCCCGAAATCCCCTCATACCCCCAAAATCCAGAAGAATGAAACTAGTTAAAGCCCCCGATCTCAAGAATATCAAAAAGATTGTAAGTGCTAGAGAAAACAGATTCCATATTTTGAATGAACAGATGCCCCCCAACTCTCCAAGAACCCAACCATGAAGTGTGTCTCGTTCAATGCAAATGGTCTTCGGACTACGAATAAAATCAGAAATCTTTTCGCAGTATTTAGTATTTTCAATTTTAATGTTATTTGCCTTCAAGAGACATTTTGGGATGACGGAATTATAGAACTTGCTGAAAAACTTTGGCATGGGAAAATATATTACAATAATTATTCTAATCAACGCCGAGGAGTTGCCATACTTATTAGTGAACAGTATAAATCGCGTTTTACGGTAAATGCTATTCAGAAAGACAGTGAAGGTCGAGTGATTAAACTTAACGTAACTTATAACGACCGTAATCTGAATATCTTTTCTGTGTATGCCCCAAACGAATGTAAAACTAGAGTTGACTTTTTTGATGAGCTAGCAAACAACTATATAAACTCTAATGAAAACAATGCTATATTCGGTGACTTTAATGATGTGAGTGATAAATTTAAAGACAGAGCCAGACACATGACGACAACATCGAAGAGTAGTGATAAATTTAATCAATTCATAGAAAATAACATTCTCTGTGATTTATTTCGCGAAAAGAATCCTAATAAAAAGCACTTCACCAGGACACAAATACGTGAAAATATAACTCATCTCAGTAGATTGGATTATATCTTATTGAGCAAACGTTTATTAGGATCGTGCCAACACTGTTTTATTCAAACGACTAGTTTCTCGGACCACGAGTTTGTTGTTTGCCTATTATCACTTGAAACCGAAGAAAGAGGTCCCGGACTATGGATTTTAAACAACACCCTCTTACAAGATAAAGACTACAATGTGCTAATTAACAACGTGTTTAAAAATCAAATATGTGACGAACTTTATAATAGTAAACCACTAATCTGGTGGGACTCAATGAAATTTTGCATTAAACGAGAAACAATTAAATACGCCCAAAAGAAGCGTAAAACTCAGAAAAACGAATTGTGGAATAATATTAATTTGCTACAAAAAGAGCATGATAAAATTGCTCGTGGTTCAAATTTTGACCTTGATCTTATTCAAGATTTAGAAAATAGGATAGAAACTTATGAAATACAACAATGTAAAGGAGCAATTTTGAGATCTAAGTCACGAGAAGCTATAGAAAACGAAAGGTGTACATCCTATTTTCTAAACCTTGAAAAGAAACGTCAAAGCAAAAATTATATTCATAGTGTACTAAACCAAAATGATGTAATTGTAAATAATCAATCGGAAGTCATCCAGGCCTGTACCGATTTCTACGTTAATCTATACTCATCAGACTTAGAAGATACTGAGATAAAAAACAATCAAAGATCAGTTTGTGAGACAATTGATACACGCCTGGATGACTCCGACAAGCTTAAGTGCGACGGACCCATCACACCACTAGAAGTGCGCAATACTATACAGGGTATGAAAAGAGGAAAATCTCCTGGTTCCGATGGCCTCACTGTAGAGTTTTACGCACATTTCTGGGATGCGTTGGGACCACCGTATTTATATATATTAGAATGTATATTTAATGAAAAATCTCTTAGTAATACAATGAAAAACGGAGTCATTAGCCTATTCTACAAAAACAAGGGTGACAAGCGCGATCTGAAATATTATAGGCCTATCACACTGCTTAATGTGGACTATAAGATATACGCAAGAGTGTTAGCATTAAGACTTCGTTCAGTGATAGCTTCAGTTGTCTCCCCTGATCAATCGTGCATCCCCTCACGCGATATTGCAAATAATATCTCGTCAATTAGGGATGTCATAGACTATGTTACCACCAATAATTTGCCTTGCTATCTGTTACGTTTAGATGCCCTTAAGGCCTACGACCGTTTACGTTTTTCATATCTATTTAATATACTTAAGACTTATGGTTTTGGGCCCAACTTTATTTCACATATCCACATTTTATATAATTCCATTAGAAGTTGTGTAAAAATTAATGGCCATATGTCATTATATTTCCCTGTTTCGAGAGGAACCCGGCAAGGATGTCCGATTAGTTCTCTTTTGTATGCTCTGACCGCTCAACCCATTAATACGATCACCAAAATCTCTCAAAATATTCATGGAATCCAAATTCCTGGCAGCCCCAACCCCTCCTTAATTTACCAGCATGCAGATGACTGCACCCTTACGTTATCAACTCCCGAATCTGTAACTAATACCTTTATAGAATTACAAACCTATTGTGTGGCCTCAGGAGCCAAGTTTAACAAGGATAAATCAGAACTATTACTTCTAGGATCTGCTGTTAATACGCAAATAAATACTGATTTAGATGTTACCATTGTAAACGACTGCATAGAAATCCTTGGAGTTTATTTAGGACCTAATGTCAACTTATGCAAACAATACAACTGGGACAAGAAGGTCAGGAATATTCGACAATTGTTGAACATGTGGACCCAGAGAAATTTGTCGGTAATTGGCAAATCCATAATTATAAACACACTGTGTATGTCTAAACTATGGTACACCCTAAGAGTAGTCGATATTCCTGAACTTGTTGTCACCCAGATTAACTCTTATGTTAAATCTTTCATGTGGAACAATAAGAACCATTTAATTAAGGCATCAACTGTCATTAGAAAATTTAAGGAAGGTGGACTAAATATTCCAGATATATATTTGAGACAACAAGCTTTTAGGTTAGTCTGGTTAAAACGGTATCTTAATCCAGAATGTAATCATACATGGAAATATTTATTTAGTCATTTTATTAAGTCGTATTTGAACTGTAATCTTACAACTGAAGCATTTAGTATGAATTTAGTTAAGAATGCACTAGTGACCCTCCCATCATTTTATCAGAATCTACTTATAGCCTGGGACAATTTAACCCAAAAAACCCGTGTCAAACCACAAAGCTACAACGATGTGATCAACCAACCCCTTTTCTACAATCCCCATATAATGCATAACGACAAAGTATTAATATTTAAATCATTTATTAATTGTAAGATAACCAAACTATGTGATATTACTTATTGGTTCCTTCCGGGGTTACTTCCCCTGCACTATATACATGATATGTTCGACATTGAACAAATGGACACTAAACCCAGTGTCATTGAAAGGGAGTATGAAATTATATGCAATTCTATTCCCCCTGAGTGGGCAAAATTAATTAATAATGAATGTCATCCACCCGAACCTCAAACGAGACTAACCTTCTATTCCAATGACACCGAGATTGATGTCCAGAATTGTAAATCAAGTTCTTTCTATAAATATTTAGTTCAAAACAACTCTCTTCCTGCCACATCGGAAGAATTTTGGACAAATAGATTCCCGAGCTTGAATTTTAAATCTGTGTGGCAAAATGTATTTCTGAACATCAAGAGCAACGACTGTATTGTCACTGATTTTAAAATCACTCATAACATCATCTTTACGAACCAGAAATTACATAAGTATGGGATGATTGATAGCCCTCTGTGTGGCTTATGTAACACTAACTCTGTCGAAGATGTTAAACATATTTTCATTTTATGTCCATCCATTCAGCAATTAATTGATATATTAAGGAATATTTTAATTGATTTCTTTCCAACTGGATTTACAGAACAACAGCTACATTCATGGATTCTCTTAAGTTATAAGCTATCAAATTGTAGTAAAATTAATAACATATTGAACCTAGTATTGTCCGTAGCTCGTTTAAGCATCTTAAAACGAAGGAATTATTATGTCAAATCATCTAGAATTATGGATATTATCAAGCTCTTTAATAGAATTCTAGAAAATCAAATTCAGCTGCTATACTATTATTACAAGGACTATGAATTCAAGAAATTACTACATTATCCGCCTTACATTGATGTCATAAACTCAACTCCAGTAATTGATATCAAATGAAACTAATAGAAAACTGTATTATACAATCATGTATACATAGCTTTATATTATTATGTTAAGTTGCGTAAATATATATTGAAATTACGTGTTAAATAATCACATATTAAAATTATGAAATTCTAAATCGATTCTTCGAATCTTTAGTTCTCTCTTCTTATCCTTTTTTGAAGAGACATTAATTGTATATAATAGATACTTTTACAGCAGGAATTATTCTTGATCCTGGCCTTTCTTTTTCGATTTCGTATAAAAAGGCCTTTTATTAAGTTAATTCCTTATAAACATTCATACACATTTTTTTAATTGTACATGTCTTTTTTTACTGTATTGTGTGTGCTGTTTTTTGATTAATAAAAGATAAAAAAAAAAAAAAAAAAAAAAGTGGTCTCCGTACTCTTTTGCCAACCTGGAGGTCCCGGGTTCGATTCCCAGGTAAGGTACTGGAATTTTTTTTATTTTTTTCAAGTCCGGCACTGTCTTGTCTATCATTTCGTGACAGAAAAATAATTTTATCAACATTGGACGAGGCTGTGCATAGCTAACCCTAATTTACTTTCCTCCACTAGACTTGTTAGGCCATTAGCAAGTAGGAGTAACTTCAAACTGGCCCATTTAACTGACTAAAACATTTTTTGTCTGCACCAAATCGTGTTGGGCAGATGCGCAGCGATGTGCTCTTTCTTTTCATATGCAAAAGTCCTATATTGGAGCAATCTTTATGCCTTTCCTGAGCTAACCCTAGTTTGCTGTTCAAAAGAGAGTTACCCCGAGCTAACCCTAGGGTTAGCGTTAGGGTTAACCCTAGGGTTAGAGTTGGGGTTAAACATAGTCTCGGTAGCCGAGTGGTCTCCGTACTCTTTTGCCAACCTGGAGGTCCCGGGTTCGATTCCCAGGTAAGGTACTGGAATTTTTTTTATTTTTTTCAAGTCCGGCACTGTCTTGTCTATCATTTCGTGACAGAAAAATAATTTTATCAACATTGGACGAGGCTGTGCATAGCTAACCCTAATTTACTTTCCTCCACTAGACTTGTTAGGCCATTAGCAAGTAGGAGTAACTTCAAACTGGCCCATTTAACTGACTAAAACATTTTTTGTCTGCACCAAATCGTGTTGGGCAGATGCGCAGCGATGTGCTCTTTCTTTTCATATGCAAAAGTCCTATATTGGAGCAATCTTTATGCCTTTCCTGAGCTAACCCTAGTTTGCTGTTCAAAAGAGAGTTACCCCGAGCTAACCCTAGGGTTAGCGTTAGGGTTAACCCTAGGGTTAGAGTTGGGGTTAAACATAGTCTCGGTAGCCGAGTGGTCTCCGTACTCTTTTGCCAACCTGGAGGTCCCGGGTTCGATTCCCAGGTAAGGTACTGGAATTTTTTTTATTTTTTTCAAGTCCGGCACTGTCTTGTCTATCATTTCGTGACAGAAAAATAATTTTATCAACATTGGACGAGGCTGTGCATAGCTAACCCTAATTTACTTTCCTCCACTAGACTTGTTAGGCCATTAGCAAGTAGGAGTAACTTCAAACTGGCCCATTTAACTGACTAAAACATTTTTTGTCTGCACCAAATCGTGTTGGGCAGATGCGCAGCGATGTGCTCTTTCTTTTCATATGCAAAAGTCCTATATTGGAGCAATCTTTATGCCTTTCCTGAGCTAACCCTAGTTTGCTGTTCAAAAGAGAGTTACCCCGAGCTAACCCTAGGGTTAGCGTTAGGGTTAACCCTAGGGTTAGAGTTGGGGTTAAACATAGTCTCGGTAGCCGAGTGGTCTCCGTACTCTTTTGCCAACCTGGAGGTCCCGGGTTCGATTCCCAGGTAAGGTACTGGAATTTTTTTTATTTTTTTCAAGTCCGGCACTGTCTTGTCTATCATTTCGTGACAGAAAAATAATTTTATCAACATTGGACGAGGCTGTGCATAGCTAACCCTAATTTACTTTCCTCCACTAGACTTGTTAGGCCATTAGCAAGTAGGAGTAACTTCAAACTGGCCCATTTAACTGACTAAAACATTTTTTGTCTGCACCAAATCGTGTTGGGCAGATGCGCAGCGATGTGCTCTTTCTTTTCATATGCAAAAGTCCTATATTGGAGCAATCTTTATGCCTTTCCTGAGCTAACCCTAGTTTGCTGTTCAAAAGAGAGTTACCCCGAGCTAACCCTAGGGTTAGCGTTAGGGTTAACCCTAGGGTTAGAGTTGGGGTTAAACATAGTCTCGGTAGCCGAGTGGTCTCCGTACTCTTTTGCCAACCTGGAGGTCCCGGGTTCGATTCCCAGGTAAGGTACTGGAATTTTTTTTATTTTTTTCAAGTCCGGCACTGTCTTGTCTATCATTTCGTGACAGAAAAATAATTTTATCAACATTGGACGAGGCCGTGCATAGCTAACCCTAATTTACTTTCCTCCACTAGACTTGTTAGGCCATTAGCAAGTAGGAGTAACTTCAAACTGGCCCATTTAACTGACTAAAACATTTTTTGTCTGCACCAAATCGTGTTGGGCAGATGCGCAGCGATGTGCTCTTTCTTTTCATATGCAAAAGTCCTATATTGGAGCAATCTTTATGCCTTTCCTGAGCTAACCCTAGTTTGCTGTTCAAAAGAGAGTTACCCCGAGCTAACCCTAGGGTTAGCGTTAGGGTTAACCCTAGGGTTAGAGTTGGGGTTAAACATAGTCTCGGTAGCCGAGTGGTCTCCGTACTCTTTTGCCAACCTGGAGGTCCCGGGTTCGATTCCCAGGTAAGGTACTGGAATTTTTTTTATTTTTTTCAAGTCCGGCACTGTCTTGTCTATCATTTCGTGACAGAAAAATAATTTTATCAACATTGGACGAGGCTGTGCATAGCTAACCCTAATTTACTTTCCTCCACTAGACTTGTTAGGCCATTAGCAAGTAGGAGTAACTTCAAACTGGCCCATTTAACTGACTAAAACATTTTTTGTCTGCACCAAATCGTGTTGGGCAGATGCGCAGCGATGTGCTCTTTCTTTTCATATGCAAAAGTCCTATATTGGAGCAATCTTTATGCCTTTCCTGAGCTAACCCTAGTTTGCTGTTCAAAAGAGAGTTACCCCGAGCTAACCCTAGGGTTAGCGTTAGGGTTAACCCTAGGGTTAGAGTTGGGGTTAAACATAGTCTCGGTAGCCGAGTGGTCTCCGTACTCTTTTGCCAACCTGGAGGTCCCGGGTTCGATTCCCAGGTAAGGTACTGGATTTTTTTTGATTTTTTTCAAGTCCGGCACTGTCTTGTCTATCATTTCGTGACAGAAAAATAATTTTATCAACATTGGACGAGGCCGTGCATAGCTAACCCTAATTTACTTTCCTCCACTAGACTTGTTAGGCCATTAGCAAGTAGGAGTAACTTCAAACTGGCCCATTTAACTGACTAAAACATTTTTTGTCTGCACCAAATCGTGTTGGGCAGATGCGCAGCGATGTGCTCTTTCTTTTCATATGCAAAAGTCCTATATTGGAGCAATCTTTATGCCTTTCCTGAGCTAACCCTAGTTTGCTGTTCAAAAGAGAGTTACCCCGAGCTAACCCTAGGGTTAGCGTTAGGGTTAACCCTAGGGTTAGAGTTGGGGTTAAACATAGTCTCGGTAGCCGAGTGGTCTCCGTACTCTTTTGCCAACCTGGAGGTCCCGGGTTCGATTCCCAGGTAAGGTACTGGAATTTTTTTTTTTTTTTTCAAGTCCGGCACTGTCTTGTCTATCATTTCGTGACAGAAAAATAATTTTATCAACATTGGACGAGGCTGTGCATAGCTAACCCTAATTTACTTTCCTCCACTAGACTTGTTAGGCCATTAGCAAGTAGGAGTAACTTCAAACTGGCCCATTTAACTGACTAAAACATTTTTTGTCTGCACCAAATCGTGTTGGGCAGATGCGCAGCGATGTGCTCTTTCTTTTCATATGCAAAAGTCCTATATTGGAGCAATCTTTATGCCTTTCCTGAGCTAACCCTAGTTTGCTGTTCAAAAGAGAGTTACCCCGAGCTAACCCTAGGGTTAGCGTTAGGGTTAACCCTAGGGTTAGAGTTGGGGTTAAACATAGTCTCGGTAGCCGAGTGGTCTCCGTACTCTTTTGCCAACCTGGAGGTCCCGGGTTCGATTCCCAGGTAAGGTACTGGAATTTTTTTTATTTTTTTCAAGTCCGGCACTGTCTTGTCTATCATTTCGTGACAGAAAAATAATTTTATCAACATTGGACGAGGCTGTGCATAGCTAACCCTAATTTACTTTCCTCCACTAGACTTGTTAGGCCATTAGCAAGTAGGAGTAACTTCAAACTGGCCCATTTAACTGACTAAAACATTTTTTGTCTGCACCAAATCGTGTTGGGCAGATGCGCAGCGATGTGCTCTTTCTTTTCATATGCAAAAGTCCTATATTGGAGCAATCTTTATGCCTTTCCTGAGCTAACCCTAGTTTGCTGTTCAAAAGAGAGTTACCCCGAGCTAACCCTAGGGTTAGCGTTAGGGTTAACCCTAGGGTTAGAGTTGGGGTTAAACATAGTCTCGGTAGCCGAGTGGTCTCCGTACTCTTTTGCCAACCTGGAGGTCCCGGGTTCGATTCCCAGGTAAGGTACTGGAATTTTTTTTATTTTTTTCAAGTCCGGCACTGTCTTGTCTATCATTTCGTGACAGAAAAATAATTTTATCAACATTGGACGAGGCTGTGCATAGCTAACCCTAATTTACTTTCCTCCACTAGACTTGTTAGGCCATTAGCAAGTAGGAGTAACTTCAAACTGGCCCATTTAACTGACTAAAACATTTTTTGTCTGCACCAAATCGTGTTGGGCAGATGCGCAGCGATGTGCTCTTTCTTTTCATATGCAAAAGTCCTATATTGGAGCAATCTTTATGCCTTTCCTGAGCTAACCCTAGTTTGCTGTTCAAAAGAGAGTTACCCCGAGCTAACCCTAGGGTTAGCGTTAGGGTTAACCCTAGGGTTAGAGTTGGGGTTAAACATAGTCTCGGTAGCCGAGTGGTCTCCGTACTCTTTTGCCAACCTGGAGGTCCCGGGTTCGATTCCCAGGTAAGGTACTGGAATTTTTTTTATTTTTTTCAAGTCCGGCACTGTCTTGTCTATCATTTCGTGACAGAAAAATAATTTTATCAACATTGGACGAGGCTGTGCATAGCTAACCCTAATTTACTTTCCTCCACTAGACTTGTTAGGCCATTAGCAAGTAGGAGTAACTTCAAACTGGCCCATTTAACTGACTAAAACATTTTTTGTCTGCACCAAATCGTGTTGGGCAGATGCGCAGCGATGTGCTCTTTCTTTTCATATGCAAAAGTCCTATATTGGAGCAATCTTTATGCCTTTCCTGAGCTAACCCTAGTTTGCTGTTCAAAAGAGAGTTACCCCGAGCTAACCCTAGGGTTAGCGTTAGGGTTAACCCTAGGGTTAGAGTTGGGGTTAAACATAGTCTCGGTAGCCGAGTGGTCTCCGTACTCTTTTGCCAACCTGGAGGTCCCGGGTTCGATTCCCAGGTAAGGTACTGGAATTTTTTTTATTTTTTTCAAGTCCGGCACTGTCTTGTCTATCATTTCGTGACAGAAAAATAATTTTATCAACATTGGACGAGGCCGTGCATAGCTAACCCTAATTTACTTTCCTCCACTAGACTTGTTAGGCCATTAGCAAGTAGGAGTAACTTCAAACTGGCCCATTTAACTGACTAAAACATTTTTTGTCTGCACCAAATCGTGTTGGGCAGATGCGCAGCGATGTGCTCTTTCTTTTCATATGCAAAAGTCCTATATTGGAGCAATCTTTATGCCTTTCCTGAGCTAACCCTAGTTTGCTGTTCAAAAGAGAGTTACCCCGAGCTAACCCTAGGGTTAGCGTTAGGGTTAACCCTAGGGTTAGAGTTGGGGTTAAACATAGTCTCGGTAGCCGAGTGGTCTCCGTACTCTTTTGCCAACCTGGAGGTCCCGGGTTCGATTCCCAGGTAAGGTACTGGAATTTTTTTTATTTTTTTCAAGTCCGGCACTGTCTTGTCTATCATTTCGTGACAGAAAAATAATTTTATCAACATTGGACGAGGCTGTGCATAGCTAACCCTAATTTACTTTCCTCCACTAGACTTGTTAGGCCATTAGCAAGTAGGAGTAACTTCAAACTGGCCCATTTAACTGACTAAAACATTTTTTGTCTGCACCAAATCGTGTTGGGCAGATGCGCAGCGATGTGCTCTTTCTTTTCATATGCAAAAGTCCTATATTGGAGCAATCTTTATGCCTTTCCTGAGCTAACCCTAGTTTGCTGTTCAAAAGAGAGTTACCCCGAGCTAACCCTAGGGTTAGCGTTAGGGTTAACCCTAGGGTTAGAGTTGGGGTTAAACATAGTCTCGGTAGCCGAGTGGTCTCCGTACTCTTTTGCCAACCTGGAGGTCCCGGGTTCGATTCCCAGGTAAGGTACTGGAATTTTTTTTTTTTTTTTCAAGTCCGGCACCGTCTTGTCTATCATTTCGTGACAGAAAAATAATTTTATCAACATTGGACGAGGCTGTGCATAGCTAACCCTAATTTACTTTCCTCCACTAGACTTGTTAGGCCATTAGCAAGTAGGAGTAACTTCAAACTGGCCCATTTAACTGACTAAAACATTTTTTGTCTGCACCAAATCGTGTTGGGCAGATGCGCAGCGATGTGCTCTTTCTTTTCATATGCAAAAGTCCTATATTGGAGCAATCTTTATGCCTTTCCTGAGCTAACCCTAGTTTGCTGTTCAAAAGAGAGTTACCCCGAGCTAACCCTAGGGTTAGCGTTAGGGTTAACCCTAGGGTTAGAGTTGGGGTTAAACATAGTCTCGGTAGCCGAGTGGTCTCCGTACTCTTTTGCCAACCTGGAGGTCCCGGGTTCGATTCCCAGGTAAGGTACTGGAATTTTTTTTATTTTTTTCAAGTCCGGCACTGTCTTGTCTATCATTTCGTGACAGAAAAATAATTTTATCAACATTGGACGAGGCTGTGCATAGCTAACCCTAATTTACTTTCCTCCACTAGACTTGTTAGGCCATTAGCAAGTAGGAGTAACTTCAAACTGGCCCATTTAACTGACTAAAACATTTTTTGTCTGCACCAAATCGTGTTGGGCAGATGCGCAGCGATGTGCTCTTTCTTTTCATATGCAAAAGTCCTATATTGGAGCAATCTTTATGCCTTTCCTGAGCTAACCCTAGTTTGCTGTTCAAAAGAGAGTTACCCCGAGCTAACCCTAGGGTTAGCGTTAGGGTTAACCCTAGGGTTAGAGTTGGGGTTAAACATAGTCTCGGTAGCCGAGTGGTCTCCGTACTCTTTTGCCAACCTGGAGGTCCCGGGTTCGATTCCCAGGTAAGGTACTGGATTTTTTTTGATTTTTTTCAAGTCCGGCACTGTCTTGTCTATCATTTCGTGACAGAAAAATAATTTTATCAACATTGGACGAGGCCGTGCATAGCTAACCCTAATTTACTTTCCTCCACTAGACTTGTTAGGCCATTAGCAAGTAGGAGTAACTTCAAACTGGCCCATTTAACTGACTAAAACATTTTTTGTCTGCACCAAATCGTGTTGGGCAGATGCGCAGCGATGTGCTCTTTCTTTTCATATGCAAAAGTCCTATATTGGAGCAATCTTTATGCCTTTCCTGAGCTAACCCTAGTTTGCTGTTCAAAAGAGAGTTACCCCGAGCTAACCCTAGGGTTAGCGTTAGGGTTAACCCTAGGGTTAGAGTTGGGGTTAAACATAGTCTCGGTAGCCGAGTGGTCTCCGTACTCTTTTGCCAACCTGGAGGTCCCGGGTTCGATTCCCAGGTAAGGTACTGGAATTTTTTTTTTTTTTTCAAGTCCGGCACTGTCTTGTCTATCATTTCGTGACAGAAAAATAATTTTATCAACATTGGACGAGGCTGTGCATAGCTAACCCTAATTTACTTTCCTCCACTAGACTTGTTAGGCCATTAGCAAGTAGGAGTAACTTCAAACTGGCCCATTTAACTGACTAAAACATTTTTTGTCTGCACCAAATCGTGTTGGGCAGATGCGCAGCGATGTGCTCTTTCTTTTCATATGCAAAAGTCCTATATTGGAGCAATCTTTATGCCTTTCCTGAGCTAACCCTAGTTTGCTGTTCAAAAGAGAGTTACCCCGAGCTAACCCTAGGGTTAGCGTTAGGGTTAACCCTAGGGTTAGAGTTGGGGTTAAACATAGTCTCGGTAGCCGAGTGGTCTCCGTACTCTTTTGCCAACCTGGAGGTCCCGGGTTCGATTCCCAGGTAAGGTACTGGAATTTTTTTTTTTTTTTTCAAGTCCGGCACCGTCTTGTCTATCATTTCGTGACAGAAAAATAATTTTATCAACATTGGACGAGGCTGTGCATAGCTAACCCTAATTTACTTTCCTCCACTAGACTTGTTAGGCCATTAGCAAGTAGGAGTAACTTCAAACTGGCCCATTTAACTGACTAAAACATTTTTTGTCTGCACCAAATCGTGTTGGGCAGATGCGCAGCGATGTGCTCTTTCTTTTCATATGCAAAAGTCCTATATTGGAGCAATCTTTATGCCTTTCCTGAGCTAACCCTAGTTTGCTGTTCAAAAGAGAGTTACCCCGAGCTAACCCTAGGGTTAGCGTTAGGGTTAAGCCTAGGGTTAGAGTTGGGGTTAAACATAGTCTCGGTAGCCGAGTGGTCTCCGTACTCTTTTGCCAACCTGGAGGTCCCGGGTTCGATTCCCAGGTAAGGTACTGGATTTTTTTTGATTTTTTTCAAGTCCGGCACTGTCTTGTCTATCATTTCGTGACAGAAAAATAATTTTATCAACATTGGACGAGGCCGTGCATAGCTAACCCTAATTTACTTTCCTCCACTAGACTTGTTAGGCCATTAGCAAGTAGGAGTAACTTCAAACTGGCCCATTTAACTGACTAAAACATTTTTTGTCTGCACCAAATCGTGTTGGGCAGATGCGCAGCGATGTGCTCTTTCTTTTCATATGCAAAAGTCCTATATTGGAGCAATCTTTATGCCTTTCCTGAGCTAACCCTAGATTGCTGTTCAAAAGAGAGTTACCCCGAGCTAACCCTAGGGTTAGCGTTAGGGTTAACCCTAGGGTTAGAGTTGGGGTTAAACATAGTCTCGGTAGCCGAGTGGTCTCCGTACTCTTTTGCCAACCTGGAGGTCCCGGGTTCGATTCCCAGGTAAGGTACTGGAATTTTTTTTATTTTTTTCAAGTCCGGCACTGTCTTGTCTATCATTTCGTGACAGAAAAATAATTTTATCAACATTGGACGAGGCTGTGCATAGCTAACCCTAATTTACTTTCCTCCACTAGACTTGTTAGGCCATTAGCAAGTAGGAGTAACTTCAAACTGGCCCATTTAACTGACTAAAACATTTTTTGTCTGCACCAAATCGTGTTGGGCAGATGCGCAGCGATGTGCTCTTTCTTTTCATATGCAAAAGTCCTATATTGGAGCAATCTTTATGCCTTTCCTGAGCTAACCCTAGTTTGCTGTTCAAAAGAGAGTTACCCCGAGCTAACCCTAGGGTTAGCGTTAGGGTTAACCCTAGGGTTAGAGTTGGGGTTAAACATAGTCTCGGTAGCCGAGTGGTCTCCGTACTCTTTTGCCAACCTGGAGGTCCCGGGTTCGATTCCCAGGTAAGGTACTGGATTTTTTTTGATTTTTTTCAAGTCCGGCACTGTCTTGTCTATCATTTCGTGACAGAAAAATAATTTTATCAACATTGGACGAGGCCGTGCATAGCTAACCCTAATTTACTTTCCTCCACTAGACTTGTTAGGCCATTAGCAAGTAGGAGTAACTTCAAACTGGCCCATTTAACTGACTAAAACATTTTTTGTCTGCACCAAATCGTGTTGGGCAGATGCGCAGCGATGTGCTCTTTCTTTTCATATGCAAAAGTCCTATATTGGAGCAATCTTTATGCCTTTCCTGAGCTAACCCTAGTTTGCTGTTCAAAAGAGAGTTACCCCGAGCTAACCCTAGGGTTAGCGTTAGGGTTAACCCTAGGGTTAGAGTTGGGGTTAAACATAGTCTCGGTAGCCGAGTGGTCTCCGTACTCTTTTGCCAACCTGGAGGTCCCGGGTTCGATTCCCAGGTAAGGTACTGGAATTTTTTTTATTTTTTTCAAGTCCGGCACTGTCTTGTCTATCATTTCGTGACAGAAAAATAATTTTATCAACATTGGACGAGGCTGTGCATAGCTAACCCTAATTTACTTTCCTCCACTAGACTTGTTAGGCCATTAGCAAGTAGGAGTAACTTCAAACTGGCCCATTTAACTGACTAAAACATTTTTTGTCTGCACCAAATCGTGTTGGGCAGATGCGCAGCGATGTGCTCTTTCTTTTCATATGCAAAAGTCCTATATTGGAGCAATCTTTATGCCTTTCCTGAGCTAACCCTAGTTTGCTGTTCAAAAGAGAGTTACCCCGAGCTAACCCTAGGGTTAGCGTTAGGGTTAACCCTAGGGTTAGAGTTGGGGTTAAACATAGTCTCGGTAGCCGAGTGGTCTCCGTACTCTTTTGCCAACCTGGAGGTCCCGGGTTCGATTCCCAGGTAAGGTACTGGAATTTTTTTTTTTTTTTTTCAAGTCCGGCACCGTCTTGTCTATCATTTCGTGACAGAAAAATAATTTTATCAACATTGGACGAGGCTGTGCATAGCTAACCCTAATTTACTTTCCTCCACTAGACTTGTTAGGCCATTAGCAAGTAGGAGTAACTTCAAACTGGCCCATTTAACTGACTAAAACATTTTTTGTCTGCACCAAATCGTGTTGGGCAGATGCGCAGCGATGTGCTCTTTCTTTTCATATGCAAAAGTCCTATATTGGAGCAATCTTTATGCCTTTCCTGAGCTAACCCTAGTTTGCTGTTCAAAAGAGAGTTACCCCGAGCTAACCCTAGGGTTAGCGTTAGGGTTAACCCTAGGGTTAGAGTTGGGGTTAAACATAGTCTCGGTAGCCGAGTGGTCTCCGTACTCTTTTGCCAACCTGGAGGTCCCGGGTTCGATTCCCAGGTAAGGTACTGGATTTTTTTTGATTTTTTTCAAGTCCGGCACTGTCTTGTCTATCATTTCGTGACAGAAAAATAATTTTATCAACATTGGACGAGGCCGTGCATAGCTAACCCTAATTTACTTTCCTCCACTAGACTTGTTAGGCCATTAGCAAGTAGGAGTAACTTCAAACTGGCCCATTTAACTGACTAAAACATTTTTTGTCTGCACCAAATCGTGTTGGGCAGATGCGCAGCGATGTGCTCTTTCTTTTCATATGCAAAAGTCCTATATTGGAGCAATCTTTATGCCTTTCCTGAGCTAACCCTAGATTGCTGTTCAAAAGAGAGTTACCCCGAGCTAACCCTAGGGTTAGCGTTAGGGTTAACCCTAGGGTTAGAGTTGGGGTTAAACATAGTCTCGGTAGCCGAGTGGTCTCCGTACTCTTTTGCCAACCTGGAGGTCCCGGGTTCGATTCCCAGGTAAGGTACTGGAATTTTTTTTATTTTTTTCAAGTCCGGCACTGTCTTGTCTATCATTTCGTGACAGAAAAATAATTTTATCAACATTGGACGAGGCTGTGCATAGCTAACCCTAATTTACTTTCCTCCACTAGACTTGTTAGGCCATTAGCAAGTAGGAGTAACTTCAAACTGGCCCATTTAACTGACTAAAACATTTTTTGTCTGCACCAAATCGTGTTGGGCAGATGCGCAGCGATGTGCTCTTTCTTTTCATATGCAAAAGTCCTATATTGGAGCAATCTTTATGCCTTTCCTGAGCTAACCCTAGTTTGCTGTTCAAAAGAGAGTTACCCCGAGCTAACCCTAGGGTTAGCGTTAGGGTTAACCCTAGGGTTAGAGTTGGGGTTAAACATAGTCTCGGTAGCCGAGTGGTCTCCGTACTCTTTTGCCAACCTGGAGGTCCCGGGTTCGATTCCCAGGTAAGGTACTGGAATTTTTTTTATTTTTTTCAAGTCCGGCACTGTCTTGTCTATCATTTCGTGACAGAAAAATAATTTTATCAACATTGGACGAGGCTGTGCATAGCTAACCCTAATTTACTTTCCTCCACTAGACTTGTTAGGCCATTAGCAAGTAGGAGTAACTTCAAACTGGCCCATTTAACTGACTAAAACATTTTTTGTCTGCACCAAATCGTGTTGGGCAGATGCGCAGCGATGTGCTCTTTCTTTTCATATGCAAAAGTCCTATATTGGAGCAATCTTTATGCCTTTCCTGAGCTAACCCTAGTTTGCTGTTCAAAAGAGAGTTACCCCGAGCTAACCCTAGGGTTAGCGTTAGGGTTAACCCTAGGGTTAGAGTTGGGGTTAAACATAGTCTCGGTAGCCGAGTGGTCTCCGTACTCTTTTGCCAACCTGGAGGTCCCTGGTTCGATTCCCAGGTAAGGTACTGGAATTTTTTTTATTTTGTTCAAGTCCGGCACTGTCTTGTCTATCATTTCGTGACAGAAAAATAATTTTATCAACATTGGACGAGGCTGTGCATAGCTAACCCTAATTTACTTTCCTCCACTAGACTTGTTAGGCCATTAGCAAGTAGGAGTAACTTCAAACTGGCCCATTTAACTGACTAAAACATTTTTTGTCTGCACCAAATCGTGTTGGGCAGATGCGCAGCGATGTGCTCTTTCTTTTCATATGCAAAAGTCCTATATTGGAGCAATCTTTATGCCTTTCCTGAGCTAACCCTAGTTTGCTGTTCAAAAGAGAGTTACCCCGAGCTAACCCTAGGGTTAGCGTTAGGGTTAACCCTAGGGTTAGAGTTGGGGTTAAACATAGTCTCGGTAGCCGAGTGGTCTCCGTACTCTTTTGCCAACCTGGAGGTCCCGGGTTCGATTCCCAGGTAAGGTACTGGAATTTTTTTTTTTTTTTTCAAGTCCGGCACTGTCTTGTCTATCATTTCGTGACAGAAAAATAATTTTATCAACATTGGACGAGGCTGTGCATAGCTAACCCTAATTTACTTTCCTCCACTAGACTTGTTAGGCCATTAGCAAGTAGGAGTAACTTCAAACTGGCCCATTTAACTGACTAAAACATTTTTTGTCTGCACCAAATCGTGTTGGGCAGATGCGCAGCGATGTGCTCTTTCTTTTCATATGCAAAAGTCCTATATTGGAGCAATCTTTATGCCTTTCCTGAGCTAACCCTAGTTTGCTGTTCAAAAGAGAGTTACCCCGAGCTAACCCTAGGGTTAGCGTTAGGGTTAACCCTAGGGTTAGAGTTGGGGTTAAACATAGTCTCGGTAGCCGAGTGGTCTCCGTACTCTTTTGCCAACCTGGAGGTCCCGGGTTCGATTCCCAGGTAAGGTACTGGAATTTTTTTTTTTTTTTTCAAGTCCGGCACTGTCTTGTCTATCATTTCGTGACAGAAAAATAATTTTATCAACATTGGACGAGGCTGTGCATAGCTAACCCTAATTTACTTTCCTCCACTAGACTTGTTAGGCCATTAGCAAGTAGGAGTAACTTCAAACTGGCCCATTTAACTGACTAAAACATTTTTTGTCTGCACCAAATCGTGTTGGGCAGATGCGCAGCGATGTGCTCTTTCTTTTCATATGCAAAAGTCCTATATTGGAGCAATCTTTATGCCTTTCCTGAGCTAACCCTAGTTTGCTGTTCAAAAGAGAGTTACCCCGAGCTAACCCTAGGGTTAGCGTTAGGGTTAACCCTAGGGTTAGAGTTGGGGTTAAACATAGTCTCGGTAGCCGAGTGGTCTCCGTACTCTTTTGCCAACCTGGAGGTCCCGGGTTCGATTCCCAGGTAAGGTACTGGAATTTTTTTTTTTTTTTCAAGTCCGGCACTGTCTTGTCTATCATTTCGTGACAGAAAAATAATTTTATCAACATTGGACGAGGCTGTGCATAGCTAACCCTAATTTACTTTCCTCCACTAGACTTGTTAGGCCATTAGCAAGTAGGAGTAACTTCAAACTGGCCCATTTAACTGACTAAAACATTTTTTGTCTGCACCAAATCGTGTTGGGCAGATGCGCAGCGATGTGCTCTTTCTTTTCATATGCAAAAGTCCTATATTGGAGCAATCTTTATGCCTTTCCTGAGCTAACCCTAGTTTGCTGTTCAAAAGAGAGTTACCCCGAGCTAACCCTAGGGTTAGCGTTAGGGTTAACCCTAGGGTTAGAGTTGGGGTTAAACATAGTCTCGGTAGCCGAGTGGTCTCCGTACTCTTTTGCCAACCTGGAGGTCCCGGGTTCGATTCCCAGGTAAGGTACTGGAATTTTTTTTATTTTGTTCAAGTCCGGCACTGTCTTGTCTATCATTTCGTGACAGAAAAATAATTTTATCAACATTGGACGAGGCTGTGCATAGCTAACCCTAATTTACTTTCCTCCACTAGACTTGTTAGGCCATTAGCAAGTAGGATTAACTTCAAACTGGCCCATTTAACTGACTAAAACATTTTTTGTCTGCACCAAATCGTGTTGGGCAGATGCGCAGCGATGTGCTCTTTCTTTTCATATGCAAAAGTCCTATATTGGAGCAATCTTTATGCCTTTCCTGAGCTAACCCTAGTTTGCTGTTCAAAAGAGAGTTACCCCGAGCTAACCCTAGGGTTAGCGTTAGGGTTAACCCTAGGGTTAGAGTTGGGGTTAAACATAGTCTCGGTAGCCGAGTGGTCTCCGTACTCTTTTGCCAACCTGGAGGTCCCGGGTTCGATTCCCAGGTAAGGTACTGGAATTTTTTTTTTTTTTCAAGTCCGGCACTGTCTTGTCTATCATTTCGTGACAGAAAAATAATTTTATCAACATTGGACGAGGCTGTGCATAGCTAACCCTAATTTACTTTCCTCCACTAGACTTGTTAGGCCATTAGCAAGTAGGAGTAACTTCAAACTGGCCCATTTAACTGACTAAAACATTTTTTGTCTGCACCAAATCGTGTTGGGCAGATGCGCAGCGATGTGCTCTTTCTTTTCATATGCAAAAGTCCTATATTGGAGCAATCTTTATGCCTTTCCTGAGCTAACCCTAGTTTGCTGTTCAAAAGAGAGTTACCCCGAGCTAACCCTAGGGTTAGCGTTAGGGTTAACCCTAGGGTTAGAGTTGGGGTTAAACATAGTCTCGGTAGCCGAGTGGTCTCCGTACTCTTTTGCCAACCTGGAGGTCCCGGGTTCGATTCCCAGGTAAGGTACTGGAATTTTTTTTATTTTTTTCAAGTCCGGCACTGTCTTGTCTATCATTTCGTGACAGAAAAATAATTTTATCAACATTGGACGAGGCTGTGCATAGCTAACCCTAATTTACTTTCCTCCACTAGACTTGTTAGGCCATTAGCAAGTAGGAGTAACTTCAAACTGGCCCATTTAACTGACTAAAACATTTTTTGTCTGCACCAAATCGTGTTGGGCAGATGCGCAGCGATGTGCTCTTTCTTTTCATATGCAAAAGTCCTATATTGGAGCAATCTTTATGCCTTTCCTGAGCTAACCCTAGTTTGCTGTTCAAAAGAGAGTTACCCCGAGCTAACCCTAGGGTTAGCGTTAGGGTTAACCCTAGGGTTAGAGTTGGGGTTAAACATAGTCTCGGTAGCCGAGTGGTCTCCGTACTCTTTTGCCAACCTGGAGGTCCCGGGTTCGATTCCCAGGTAAGGTACTGGAATTTTTTATATTTTTTTCAAGTCCGGCACTGTCTTGTCTATCATTTCGTGACAGAAAAATAATTTTATCAACATTGGACGAGGCTGTGCATAGCTAACCCTAATTTACTTTCCTCCACTAGACTTGTTAGGCCATTAGCAAGTAGGAGTAACTTCAAACTGGCCCATTTAACTGACTAAAACATTTTTTGTCTGCACCAAATCGTGTTGGGCAGATGCGCAGCGATGTGCTCTTTCTTTTCATATGCAAAAGTCCTATATTGGAGCAATCTTTATGCCTTTCCTGAGCTAACCCTAGTTTGCTGTTCAAAAGAGAGTTACCCCGAGCTAACCCTAGGGTTAGCGTTAGGGTTAACCCTAGGGTTAGAGTTGGGGTTAAACATAGTCTCGGTAGCCGAGTGGTCTCCGTACTCTTTTGCCAACCTGGAGGTCCCGGGTTCGATTCCCAGGTAAGGTACTGGATTTTTTTTGATTTTTTTCAAGTCCGGCACTGTCTTGTCTATCATTTCGTGACAGAAAAATAATTTTATCAACATTGGACGAGGCCGTGCATAGCTAACCCTAATTTACTTTCCTCCACTAGACTTGTTAGGCCATTAGCAAGTAGGAGTAACTTCAAACTGGCCCATTTAACTGACTAAAACATTTTTTGTCTGCACCAAATCGTGTTGGGCAGATGCGCAGCGATGTGCTCTTTCTTTTCATATGCAAAAGTCCTATATTGGAGCAATCTTTATGCCTTTCCTGAGCTAACCCTAGTTTGCTGTTCAAAAGAGAGTTACCCCGAGCTAACCCTAGGGTTAGCGTTAGGGTTAACCCTAGGGTTAGAGTTGGGGTTAAACATAGTCTCGGTAGCCGAGTGGTCTCCGTACTCTTTTGCCGACCTGGAGGTCCCGGGTTCGATTCCCAGGTAAGGTACTGGAATTTTTTTTATTTTTTTCAAGTCCGGCACTGTCTTGTCTATCATTTCGTGACAGAAAAATAATTTTATCAACATTGGACGAGGCTGTGCATAGCTAACCCTAATTTACTTTCCTCCACTAGACTTGTTAGGCCATTAGCAAGTAGGAGTAACTTCAAACTGGCCCATTTAACTGACTAAAACATTTTTTGTCTGCACCAAATCGTGTTGGGCAGATGCGCAGCGATGTGCTCTTTCTTTTCATATGCAAAAGTCCTATATTGGAGCAATCTTTATGCCTTTCCTGAGCTAACCCTAGTTTGCTGTTCAAAAGAGAGTTACCCCGAGCTAACCCTAGGGTTAGCGTTAGGGTTAACCCTAGGGTTAGAGTTGGGGTTAAACATAGTCTCGGTAGCCGAGTGGTCTCCGTACTCTTTTGCCAACCTGGAGGTCCCGGGTTCGATTCCCAGGTAAGGTACTGGATTTTTTTTGATTTTTTTCAAGTCCGGCACTGTCTTGTCTATCATTTCGTGACAGAAAAATAATTTTATCAACATTGGACGAGGCCGTGCATAGCTAACCCTAATTTACTTTCCTCCACTAGACTTGTTAGGCCATTAGCAAGTAGGAGTAACTTCAAACTGGCCCATTTAACTGACTAAAACATTTTTTGTCTGCACCAAATCGTGTTGGGCAGATGCGCAGCGATGTGCTCTTTCTTTTCATATGCAAAAGTCCTATATTGGAGCAATCTTTATGCCTTTCCTGAGCTAACCCTAGTTTGCTGTTCAAAAGAGAGTTACCCCGAGCTAACCCTAGGGTTAGCGTTAGGGTTAACCCTAGGGTTAGAGTTGGGGTTAAACATAGTCTCGGTAGCCGAGTGGTCTCCGTACTCTTTTGCCGACCTGGAGGTCCCGGGTTCGATTCCCAGGTAAGGTACTGGAATTTTTTTTATTTTTTTCAAGTCCGGCACTGTCTTGTCTATCATTTCGTGACAGAAAAATAATTTTATCAACATTGGACGAGGCTGTGCATAGCTAACCCTAATTTACTTTCCTCCACTAGACTTGTTAGGCCATTAGCAAGTAGGAGTAACTTCAAACTGGCCCATTTAACTGACTAAAACATTTTTTGTCTGCACCAAATCGTGTTGGGCAGATGCGCAGCGATGTGCTCTTTCTTTTCATATGCAAAAGTCCTATATTGGAGCAATCTTTATGCCTTTCCTGAGCTAACCCTAGTTTGCTGTTCAAAAGAGAGTTACCCCGAGCTAACCCTAGGGTTAGCGTTAGGGTTAACCCTAGGGTTAGAGTTGGGGTTAAACATAGTCTCGGTAGCCGAGTGGTCTCCGTACTCTTTTGCCAACCTGGAGGTCCCGGGTTCGATTCCCAGGTAAGGTACTGGATTTTTTTTGATTTTTTTCAAGTCCGGCACTGTCTTGTCTATCATTTCGTGACAGAAAAATAATTTTATCAACATTGGACGAGGCCGTGCATAGCTAACCCTAATTTACTTTCCTCCACTAGACTTGTTAGGCCATTAGCAAGTAGGAGTAACTTCAAACTGGCCCATTTAACTGACTAAAACATTTTTTGTCTGCACCAAATCGTGTTGGGCAGATGCGCAGCGATGTGCTCTTTCTTTTCATATGCAAAAGTCCTATATTGGAGCAATCTTTATGCCTTTCCTGAGCTAACCCTAGTTTGCTGTTCAAAAGAGAGTTACCCCGAGCTAACCCTAGGGTTAGCGTTAGGGTTAACCCTAGGGTTAGAGTTGGGGTTAAACATAGTCTCGGTAGCCGAGTGGTCTCCGTACTCTTTTGCCGACCTGGAGGTCCCGGGTTCGATTCCCAGGTAAGGTACTGGAATTTTTTTTATTTTTTTCAAGTCCGGCACTGTCTTGTCTATCATTTCGTGACAGAAAAATAATTTTATCAACATTGGACGAGGCTGTGCATAGCTAACCCTAATTTACTTTCCTCCACTAGACTTGTTAGGCCATTAGCAAGTAGGAGTAACTTCAAACTGGCCCATTTAACTGACTAAAACATTTTTTGTCTGCACCAAATCGTGTTGGGCAGATGCGCAGCGATGTGCTCTTTCTTTTCATATGCAAAAGTCCTATATTGGAGCAATCTTTATGCCTTTCCTGAGCTAACCCTAGTTTGCTGTTCAAAAGAGAGTTACCCCGAGCTAACCCTAGGGTTAGCGTTAGGGTTAACCCTAGGGTTAGAGTTGGGGTTAAACATAGTCTCGGTAGCCGAGTGGTCTCCGTACTCTTTTGCCAACCTGGAGGTCCCGGGTTCGATTCCCAGGTAAGGTACTGGAATTTTTTTTATTTTTTTCAAGTCCGGCACTGTCTTGTCTATCATTTCGTGACAGAAAAATAATTTTATCAACATTGGACGAGGCTGTGCATAGCTAACCCTAATTTACTTTCCTCCACTAGACTTGTTAGGCCATTAGCAAGTAGGAGTAACTTCAAACTGGCCCATTTAACTGACTAAAACATTTTTTGTCTGCACCAAATCGTGTTGGGCAGATGCGCAGCGATGTGCTCTTTCTTTTCATATGCAAAAGTCCTATATTGGAGCAATCTTTATGCCTTTCCTGAGCTAACCCTAGTTTGCTGTTCAAAAGAGAGTTACCCCGAGCTAACCCTAGGGTTAGCGTTAGGGTTAACCCTAGGGTTAGAGTTGGGGTTAAACATAGTCTCGGTAGCCGAGTGGTCTCCGTACTCTTTTGCCAACCTGGAGGTCCCGGGTTCGATTCCCAGGTAAGGTACTGGAATTTTTTTATTTTTTTCAAGTCCGGCACTGTCTTGTCTATCATTTCGTGACAGAAAAATAATTTTATCAACATTGGACGAGGCTGTGCATAGCTAACCCTAATTTACTTTCCTCCACTAGACTTGTTAGGCCATTAGCAAGTAGGAGTAACTTCAAACTGGCCCATTTAACTGACTAAAACATTTTTTGTCTGCACCAAATCGTGTTGGGCAGATGCGCAGCGATGTGCTCTTTCTTTTCATATGCAAAAGTCCTATATTGGAGCAATCTTTATGCCTTTCCTGAGCTAACCCTAGTTTGCTGTTCAAAAGAGAGTTACCCCGAGCTAACCCTAGGGTTAGCGTTAGGGTTAACCCTAGGGTTAGAGTTGGGGTTAAACATAGTCTCGGTAGCCGAGTGGTCTCCGTACTCTTTTGCCAACCTGGAGGTCCCGGGTTCGATTCCCAGGTAAGGTACTGGAATTTTTTATATTTTTTTCAAGTCCGGCACTGTCTTGTCTATCATTTCGTGACAGAAAAATAATTTTATCAACATTGGACGAGGCTGTGCATAGCTAACCCTAATTTACTTTCCACTAGACTTGTTAGGCCATTAGCAAGTAGGAGTAACTTCAAACTGGCCCATTTAACTGACTAAAACATTTTTTGTCTGCACCAAATCGTGTTGGGCAGATGCGCAGCGATGTGCTCTTTCTTTTCATATGCAAAAGTCCTATATTGGAGCAATCTTTATGCCTTTCCTGAGCTAACCCTAGTTTGCTGTTCAAAAGAGAGTTACCCCGAGCTAACCCTAGGGTTAGCGTTAGGGTTAACCCTAGGGTTAGAGTTGGGGTTAAACATAGTCTCGGTAGCCGAGTGGTCTCCGTACTCTTTTGCCAACCTGGAGGTCCCGGGTTCGATTCCCAGGTAAGGTACTGGATTTTTTTTGATTTTTTTCAAGTCCGGCACTGTCTTGTCTATCATTTCGTGACAGAAAAATAATTTTATCAACATTGGACGAGGCCGTGCATAGCTAACCCTAATTTACTTTCCTCCACTAGACTTGTTAGGCCATTAGCAAGTAGGAGTAACTTCAAACTGGCCCATTTAACTGACTAAAACATTTTTTGTCTGCACCAAATCGTGTTGGGCAGATGCGCAGCGATGTGCTCTTTCTTTTCATATGCAAAAGTCCTATATTGGAGCAATCTTTATGCCTTTCCTGAGCTAACCCTAGTTTGCTGTTCAAAAGAGAGTTACCCCGAGCTAACCCTAGGGTTAGCGTTAGGGTTAACCCTAGGGTTAGAGTTGGGGTTAAACATAGTCTCGGTAGCCGAGTGGTCTCCGTACTCTTTTGCCGACCTGGAGGTCCCGGGTTCGATTCCCAGGTAAGGTACTGGAATTTTTTTTATTTTTTTCAAGTCCGGCACTGTCTTGTCTATCATTTCGTGACAGAAAAATAATTTTATCAACATTGGACGAGGCTGTGCATAGCTAACCCTAATTTACTTTCCTCCACTAGACTTGTTAGGCCATTAGCAAGTAGGAGTAACTTCAAACTGGCCCATTTAACTGACTAAAACATTTTTTGTCTGCACCAAATCGTGTTGGGCAGATGCGCAGCGATGTGCTCTTTCTTTTCATATGCAAAAGTCCTATATTGGAGCAATCTTTATGCCTTTCCTGAGCTAACCCTAGTTTGCTGTTCAAAAGAGAGTTACCCCGAGCTAACCCTAGGGTTAGCGTTAGGGTTAACCCTAGGGTTAGAGTTGGGGTTAAACATAGTCTCGGTAGCCGAGTGGTCTCCGTACTCTTTTGCCAACCTGGAGGTCCCGGGTTCGATTCCCAGGTAAGGTACTGGAATTTTTTTTATTTTTTTCAAGTCCGGCACTGTCTTGTCTATCATTTCGTGACAGAAAAATAATTTTATCAACATTGGACGAGGCTGTGCATAGCTAACCCTAATTTACTTTCCTCCACTAGACTTGTTAGGCCATTAGCAAGTAGGAGTAACTTCAAACTGGCCCATTTAACTGACTAAAACATTTTTTGTCTGCACCAAATCGTGTTGGGCAGATGCGCAGCGATGTGCTCTTTCTTTTCATATGCAAAAGTCCTATATTGGAGCAATCTTTATGCCTTTCCTGAGCTAACCCTAGTTTGCTGTTCAAAAGAGAGTTACCCCGAGCTAACCCTAGGGTTAGCGTTAGGGTTAACCCTAGGGTTAGAGTTGGGGTTAAACATAGTCTCGGTAGCCGAGTGGTCTCCGTACTCTTTTGCCAACCTGGAGGTCCCGGGTTCGATTCCCAGGTAAGGTACTGGATTTTTTTTGATTTTTTTCAAGTCCGGCACTGTCTTGTCTATCATTTCGTGACAGAAAAATAATTTTATCAACATTGGACGAGGCCGTGCATAGCTAACCCTAATTTACTTTCCTCCACTAGACTTGTTAGGCCATTAGCAAGTAGGAGTAACTTCAAACTGGCCCATTTAACTGACTAAAACATTTTTTGTCTGCACCAAATCGTGTTGGGCAGATGCGCAGCGATGTGCTCTTTCTTTTCATATGCAAAAGTCCTATATTGGAGCAATCTTTATGCCTTTCCTGAGCTAACCCTAGTTTGCTGTTCAAAAGAGAGTTACCCCGAGCTAACCCTAGGGTTAGCGTTAGGGTTAACCCTAGGGTTAGAGTTGGGGTTAAACATAGTCTCGGTAGCCGAGTGGTCTCCGTACTCTTTTGCCGACCTGGAGGTCCCGGGTTCGATTCCCAGGTAAGGTACTGGAATTTTTTTTATTTTTTTCAAGTCCGGCACTGTCTTGTCTATCATTTCGTGACAGAAAAATAATTTTATCAACATTGGACGAGGCTGTGCATAGCTAACCCTAATTTACTTTCCTCCACTAGACTTGTTAGGCCATTAGCAAGTAGGAGTAACTTCAAACTGGCCCATTTAACTGACTAAAACATTTTTTGTCTGCACCAAATCGTGTTGGGCAGATGCGCAGCGATGTGCTCTTTCTTTTCATATGCAAAAGTCCTATATTGGAGCAATCTTTATGCCTTTCCTGAGCTAACCCTAGTTTGCTGTTCAAAAGAGAGTTACCCCGAGCTAACCCTAGGGTTAGCGTTAGGGTTAACCCTAGGGTTAGAGTTGGGGTTAAACATAGTCTCGGTAGCCGAGTGGTCTCCGTACTCTTTTGCCAACCTGGAGGTCCCGGGTTCGATTCCCAGGTAAGGTACTGGAATTTTTTTTTTTTTTTTCAAGTCCGGCACTGTCTTGTCTATCATTTCGTGACAGAAAAATAATTTTATCAACATTGGACGAGGCTGTGCATAGCTAACCCTAATTTACTTTCCTCCACTAGACTTGTTAGGCCATTAGCAAGTAGGAGTAACTTCAAACTGGCCCATTTAACTGACTAAAACATTTTTTGTCTGCACCAAATCGTGTTGGGCAGATGCGCAGCGATGTTCTCTTTCTTTTCATATGCAAAAGTCCTATATTGGAGCAATCTTTATGCCTTTCCTGAGCTAACCCTAGTTTGCTGTTCAAAAGAGAGTTACCCCGAGCTAACCCTAGGGTTAGCGTTAGGGTTAACCCTAGGGTTAGAGTTGGGGTTAAACATAGTCTCGGTAGCCGAGTGGTCTCCGTACTCTTTTGCCAACCTGGAGGTCCCGGGTTCGATTCCCAGGTAAGGTACTGGAATTTTTTTTATTTTTTTCAAGTCCGGCACTGTCTTGTCTATCATTTCGTGACAGAAAAATAATTTTATCAACATTGGACGAGGCTGTGCATAGCTAACCCTAATTTACTTTCCTCCACTAGACTTGTTAGGCCATTAGCAAGTAGGAGTAACTTCAAACTGGCCCATTTAACTGACTAAAACATTTTTTGTCTGCACCAAATCGTGTTGGGCAGATGCGCAGCGATGTGCTCTTTCTTTTCATATGCAAAAGTCCTATATTGGAGCAATCTTTATGCCTTTCCTGAGCTAACCCTAGTTTGCTGTTCAAAAGAGAGTTACCCCGAGCTAACCCTAGGGTTAGCGTTAGGGTTAACCCTAGGGTTAGAGTTGGGGTTAAACATAGTCTCGGTAGCCGAGTGGTCTCCGTACTCTTTTGCCGTCTGGCTTGTGGTTTCATAGTGAACGGTCGTATGGACGTGAGCTCTGAAGTGAACTGAAGCGTGACAAAACTTTCTTGATTCAGTAATTTATGTGTTCTGTTTCGAAAATTTGTAAATAGTTTGTTGTGTATATACAGTTAACAGTAGGGGCCTTGGGCCCCTATATCTACATCCTACCCTCTACCCCGCATAGGATAGCGGTGGTATTCATCTGGATTATTAATGGCGACGACAACGAAGATGTCGAAACGCTACAGGAAGGAGTGTACCGTGAAGGTAAATGTTATTGATATCCAAAAGATTAGAATAGAAGATTTTATTCAAGCTGTCGAAGATAATTTAGGGGAGGGGGTATGCTTTGCCTGCGTTCCTCGTTATCCTAGTATTCTAGAGGTTACTGTTGATTGCATTGAAAATGCAAATAAACTGTGTGAAGAAGGTCTGAAAGTAGGAGAAATTGACTATGAAGTTGAAATAAGCTTTACACCCTATATGGTTGTTTCTATATACAATTTGCCCTCCCATGTTGATGATGATAAAATTGTTGGAACGTTAGAGAGTTATGAAGTTGAAATTGTGGGTCCAGTTGTCAGACATTATTATAAGAAGTATCCAAACGTTGCTGATGGAACTAGGCACGTGAAATGCAAATTCCCCCCACTGTTAAAGTCCCTCCCTTGGGTTATGAATTTCGATATCCCAGAGTGTACCCAAAAGTTCCGAGTACAGCATAATAATCAATCAAAAGTTTGTTTTAAATGTTTGATGGATGATCACGAAAAGAAAGATTGTCCGAAAATTCAATGCAGAAAATGTAAAAAATATGGTCATATGGCGTTCAAGTGTACGGAAAAAAAGTGTGGAAAATGTTTGAAGGTGGAAACACATTGTGAATGTGAAATTGAACAATTTTATGATACTAGCGATAATCAAGATGATAATTCAGGTGACCAAATCACAACTGACACTTTAAAACGCGATCATAGTTCAGATAGTGAGACTATTCAAAGTAAAAAACCGAAAGAAAATGATAACGAAGGGATCGATAGTGAACTGTATGTGAGCATGAGCGAAAACGACAATCAATCACCTAGTGAATCTACTCGAGTGGAGCAAACTGATATGACCTCAGATGTCATAGAAAACATAGGAGACTTGTCAAGTATAAGTTTCCAAGTTCACAAAAAGGATGGCAAATTGTCCCGTACACCTGTCCCCATTCCCCGGAAGCCCCCATCCCCTACCCAGTTAAAACAAATTAAAACCAGAAGTAACACTAAGGCACAGGAAAGGCATTCACAATTCCCGGTGATATATCCCCCGTCTAAACGTTAAACAATATACTATATAGAACTATAAAACAATCAGTGGTTATGTCCCCTTATCCTAATTTAACTCTTTTACTCATTATCATGGTTAAGATAACCACATGGAATGTTCATGGTCTTAGAGACCCCCAAAAGATGGAAAGAGTTATTTCTTATATTACGGAAAGCAATAGTGATATCGTGTGCCTACAAGAAACCTTTTGGGATGAAAAGTCCGTTGCACAAGCGAAAAAATACTGGGACGGACCAATCTACTACAGCAATTTTCTAAATAATAGTAGAGGCGTAGCAGTGTTGTGTAGAAACAATCTTAAAAACTCCATAGTGAACAATTCCCACGATACAGATGGAAGAATAGTTCGAGTGGACTTCAATCTTGACAATTGTGACTTCAACGTTCTTAGCATTTATGCCCCCAATATCCCAGATAGACGTATTACCTTTTTGAATGACATGGCTTGCTTACTAACCCCATCTTCGTTTGTCTGTGGTGATTTTAACGAAATATTAGACCCTTATTTAGATAGAGTAACAGATATGTACTTTTGTAAACGTAGCAGTATTGAATTTAAGAATTTTATTCTAAACAACAATCTTTGTGATATATTTAGATATAGATACCCGGACAAAAAACAGTTCACCCGAAAAGGTTACGTAAATGGAATCCTTAAAGGGAGTCGTCTTGATTATATTTTAACTCCCAGATCCTTTATTTCTAATGTTTTTAATGTTTACATCTCTCATACTCTTATTTCAGATCATAATCCTGTTTTTACTTTAGTCGATTTTAGTGAGTGTGAGAGAGGGCCAGGTATCTACATTTTTAATAATAAGCTTTTATGTGATAAAGATTTTACAGCAATGATTACCAACCTTATTAAAGTAGAGAGAAAAAGTCCCTTGTATTCCTCAGAAATTCTAACATGGTGGGACAATTTAAAATATAAAGTTAAAAACTTGGCACAGAGATATTCAAAAAACTTGAAAAAATTAGAGCGTGAGAAAATCTGGTCATTACAAAATAAACTTACTAGGGAATACAAGAGACTTTCGACCTCCAAATCACAAGATTTAACTCTTATAAAAAGTCTAGAAATAGAACTTAAGCAATATGAAGACGATCTATGTAATGGTGCCATTATCAGAAGCAAGTTCAGATATGCTACTGAAAGCGACAGAAACACTGCTTTCTTTCTGTCATTAGAAAAGCAACGCCAAAATTCAAATGTAATCAAAGAGTTAATTAATCCCTCGGGTAATATTTTAAATCATACGAATGACATTATCTACGAGTGTGGCGACTTCTATGGTAAGCTATACACCCCAGAATCCCCTGATAATCCCCAGGATATCAAAAATGTTTGTAGTGTCATATCATCTACAATTTCTACAACTGACAAAGAATTCTGTGATTTACCCATTTCTATGCAAGAACTGCAAAAAGTTGTTAAAAGCATGAACCGAGGTAAGAGTCCTGGATTAGACGGACTAACCGCCGAATTTTATATTCATTTTTGGGACCAATTAGCTCCATTATATTTAGATGTTTTAAATTATATTTTTAAGAATTGTATTTTAACCAGATCAATGAGAAAAGGAGTAATAGTTTTAGTGTACAAAGATAAAGGTAGTAAATTAAATCTTAAAAATTTTAGACCTATCTCCCTTTTGCAATGTGATCTAAAGATTTTATCTCGAGTTTTATCCTTCAGACTTAGATCGGTCTTAGAAACTATTATCTCCCCTGAACAGAGTTGTGCTGTACCCGGTCGAAGTATTTTAGAAAATGTTGCAGGTATTCGCGACATAATTGATTATGCCAATAAAGAGGACATAGATGGATGGATCTGCCAAATCGACGGAGATAAGGCTTTTGACAGAATCTCGTTTGAATACCTGCAACAGGTTCTGAAATACTTCGGCTTTGGGGATGTTTTTAGAAAATGGATAAAGATACTTTATACTGATATTAAGAGTACGGTCAAAGTGAATGGTCACCTATCTCCTTATTTCCCAATTAGGCGATCAGTACGACAAGGATGCCCTCTGTCGGCTATGCTATATGTTCTAGGATCTGAACCTTTGAATTTACTTATTAAGCAGTCTCCGGCTCGTGGCATACAAATTAAGCACAGTGAAGTCCAATCTCTAATATTCCAACATGCGGACGACACCACCCTGTCTCTTGCTGATCTTGAATCAGTCAACATAGTTTTTGACACCTTAGATCAATATTGTAAAGCGTCAGGAGCTAAGATAAATGTAGCTAAATCCAAAATAATGCCTATAGGATCAGCACTAAATTTACCATTAGAAATAAACTTGCCATTAAATGTAGTAAATGATGTAATTTTAATTCTAGGTATTTATTTTGGAAATAATGTTAATGAATGCCTTAATAAGAACTGGTATTGTAAACTAGATAGTGCAAAAAATATTCTCAATTTTTGGAGAAAACGACAATTAACTTTAATGGGTAAAATAACAGTAATTAACTCTCTTATTGTGTCAAAATTCAATTACACTATGTCAATTATACCTATGCCAGACACCATACAGCATCAGCTTAAATCGCTAATTACTAAGTTTATATGGAATAATAAACCACCTCTTATCAGATATGATGTGATGACATCTAATAAAGTAAATGGCGGTATGGGTCTAGTTGACATAAGGTTAAAGGGTCAATCACTTATTTTAAAGTGGCTTAAGCTGTATTTTAACCCTGATATTAATAGTTTGTGGAAACACACTATGACATATTTTTTAAATACATATGGTGCATTAGACTTAGATAAGGATATTTTTAAAATTCATTATAATTTTAAGCTTTTAGATATTTTAACTCCATTTTATAAAGCATTACTATTAGCATGGGATAACTTATGTAAAGGTGTCAGACCTGAACCTACCACTTTAAATGACGTAGCTATCCAACCCATCTTTAATAATGCTTTTTTAAATCAAAATAATTGTATTTTAGATTATAAATATTTTATAAAATGTGATATTTTAAAATTTTATGATATCTTATATTATGTTATACCTGGATTTCTTAAAGATCATTCTATTATTGATATGATTGAAGAGAAATATGACGATTTTAACTCTGTAAAAATTATCAAAACATACGAATCCATCAAAATGTCAGTACCACCTAATTGGCTTGAAATAATTAACAACTCTTCCTTCATTGTACATCCTGGTATTAATAAAGCCTTACTTGATGGAAATGAAGTAGATTTTGACCAGTTAACTTCCAAATTCTGTTATCAAATACTAATTAAAAATAAAGATGTAGTACCAGCTTGTGTAAAATTTTGGCAAGAAGCGAATTTGGAAGTTGACTGGCCAAAAACATGGAATAACATAAGTAAAATTTATAAAACACCCAAGATGATAGATTTGGATTTTAAAATTGCTCATAATGTCATATGGACTAAAGCAAAACTATTCAAAATAAATAAAGTAGAAGATGATCTATGTCCTGTATGCAAAGATGAGCCAGAATCAATTTTACATATGTTTTATGAATGCTTAGATTTAAGTATTTTTATCCGTCTTATTGAAGAAGTTTTATCTGATATTTTACCTTTTAAATGTACACAAAGTGATTTTAAATGTTATTTATTATTCGGTATGCAAACCGTACATAAACATATCCCTCTTGAGCTTTCAAATGTTATTTTAACGTGTGCAAGACAAGCCATATTTATAAATAGATATGCACACCTGGATAATCCAACTTGTAATATAGATTTAGTTTTATTATATAAAAATATCTTAGCTCAAGCTCTAATTTATCTTAGAAATTTATATAGTAGGAAAGATTTTATAGAAAAATTTATTTTACCCTCCTGTTTTTTTAATATTCAATTAGATAACAAAATTAATATAGAGTTTAGATAAGTTTATTTTTTATGTACGTATAAATTTTAATTTTTATATAGTTTAAGACGAAACACTCTAGTAAACGCACTAGAGAAAATTTTAAATGTATATATATCCCTTAAAAACTAACATCTAAAATGAACTTTTGAATTTCGATTTCGATCAAAAGTTCTGAAAAGAGATGTTAATTTTGTATATCTTTTTAAAACCTGTAAATGTAAATTCACTGTGATATTTTAACATATTTATGTAAATTATTGTTTAATAAATTATTACAAGATAAAAAAAAAAAAATCCGTACTCTTTTGCCAACCTGGAGGTCCCGGGTTCGATTCCCAGGTAAGGTACTGGAATTTTTTATATTTTTTTCAAGTCCGGCACTGTCTTGTCTATCATTTCGTGACAGAAAAATAATTTTATCAACATTGGACGAGGCTGTGCATAGCTAACCCTAATTTACTTTCCTCCACTAGACTTGTTAGGCCATTAGCAAGTAGGAGTAACTTCAAACTGGCCCATTTAACTGACTAAAACATTTTTTGTCTGCACCAAATCGTGTTGGGCAGATGCGCAGCGATGTGCTCTTTCTTTTCATATGCAAAAGTCCTATATTGGAGCAATCTTTATGCCTTTCCTGAGCTAACCCTAGTTTGCTGTTCAAAAGAGAGTTACCCCGAGCTAACCCTAGGGTTAGCGTTAGGGTTAACCCTAGGGTTAGAGTTGGGGTTAAACATAGTCTCGGTAGCCGAGTGGTCTCCGTACTCTTTTGCCAACCTGGAGGTCCCGGGTTCGATTCCCAGGTAAGGTACTGGATTTTTTTTGATTTTTTTCAAGTCCGGCACTGTCTTGTCTATCATTTCGTGACAGAAAAATAATTTTATCAACATTGGACGAGGCCGTGCATAGCTAACCCTAATTTACTTTCCTCCACTAGACTTGTTAGGCCATTAGCAAGTAGGAGTAACTTCAAACTGGCCCATTTAACTGACTAAAACATTTTTTGTCTGCACCAAATCGTGTTGGGCAGATGCGCAGCGATGTGCTCTTTCTTTTCATATGCAAAAGTCCTATATTGGAGCAATCTTTATGCCTTTCCTGAGCTAACCCTAGTTTGCTGTTCAAAAGAGAGTTACCCCGAGCTAACCCTAGGGTTAGCGTTAGGGTTAACCCTAGGGTTAGAGTTGGGGTTAAACATAGTCTCGGTAGCCGAGTGGTCTCCGTACTCTTTTGCCAACCTGGAGGTCCCGGGTTCGATTCCCAGGTAAGGTACTGGAATTTTTTTTATTTTTTTCAAGTCCGGCACTGTCTTGTCTATCATTTCGTGACAGAAAAATAATTTTATCAACATTGGACGAGGCTGTGCATAGCTAACCCTAATTTACTTTCCTCCACTAGACTTGTTAGGCCATTAGCAAGTAGGAGTAACTTCAAACTGGCCCATTTAACTGACTAAAACATTTTTTGTCTGCACCAAATCGTGTTGGGCAGATGCGCAGCGATGTGCTCTTTCTTTTCATATGCAAAAGTCCTATATTGGAGCAATCTTTATGCCTTTCCTGAGCTAACCCTAGTTTGCTGTTCAAAAGAGAGTTACCCCGAGCTAACCCTAGGGTTAGCGTTAGGGTTAACCCTAGGGTTAGAGTTGGGGTTAAACATAGTCTCGGTAGCCGAGTGGTCTCCGTACTCTTTTGCCAACCTGGAGGTCCCGGGTTCGATTCCCAGGTAAGGTACTGGATTTTTTTTGATTTTTTTCAAGTCCGGCACTGTCTTGTCTATCATTTCGTGACAGAAAAATAATTTTATCAACATTGGACGAGGCCGTGCATAGCTAACCCTAATTTACTTTCCTCCACTAGACTTGTTAGGCCATTAGCAAGTAGGAGTAACTTCAAACTGGCCCATTTAACTGACTAAAACATTTTTTGTCTGCACCAAATCGTGTTGGGCAGATGCGCAGCGATGTGCTCTTTCTTTTCATATGCAAAAGTCCTATATTGGAGCAATCTTTATGCCTTTCCTGAGCTAACCCTAGTTTGCTGTTCAAAAGAGAGTTACCCCGAGCTAACCCTAGGGTTAGCGTTAGGGTTAACCCTAGGGTTAGAGTTGGGGTTAAACATAGTCTCGGTAGCCGAGTGGTCTCCGTACTCTTTTGCCGACCTGGAGGTCCCGGGTTCGATTCCCAGGTAAGGTACTGGAATTTTTTTTATTTTTTTCAAGTCCGGCACTGTCTTGTCTATCATTTCGTGACAGAAAAATAATTTTATCAACATTGGACGAGGCTGTGCATAGCTAACCCTAATTTACTTTCCTCCACTAGACTTGTTAGGCCATTAGCAAGTAGGAGTAACTTCAAACTGGCCCATTTAACTGACTAAAACATTTTTTGTCTGCACCAAATCGTGTTGGGCAGATGCGCAGCGATGTGCTCTTTCTTTTCATATGCAAAAGTCCTATATTGGAGCAATCTTTATGCCTTTCCTGAGCTAACCCTAGTTTGCTGTTCAAAAGAGAGTTACCCCGAGCTAACCCTAGGGTTAGCGTTAGGGTTAACCCTAGGGTTAGAGTTGGGGTTAAACATAGTCTCGGTAGCCGAGTGGTCTCCGTACTCTTTTGCCAACCTGGAGGTCCCGGGTTCGATTCCCAGGTAAGGTACTGGAATTTTTTTTATTTTTTTCAAGTCCGGCACTGTCTTGTCTATCATTTCGTGACAGAAAAATAATTTTATCAACATTGGACGAGGCTGTGCATAGCTAACCCTAATTTACTTTCCTCCACTAGACTTGTTAGGCCATTAGCAAGTAGGAGTAACTTCAAACTGGCCCATTTAACTGACTAAAACATTTTTTGTCTGCACCAAATCGTGTTGGGCAGATGCGCAGCGATGTGCTCTTTCTTTTCATATGCAAAAGTCCTATATTGGAGCAATCTTTATGCCTTTCCTGAGCTAACCCTAGTTTGCTGTTCAAAAGAGAGTTACCCCGAGCTAACCCTAGGGTTAGCGTTAGGGTTAACCCTAGGGTTAGAGTTGGGGTTAAACATAGTCTCGGTAGCCGAGTGGTCTCCGTACTCTTTTGCCAACCTGGAGGTCCCGGGTTCGATTCCCAGGTAAGGTACTGGAATTTTTTTTTTTTTTTTCAAGTCCGGCACTGTCTTGTCTATCATTTCGTGACAGAAAAATAATTTTATCAACATTGGACGAGGCTGTGCATAGCTAACCCTAATTTACTTTCCTCCACTAGACTTGTTAGGCCATTAGCAAGTAGGAGTAACTTCAAACTGGCCCATTTAACTGACTAAAACATTTTTTGTCTGCACCAAATCGTGTTGGGCAGATGCGCAGCGATGTTCTCTTTCTTTTCATATGCAAAAGTCCTATATTGGAGCAATCTTTATGCCTTTCCTGAGCTAACCCTAGTTTGCTGTTCAAAAGAGAGTTACCCCGAGCTAACCCTAGGGTTAGCGTTAGGGTTAACCCTAGGGTTAGAGTTGGGGTTAAACATAGTCTCGGTAGCCGAGTGGTCTCCGTACTCTTTTGCCAACCTGGAGGTCCCGGGTTCGATTCCCAGGTAAGGTACTGGAATTTTTTTTATTTTGTTCAAGTCCGGCACTGTCTTGTCTATCATTTCGTGACAGAAAAATAATTTTATCAACATTGGACGAGGCTGTGCATAGCTAACCCTAATTTACTTTCCTCCACTAGACTTGTTAGGCCATTAGCAAGTAGGATTAACTTCAAACTGGCCCATTTAACTGACTAAAACATTTTTTGTCTGCACCAAATCGTGTTGGGCAGATGCGCAGCGATGTGCTCTTTCTTTTCATATGCAAAAGTCCTATATTGGAGCAATCTTTATGCCTTTCCTGAGCTAACCCTAGTTTGCTGTTCAAAAGAGAGTTACCCCGAGCTAACCCTAGGGTTAGCGTTAGGGTTAACCCTAGGGTTAGAGTTGGGGTTAAACATAGTCTCGGTAGCCGAGTGGTCTCCGTACTCTTTTGCCAACCTGGAGGTCCCGGGTTCGATTCCCAGGTAAGGTACTGGAATTTTTTTTTTTTTTCAAGTCCGGCACTGTCTTGTCTATCATTTCGTGACAGAAAAATAATTTTATCAACATTGGACGAGGCTGTGCATAGCTAACCCTAATTTACTTTCCTCCACTAGACTTGTTAGGCCATTAGCAAGTAGGAGTAACTTCAAACTGGCCCATTTAACTGACTAAAACATTTTTTGTCTGCACCAAATCGTGTTGGGCAGATGCGCAGCGATGTGCTCTTTCTTTTCATATGCAAAAGTCCTATATTGGAGCAATCTTTATGCCTTTCCTGAGCTAACCCTAGTTTGCTGTTCAAAAGAGAGTTACCCCGAGCTAACCCTAGGGTTAGCGTTAGGGTTAACCCTAGGGTTAGAGTTGGGGTTAAACATAGTCTCGGTAGCCGAGTGGTCTCCGTACTCTTTTGCCAACCTGGAGGTCCCGGGTTCGATTCCCAGGTAAGGTACTGGAATTTTTTTTATTTTTTTCAAGTCCGGCACTGTCTTGTCTATCATTTCGTGACAGAAAAATAATTTTATCAACATTGGACGAGGCTGTGCATAGCTAACCCTAATTTACTTTCCTCCACTAGACTTGTTAGGCCATTAGCAAGTAGGAGTAACTTCAAACTGGCCCATTTAACTGACTAAAACATTTTTTGTCTGCACCAAATCGTGTTGGGCAGATGCGCAGCGATGTGCTCTTTCTTTTCATATGCAAAAGTCCTATATTGGAGCAATCTTTATGCCTTTCCTGAGCTAACCCTAGTTTGCTGTTCAAAAGAGAGTTACCCCGAGCTAACCCTAGGGTTAGCGTTAGGGTTAACCCTAGGGTTAGAGTTGGGGTTAAACATAGTCTCGGTAGCCGAGTGGTCTCCGTACTCTTTTGCCAACCTGGAGGTCCCGGGTTCGATTCCCAGGTAAGGTACTGGAATTTTTTATATTTTTTTCAAGTCCGGCACTGTCTTGTCTATCATTTCGTGACAGAAAAATAATTTTATCAACATTGGACGAGGCTGTGCATAGCTAACCCTAATTTACTTTCCTCCACTAGACTTGTTAGGCCATTAGCAAGTAGGAGTAACTTCAAACTGGCCCATTTAACTGACTAAAACATTTTTTGTCTGCACCAAATCGTGTTGGGCAGATGCGCAGCGATGTGCTCTTTCTTTTCATATGCAAAAGTCCTATATTGGAGCAATCTTTATGCCTTTCCTGAGCTAACCCTAGTTTGCTGTTCAAAAGAGAGTTACCCCGAGCTAACCCTAGGGTTAGCGTTAGGGTTAACCCTAGGGTTAGAGTTGGGGTTAAACATAGTCTCGGTAGCCGAGTGGTCTCCGTACTCTTTTGCCAACCTGGAGGTCCCGGGTTCGATTCCCAGGTAAGGTACTGGATTTTTTTTGATTTTTTTCAAGTCCGGCACTGTCTTGTCTATCATTTCGTGACAGAAAAATAATTTTATCAACATTGGACGAGGCCGTGCATAGCTAACCCTAATTTACTTTCCTCCACTAGACTTGTTAGGCCATTAGCAAGTAGGAGTAACTTCAAACTGGCCCATTTAACTGACTAAAACATTTTTTGTCTGCACCAAATCGTGTTGGGCAGATGCGCAGCGATGTGCTCTTTCTTTTCATATGCAAAAGTCCTATATTGGAGCAATCTTTATGCCTTTCCTGAGCTAACCCTAGTTTGCTGTTCAAAAGAGAGTTACCCCGAGCTAACCCTAGGGTTAGCGTTAGGGTTAACCCTAGGGTTAGAGTTGGGGTTAAACATAGTCTCGGTAGCCGAGTGGTCTCCGTACTCTTTTGCCGACCTGGAGGTCCCGGGTTCGATTCCCAGGTAAGGTACTGGAATTTTTTTTATTTTTTTCAAGTCCGGCACTGTCTTGTCTATCATTTCGTGACAGAAAAATAATTTTATCAACATTGGACGAGGCTGTGCATAGCTAACCCTAATTTACTTTCCTCCACTAGACTTGTTAGGCCATTAGCAAGTAGGAGTAACTTCAAACTGGCCCATTTAACTGACTAAAACATTTTTTGTCTGCACCAAATCGTGTTGGGCAGATGCGCAGCGATGTGCTCTTTCTTTTCATATGCAAAAGTCCTATATTGGAGCAATCTTTATGCCTTTCCTGAGCTAACCCTAGTTTGCTGTTCAAAAGAGAGTTACCCCGAGCTAACCCTAGGGTTAGCGTTAGGGTTAACCCTAGGGTTAGAGTTGGGGTTAAACATAGTCTCGGTAGCCGAGTGGTCTCCGTACTCTTTTGCCAACCTGGAGGTCCCGGGTTCGATTCCCAGGTAAGGTACTGGAATTTTTTTTTTTTTTTTCAAGTCCGGCACTGTCTTGTCTATCATTTCGTGACAGAAAAATAATTTTATCAACATTGGACGAGGCTGTGCATAGCTAACCCTAATTTACTTTCCTCCACTAGACTTGTTAGGCCATTAGCAAGTAGGAGTAACTTCAAACTGGCCCATTTAACTGACTAAAACATTTTTTGTCTGCACCAAATCGTGTTGGGCAGATGCGCAGCGATGTTCTCTTTCTTTTCATATGCAAAAGTCCTATATTGGAGCAATCTTTATGCCTTTCCTGAGCTAACCCTAGTTTGCTGTTCAAAAGAGAGTTACCCCGAGCTAACCCTAGGGTTAGCGTTAGGGTTAACCCTAGGGTTAGAGTTGGGGTTAAACATAGTCTCGGTAGCCGAGTGGTCTCCGTACTCTTTTGCCAACCTGGAGGTCCCGGGTTCGATTCCCAGGTAAGGTACTGGAATTTTTTTTATTTTTTTCAAGTCCGGCACTGTCTTGTCTATCATTTCGTGACAGAAAAATAATTTTATCAACATTGGACGAGGCTGTGCATAGCTAACCCTAATTTACTTTCCTCCACTAGACTTGTTAGGCCATTAGCAAGTAGGAGTAACTTCAAACTGGCCCATTTAACTGACTAAAACATTTTTTGTCTGCACCAAATCGTGTTGGGCAGATGCGCAGCGATGTGCTCTTTCTTTTCATATGCAAAAGTCCTATATTGGAGCAATCTTTATGCCTTTCCTGAGCTAACCCTAGTTTGCTGTTCAAAAGAGAGTTACCCCGAGCTAACCCTAGGGTTAGCGTTAGGGTTAACCCTAGGGTTAGAGTTGGGGTTAAACATAGTCTCGGTAGCCGAGTGGTCTCCGTACTCTTTTGCCGTCTGGCTTGTGGTTTCATAGTGAACGGTCGTATGGACGTGAGCTCTGAAGTGAACTGAAGCGTGACAAAACTTTCTTGATTCAGTAATTTATGTGTTCTGTTTCGAAAATTTGTAAATAGTTTGTTGTGTATATACAGTTAACAGTAGGGGCCTTGGGCCCCTATATCTACATCCTACCCTCTACCCCGCATAGGATAGCGGTGGTATTCATCTGGATTATTAATGGCGACGACAACGAAGATGTCGAAACGCTACAGGAAGGAGTGTACCGTGAAGGTAAATGTTATTGATATCCAAAAGATTAGAATAGAAGATTTTATTCAAGCTGTCGAAGATAATTTAGGGGAGGGGGTATGCTTTGCCTGCGTTCCTCGTTATCCTAGTATTCTAGAGGTTACTGTTGATTGCATTGAAAATGCAAATAAACTGTGTGAAGAAGGTCTGAAAGTAGGAGAAATTGACTATGAAGTTGAAATAAGCTTTACACCCTATATGGTTGTTTCTATATACAATTTGCCCTCCCATGTTGATGATGATAAAATTGTTGGAACGTTAGAGAGTTATGAAGTTGAAATTGTGGGTCCAGTTGTCAGACATTATTATAAGAAGTATCCAAACGTTGCTGATGGAACTAGGCACGTGAAATGCAAATTCCCCCCACTGTTAAAGTCCCTCCCTTGGGTTATGAATTTCGATATCCCAGAGTGTACCCAAAAGTTCCGAGTACAGCATAATAATCAATCAAAAGTTTGTTTTAAATGTTTGATGGATGATCACGAAAAGAAAGATTGTCCGAAAATTCAATGCAGAAAATGTAAAAAATATGGTCATATGGCGTTCAAGTGTACGGAAAAAAAGTGTGGAAAATGTTTGAAGGTGGAAACACATTGTGAATGTGAAATTGAACAATTTTATGATACTAGCGATAATCAAGATGATAATTCAGGTGACCAAATCACAACTGACACTTTAAAACGCGATCATAGTTCAGATAGTGAGACTATTCAAAGTAAAAAACCGAAAGAAAATGATAACGAAGGGATCGATAGTGAACTGTATGTGAGCATGAGCGAAAACGACAATCAATCACCTAGTGAATCTACTCGAGTGGAGCAAACTGATATGACCTCAGATGTCATAGAAAACATAGGAGACTTGTCAAGTATAAGTTTCCAAGTTCACAAAAAGGATGGCAAATTGTCCCGTACACCTGTCCCCATTCCCCGGAAGCCCCCATCCCCTACCCAGTTAAAACAAATTAAAACCAGAAGTAACACTAAGGCACAGGAAAGGCATTCACAATTCCCGGTGATATATCCCCCGTCTAAACGTTAAACAATATACTATATAGAACTATAAAACAATCAGTGGTTATGTCCCCTTATCCTAATTTAACTCTTTTACTCATTATCATGGTTAAGATAACCACATGGAATGTTCATGGTCTTAGAGACCCCCAAAAGATGGAAAGAGTTATTTCTTATATTACGGAAAGCAATAGTGATATCGTGTGCCTACAAGAAACCTTTTGGGATGAAAAGTCCGTTGCACAAGCGAAAAAATACTGGGACGGACCAATCTACTACAGCAATTTTCTAAATAATAGTAGAGGCGTAGCAGTGTTGTGTAGAAACAATCTTAAAAACTCCATAGTGAACAATTCCCACGATACAGATGGAAGAATAGTTCGAGTGGACTTCAATCTTGACAATTGTGACTTCAACGTTCTTAGCATTTATGCCCCCAATATCCCAGATAGACGTATTACCTTTTTGAATGACATGGCTTGCTTACTAACCCCATCTTCGTTTGTCTGTGGTGATTTTAACGAAATATTAGACCCTTATTTAGATAGAGTAACAGATATGTACTTTTGTAAACGTAGCAGTATTGAATTTAAGAATTTTATTCTAAACAACAATCTTTGTGATATATTTAGATATAGATACCCGGACAAAAAACAGTTCACCCGAAAAGGTTACGTAAATGGAATCCTTAAAGGGAGTCGTCTTGATTATATTTTAACTCCCAGATCCTTTATTTCTAATGTTTTTAATGTTTACATCTCTCATACTCTTATTTCAGATCATAATCCTGTTTTTACTTTAGTCGATTTTAGTGAGTGTGAGAGAGGGCCAGGTATCTACATTTTTAATAATAAGCTTTTATGTGATAAAGATTTTACAGCAATGATTACCAACCTTATTAAAGTAGAGAGAAAAAGTCCCTTGTATTCCTCAGAAATTCTAACATGGTGGGACAATTTAAAATATAAAGTTAAAAACTTGGCACAGAGATATTCAAAAAACTTGAAAAAATTAGAGCGTGAGAAAATCTGGTCATTACAAAATAAACTTACTAGGGAATACAAGAGACTTTCGACCTCCAAATCACAAGATTTAACTCTTATAAAAAGTCTAGAAATAGAACTTAAGCAATATGAAGACGATCTATGTAATGGTGCCATTATCAGAAGCAAGTTCAGATATGCTACTGAAAGCGACAGAAACACTGCTTTCTTTCTGTCATTAGAAAAGCAACGCCAAAATTCAAATGTAATCAAAGAGTTAATTAATCCCTCGGGTAATATTTTAAATCATACGAATGACATTATCTACGAGTGTGGCGACTTCTATGGTAAGCTATACACCCCAGAATCCCCTGATAATCCCCAGGATATCAAAAATGTTTGTAGTGTCATATCATCTACAATTTCTACAACTGACAAAGAATTCTGTGATTTACCCATTTCTATGCAAGAACTGCAAAAAGTTGTTAAAAGCATGAACCGAGGTAAGAGTCCTGGATTAGACGGACTAACCGCCGAATTTTATATTCATTTTTGGGACCAATTAGCTCCATTATATTTAGATGTTTTAAATTATATTTTTAAGAATTGTATTTTAACCAGATCAATGAGAAAAGGAGTAATAGTTTTAGTGTACAAAGATAAAGGTAGTAAATTAAATCTTAAAAATTTTAGACCTATCTCCCTTTTGCAATGTGATCTAAAGATTTTATCTCGAGTTTTATCCTTCAGACTTAGATCGGTCTTAGAAACTATTATCTCCCCTGAACAGAGTTGTGCTGTACCCGGTCGAAGTATTTTAGAAAATGTTGCAGGTATTCGCGACATAATTGATTATGCCAATAAAGAGGACATAGATGGATGGATCTGCCAAATCGACGGAGATAAGGCTTTTGACAGAATCTCGTTTGAATACCTGCAACAGGTTCTGAAATACTTCGGCTTTGGGGATGTTTTTAGAAAATGGATAAAGATACTTTATACTGATATTAAGAGTACGGTCAAAGTGAATGGTCACCTATCTCCTTATTTCCCAATTAGGCGATCAGTACGACAAGGATGCCCTCTGTCGGCTATGCTATATGTTCTAGGATCTGAACCTTTGAATTTACTTATTAAGCAGTCTCCGGCTCGTGGCATACAAATTAAGCACAGTGAAGTCCAATCTCTAATATTCCAACATGCGGACGACACCACCCTGTCTCTTGCTGATCTTGAATCAGTCAACATAGTTTTTGACACCTTAGATCAATATTGTAAAGCGTCAGGAGCTAAGATAAATGTAGCTAAATCCAAAATAATGCCTATAGGATCAGCACTAAATTTACCATTAGAAATAAACTTGCCATTAAATGTAGTAAATGATGTAATTTTAATTCTAGGTATTTATTTTGGAAATAATGTTAATGAATGCCTTAATAAGAACTGGTATTGTAAACTAGATAGTGCAAAAAATATTCTCAATTTTTGGAGAAAACGACAATTAACTTTAATGGGTAAAATAACAGTAATTAACTCTCTTATTGTGTCAAAATTCAATTACACTATGTCAATTATACCTATGCCAGACACCATACAGCATCAGCTTAAATCGCTAATTACTAAGTTTATATGGAATAATAAACCACCTCTTATCAGATATGATGTGATGACATCTAATAAAGTAAATGGCGGTATGGGTCTAGTTGACATAAGGTTAAAGGGTCAATCACTTATTTTAAAGTGGCTTAAGCTGTATTTTAACCCTGATATTAATAGTTTGTGGAAACACACTATGACATATTTTTTAAATACATATGGTGCATTAGACTTAGATAAGGATATTTTTAAAATTCATTATAATTTTAAGCTTTTAGATATTTTAACTCCATTTTATAAAGCATTACTATTAGCATGGGATAACTTATGTAAAGGTGTCAGACCTGAACCTACCACTTTAAATGACGTAGCTATCCAACCCATCTTTAATAATGCTTTTTTAAATCAAAATAATTGTATTTTAGATTATAAATATTTTATAAAATGTGATATTTTAAAATTTTATGATATCTTATATTATGTTATACCTGGATTTCTTAAAGATCATTCTATTATTGATATGATTGAAGAGAAATATGACGATTTTAACTCTGTAAAAATTATCAAAACATACGAATCCATCAAAATGTCAGTACCACCTAATTGGCTTGAAATAATTAACAACTCTTCCTTCATTGTACATCCTGGTATTAATAAAGCCTTACTTGATGGAAATGAAGTAGATTTTGACCAGTTAACTTCCAAATTCTGTTATCAAATACTAATTAAAAATAAAGATGTAGTACCAGCTTGTGTAAAATTTTGGCAAGAAGCGAATTTGGAAGTTGACTGGCCAAAAACATGGAATAACATAAGTAAAATTTATAAAACACCCAAGATGATAGATTTGGATTTTAAAATTGCTCATAATGTCATATGGACTAAAGCAAAACTATTCAAAATAAATAAAGTAGAAGATGATCTATGTCCTGTATGCAAAGATGAGCCAGAATCAATTTTACATATGTTTTATGAATGCTTAGATTTAAGTATTTTTATCCGTCTTATTGAAGAAGTTTTATCTGATATTTTACCTTTTAAATGTACACAAAGTGATTTTAAATGTTATTTATTATTCGGTATGCAAACCGTACATAAACATATCCCTCTTGAGCTTTCAAATGTTATTTTAACGTGTGCAAGACAAGCCATATTTATAAATAGATATGCACACCTGGATAATCCAACTTGTAATATAGATTTAGTTTTATTATATAAAAATATCTTAGCTCAAGCTCTAATTTATCTTAGAAATTTATATAGTAGGAAAGATTTTATAGAAAAATTTATTTTACCCTCCTGTTTTTTTAATATTCAATTAGATAACAAAATTAATATAGAGTTTAGATAAGTTTATTTTTTATGTACGTATAAATTTTAATTTTTATATAGTTTAAGACGAAACACTCTAGTAAACGCACTAGAGAAAATTTTAAATGTATATATATCCCTTAAAAACTAACATCTAAAATGAACTTTTGAATTTCGATTTCGATCAAAAGTTCTGAAAAGAGATGTTAATTTTGTATATCTTTTTAAAACCTGTAAATGTAAATTCACTGTGATATTTTAACATATTTATGTAAATTATTGTTTAATAAATTATTACAAGATAAAAAAAAAAAAATCCGTACTCTTTTGCCAACCTGGAGGTCCCGGGTTCGATTCCCAGGTAAGGTACTGGAATTTTTTATATTTTTTTCAAGTCCGGCACTGTCTTGTCTATCATTTCGTGACAGAAAAATAATTTTATCAACATTGGACGAGGCTGTGCATAGCTAACCCTAATTTACTTTCCTCCACTAGACTTGTTAGGCCATTAGCAAGTAGGAGTAACTTCAAACTGGCCCATTTAACTGACTAAAACATTTTTTGTCTGCACCAAATCGTGTTGGGCAGATGCGCAGCGATGTGCTCTTTCTTTTCATATGCAAAAGTCCTATATTGGAGCAATCTTTATGCCTTTCCTGAGCTAACCCTAGTTTGCTGTTCAAAAGAGAGTTACCCCGAGCTAACCCTAGGGTTAGCGTTAGGGTTAACCCTAGGGTTAGAGTTGGGGTTAAACATAGTCTCGGTAGCCGAGTGGTCTCCGTACTCTTTTGCCAACCTGGAGGTCCCGGGTTCGATTCCCATTAAGGTACTGGATTTTTTTTGATTTTTTTCAAGTCCGGCACTGTCTTGTCTATCATTTCGTGACAGAAAAATAATTTTATCAACATTGGACGAGGCCGTGCATAGCTAACCCTAATTTACTTTCCTCCACTAGACTTGTTAGGCCATTAGCAAGTAGGAGTAACTTCAAACTGGCCCATTTAACTGACTAAAACATTTTTTGTCTGCACCAAATCGTGTTGGGCAGATGCGCAGCGATGTGCTCTTTCTTTTCATATGCAAAAGTCCTATATTGGAGCAATCTTTATGCCTTTCCTGAGCTAACCCTAGTTTGCTGTTCAAAAGAGAGTTACCCCGAGCTAACCCTAGGGTTAGCGTTAGGGTTAACCCTAGGGTTAGAGTTGGGGTTAAACATAGTCTCGGTAGCCGAGTGGTCTCCGTACTCTTTTGCCAACCTGGAGGTCCCGGGTTCGATTCCCAGGTAAGGTACTGGAATTTTTTATATTTTTTTCAAGTCCGGCACTGTCTTGTCTATCATTTCGTGACAGAAAAATAATTTTATCAACATTGGACGAGGCTGTGCATAGCTAACCCTAATTTACTTTCCTCCACTAGACTTGTTAGGCCATTAGCAAGTAGGAGTAACTTCAAACTGGCCCATTTAACTGACTAAAACATTTTTTGTCTGCACCAAATCGTGTTGGGCAGATGCGCAGCGATGTGCTCTTTCTTTTCATATGCAAAAGTCCTATATTGGAGCAATCTTTATGCCTTTCCTGAGCTAACCCTAGTTTGCTGTTCAAAAGAGAGTTACCCCGAGCTAACCCTAGGGTTAGCGTTAGGGTTAACCCTAGGGTTAGAGTTGGGGTTAAACATAGTCTCGGTAGCCGAGTGGTCTCCGTACTCTTTTGCCAACCTGGAGGTCCCGGGTTCGATTCCCAGCTAAGGTACTGGATTTTTTTTGATTTTTTTCAAGTCCGGCACTGTCTTGTCTATCATTTCGTGACAGAAAAATAATTTTATCAACATTGGACGAGGCCGTGCATAGCTAACCCTAATTTACTTTCCTCCACTAGACTTGTTAGGCCATTAGCAAGTAGGAGTAACTTCAAACTGGCCCATTTAACTGACTAAAACATTTTTTGTCTGCACCAAATCGTGTTGGGCAGATGCGCAGCGATGTGCTCTTTCTTTTCATATGCAAAAGTCCTATATTGGAGCAATCTTTATGCCTTTCCTGAGCTAACCCTAGTTTGCTGTTCAAAAGAGAGTTACCCCGAGCTAACCCTAGGGTTAGCGTTAGGGTTAACCCTAGGGTTAGAGTTGGGGTTAAACATAGTCTCGGTAGCCGAGTGGTCTCCGTACTCTTTTGCCGACCTGGAGGTCCCGGGTTCGATTCCCAGGTAAGGTACTGGAATTTTTTTTATTTTTTTCAAGTCCGGCACTGTCTTGTCTATCATTTCGTGACAGAAAAATAATTTTATCAACATTGGACGAGGCTGTGCATAGCTAACCCTAATTTACTTTCCTCCACTAGACTTGTTAGGCCATTAGCAAGTAGGAGTAACTTCAAACTGGCCCATTTAACTGACTAAAACATTTTTTGTCTGCACCAAATCGTGTTGGGCAGATGCGCAGCGATGTGCTCTTTCTTTTCATATGCAAAAGTCCTATATTGGAGCAATCTTTATGCCTTTCCTGAGCTAACCCTAGTTTGCTGTTCAAAAGAGAGTTACCCCGAGCTAACCCTAGGGTTAGCGTTAGGGTTAACCCTAGGGTTAGAGTTGGGGTTAAACATAGTCTCGGTAGCCGAGTGGTCTCCGTACTCTTTTGCCAACCTGGAGGTCCCGGGTTCGATTCCCAGGTAAGGTACTGGAATTTTTTTTTTTTTTTCAAGTCCGGCACTGTCTTGTCTATCATTTCGTGACAGAAAAATAATTTTATCAACATTGGACGAGGCTGTGCATAGCTAACCCTAATTTACTTTCCTCCACTAGACTTGTTAGGCCATTAGCAAGTAGGAGTAACTTCAAACTGGCCCATTTAACTGACTAAAACATTTTTTGTCTGCACCAAATCGTGTTGGGCAGATGCGCAGCGATGTTCTCTTTCTTTTCATATGCAAAAGTCCTATATTGGAGCAATCTTTATGCCTTTCCTGAGCTAACCCTAGTTTGCTGTTCAAAAGAGAGTTACCCCGAGCTAACCCTAGGGTTAGCGTTAGGGTTAACCCTAGGGTTAGAGTTGGGGTTAAACATAGTCTCGGTAGCCGAGTGGTCTCCGTACTCTTTTGCCAACCTGGAGGTCCCGGGTTCGATTCCCAGGTAAGGTACTGGAATTTTTTTTATTTTTTTCAAGTCCGGCACTGTCTTGTCTATCATTTCGTGACAGAAAAATAATTTTATCAACATTGGACGAGGCTGTGCATAGCTAACCCTAATTTACTTTCCTCCACTAGACTTGTTAGGCCATTAGCAAGTAGGAGTAACTTCAAACTGGCCCATTTAACTGACTAAAACATTTTTTGTCTGCACCAAATCGTGTTGGGCAGATGCGCAGCGATGTGCTCTTTCTTTTCATATGCAAAAGTCCTATATTGGAGCAATCTTTATGCCTTTCCTGAGCTAACCCTAGTTTGCTGTTCAAAAGAGAGTTACCCCGAGCTAACCCTAGGGTTAGCGTTAGGGTTAACCCTAGGGTTAGAGTTGGGGTTAAACATAGTCTCGGTAGCCGAGTGGTCTCCGTACTCTTTTGCCAACCTGGAGGTCCCGGGTTCGATTCCCAGGTAAGGTACTGGAATTTTTTATATTTTTTTCAAGTCCGGCACTGTCTTGTCTATCATTTCGTGACAGAAAAATAATTTTATCAACATTGGACGAGGCTGTGCATAGCTAACCCTAATTTACTTTCCTCCACTAGACTGGTTAGGCCATTAGCAAGTAGGAGTAACTTCAAACTGGCCCATTTAACTGACTAAAACATTTTTTGTCTGCACCAAATCGTGTTGGGCAGATGCGCAGCGATGTGCTCTTTCTTTTCATATGCAAAAGTCCTATATTGGAGCAATCTTTATGCCTTTCCTGAGCTAACCCTAGTTTGCTGTTCAAAAGAGAGTTACCCCGAGCTAACCCTAGGGTTAGCGTTAGGGTTAACCCTAGGGTTAGAGTTGGGGTTAAACATAGTCTCGGTAGCCGAGTGGTCTCCGTACTCTTTTGCCAACCTGGAGGTCCCGGGTTCGATTCCCAGGTAAGGTACTGGATTTTTTTTGATTTTTTTCAAGTCCGGCACTGTCTTGTCTATCATTTCGTGACAGAAAAATAATTTTATCAACATTGGACGAGGCCGTGCATAGCTAACCCTAATTTACTTTCCTCCACTAGACTTGTTAGGCCATTAGCAAGTAGGAGTAACTTCAAACTGGCCCATTTAACTGACTAAAACATTTTTTGTCTGCACCAAATCGTGTTGGGCAGATGCGCAGCGATGTGCTCTTTCTTTTCATATGCAAAAGTCCTATATTGGAGCAATCTTTATGCCTTTCCTGAGCTAACCCTAGTTTGCTGTTCAAAAGAGAGTTACCCCGAGCTAACCCTAGGGTTAGCGTTAGGGTTAACCCTAGGGTTAGAGTTGGGGTTAAACATAGTCTCGGTAGCCGAGTGGTCTCCGTACTCTTTTGCCAACCTGGAGGTCCCGGGTTCGATTCCCAGGTAAGGTACTGGAATTTTTTTTATTTTGTTCAAGTCCGGCACTGTCTTGTCTATCATTTCGTGACAGAAAAATAATTTTATCAACATTGGACGAGGCTGTGCATAGCTAACCCTAATTTACTTTCCTCCACTAGACTTGTTAGGCCATTAGCAAGTAGGAGTAACTTCAAACTGGCCCATTTAACTGACTAAAACATTTTTTGTCTGCACCAAATCGTGTTGGGCAGATGCGCAGCGATGTGCTCTTTCTTTTCATATGCAAAAGTCCTATATTGGAGCAATCTTTATGCCTTTCCTGAGCTAACCCTAGTTTGCTGTTCAAAAGAGAGTTACCCCGAGCTAACCCTAGGGTTAGCGTTAGGGTTAACCCTAGGGTTAGAGTTGGGGTTAAACATAGTCTCGGTAGCCGAGTGGTCTCCGTACTCTTTTGCCAACCTGGAGGTCCCGGGTTCGATTCCCAGGTAAGGTACTGGAATTTTTTTTTTTTTTTTCAAGTCCGGCACTGTCTTGTCTATCATTTCGTGACAGAAAAATAATTTTATCAACATTGGACGAGGGTGTGCATAGCTAACCCTAATTTACTTTCCTCCACTAGACTTGTTAGGCCATTAGCAAGTAGGAGTAACTTCAAACTGGCCCATTTAACTGACTAAAACATTTTTTGTCTGCACCAAATCGTGTTGGGCAGATGCGCAGCGATGTGCTCTTTCTTTTCATATGCAAAAGTCCTATATTGGAGCAATCTTTATGCCTTTCCTGAGCTAACCCTAGTTTGCTGTTCAAAAGAGAGTTACCCCGAGCTAACCCTAGGGTTAGCGTTAGGGTTAACCCTAGGGTTAGAGTTGGGGTTAAACATAGTCTCGGTAGCCGAGTGGTCTCCGTACTCTTTTGCCAACCTGGAGGTCCCGGGTTCGATTCCCAGGTAAGGTACTGGAATTTTTTTTATTTTGTTCAAGTCCGGCACTGTCTTGTCTATCATTTCGTGACAGAAAAATAATTTTATCAACATTGGACGAGGCTGTGCATAGCTAACCCTAATTTACTTTCCTCCACTAGACTTGTTAGGCCATTAGCAAGTAGGAGTAACTTCAAACTGGCCCATTTAACTGACTAAAACATTTTTTGTCTGCACCAAATCGTGTTGGGCAGATGCGCAGCGATGTGCTCTTTCTTTTCATATGCAAAAGTCCTATATTGGAGCAATCTTTATGCCTTTCCTGAGCTAACCCTAGTTTGCTGTTCAAAAGAGAGTTACCCCGAGCTAACCCTAGGGTTAGCGTTAGGGTTAACCCTAGGGTTAGAGTTGGGGTTAAACATAGTCTCGGTAGCCGAGTGGTCTCCGTACTCTTTTGCCAACCTGGAGGTCCCGGGTTCGATTCCCAGGTAAGGTACTGGAATTTTTTTTATTTTTTTCAAGTCCGGCACTGTCTTGTCTATCATTTCGTGACAGAAAAATAATTTTATCAACATTGGACGAGGCTGTGCATAGCTAACCCTAATTTACTTTCCTCCACTAGACTTGTTAGGCCATTAGCAAGTAGGAGTAACTTCAAACTGGCCCATTTAACTGACTAAAACATTTTTTGTCTGCACCAAATCGTGTTGGGCAGATGCGCAGCGATGTGCTCTTTCTTTTCATATGCAAAAGTCCTATATTGGAGCAATCTTTATGCCTTTCCTGAGCTAACCCTAGTTTGCTGTTCAAAAGAGAGTTACCCCGAGCTAACCCTAGGGTTAGCGTTAGGGTTAACCCTAGGGTTAGAGTTGGGGTTAAACATAGTCTCGGTAGCCGAGTGGTCTCCGTACTCTTTTGCCAACCTGGAGGTCCCGGGTTCGATTCCCAGGTAAGGTACTGGAATTTTTTTTTTTTTTTTCAAGTCCGGCACTGTCTTGTCTATCATTTCGTGACAGAAAAATAATTTTATCAACATTGGACGAGGGTGTGCATAGCTAACCCTAATTTACTTTCCTCCACTAGACTTGTTAGGCCATTAGCAAGTAGGAGTAACTTCAAACTGGCCCATTTAACTGACTAAAACATTTTTTGTCTGCACCAAATCGTGTTGGGCAGATGCGCAGCGATGTGCTCTTTCTTTTCATATGCAAAAGTCCTATATTGGAGCAATCTTTATGCCTTTCCTGAGCTAACCCTAGTTTGCTGTTCAAAAGAGAGTTACCCCGAGCTAACCCTAGGGTTAGCGTTAGGGTTAACCCTAGGGTTAGAGTTGGGGTTAAACATAGTCTCGGTAGCCGAGTGGTCTCCGTACTCTTTTGCCAACCTGGAGGTCCCGGGTTCGATTCCCAGGTAAGGTACTGGAATTTTTTTTATTTTGTTCAAGTCCGGCACTGTCTTGTCTATCATTTCGTGACAGAAAAATAATTTTATCAACATTGGACGAGGCTGTGCATAGCTAACCCTAATTTACTTTCCTCCACTAGACTTGTTAGGCCATTAGCAAGTAGGAGTAACTTCAAACTGGCCCATTTAACTGACTAAAACATTTTTTGTCTGCACCAAATCGTGTTGGGCAGATGCGCAGCGATGTGCTCTTTCTTTTCATATGCAAAAGTCCTATATTGGAGCAATCTTTATGCCTTTCCTGAGCTAACCCTAGTTTGCTGTTCAAAAGAGAGTTACCCCGAGCTAACCCTAGGGTTAGCGTTAGGGTTAACCCTAGGGTTAGAGTTGGGGTTAAACATAGTCTCGGTAGCCGAGTGGTCTCCGTACTCTTTTGCCAACCTGGAGGTCCCGGGTTCGATTCCCAGGTAAGGTACTGGAATTTTTTTTATTTTGTTCAAGTCCGGCACTGTCTTGTCTATCATTTCGTGACAGAAAAATAATTTTATCAACATTGGACGAGGCTGTGCATAGCTAACCCTAATTTACTTTCCTCCACTAGACTTGTTAGGCCATTAGCAAGTAGGAGTAACTTCAAACTGGCCCATTTAACTGACTAAAACATTTTTTGTCTGCACCAAATCGTGTTGGGCAGATGCGCAGCGATGTGCTCTTTCTTTTCATATGCAAAAGTCCTATATTGGAGCAATCTTTATGCCTTTCCTGAGCTAACCCTAGTTTGCTGTTCAAAAGAGAGTTACCCCGAGCTAACCCTAGGGTTAGCGTTAGGGTTAACCCTAGGGTTAGAGTTGGGGTTAAACATAGTCTCGGTAGCCGAGTGGTCTCCGTATTCTTTTGCCAACCTGGAGGTCCCGGGTTCGATTCCCAGGTAAGGTACTGGAATTTTTTTTTTTTTTTCAAGTCCGGCACTGTCTTGTCTATCATTTCGTGACAGAAAAATAATTTTATCAACATTGGACGAGGCTGTGCATAGCTAACCCTAATTTACTTTCCTCCACTAGACTTGTTAGGCCATTAGCAAGTAGGAGTAACTTCAAACTGGCCCATTTAACTGACTAAAACATTTTTTGTCTGCACCAAATCGTGTTGGGCAGATGCGCAGCGATGTGCTCTTTCTTTTCATATGCAAAAGTCCTATATTGGAGCAATCTTTATGCCTTTCCTGAGCTAACCCTAGTTTGCTGTTCAAAAGAGAGTTACCCCGAGCTAACCCTAGGGTTAGCGTTAGGGTTAACCCTAGGGTTAGAGTTGGGGTTAAACATAGTCTCGGTAGCCGAGTGGTCTCCGTACTCTTTTGCCAACCTGGAGGTCCCGGGTTCGATTCCCAGGTAAGGTACTGGAATTTTTTTTATTTTTTTCAAGTCCGGCACTGTCTTGTCTATCATTTCGTGACAGAAAAATAATTTTATCAACATTGGACGAGGCTGTGCATAGCTAACCCTAATTTACTTTCCTCCACTAGACTTGTTAGGCCATTAGCAAGTAGGAGTAACTTCAAACTGGCCCATTTAACTGACTAAAACATTTTTTGTCTGCACCAAATCGTGTTGGGCAGATGCGCAGCGATGTGCTCTTTCTTTTCATATGCAAAAGTCCTATATTGGAGCAATCTTTATGCCTTTCCTGAGCTAACCCTAGTTTGCTGTTCAAAAGAGAGTTACCCCGAGCTAACCCTAGGGTTAGCGTTAGGGTTAACCCTAGGGTTAGAGTTGGGGTTAAACATAGTCTCGGTAGCCGAGTGGTCTCCGTACTCTTTTGCCAACCTGGAGGTCCCGGGTTCGATTCCCAGGTAAGGTACTGGAATTTTTTATATTTTTTTCAAGTCCGGCACTGTCTTGTCTATCATTTCGTGACAGAAAAATAATTTTATCAACATTGGACGAGGCTGTGCATAGCTAACCCTAATTTACTTTCCTCCACTAGACTTGTTAGGCCATTAGCAAGTAGGAGTAACTTCAAACTGGCCCATTTAACTGACTAAAACATTTTTTGTCTGCACCAAATCGTGTTGGGCAGATGCGCAGCGATGTGCTCTTTCTTTTCATATGCAAAAGTCCTATATTGGAGCAATCTTTATGCCTTTCCTGAGCTAACCCTAGTTTGCTGTTCAAAAGAGAGTTACCCCGAGCTAACCCTAGGGTTAGCGTTAGGGTTAACCCTAGGGTTAGAGTTGGGGTTAAACATAGTCTCGGTAGCCGAGTGGTCTCCGTACTCTTTTGCCAACCTGGAGGTCCCGGGTTCGATTCCCAGGTAAGGTACTGGATTTTTTTTGATTTTTTTCAAGTCCGGCACTGTCTTGTCTATCATTTCGTGACAGAAAAATAATTTTATCAACATTGGACGAGGCCGTGCATAGCTAACCCTAATTTACTTTCCTCCACTAGACTTGTTAGGCCATTAGCAAGTAGGAGTAACTTCAAACTGGCCCATTTAACTGACTAAAACATTTTTTGTCTGCACCAAATCGTGTTGGGCAGATGCGCAGCGATGTGCTCTTTCTTTTCATATGCAAAAGTCCTATATTGGAGCAATCTTTATGCCTTTCCTGAGCTAACCCTAGTTTGCTGTTCAAAAGAGAGTTACCCCGAGCTAACCCTAGGGTTAGCGTTAGGGTTAACCCTAGGGTTAGAGTTGGGGTTAAACATAGTCTCGGTAGCCGAGTGGTCTCCGTATTCTTTTGCCAACCTGGAGGTCCCGGGTTCGATTCCCAGGTAAGGTACTGGAATTTTTTTTTTTTTTTCAAGTCCGGCACTGTCTTGTCTATCATTTCGTGACAGAAAAATAATTTTATCAACATTGGACGAGGCTGTGCATAGCTAACCCTAATTTACTTTCCTCCACTAGACTTGTTAGGCCATTAGCAAGTAGGAGTAACTTCAAACTGGCCCATTTAACTGACTAAAACATTTTTTGTCTGCACCAAATCGTGTTGGGCAGATGCGCAGCGATGTGCTCTTTCTTTTCATATGCAAAAGTCCTATATTGGAGCAATCTTTATGCCTTTCCTGAGCTAACCCTAGTTTGCTGTTCAAAAGAGAGTTACCCCGAGCTAACCCTAGGGTTAGCGTTAGGGTTAACCCTAGGGTTAGAGTTGGGGTTAAACATAGTCTCGGTAGCCGAGTGGTCTCCGTACTCTTTTGCCAACCTGGAGGTCCCGGGTTCGATTCCCAGGTAAGGTACTGGAATTTTTTTTATTTTTTTCAAGTCCGGCACTGTCTTGTCTATCATTTCGTGACAGAAAAATAATTTTATCAACATTGGACGAGGCTGTGCATAGCTAACCCTAATTTACTTTCCTCCACTAGACTTGTTAGGCCATTAGCAAGTAGGAGTAACTTCAAACTGGCCCATTTAACTGACTAAAACATTTTTTGTCTGCACCAAATCGTGTTGGGCAGATGCGCAGCGATGTGCTCTTTCTTTTCATATGCAAAAGTCCTATATTGGAGCAATCTTTATGCCTTTCCTGAGCTAACCCTAGTTTGCTGTTCAAAAGAGAGTTACCCCGAGCTAACCCTAGGGTTAGCGTTAGGGTTAACCCTAGGGTTAGAGTTGGGGTTAAACATAGTCTCGGTAGCCGAGTGGTCTCCGTACTCTTTTGCCAACCTGGAGGTCCCGGGTTCGATTCCCAGGTAAGGTACTGGAATTTTTTATATTTTTTTCAAGTCCGGCACTGTCTTGTCTATCATTTCGTGACAGAAAAATAATTTTATCAACATTGGACGAGGCTGTGCATAGCTAACCCTAATTTACTTTCCTCCACTAGACTTGTTAGGCCATTAGCAAGTAGGAGTAACTTCAAACTGGCCCATTTAACTGACTAAAACATTTTTTGTCTGCACCAAATCGTGTTGGGCAGATGCGCAGCGATGTGCTCTTTCTTTTCATATGCAAAAGTCCTATATTGGAGCAATCTTTATGCCTTTCCTGAGCTAACCCTAGTTTGCTGTTCAAAAGAGAGTTACCCCGAGCTAACCCTAGGGTTAGCGTTAGGGTTAACCCTAGGGTTAGAGTTGGGGTTAAACATAGTCTCGGTAGCCGAGTGGTCTCCGTACTCTTTTGCCAACCTGGAGGTCCCGGGTTCGATTCCCAGGTAAGGTACTGGATTTTTTTTGATTTTTTTCAAGTCCGGCACTGTCTTGTCTATCATTTCGTGACAGAAAAATAATTTTATCAACATTGGACGAGGCCGTGCATAGCTAACCCTAATTTACTTTCCTCCACTAGACTTGTTAGGCCATTAGCAAGTAGGAGTAACTTCAAACTGGCCCATTTAACTGACTAAAACATTTTTTGTCTGCACCAAATCGTGTTGGGCAGATGCGCAGCGATGTGCTCTTTCTTTTCATATGCAAAAGTCCTATATTGGAGCAATCTTTATGCCTTTCCTGAGCTAACCCTAGTTTGCTGTTCAAAAGAGAGTTACCCCGAGCTAACCCTAGGGTTAGCGTTAGGGTTAACCCTAGGGTTAGAGTTGGGGTTAAACATAGTCTCGGTAGCCGAGTGGTCTCCGTACTCTTTTGCCGACCTGGAGGTCCCGGGTTCGATTCCCAGGTAAGGTACTGGAATTTTTTTTATTTTTTTCAAGTCCGGCACTGTCTTGTCTATCATTTCGTGACAGAAAAATAATTTTATCAACATTGGACGAGGCTGTGCATAGCTAACCCTAATTTACTTTCCTCCACTAGACTTGTTAGGCCATTAGCAAGTAGGAGTAACTTCAAACTGGCCCATTTAACTGACTAAAACATTTTTTGTCTGCACCAAATCGTGTTGGGCAGATGCGCAGCGATGTGCTCTTTCTTTTCATATGCAAAAGTCCTATATTGGAGCAATCTTTATGCCTTTCCTGAGCTAACCCTAGTTTGCTGTTCAAAAGAGAGTTACCCCGAGCTAACCCTAGGGTTAGCGTTAGGGTTAACCCTAGGGTTAGAGTTGGGGTTAAACATAGTCTCGGTAGCCGAGTGGTCTCCGTACTCTTTTGCCAACCTGGAGGTCCCGGGTTCGATTCCCAGGTAAGGTACTGGAATTTTTTTTATTTTTTTCAAGTCCGGCACTGTCTTGTCTATCATTTCGTGACAGAAAAATAATTTTATCAACATTGGACGAGGCTGTGCATAGCTAACCCTAATTTACTTTCCTCCACTAGACTTGTTAGGCCATTAGCAAGTAGGAGTAACTTCAAACTGGCCCATTTAACTGACTAAAACATTTTTTGTCTGCACCAAATCGTGTTGGGCAGATGCGCAGCGATGTGCTCTTTCTTTTCATATGCAAAAGTCCTATATTGGAGCAATCTTTATGCCTTTCCTGAGCTAACCCTAGTTTGCTGTTCAAAAGAGAGTTACCCCGAGCTAACCCTAGGGTTAGCGTTAGGGTTAACCCTAGGGTTAGAGTTGGGGTTAAACATAGTCTCGGTAGCCGAGTGGTCTCCGTACTCTTTTGCCAACCTGGAGGTCCCGGGTTCGATTCCCAGGTAAGGTACTGGAATATTTTTTATTTTTTTCAAGTCCGGCACTGTCTTGTCTATCATTTCGTGACAGAAAAATAATTTTATCAACATTGGACGAGGCTGTGCATAGCTAACCCTAATTTACTTTCCTCCACTAGACTTGTTAGGCCATTAGCAAGTAGGAGTAACTTCAAACTGGCCCATTTAACTGACTAAAACATTTTTTGTCTGCACCAAATCGTGTTGGGCAGATGCGCAGCGATGTGCTCTTTCTTTTCATATGCAAAAGTCCTATATTGGAGCAATCTTTATGCCTTTCCTGAGCTAACCCTAGTTTGCTGTTCAAAAGAGAGTTACCCCGAGCTAACCCTAGGGTTAGCGTTAGGGTTAACCCTAGGGTTAGAGTTGGGGTTAAACATAGTCTCGGTAGCCGAGTGGTCTCCGTACTCTTTTGCCAACCTGGAGGTCCCGGGTTCGATTCCCAGGTAAGGTACTGGAATTTTTTATATTTTTTTCAAGTCCGGCACTGTCTTGTCTATCATTTCGTGACAGAAAAATAATTTTATCAACATTGGACGAGGCTGTGCATAGCTAACCCTAATTTACTTTCCTCCACTAGACTTGTTAGGCCATTAGCAAGTAGGAGTAACTTCAAACTGGCCCATTTAACTGACTAAAACATTTTTTGTCTGCACCAAATCGTGTTGGGCAGATGCGCAGCGATGTGCTCTTTCTTTTCATATGCAAAAGTCCTATATTGGAGCAATCTTTATGCCTTTCCTGAGCTAACCCTAGTTTGCTGTTCAAAAGAGAGTTACCCCGAGCTAACCCTAGGGTTAGCGTTAGGGTTAACCCTAGGGTTAGAGTTGGGGTTAAACATAGTCTCGGTAGCCGAGTGGTCTCCGTACTCTTTTGCCAACCTGGAGGTCCCGGGTTCGATTCCCAGGTAAGGTACTGGATTTTTTTTTATTTTTTTCAAGTCCGGCACTGTCTTGTCTATCATTTCGTGACAGAAAAATAATTTTATCAACATTGGACGAGGCCGTGCATAGCTAACCCTAATTTACTTTCCTCCACTAGACTTGTTAGGCCATTAGCAAGTAGGAGTAACTTCAAACTGGCCCATTTAACTGACTAAAACATTTTTTGTCTGCACCAAATCGTGTTGGGCAGATGCGCAGCGATGTGCTCTTTCTTTTCATATGCAAAAGTCCTATATTGGAGCAATCTTTATGCCTTTCCTGAGCTAACCCTAGTTTGCTGTTCAAAAGAGAGTTACCCCGAGCTAACCCTAGGGTTAGCGTTAGGGTTAACCCTAGGGTTAGAGTTGGGGTTAAACATAGTCTCGGTAGCCGAGTGGTCTCCGTACTCTTTTGCCGACCTGGAGGTCCCGGGTTCGATTCCCAGGTAAGGTACTGGAATTTTTTTTATTTTTTTCAAGTCCGGCACTGTCTTGTCTATCATTTCGTGACAGAAAAATAATTTTATCAACATTGGACGAGGCTGTGCATAGCTAACCCTAATTTACTTTCCTCCACTAGACTTGTTAGGCCATTAGCAAGTAGGAGTAACTTCAAACTGGCCCATTTAACTGACTAAAACATTTTTTGTCTGCACCAAATCGTGTTGGGCAGATGCGCAGCGATGTGCTCTTTCTTTTCATATGCAAAAGTCCTATATTGGAGCAATCTTTATGCCTTTCCTGAGCTAACCCTAGTTTGCTGTTCAAAAGAGAGTTACCCCGAGCTAACCCTAGGGTTAGCGTTAGGGTTAACCCTAGGGTTAGAGTTGGGGTTAAACATAGTCTCGGTAGCCGAGTGGTCTCCGTACTCTTTTGCCAACCTGGAGGTCCCGGGTTCGATTCCCAGGTAAGGTACTGGAATTTTTTTTATTTTTTTCAAGTCCGGCACTGTCTTGTCTATCATTTCGTGACAGAAAAATAATTTTATCAACATTGGACGAGGCTGTGCATAGCTAACCCTAATTTACTTTCCTCCACTAGACTTGTTAGGCCATTAGCAAGTAGGAGTAACTTCAAACTGGCCCATTTAACTGACTAAAACATTTTTTGTCTGCACCAAATCGTGTTGGGCAGATGCGCAGCGATGTGCTCTTTCTTTTCATATGCAAAAGTCCTATATTGGAGCAATCTTTATGCCTTTCCTGAGCTAACCCTAGTTTGCTGTTCAAAAGAGAGTTACCCCGAGCTAACCCTAGGGTTAGCGTTAGGGTTAACCCTAGGGTTAGAGTTGGGGTTAAACATAGTCTCGGTAGCCGAGTGGTCTCCGTACTCTTTTGCCAACCTGGAGGTCCCGGGTTCGATTCCCAGGTAAGGTACTGGATTTTTTTTGATTTTTTTCAAGTCCGGCACTGTCTTGTCTATCATTTCGTGACAGAAAAATAATTTTATCAACATTGGACGAGGCCGTGCATAGCTAACCCTAATTTACTTTCCTCCACTAGACTTGTTAGGCCATTAGCAAGTAGGAGTAACTTCAAACTGGCCCATTTAACTGACTAAAACATTTTTTGTCTGCACCAAATCGTGTTGGGCAGATGCGCAGCGATGTGCTCTTTCTTTTCATATGCAAAAGTCCTATATTGGAGCAATCTTTATGCCTTTCCTGAGCTAACCCTAGTTTGCTGTTCAAAAGAGAGTTACCCCGAGCTAACCCTAGGGTTAGCGTTAGGGTTAACCCTAGGGTTAGAGTTGGGGTTAAACATAGTCTCGGTAGTCGAGTGGTCTCCGTACTCTTTTGCCGACCTGGAGGTCCCGGGTTCGATTCCCAGGTAAGGTACTGGAATTTTTTTTATTTTTTTCAAGTCCGGCACTGTCTTGTCTATCATTTCGTGACAGAAAAATAATTTTATCAACATTGGACGAGGCTGTGCATAGCTAACCCTAATTTACTTTCCTCCACTAGACTTGTTAGGCCATTAGCAAGTAGGAGTAACTTCAAACTGGCCCATTTAACTGACTAAAACATTTTTTGTCTGCACCAAATCGTGTTGGGCAGATGCGCAGCGATGTGCTCTTTCTTTTCATATGCAAAAGTCCTATATTGGAGCAATCTTTATGCCTTTCCTGAGCTAACCCTAGTTTGCTGTTCAAAAGAGAGTTACCCCGAGCTAACCCTAGGGTTAGCGTTAGGGTTAACCCTAGGGTTAGAGTTGGGGTTAAACATAGTCTCGGTAGCCGAGTGGTCTCCGTACTCTTTTGCCAACCTGGAGGTCCCGGGTTCGATTCCCAGGTAAGGTACTGGAATTTTTTTTTTTTTTTTCAAGTCCGGCACTGTCTTGTCTATCATTTCGTGACAGAAAAATAATTTTATCAACATTGGACGAGGCTGTGCATAGCTAACCCTAATTTACTTTCCTCCACTAGACTTGTTAGGCCATTAGCAAGTAGGAGTAACTTCAAACTGGCCCATTTAACTGACTAAAACATTTTTTGTCTGCACCAAATCGTGTTGGGCAGATGCGCAGCGATGTTCTCTTTCTTTTCATATGCAAAAGTCCTATATTGGAGCAATCTTTATGCCTTTCCTGAGCTAACCCTAGTTTGCTGTTCAAAAGAGAGTTACCCCGAGCTAACCCTAGGGTTAGCGTTAGGGTTAACCCTAGGGTTAGAGTTGGGGTTAAACATAGTCTCGGTAGCCGAGTGGTCTCCGTACTCTTTTGCCAACCTGGAGGTCCCGGGTTCGATTCCCAGGTAAGGTACTGGAATTTTTTTTATTTTTTTCAAGTCCGGCACTGTCTTGTCTATCATTTCGTGACAGAAAAATAATTTTATCAACATTGGACGAGGCTGTGCATAGCTAACCCTAATTTACTTTCCTCCACTAGACTTGTTAGGCCATTAGCAAGTAGGAGTAACTTCAAACTGGCCCATTTAACTGACTAAAACATTTTTTGTCTGCACCAAATCGTGTTGGGCAGATGCGCAGCGATGTGCTCTTTCTTTTCATATGCAAAAGTCCTATATTGGAGCAATCTTTATGCCTTTCCTGAGCTAACCCTAGTTTGCTGTTCAAAAGAGAGTTACCCCGAGCTAACCCTAGGGTTAGCGTTAGGGTTAACCCTAGGGTTAGAGTTGGGGTTAAACATAGTCTCGGTAGCCGAGTGGTCTCCGTACTCTTTTGCCGTCTGGCTTGTGATTTCATAGTGAACGGTCGTATGGACGTGAGCTCTGAAGTGAACTGAAGCGTGACAAAACTTTCTTGATTCAGTAATTTATGTGTTCTGTTTCGAAAATTTGTAAATAGTTTGTTGTGTATATACAGTTAACAGTAGGGGCCTTGGGCCCCTATATCTACATCCTACACTCTACCCCGCATAGGATAGCGGTGGTATTCATCTGGATTATTAATGGCGACGACAACGAAGATGTCGAAACGCTACAGGAAGGAGTGTACCGTGAAGGTAAATGTTATTGATATCCAAAAGATTAGAATAGAAGATTTTATTCAAGCTGTCGAAGATAATTTAGGGGAGGGGGTATGCTTTGCCTGCGTTCCTCGTTATCCTAGTATTCTAGAGGTTACTGTTGATTGCATTGAAAATGCAAATAAACTGTGTGAAGAAGGTCTGAAAGTAGGAGAAATTGACTATGAAGTTGAAATAAGCTTTACACCCTATATGGTTGTTTCTATATACAATTTGCCCTCCCATGTTGATGATGATAAAATTGTTGGAACGTTAGAGAGTTATGAAGTTGAAATTGTGGGTCCAGTTGTCAGACATTATTATAAGAAGTATCCAAACGTTGCTGATGGAACTAGGCACGTGAAATGCAAATTCCCCCCACTGTTAAAGTCCCTCCCTTGGGTTATGAATTTCGATATCCCAGAGTGTACCCAAAAGTTCCGAGTACAGCATAATAATCAATCAAAAGTTTGTTTTAAATGTTTGATGGATGATCACGAAAAGAAAGATTGTCCGAAAATTCAATGCAGAAAATGTAAAAAATATGGTCATATGGCGTTCAAGTGTACGGAAAAAAAGTGTGGAAAATGTTTGAAGGTGGAAACACATTGTGAATGTGAAATTGAACAATTTTATGATACTAGCGATAATCAAGATGATAATTCAGGTGACCAAATCACAACTGACACTTTAAAACGCGATCATAGTTCAGATAGTGAGACTATTCAAAGTAAAAAACCGAAAGAAAATGATAACGAAGGGATCGATAGTGAACTGTATGTGAGCATGAGCGAAAACGACAATCAATCACCTAGTGAATCTACTCGAGTGGAGCAAACTGATATGACCTCAGATGTCATAGAAAACATAGGAGACTTGTCAAGTATAAGTTTCCAAGTTCACAAAAAGGATGGCAAATTGTCCCGTACACCTGTCCCCATTCCCCGGAAGCCCCCATCCCCTACCCAGTTAAAACAAATTAAAACCAGAAGTAACACTAAGGCACAGGAAAGGCATTCACAATTCCCGGTGATATATCCCCCGTCTAAACGTTAAACAATATACTATATAGAACTATAAAACAATCAGTGGTTATGTCCCCTTATCCTAATTTAACTCTTTTACTCATTATCATGGTTAAGATAACCACATGGAATGTTCATGGTCTTAGAGACCCCCAAAAGATGGAAAGAGTTATTTCTTATATTACGGAAAGCAATAGTGATATCGTGTGCCTACAAGAAACCTTTTGGGATGAAAAGTCCGTTGCACAAGCGAAAAAATACTGGGACGGACCAATCTACTACAGCAATTTTCTAAATAATAGTAGAGGCGTAGCAGTGTTGTGTAGAAACAATCTTAAAAACTCCATAGTGAACAATTCCCACGATACAGATGGAAGAATAGTTCGAGTGGACTTCAATCTTGACAATTGTGACTTCAACGTTCTTAGCATTTATGCCCCCAATATCCCAGATAGACGTATTACCTTTTTGAATGACATGGCTTGCTTACTAACCCCATCTTCGTTTGTCTGTGGTGATTTTAACGAAATATTAGACCCTTATTTAGATAGAGTAACAGATATGTACTTTTGTAAACGTAGCAGTATTGAATTTAAGAATTTTATTCTAAACAACAATCTTTGTGATATATTTAGATATAGATACCCGGACAAAAAACAGTTCACCCGAAAAGGTTACGTAAATGGAATCCTTAAAGGGAGTCGTCTTGATTATATTTTAACTCCCAGATCCTTTATTTCTAATGTTTTTAATGTTTACATCTCTCATACTCTTATTTCAGATCATAATCCTGTTTTTACTTTAGTCGATTTTAGTGAGTGTGAGAGAGGGCCAGGTATCTACATTTTTAATAATAAGCTTTTATGTGATAAAGATTTTACAGCAATGATTACCAACCTTATTAAAGTAGAGAGAAAAAGTCCCTTGTATTCCTCAGAAATTCTAACATGGTGGGACAATTTAAAATATAAAGTTAAAAACTTGGCACAGAGATATTCAAAAAACTTGAAAAAATTAGAGCGTGAGAAAATCTGGTCATTACAAAATAAACTTACTAGGGAATACAAGAGACTTTCGACCTCCAAATCACAAGATTTAACTCTTATAAAAAGTCTAGAAATAGAACTTAAGCAATATGAAGACGATCTATGTAATGGTGCCATTATCAGAAGCAAGTTCAGATATGCTACTGAAAGCGACAGAAACACTGCTTTCTTTCTGTCATTAGAAAAGCAACGCCAAAATTCAAATGTAATCAAAGAGTTAATTAATCCCTCGGGTAATATTTTAAATCATACGAATGACATTATCTACGAGTGTGGCGACTTCTATGGTAAGCTATACACCCCAGAATCCCCTGATAATCCCCAGGATATCAAAAATGTTTGTAGTGTCATATCATCTACAATTTCTACAACTGACAAAGAATTCTGTGATTTACCCATTTCTATGCAAGAACTGCAAAAAGTTGTTAAAAGCATGAACCGAGGTAAGAGTCCTGGATTAGACGGACTAACCGCCGAATTTTATATTCATTTTTGGGACCAATTAGCTCCATTATATTTAGATGTTTTAAATTATATTTTTAAGAATTGTATTTTAACCAGATCAATGAGAAAAGGAGTAATAGTTTTAGTGTACAAAGATAAAGGTAGTAAATTAAATCTTAAAAATTTTAGACCTATCTCCCTTTTGCAATGTGATCTAAAGATTTTATCTCGAGTTTTATCCTTCAGACTTAGATCGGTCTTAGAAACTATTATCTCCCCTGAACAGAGTTGTGCTGTACCCGGTCGAAGTATTTTAGAAAATGTTGCAGGTATTCGCGACATAATTGATTATGCCAATAAAGAGGACATAGATGGATGGATCTGCCAAATCGACGGAGATAAGGCTTTTGACAGAATCTCGTTTGAATACCTGCAACAGGTTCTGAAATACTTCGGCTTTGGGGATGTTTTTAGAAAATGGATAAAGATACTTTATACTGATATTAAGAGTACGGTCAAAGTGAATGGTCACCTATCTCCTTATTTCCCAATTAGGCGATCAGTACGACAAGGATGCCCTCTGTCGGCTATGCTATATGTTCTAGGATCTGAACCTTTGAATTTACTTATTAAGCAGTCTCCGGCTCGTGGCATACAAATTAAGCACAGTGAAGTCCAATCTCTAATATTCCAACATGCGGACGACACCACCCTGTCTCTTGCTGATCTTGAATCAGTCAACATAGTTTTTGACACCTTAGATCAATATTGTAAAGCGTCAGGAGCTAAGATAAATGTAGCTAAATCCAAAATAATGCCTATAGGATCAGCACTAAATTTACCATTAGAAATAAACTTGCCATTAAATGTAGTAAATGATGTAATTTTAATTCTAGGTATTTATTTTGGAAATAATGTTAATGAATGCCTTAATAAGAACTGGTATTGTAAACTAGATAGTGCAAAAAATATTCTCAATTTTTGGAGAAAACGACAATTAACTTTAATGGGTAAAATAACAGTAATTAACTCTCTTATTGTGTCAAAATTCAATTACACTATGTCAATTATACCTATGCCAGACACCATACAGCATCAGCTTAAATCGCTAATTACTAAGTTTATATGGAATAATAAACCACCTCTTATCAGATATGATGTGATGACATCTAATAAAGTAAATGGCGGTATGGGTCTAGTTGACATAAGGTTAAAGGGTCAATCACTTATTTTAAAGTGGCTTAAGCTGTATTTTAACCCTGATATTAATAGTTTGTGGAAACACACTATGACATATTTTTTAAATACATATGGTGCATTAGACTTAGATAAGGATATTTTTAAAATTCATTATAATTTTAAGCTTTTAGATATTTTAACTCCATTTTATAAAGCATTACTATTAGCATGGGATAACTTATGTAAAGGTGTCAGACCTGAACCTACCACTTTAAATGACGTAGCTATCCAACCCATCTTTAATAATGCTTTTTTAAATCAAAATAATTGTATTTTAGATTATAAATATTTTATAAAATGTGATATTTTAAAATTTTATGATATCTTATATTATGTTATACCTGGATTTCTTAAAGATCATTCTATTATTGATATGATTGAAGAGAAATATGACGATTTTAACTCTGTAAAAATTATCAAAACATACGAATCCATCAAAATGTCAGTACCACCTAATTGGCTTGAAATAATTAACAACTCTTCCTTCATTGTACATCCTGGTATTAATAAAGCCTTACTTGATGGAAATGAAGTAGATTTTGACCAGTTAACTTCCAAATTCTGTTATCAAATACTAATTAAAAATAAAGATGTAGTACCAGCTTGTGTAAAATTTTGGCAAGAAGCGAATTTGGAAGTTGACTGGCCAAAAACATGGAATAACATAAGTAAAATTTATAAAACACCCAAGATGATAGATTTGGATTTTAAAATTGCTCATAATGTCATATGGACTAAAGCAAAACTATTCAAAATAAATAAAGTAGAAGATGATCTATGTCCTGTATGCAAAGATGAGCCAGAATCAATTTTACATATGTTTTATGAATGCTTAGATTTAAGTATTTTTATCCGTCTTATTGAAGAAGTTTTATCTGATATTTTACCTTTTAAATGTACACAAAGTGATTTTAAATGTTATTTATTATTCGGTATGCAAACCGTACATAAACATATCCCTCTTGAGCTTTCAAATGTTATTTTAACGTGTGCAAGACAAGCCATATTTATAAATAGATATGCACACCTGGATAATCCAACTTGTAATATAGATTTAGTTTTATTATATAAAAATATCTTAGCTCAAGCTCTAATTTATCTTAGAAATTTATATAGTAGGAAAGATTTTATAGAAAAATTTATTTTACCCTCCTGTTTTTTTAATATTCAATTAGATAACAAAATTAATATAGAGTTTAGATAAGTTTATTTTTTATGTACGTATAAATTTTAATTTTTATATAGTTTAAGACGAAACACTCTAGTAAACGCACTAGAGAAAATTTTAAATGTATATATATCCCTTAAAAACTAACATCTAAAATGAACTTTTGAATTTCGATTTCGATCAAAAGTTCTGAAAAGAGATGTTAATTTTGTATATCTTTTTAAAACCTGTAAATGTAAATTCACTGTGATATTTTAACATATTTATGTAAATTATTGTTTAATAAATTATTACAAGATAAAAAAAAAAAATCCGTACTCTTTTGCCAACCTGGAGGTCCCGGGTTCGATTCCCAGGTAAGGTACTGGAATTTTTTATATTTTTTTCAAGTCCGGCACTGTCTTGTCTATCATTTCGTGACAGAAAAATAATTTTATCAACATTGGACGAGGCTGTGCATAGCTAACCCTAATTTACTTTCCTCCACTAGACTTGTTAGGCCATTAGCAAGTAGGAGTAACTTCAAACTGGCCCATTTAACTGACTAAAACATTTTTTGTCTGCACCAAATCGTGTTGGGCAGATGCGCAGCGATGTGCTCTTTCTTTTCATATGCAAAAGTCCTATATTGGAGCAATCTTTATGCCTTTCCTGAGCTAACCCTAGTTTGCTGTTCAAAAGAGAGTTACCCCGAGCTAACCCTAGGGTTAGCGTTAGGGTTAACCCTAGGGTTAGAGTTGGGGTTAAACATAGTCTCGGTAGCCGAGTGGTCTCCGTACTCTTTTGCCAACCTGGAGGTCCCGGGTTCGATTCCCAGGTAAGGTACTGGATTTTTTTTGATTTTTTTCAAGTCCGGCACTATCTTGTCTATCATTTCGTGACAGAAAAATAATTTTATCAACATTGGACGAGGCCGTGCATAGCTAACCCTAATTTACTTTCCTCCACTAGACTTGTTAGGCCATTAGCAAGTAGGAGTAACTTCAAACTGGCCCATTTAACTGACTAAAACATTTTTTGTCTGCACCAAATCGTGTTGGGCAGATGCGCAGCGATGTGCTCTTTCTTTTCATATGCAAAAGTCCTATATTGGAGCAATCTTTATGCCTTTCCTGAGCTAACCCTAGTTTGCTGTTCAAAAGAGAGTTACCCCGAGCTAACCCTAGGGTTAGCGTTAGGGTTAACCCTAGGGTTAGAGTTGGGGTTAAACATAGTCTCGGTAGCCGAGTGGTCTCCGTACTCTTTTGCCAACCTGGAGGTCCCGGGTTCGATTCCCAGGTAAGGTACTGGAATTTTTTATATTTTTTTCAAGTCCGGCACTGTCTTGTCTATCATTTCGTGACAGAAAAATAATTTTATCAACATTGGACGAGGCTGTGCATAGCTAACCCTAATTTACTTTCCTCCACTAGACTTGTTAGGCCATTAGCAAGTAGGAGTAACTTCAAACTGGCCCATTTAACTGACTAAAACATTTTTTGTCTGCACCAAATCGTGTTGGGCAGATGCGCAGCGATGTGCTCTTTCTTTTCATATGCAAAAGTCCTATATTGGAGCAATCTTTATGCCTTTCCTGAGCTAACCCTAGTTTGCTGTTCAAAAGAGAGTTACCCCGAGCTAACCCTAGGGTTAGCGTTAGGGTTAACCCTAGGGTTAGAGTTGGGGTTAAACATAGTCTCGGTAGCCGAGTGGTCTCCGTACTCTTTTGCCAACCTGGAGGTCCCGGGTTCGATTCCCAGGTAAGGTACTGGATTTTTTTTGATTTTTTTCAAGTCCGGCACTGTCTTGTCTATCATTTCGTGACAGAAAAATAATTTTATCAACATTGGACGAGGCCGTGCATAGCTAACCCTAATTTACTTTCCTCCACTAGACTTGTTAGGCCATTAGCAAGTAGGAGTAACTTCAAACTGGCCCATTTAACTGACTAAAACATTTTTTGTCTGCACCAAATCGTGTTGGGCAGATGCGCAGCGATGTGCTCTTTCTTTTCATATGCAAAAGTCCTATATTGGAGCAATCTTTATGCCTTTCCTGAGCTAACCCTAGTTTGCTGTTCAAAAGAGAGTTACCCCGAGCTAACCCTAGGGTTAGCGTTAGGGTTAACCCTAGGGTTAGAGTTGGGGTTAAACATAGTCTCGGTAGCCGAGTGGTCTCCGTACTCTTTTGCCGACCTGGAGGTCCCGGGTTCGATTCCCAGGTAAGGTACTGGAATTTTTTTTATTTTTTTCAAGTCCGGCACTGTCTTGTCTATCATTTCGTGACAGAAAAATAATTTTATCAACATTGGACGAGGCTGTGCATAGCTAACCCTAATTTACTTTCCTCCACTAGACTTGTTAGGCCATTAGCAAGTAGGAGTAACTTCAAACTGGCCCATTTAACTGACTAAAACATTTTTTGTCTGCACCAAATCGTGTTGGGCAGATGCGCAGCGATGTGCTCTTTCTTTTCATATGCAAAAGTCCTATATTGGAGCAATCTTTATGCCTTTCCTGAGCTAACCCTAGTTTGCTGTTCAAAAGAGAGTTACCCCGAGCTAACCCTAGGGTTAGCGTTAGGGTTAACCCTAGGGTTAGAGTTGGGGTTAAACATAGTCTCGGTAGCCGAGTGGTCTCCGTACTCTTTTGCCAACCTGGAGGTCCCGGGTTCGATTCCCAGGTAAGGTACTGGAATTTTTTTTTTTTTTTCAAGTCCGGCACTGTCTTGTCTATCATTTCGTGACAGAAAAATAATTTTATCAACATTGGACGAGGCTGTGCATAGCTAACCCTAATTTACTTTCCTCCACTAGACTTGTTAGGCCATTAGCAAGTAGGAGTAACTTCAAACTGGCCCATTTAACTGACTAAAACATTTTTTGTCTGCACCAAATCGTGTTGGGCAGATGCGCAGCGATGTTCTCTTTCTTTTCATATGCAAAAGTCCTATATTGGAGCAATCTTTATGCCTTTCCTGAGCTAACCCTAGTTTGCTGTTCAAAAGAGAGTTACCCCGAGCTAACCCTAGGGTTAGCGTTAGGGTTAACCCTAGGGTTAGAGTTGGGGTTAAACATAGTCTCGGTAGCCGAGTGGTCTCCGTACTCTTTTGCCAACCTGGAGGTCCCGGGTTCGATTCCCAGGTAAGGTACTGGAATTTTTTTTATTTTTTTCAAGTCCGGCACTGTCTTGTCTATCATTTCGTGACAGAAAAATAATTTTATCAACATTGGACGAGGCTGTGCATAGCTAACCCTAATTTACTTTCCTCCACTAGACTTGTTAGGCCATTAGCAAGTAGGAGTAACTTCAAACTGGCCCATTTAACTGACTAAAACATTTTTTGTCTGCACCAAATCGTGTTGGGCAGATGCGCAGCGATGTGCTCTTTCTTTTCATATGCAAAAGTCCTATATTGGAGCAATCTTTATGCCTTTCCTGAGCTAACCCTAGTTTGCTGTTCAAAAGAGAGTTACCCCGAGCTAACCCTAGGGTTAGCGTTAGGGTTAACCCTAGGGTTAGAGTTGGGGTTAAACATAGTCTCGGTAGCCGAGTGGTCTCCGTACTCTTTTGCCAACCTGGAGGTCCCGGGTTCGATTCCCAGGTAAGGTACTGGAATTTTTTATATTTTTTTCAAGTCCGGCACTGTCTTGTCTATCATTTCGTGACAGAAAAATAATTTTATCAACATTGGACGAGGCTGTGCATAGCTAACCCTAATTTACTTTCCTCCACTAGACTTGTTAGGCCATTAGCAAGTAGGAGTAACTTCAAACTGGCCCATTTAACTGACTAAAACATTTTTTGTCTGCACCAAATCGTGTTGGGCAGATGCGCAGCGATGTGCTCTTTCTTTTCATATGCAAAAGTCCTATATTGGAGCAATCTTTATGCCTTTCCTGAGCTAACCCTAGTTTGCTGTTCAAAAGAGAGTTACCCCGAGCTAACCCTAGGGTTAGCGTTAGGGTTAACCCTAGGGTTAGAGTTGGGGTTAAACATAGTCTCGGTAGCCGAGTGGTCTCCGTACTCTTTTGCCAACCTGGAGGTCCCGGGTTCGATTCCCAGGTAAGGTACTGGATTTTTTTTGATTTTTTTCAAGTCCGGCACTGTCTTGTCTATCATTTCGTGACAGAAAAATAATTTTATCAACATTGGACGAGGCCGTGCATAGCTAACCCTAATTTACTTTCCTCCACTAGACTTGTTAGGCCATTAGCAAGTAGGAGTAACTTCAAACTGGCCCATTTAACTGACTAAAACATTTTTTGTCTGCACCAAATCGTGTTGGGCAGATGCGCAGCGATGTGCTCTTTCTTTTCATATGCAAAAGTCCTATATTGGAGCAATCTTTATGCCTTTCCTGAGCTAACCCTAGTTTGCTGTTCAAAAGAGAGTTACCCCGAGCTAACCCTAGGGTTAGCGTTAGGGTTAACCCTAGGGTTAGAGTTGGGGTTAAACATAGTCTCGGTAGCCGAGTGGTCTCCGTACTCTTTTGCCGACCTGGAGGTCCCGGGTTCGATTCCCAGGTAAGGTACTGGAATTTTTTTTATTTTTTTCAAGTCCGGCACTGTCTTGTCTATCATTTCGTGACAGAAAAATAATTTTATCAACATTGGACGAGGCTGTGCATAGCTAACCCTAATTTACTTTCCTCCACTAGACTTGTTAGGCCATTAGCAAGTAGGAGTAACTTCAAACTGGCCCATTTAACTGACTAAAACATTTTTTGTCTGCACCAAATCGTGTTGGGCAGATGCGCAGCGATGTGCTCTTTCTTTTCATATGCAAAAGTCCTATATTGGAGCAATCTTTATGCCTTTCCTGAGCTAACCCTAGTTTGCTGTTCAATAGAGAGTTACCCCGAGCTAACCCTAGGGTTAGCGTTAGGGTTAACCCTAGGGTTAGAGTTGGGGTTAAACATAGTCTCGGTAGCCGAGTGGTCTCCGTACTCTTTTGCCAACCTGGAGGTCCCGGGTTCGATTCCCAGGTAAGGTACTGGAATTTTTTTTATTTTGTTCAAGTCCGGCACTGTCTTGTCTATCATTTCGTGACAGAAAAATAATTTTATCAACATTGGACGAGGCTGTGCATAGCTAACCCTAATTTACTTTCCTCCACTAGACTTGTTAGGCCATTAGCAAGTAGGAGTAACTTCAAACTGGCCCATTTAACTGACTAAAACATTTTTTGTCTGCACCAAATCGTGTTGGGCAGATGCGCAGCGATGTGCTCTTTCTTTTCATATGCAAAAGTCCTATATTGGAGCAATCTTTATGCCTTTCCTGAGCTAACCCTAGTTTGCTGTTCAAAAGAGAGTTACCCCGAGCTAACCCTAGGGTTAGCGTTAGGGTTAACCCTAGGGTTAGAGTTGGGGTTAAACATAGTCTCGGTAGCCGAGTGGTCTCCGTACTCTTTTGCCAACCTGGAGGTCCCGGGTTCGATTCCCAGGTAAGGTACTGGAATTTTTTTTTTTTTTTTCAAGTCCGGCACTGTCTTGTCTATCATTTCGTGACAGAAAAATAATTTTATCAACATTGGACGAGGGTGTGCATAGCTAACCCTAATTTACTTTCCTCCACTAGACTTGTTAGGCCATTAGCAAGTAGGAGTAACTTCAAACTGGCCCATTTAACTGACTAAAACATTTTTTGTCTGCACCAAATCGTGTTGGGCAGATGCGCAGCGATGTGCTCTTTCTTTTCATATGCAAAAGTCCTATATTGGAGCAATCTTTATGCCTTTCCTGAGCTAACCCTAGTTTGCTGTTCAAAAGAGAGTTACCCCGAGCTAACCCTAGGGTTAGCGTTAGGGTTAACCCTAGGGTTAGAGTTGGGGTTGAACATAGTCTCGGTAGCCGAGTGGTCTCCGTACTCTTTTGCCAACCTGGAGGTCCCGGGTTCGATTCCCAGGTAAGGTACTGGAATTTTTTTTATTTTGTTCAAGTCCGGCACTGTCTTGTCTATCATTTCGTGACAGAAAAATAATTTTATCAACATTGGACGAGGCTGTGCATAGCTAACCCTAATTTACTTTCCTCCACTAGACTTGTTAGGCCATTAGCAAGTAGGAGTAACTTCAAACTGGCCCATTTAACTGACTAAAACATTTTTTGTCTGCACCAAATCGTGTTGGGCAGATGCGCAGCGATGTGCTCTTTCTTTTCATATGCAAAAGTCCTATATTGGAGCAATCTTTATGCCTTTCCTGAGCTAACCCTAGTTTGCTGTTCAAAAGAGAGTTACCCCGAGCTAACCCTAGGGTTAGCGTTAGGGTTAACCCTAGGGTTAGAGTTGGGGTTAAACATAGTCTCGGTAGCCGAGTGGTCTCCGTACTCTTTTGCCAACCTGGAGGTCCCGGGTTCGATTCCCAGGTAAGGTACTGGAATTTTTTTTATTTTGTTCAAGTCCGGCACTGTCTTGTCTATCATTTCGTGACAGAAAAATAATTTTATCAACATTGGACGAGTCTGTGCATAGCTAACCCTAATTTACTTTCCTCCACTAGACTTGTTAGGCCATTAGCAAGTAGGAGTAACTTCAAACTGGCCCATTTAACTGACTAAAACATTTTTTGTCTGCACCAAATCGTGTTGGGCAGATGCGCAGCGATGTGCTCTTTCTTTTCATATGCAAAAGTCCTATATTGGAGCAATCTTTATGCCTTTCCTGAGCTAACCCTAGTTTGCTGTTCAAAAGAGAGTTACCCCGAGCTAACCCTAGGGTTAGCGTTAGGGTTAACCCTAGGGTTAGAGTTGGGGTTAAACATAGTCTCGGTAGCCGAGTGGTCTCCGTACTCTTTTGCCAACCTGGAGGTCCCGGGTTCGATTCCCAGGTAAGGTACTGGAATTTTTTTTTTTTTTTCAAGTCCGGCACTGTCTTGTCTATCATTTCGTGACAGAAAAATAATTTTATCAACATTGGACGAGGCTGTGCATAGCTAACCCTAATTTACTTTCCTCCACTAGACTTGTTAGGCCATTAGCAAGTAGGAGTAACTTCAAACTGGCCCATTTAACTGACTAAAACATTTTTTGTCTGCACCAAATCGTGTTGGGCAGATGCGCAGCGATGTGCTCTTTCTTTTCATATGCAAAAGTCCTATATTGGAGCAATCTTTATGCCTTTCCTGAGCTAACCCTAGTTTGCTGTTCAAAAGAGAGTTACCCCGAGCTAACCCTAGGGTTAGCGTTAGGGTTAACCCTAGGGTTAGAGTTGGGGTTAAACATAGTCTCGGTAGCCGAGTGGTCTCCGTACTATTTTGCCAACCTGGAGGTCCCGGGTTCGATTCCCAGGTAAGGTACTGGAATTTTTTTTATTTTTTTCAAGTCCGGCACTGTCTTGTCTATCATTTCGTGACAGAAAAATAATTTTATCAACATTGGACGAGGCTGTGCATAGCTAACCCTAATTTACTTTCCTCCACTAGACTTGTTAGGCCATTAGCAAGTAGGAGTAACTTCAAACTGGCCCATTTAACTGACTAAAACATTTTTTGTCTGCACCAAATCGTGTTGGGCAGATGCGCAGCGATGTGCTCTTTCTTTTCATATGCAAAAGTCCTATATTGGAGCAATCTTTATGCCTTTCCTGAGCTAACCCTAGTTTGCTGTTCAAAAGAGAGTTACCCCGAGCTAACCCTAGGGTTAGCGTTAGGGTTAACCCTAGGGTTAGAGTTGGGGTTAAACATAGTCTCGGTAGCCGAGTGGTCTCCGTACTCTTTTGCCAACCTGGAGGTCCCGGGTTCGATTCCCAGGTAAGGTACTGGAATTTTTTATATTTTTTTCAAGTCCGGCACTGTCTTGTCTATCATTTCGTGACAGAAAAATAATTTTATCAACATTGGACGAGGCTGTGCATAGCTAACCCTAATTTACTTTCCTCCACTAGACTTGTTAGGCCATTAGCAAGTAGGAGTAACTTCAAACTGGCCCATTTAACTGACTAAAACATTTTTTGTCTGCACCAAATCGTGTTGGGCAGATGCGCAGCGATGTGCTCTTTCTTTTCATATGCAAAAGTCCTATATTGGAGCAATCTTTATGCCTTTCCTGAGCTAACCCTAGTTTGCTGTTCAAAAGAGAGTTACCCCGAGCTAACCCTAGGGTTAGCGTTAGGGTTAACCCTAGGGTTAGAGTTGGGGTTAAACATAGTCTCGGTAGCCGAGTGGTCTCCGTACTCTTTTGCCAACCTGGAGGTCCCGGGTTCGATTCCCAGGTAAGGTACTGGATTTTTTTTGATTTTTTTCAAGTCCGGCACTGTCTTGTCTATCATTTCGTGACAGAAAAATAATTTTATCAACATTGGACGAGGCCGTGCATAGCTAACCCTAATTTACTTTCCTCCACTAGACTTGTTAGGCCATTAGCAAGTAGGAGTAACTTCAAACTGGCCCATTTAACTGACTAAAACATTTTTTGTCTGCACCAAATCGTGTTGGGCAGATGCGCAGCGATGTGCTCTTTCTTTTCATATGCAAAAGTCCTATATTGGAGCAATCTTTATGCCTTTCCTGAGCTAACCCTAGTTTGCTGTTCAAAAGAGAGTTACCCCGAGCTAACCCTAGGGTTAGCGTTAGGGTTAACCCTAGGGTTAGAGTTGGGGTTAAACATAGTCTCGGTAGCCGAGTGGTCTCCGTACTCTTTTGCCAACCTGGAGGTCCCGGGTTCGATTCCCAGGTAAGGTACTGGAATTTTTTTTTTTTTTTTCAAGTCCGGCACTGTCTTGTCTATCATTTCGTGACAGAAAAATAATTTTATCAACATTGGACGAGGGTGTGCATAGCTAACCCTAATTTACTTTCCTCCACTAGACTTGTTAGGCCATTAGCAAGTAGGAGTAACTTCAAACTGGCCCATTTAACTGACTAAAACATTTTTTGTCTGCACCAAATCGTGTTGGGCAGATGCGCAGCGATGTGCTCTTTCTTTTCATATGCAAAAGTCCTATATTGGAGCAATCTTTATGCCTTTCCTGAGCTAACCCTAGTTTGCTGTTCAAAAGAGAGTTACCCCGAGCTAACCCTAGGGTTAGCGTTAGGGTTAACCCTAGGGTTAGAGTTGGGGTTAAACATAGTCTCGGTAGCCGAGTGGTCTCCGTACTCTTTTGCCAACCTGGAGGTCCCGGGTTCGATTCCCAGGTAAGGTACTGGAATTTTTTTTATTTTGTTCAAGTCCGGCACTGTCTTGTCTATCATTTCGTGACAGAAAAATAATTTTATCAACATTGGACGAGGCTGTGCATAGCTAACCCTAATTTACTTTCCTCCACTAGACTTGTTAGGCCATTAGCAAGTAGGAGTAACTTCAAACTGGCCCATTTAACTGACTAAAACATTTTTTGTCTGCACCAAATCGTGTTGGGCAGATGCGCAGCGATGTGCTCTTTCTTTTCATATGCAAAAGTCCTATATTGGAGCAATCTTTATGCCTTTCCTGAGCTAACCCTAGTTTGCTGTTCAAAAGAGAGTTACCCCGAGCTAACCCTAGGGTTAGCGTTAGGGTTAACCCTAGGGTTAGAGTTGGGGTTAAACATAGTCTCGGTAGCCGAGTGGTCTCCGTACTCTTTTGCCAACCTGGAGGTCCCGGGTTCGATTCCCAGGTAAGGTACTGGAATTTTTTTTATTTTGTTCAAGTCCGGCACTGTCTTGTCTATCATTTCGTGACAGAAAAATAATTTTATCAACATTGGACGAGGCTGTGCATAGCTAACCCTAATTTACTTTCCTCCACTAGACTTGTTAGGCCATTAGCAAGTAGGAGTAACTTCAAACTGGCCCATTTAACTGACTAAAACATTTTTTGTCTGCACCAAATCGTGTTGGGCAGATGCGCAGCGATGTGCTCTTTCTTTTCATATGCAAAAGTCCTATATTGGAGCAATCTTTATGCCTTTCCTGAGCTAACCCTAGTTTGCTGTTCAAAAGAGAGTTACCCCGAGCTAACCCTAGGGTTAGCGTTAGGGTTAACCCTAGGGTTAGAGTTGGGGTTAAACATAGTCTCGGTAGCCGAGTGGTCTCCGTACTCTTTTGCCAACCTGGAGGTCCCGGGTTCGATTCCCAGGTAAGGTACTGGAATTTTTTTTTTTTTTTCAAGTCCGGCACTGTCTTGTCTATCATTTCGTGACAGAAAAATAATTTTATCAACATTGGACGAGGCTGTGCATAGCTAACCCTAATTTACTTTCCTCCACTAGACTTGTTAGGCCATTAGCAAGTAGGAGTAACTTCAAACTGGCCCATTTAACTGACTAAAACATTTTTTGTCTGCACCAAATCGTGTTGGGCAGATGCGCAGCGATGTGCTCTTTCTTTTCATATGCAAAAGTCCTATATTGGAGCAATCTTTATGCCTTTCCTGAGCTAACCCTAGTTTGCTGTTCAAAAGAGAGTTACCCCGAGCTAACCCTAGGGTTAGCGTTAGGGTTAACCCTAGGGTTAGAGTTGGGGTTAAACATAGTCTCGGTAGCCGAGTGGTCTCCGTACTATTTTGCCAACCTGGAGGTCCCGGGTTCGATTCCCAGGTAAGGTACTGGAATTTTTTTTATTTTTTTCAAGTCCGGCACTGTCTTGTCTATCATTTCGTGACAGAAAAATAATTTTATCAACATTGGACGAGGCTGTGCATAGCTAACCCTAATTTACTTTCCTCCACTAGACTTGTTAGGCCATTAGCAAGTAGGAGTAACTTCAAACTGGCCCATTTAACTCACTAAAACATTTTTTGTCTGCACCAAATCGTGTTGGGCAGATGCGCAGCGATGTGCTCTTTCTTTTCATATGCAAAAGTCCTATATTGGAGCAATCTTTATGCCTTTCCTGAGCTAACCCTAGTTTGCTGTTCAAAAGAGAGTTACCCCGAGCTAACCCTAGGGTTAGCGTTAGGGTTAACCCTAGGGTTAGAGTTGGGGTTAAACATAGTCTCGGTAGCCGAGTGGTCTCCGTACTCTTTTGCCAACCTGGAGGTCCCGGGTTCGATTCCCAGGTAAGGTACTGGAATTTTTTATATTTTTTTCAAGTCCGGCACTGTCTTGTCTATCATTTCGTGACAGAAAAATAATTTTATCAACATTGGACGAGGGTGTGCATAGCTAACCCTAATTTACTTTCCTCCACTAGACTTGTTAGGCCATTAGCAAGTAGGAGTAACTTCAAACTGGCCCATTTAACTGACTAAAACATTTTTTGTCTGCACCAAATCGTGTTGGGCAGATGCGCAGCGATGTGCTCTTTCTTTTCATATGCAAAAGTCCTATATTGGAGCAATCTTTATGCCTTTCCTGAGCTAACCCTAGTTTGCTGTTCAAAAGAGAGTTACCCCGAGCTAACCCTAGGGTTAGCGTTAGGGTTAACCCTAGGGTTAGAGTTGGGGTTAAACATAGTCTCGGTAGCCGAGTGGTCTCCGTACTCTTTTGCCAACCTGGAGGTCCCGGGTTCGATTCCCAGGTAAGGTACTGGATTTTTTTTGATTTTTTTCAAGTCCGGCACTGTCTTGTCTATCATTTCGTGACAGAAAAATAATTTTATCAACATTGGACGAGGCCGTGCATAGCTAACCCTAATTTACTTTCCTCCACTAGACTTGTTAGGCCATTAGCAAGTAGGAGTAACTTCAAACTGGCCCATTTAACTGACTAAAACATTTTTTGTCTGCACCAAATCGTGTTGGGCAGATGCGCAGCGATGTGCTCTTTCTTTTCATATGCAAAAGTCCTATATTGGAGCAATCTTTATGCCTTTCCTGAGCTAACCCTAGTTTGCTGTTCAAAAGAGAGTTACCCCGAGCTAACCCTAGGGTTAGCGTTAGGGTTAACCCTAGGGTTAGAGTTGGGGTTAAACATAGTCTCGGTAGCCGAGTGGTCTCCGTACTCTTTTGCCGACCTGGAGGTCCCGGGTTCGATTCCCAGGTAAGGTACTGGAATTTTTTTTATTTTTTTCAAGTCCGGCACTGTCTTGTCTATCATTTCGTGACAGAAAAATAATTTTATCAACATTGGACGAGGCTGTGCATAGCTAACCCTAATTTACTTTCCTCCACTAGACTTGTTAGGCCATTAGCAAGTAGGAGTAACTTCAAACTGGCCCATTTAACTGACTAAAACATTTTTTGTCTGCACCAAATCGTGTTGGGCAGATGCGCAGCGATGTGCTCTTTCTTTTCATATGCAAAAGTCCTATATTGGAGCAATCTTTATGCCTTTCCTGAGCTAACCCTAGTTTGCTGTTCAAAAGAGAGTTACCCCGAGCTAACCCTAGGGTTAGCGTTAGGGTTAACCCTAGGGTTAGAGTTGGGGTTAAACATAGTCTCGGTAGCCGAGTGGTCTCCGTACTCTTTTGCCAACCTGGAGGTCCCGGGTTCGATTCCCAGGTAAGGTACTGGAATTTTTTTTATTTTGTTCAAGTCCGGCACTGTCTTGTCTATCATTTCGTGACAGAAAAATAATTTTATCAACATTGGACGAGGCTGTGCATAGCTAACCCTAATTTACTTTCCTCCACTAGACTTGTTAGGCCATTAGCAAGTAGGAGTAACTTCAAACTGGCCCATTTAACTGACTAAAACATTTTTTGTCTGCACCAAATCGTGTTGGGCAGATGCGCAGCGATGTGCTCTTTCTTTTCATATGCAAAAGTCCTATATTGGAGCAATCTTTATGCCTTTCCTGAGCTAACCCTAGTTTGCTGTTCAAAAGAGAGTTACCCCGAGCTAACCCTAGGGTTAGCGTTAGGGTTAACCCTAGGGTTAGAGTTGGGGTTAAACATAGTCTCGGTAGCCGAGTGGTCTCCGTACTCTTTTGCCAACCTGGAGGTCCCGGGTTCGATTCCCAGGTAAGGTACTGGAATTTTTTTTATTTTGTTCAAGTCCGGCACTGTCTTGTCTATCATTTCGTGACAGAAAAATAATTTTATCAACATTGGACGAGGCTGTGCATAGCTAACCCTAATTTACTTTCCTCCACTAGACTTGTTAGGCCATTAGCAAGTAGGAGTAACTTCAAACTGGCCCATTTAACTGACTAAAACATTTTTTGTCTGCACCAAATCGTGTTGGGCAGATGCGCAGCGATGTGCTCTTTCTTTTCATATGCAAAAGTCCTATATTGGAGCAATCTTTATGCCTTTCCTGAGCTAACCCTAGTTTGCTGTTCAAAAGAGAGTTACCCCGAGCTAACCCTAGGGTTAGCGTTAGGGTTAACCCTAGGGTTAGAGTTGGGGTTAAACATAGTCTCGGTAGCCGAGTGGTCTCCGTACTCTTTTGCCAACCTGGAGGTCCCGGGTTCGATTCCCAGGTAAGGTACTGGAATTTTTTTTTTTTTTTCAAGTCCGGCACTGTCTTGTCTATCATTTCGTGACAGAAAAATAATTTTATCAACATTGGACGAGGCTGTGCATAGCTAACCCTAATTTACTTTCCTCCACTAGACTTGTTAGGCCATTAGCAAGTAGGAGTAACTTCAAACTGGCCCATTTAACTGACTAAAACATTTTTTGTCTGCACCAAATCGTGTTGGGCAGATGCGCAGCGATGTGCTCTTTCTTTTCATATGCAAAAGTCCTATATTGGAGCAATCTTTATGCCTTTCCTGAGCTAACCCTAGTTTGCTGTTCAAAAGAGAGTTACCCCGAGCTAACCCTAGGGTTAGCGTTAGGGTTAACCCTAGGGTTAGAGTTGGGGTTAAACATAGTCTCGGTAGCCGAGTGGTCTCCGTACTCTTTTGCCAACCTGGAGGTCCCGGGTTCGATTCCCAGGTAAGGTACTGGAATTTTTTTTATTTTTTTCAAGTCCGGCACTGTCTTGTCTATCATTTCGTGACAGAAAAATAATTTTATCAACATTGGACGAGGCTGTGCATAGCTAACCCTAATTTACTTTCCTCCACTAGACTTGTTAGGCCATTAGCAAGTAGGAGTAACTTCAAACTGGCCCATTTAACTGACTAAAACATTTTTTGTCTGCACCAAATCGTGTTGGGCAGATGCGCAGCGATGTGCTCTTTCTTTTCATATGCAAAAGTCCTATATTGGAGCAATCTTTATGCCTTTCCTGAGCTAACCCTAGTTTGCTGTTCAAAAGAGAGTTACCCCGAGCTAACCCTAGGGTTAGCGTTAGGGTTAACCCTAGGGTTAGAGTTGGGGTTAAACATAGTCTCGGTAGCCGAGTGGTCTCCGTACTCTTTTGCCAACCTGGAGGTCCCGGGTTCGATTCCCAGGTAAGGTACTGGAATTTTTTATATTTTTTTCAAGTCCGGCACTGTCTTGTCTATCATTTCGTGACAGAAAAATAATTTTATCAACATTGGACGAGGCTGTGCATAGCTAACCCTAATTTACTTTCCTCCACTAGACTTGTTAGGCCATTAGCAAGTAGGAGTAACTTCAAACTGGCCCATTTAACTGACTAAAACATTTTTTGTCTGCACCAAATCGTGTTGGGCAGATGCGCAGCGATGTGCTCTTTCTTTTCATATGCAAAAGTCCTATATTGGAGCAATCTTTATGCCTTTCCTGAGCTAACCCTAGTTTGCTGTTCAAAAGAGAGTTACCCCGAGCTAACCCTAGGGTTAGCGTTAGGGTTAACCCTAGGGTTAGAGTTGGGGTTAAACATAGTCTCGGTAGCCGAGTGGTCTCCGTACTCTTTTGCCAACCTGGAGGTCCCGGGTTCGATTCCCAGGTAAGGTACTGGATTTTTTTTGATTTTTTTCAAGTCCGGCACTGTCTTGTCTATCATTTCGTGACAGAAAAATAATTTTATCAACATTGGACGAGGCCGTGCATAGCTAACCCTAATTTACTTTCCTCCACTAGACTTGTTAGGCCATTAGCAAGTAGGAGTAACTTCAAACTGGCCCATTTAACTGACTAAAACATTTTTTGTCTGCACCAAATCGTGTTGGGCAGATGCGCAGCGATGTGCTCTTTCTTTTCATATGCAAAAGTCCTATATTGGAGCAATCTTTATGCCTTTCCTGAGCTAACCCTAGTTTGCTGTTCAAAAGAGAGTTACCCCGAGCTAACCCTAGGGTTAGCGTTAGGGTTAACCCTAGGGTTAGAGTTGGGGTTAAACATAGTCTCGGTAGCCGAGTGGTCTCCGTACTCTTTTGCCGACCTGGAGGTCCCGGGTTCGATTCCCAGGTAAGGTACTGGAATTTTTTTTATTTTTTTCAAGTCCGGCACTGTCTTGTCTATCATTTCGTGACAGAAAAATAATTTTATCAACATTGGACGAGGCTGTGCATAGCTAACCCTAATTTACTTTCCTCCACTAGACTTGTTAGGCCATTAGCAAGTAGGAGTAACTTCAAACTGGCCCATTTAACTGACTAAAACATTTTTTGTCTGCACCAAATCGTGTTGGGCAGATGCGCAGCGATGTGCTCTTTCTTTTCATATGCAAAAGTCCTATATTGGAGCAATCTTTATGCCTTTCCTGAGCTAACCCTAGTTTGCTGTTCAAAAGAGAGTTACCCCGAGCTAACCCTAGGGTTAGAGTTGGGGTTAAACATAGTCTCGGTAGCCGAGTGGTCTCCGTACTCTTTTGCCAACCTGGAGGTCCCGGGTTCGATTCCCAGGTAAGGTACTGGAATTTTTTTTATTTTGTTCAAGTCCGGCACTGTCTTGTCTATCATTTCGTGACAGAAAAATAATTTTATCAACATTGGACGAGGCTGTGCATAGCTAACCCTAATTTACTTTCCTCCACTAGACTTGTTAGGCCATTAGCAAGTAGGAGTAACTTCAAACTGGCCCATTTAACTGACTAAAACATTTTTTGTCTGCACCAAATCGTGTTGGGCAGATGCGCAGCGATGTGCTCTTTCTTTTCATATGCAAAAGTCCTATATTGGAGCAATCTTTATGCCTTTCCTGAGCTAACCCTAGTTTGCTGTTCAAAAGAGAGTTACCCCGAGCTAACCCTAGGGTTAGCGTTAGGGTTAACCCTAGGGTTAGAGTTGGGGTTAAACATAGTCTCGGTAGCCGAGTGGTCTCCGTACTCTTTTGCCAACCTGGAGGTCCCGGGTTCGATTCCCAGGTAAGGTACTGGAATTTTTTTTTTTTTTTTCAAGTCCGGCACTGTCTTGTCTATCATTTCGTGACAGAAAAATAATTTTATCAACATTGGACGAGGCTGTGCATAGCTAACCCTAATTTACTTTCCTCCACTAGACTTGTTAGGCCATTAGCAAGTAGGAGTAACTTCAAACTGGCCCATTTAACTGACTAAAACATTTTTTGTCTGCACCAAATCGTGTTGGGCAGATGCGCAGCGATGTGCTCTTTCTTTTCATATGCAAAAGTCCTATATTGGAGCAATCTTTATGCCTTTCCTGAGCTAACCCTAGTTTGCTGTTCAAAAGAGAGTTACCCCGAGCTAACCCTAGGGTTAGCGTTAGGGTTAACCCTAGGGTTAGAGTTGGGGTTAAACATAGTCTCGGTAGCCGAGTGGTCTCCGTACTCTTTTGCCAACCTGGAGGTCCCGGGTTCGATTCCCAGGTAAGGTACTGGAATTTTTTTTATTTTTTTCAAGTCCGGCACTGTCTTGTCTATCATTTCGTGACAGAAAAATAATTTTATCAACATTGGACGAGGCTGTGCATAGCTAACCCTAATTTACTTTCCTCCACTAGACTTGTTAGGCCATTAGCAAGTAGGAGTAACTTCAAACTGGCCCATTTAACTGACTAAAACATTTTTTGTCTGCACCAAATCGTGTTGGGCAGATGCGCAGCGATGTGCTCTTTCTTTTCATATGCAAAAGTCCTATATTGGAGCAATCTTTATGCCTTTCCTGAGCTAACCCTAGTTTGCTGTTCAAAAGAGAGTTACCCCGAGCTAACCCTAGGGTTAGCGTTAGGGTTAACCCTAGGGTTAGAGTTGGGGTTAAACATAGTCTCGGTAGCCGAGTGGTCTCCGTACTCTTTTGCCAACCTGGAGGTCCCGGGTTCGATTCCCAGGTAAGGTACTGGAATTTTTTATATTTTTTTCAAGTCCGGCACTGTCTTGTCTATCATTTCGTGACAGAAAAATAATTTTATCAACATTGGACGAGGCTGTGCATAGCTAACCCTAATTTACTTTCCTCCACTAGACTTGTTAGGCCATTAGCAAGTAGGAGTAACTTCAAACTGGCCCATTTAACTGACTAAAACATTTTTTGTCTGCACCAAATCGTGTTGGGCAGATGCGCAGCGATGTGCTCTTTCTTTTCATATGCAAAAGTCCTATATTGGAGCAATCTTTATGCCTTTCCTGAGCTAACCCTAGTTTGCTGTTCAAAAGAGAGTTACCCCGAGCTAACCCTAGGGTTAGCGTTAGGGTTAACCCTAGGGTTAGAGTTGGGGTTAAACATAGTCTCGGTAGCCGAGTGGTCTCCGTACTCTTTTGCCAACCTGGAGGTCCCGGGTTCGATTCCCAGGTAAGGTACTGGATTTTTTTTGATTTTTTTCAAGTCCGGCACTGTCTTGTCTATCATTTCGTGACAGAAAAATAATTTTATCAACATTGGACGAGGCCGTGCATAGCTAACCCTAATTTACTTTCCTCCACTAGACTTGTTAGGCCATTAGCAAGTAGGAGTAACTTCAAACTGGCCCATTTAACTGACTAAAACATTTTTTGTCTGCACCAAATCGTGTTGGGCAGATGCGCAGCGATGTGCTCTTTCTTTTCATATGCAAAAGTCCTATATTGGAGCAATCTTTATGCCTTTCCTGAGCTAACCCTAGTTTGCTGTTCAAAAGAGAGTTACCCCGAGCTAACCCTAGGGTTAGCGTTAGGGTTAACCCTAGGGTTAGAGTTGGGGTTAAACATAGTCTCGGTAGCCGAGTGGTCTCCGTACTCTTTTGCCGACCTGGAGGTCCCGGGTTCGATTCCCAGGTAAGGTACTGGAATTTTTTTTATTTTTTTCAAGTCCGGCACTGTCTTGTCTATCATTTCGTGACAGAAAAATAATTTTATCAACATTGGACGAGGCTGTGCATAGCTAACCCTAATTTACTTTCCTCCACTAGACTTGTTAGGCCATTAGCAAGTAGGAGTAACTTCAAACTGGCCCATTTAACTGACTAAAACATTTTTTGTCTGCACCAAATCGTGTTGGGCAGATGCGCAGCGATGTGCTCTTTCTTTTCATATGCAAAAGTCCTATATTGGAGCAATCTTTATGCCTTTCCTGAGCTAACCCTAGTTTGCTGTTCAAAAGAGAGTTACCCCGAGCTAACCCTAGGGTTAGCGTTAGGGTTAACCCTAGGGTTAGAGTTGGGGTTAAACATAGTCTCGGTAGCCGAGTGGTCTCCGTACTCTTTTGCCAACCTGGAGGTCCCGGGTTCGATTCCCAGGTAAGGTACTGGAATTTTTTATATTTTTTTCAAGTCCGGCACTGTCTTGTCTATCATTTCGTGACAGAAAAATAATTTTATCAACATTGGACGAGGCTGTGCATAGCTAACCCTAATTTACTTTCCTCCACTAGACTTGTTAGGCCATTAGCAAGTAGGAGTAACTTCAAACTGGCCCATTTAACTGACTAAAACATTTTTTGTCTGCACCAAATCGTGTTGGGCAGATGCGCAGCGATGTGCTCTTTCTTTTCATATGCAAAAGTCCTATATTGGAGCAATCTTTATGCCTTTCCTGAGCTAACCCTAGTTTGCTGTTCAAAAGAGAGTTACCCCGAGCTAACCCTAGGGTTAGCGTTAGGGTTAACCCTAGGGTTAGAGTTGGGGTTAAACATAGTCTCGGTAGCCGAGTGGTCTCCGTACTCTTTTGCCAACCTGGAGGTCCCGGGTTCGATTCCCAGGTAAGGTACTGGATTTTTTTTGATTTTTTTCAAGTCCGGCACTGTCTTGTCTATCATTTCGTGACAGAAAAATAATTTTATCAACATTGGACGAGGCCGTGCATAGCTAACCCTAATTTACTTTCCTCCACTAGACTTGTTAGGCCATTAGCAAGTAGGAGTAACTTCAAACTGGCCCATTTAACTGACTAAAACATTTTTTGTCTGCACCAAATCGTGTTGGGCAGATGCGCAGCGATGTGCTCTTTCTTTTCATATGCAAAAGTCCTATATTGGAGCAATCTTTATGCCTTTCCTGAGCTAACCCTAGTTTGCTGTTCAAAAGAGAGTTACCCCGAGCTAACTTTAGGGTTAGCGTTAGGGTTAACCCTAGGGTTAGAGTTGGGGTTAAACATAGTCTCGGTAGCCGAGTGGTCTCCGTACTCTTTTGCCAACCTGGAGGTCCCGGGTTCGATTCCCAGGTAAGGTACTGGAATTTTTTTTTTTTTTTTCAAGTCCGGCACTGTCTTGTCTATCATTTCGTGACAGAAAAATAATTTTATCAACATTGGACGAGGGTGTGCATAGCTAACCCTAATTTACTTTCCTCCACTAGACTTGTTAGGCCATTAGCAAGTAGGAGTAACTTCAAACTGGCCCATTTAACTGACTAAAACATTTTTTGTCTGCACCAAATCGTGTTGGGCAGATGCGCAGCGATGTGCTCTTTCTTTTCATATGCAAAAGTCCTATATTGGAGCAATCTTTATGCCTTTCCTGAGCTAACCCTAGTTTGCTGTTCAAAAGAGAGTTACCCCGAGCTAACCCTAGGGTTAGCGTTAGGGTTAACCCTAGGGTTAGAGTTGGGGTTAAACATAGTCTCGGTAGCCGAGTGGTCTCCGTACTCTTTTGCCAACCTGGAGGTCCCGGGTTCGATTCCCAGGTAAGGTACTGGAATTTTTTTTATTTTGTTCAAGTCCGGCACTGTCTTGTCTATCATTTCGTGACAGAAAAATAATTTTATCAACATTGGACGAGGCTGTGCATAGCTAACCCTAATTTACTTTCCTCCACTAGACTTGTTAGGCCATTAGCAAGTAGGAGTAACTTCAAACTGGCCCATTTAACTGACTAAAACATTTTTTGTCTGCACCAAATCGTGTTGGGCAGATGCGCAGCGATGTGCTCTTTCTTTTCATATGCAAAAGTCCTATATTGGAGCAATCTTTATGCCTTTCCTGAGCTAACCCTAGTTTGCTGTTCAAAAGAGAGTTACCCCGAGCTAACCCTAGGGTTAGCGTTAGGGTTAACCCTAGGGTTAGAGTTGGGGTTAAACATAGTCTCGGTAGCCGAGTGGTCTCCGTACTCTTTTGCCAACCTGGAGGTCCCGGGTTCGATTCCCAGGTAAGGTACTGGAATTTTTTTTATTTTGTTCAAGTCCGGCACTGTCTTGTCTATCATTTCGTGACAGAAAAATAATTTTATCAACATTGGACGAGGCTGTGCATAGCTAACCCTAATTTACTTTCCTCCACTAGACTTGTTAGGCCATTAGCAAGTAGGAGTAACTTCAAACTGGCCCATTTAACTGACTAAAACATTTTTTGTCTGCACCAAATCGTGTTGGGCAGATGCGCAGCGATGTGCTCTTTCTTTTCATATGCAAAAGTCCTATATTGGAGCAATCTTTATGCCTTTCCTGAGCTAACCCTAGTTTGCTGTTCAAAAGAGAGTTACCCCGAGCTAACCCTAGGGTTAGCGTTAGGGTTAACCCTAGGGTTAGAGTTGGGGTTAAACATAGTCTCGGTAGCCGAGTGGTCTCCGTACTCTTTTGCCAACCTGGAGGTCCCGGGTTCGATTCCCAGGTAAGGTACTGGAATTTTTTTTTTTTTTTCAAGTCCGGCACTGTCTTGTCTATCATTTCGTGACAGAAAAATAATTTTATCAACATTGGACGAGGCTGTGCATAGCTAACCCTAATTTACTTTCCTCCACTAGACTTGTTAGGCCATTAGCAAGTAGGAGTAACTTCAAACTGGCCCATTTAACTGACTAAAACATTTTTTGTCTGCACCAAATCGTGTTGGGCAGATGCGCAGCGATGTGCTCTTTCTTTTCATATGCAAAAGTCCTATATTGGAGCAATCTTTATGCCTTTCCTGAGCTAACCCTAGTTTGCTGTTCAAAAGAGAGTTACCCCGAGCTAACCCTAGGGTTAGCGTTAGGGTTAACCCTAGGGTTAGAGTTGGGGTTAAACATAGTCTCGGTAGCCGAGTGGTCTCCGTACTATTTTGCCAACCTGGAGGTCCCGGGTTCGATTCCCAGGTAAGGTACTGGAATTTTTTTTATTTTTTTCAAGTCCGGCACTGTCTTGTCTATCATTTCGTGACAGAAAAATAATTTTATCAACATTGGACGAGGCTGTGCATAGCTAACCCTAATTTACTTTCCTCCACTAGACTTGTTAGGCCATTAGCAAGTAGGAGTAACTTCAAACTGGCCCATTTAACTCACTAAAACATTTTTTGTCTGCACCAAATCGTGTTGGGCAGATGCGCAGCGATGTGCTCTTTCTTTTCATATGCAAAAGTCCTATATTGGAGCAATCTTTATGCCTTTCCTGAGCTAACCCTAGTTTGCTGTTCAAAAGAGAGTTACCCCGAGCTAACCCTAGGGTTAGCGTTAGGGTTAACCCTAGGGTTAGAGTTGGGGTTAAACATAGTCTCGGTAGCCGAGTGGTCTCCGTACTCTTTTGCCAACCTGGAGGTCCCGGGTTCGATTCCCAGGTAAGGTACTGGAATTTTTTATATTTTTTTCAAGTCCGGCACTGTCTTGTCTATCATTTCGTGACAGAAAAATAATTTTATCAACATTGGACGAGGCTGTGCATAGCTAACCCTAATTTACTTTCCTCCACTAGACTTGTTAGGCCATTAGCAAGTAGGAGTAACTTCAAACTGGCCCATTTAACTGACTAAAACATTTTTTGTCTGCACCAAATCGTGTTGGGCAGATGCGCAGCGATGTGCTCTTTCTTTTCATATGCAAAAGTCCTATATTGGAGCAATCTTTATGCCTTTCCTGAGCTAACCCTAGTTTGCTGTTCAAAAGAGAGTTACCCCGAGCTAACCCTAGGGTTAGCGTTAGGGTTAACCCTAGGGTTAGAGTTGGGGTTAAACATAGTCTCGGTAGCCGAGTGGTCTCCGTACTCTTTTGCCAACCTGGAGGTCCCGGGTTCGATTCCCAGGTAAGGTACTGGATTTTTTTTGATTTTTTTCAAGTCCGGCACTGTCTTGTCTATCATTTCGTGACAGAAAAATAATTTTATCAACATTGGACGAGGCCGTGCATAGCTAACCCTAATTTACTTTCCTCCACTAGACTTGTTAGGCCATTAGCAAGTAGGAGTAACTTCAAACTGGCCCATTTAACTGACTAAAACATTTTTTGTCTGCACCAAATCGTGTTGGGCAGATGCGCAGCGATGTGCTCTTTCTTTTCATATGCAAAAGTCCTATATTGGAGCAATCTTTATGCCTTTCCTGAGCTAACCCTAGTTTGCTGTTCAAAAGAGAGTTACCCCGAGCTAACCCTAGGGTTAGCGTTAGGGTTAACCCTAGGGTTAGAGTTGGGGTTAAACATAGTCTCGGTAGCCGAGTGGTCTCCGTACTCTTTTGCCGACCTGGAGGTCCCGGGTTCGATTCCCAGGTAAGGTACTGGAATTTTTTTTATTTTTTTCAAGTCCGGCACTGTCTTGTCTATCATTTCGTGACAGAAAAATAATTTTATCAACATTGGACGAGGCTGTGCATAGCTAACCCTAATTTACTTTCCTCCACTAGACTTGTTAGGCCATTAGCAAGTAGGAGTAACTTCAAACTGGCCCATTTAACTGACTAAAACATTTTTTGTCTGCACCAAATCGTGTTGGGCAGATGCGCAGCGATGTGCTCTTTCTTTTCATATGCAAAAGTCCTATATTGGAGCAATCTTTATGCCTTTCCTGAGCTAACCCTAGTTTGCTGTTCAAAAGAGAGTTACCCCGAGCTAACCCTAGGGTTAGCGTTAGGGTTAACCCTAGGGTTAGAGTTGGGGTTAAACATAGTCTCGGTAGCCGAGTGGTCTCCGTACTCTTTTGCCAACCTGGAGGTCCCGGGTTCGATTCCCAGGTAAGGTACTGGAATTTTTTTTATTTTGTTCAAGTCCGGCACTGTCTTGTCTATCATTTCGTGACAGAAAAATAATTTTATCAACATTGGACGAGGCTGTGCATAGCTAACCCTAATTTACTTTCCTCCACTAGACTTGTTAGGCCATTAGCAAGTAGGAGTAACTTCAAACTGGCCCATTTAACTGACTAAAACATTTTTTGTCTGCACCAAATCGTGTTGGGCAGATGCGCAGCGATGTGCTCTTTCTTTTCATATGCAAAAGTCCTATATTGGAGCAATCTTTATGCCTTTCCTGAGCTAACCCTAGTTTGCTGTTCAAAAGAGAGTTACCCCGAGCTAACCCTAGGGTTAGCGTTAGGGTTAACCCTAGGGTTAGAGTTGGGGTTAAACATAGTCTCGGTAGCCGAGTGGTCTCCGTACTCTTTTGCCAACCTGGAGGTCCCGGGTTCGATTCCCAGGTAAGGTACTGGAATTTTTTTTATTTTGTTCAAGTCCGGCACTGTCTTGTCTATCATTTCGTGACAGAAAAATAATTTTATCAACATTGGACGAGGCTGTGCATAGCTAACCCTAATTTACTTTCCTCCACTAGACTTGTTAGGCCATTAGCAAGTAGGAGTAACTTCAAACTGGCCCATTTAACTGACTAAAACATTTTTTGTCTGCACCAAATCGTGTTGGGCAGATGCGCAGCGATGTGCTCTTTCTTTTCATATGCAAAAGTCCTATATTGGAGCAATCTTTATGCCTTTCCTGAGCTAACCCTAGTTTGCTGTTCAAAAGAGAGTTACCCCGAGCTAACCCTAGGGTTAGCGTTAGGGTTAACCCTAGGGTTAGAGTTGGGGTTAAACATAGTCTCGGTAGCCGAGTGGTCTCCGTACTCTTTTGCCAACCTGGAGGTCCCGGGTTCGATTCCCAGGTAAGGTACTGGAATTTTTTTTTTTTTTTCAAGTCCGGCACTGTCTTGTCTATCATTTCGTGACAGAAAAATAATTTTATCAACATTGGACGAGGCTGTGCATAGCTAACCCTAATTTACTTTCCTCCACTAGACTTGTTAGGCCATTAGCAAGTAGGAGTAACTTCAAACTGGCCCATTTAACTGACTAAAACATTTTTTGTCTGCACCAAATCGTGTTGGGCAGATGCGCAGCGATGTGCTCTTTCTTTTCATATGCAAAAGTCCTATATTGGAGCAATCTTTATGCCTTTCCTGAGCTAACCCTAGTTTGCTGTTCAAAAGAGAGTTACCCCGAGCTAACCCTAGGGTTAGCGTTAGGGTTAACCCTAGGGTTAGAGTTGGGGTTAAACATAGTCTCGGTAGCCGAGTGGTCTCCGTACTCTTTTGCCAACCTGGAGGTCCCGGGTTCGATTCCCAGGTAAGGTACTGGAATTTTTTTTATTTTTTTCAAGTCCGGCACTGTCTTGTCTATCATTTCGTGACAGAAAAATAATTTTATCAACATTGGACGAGGCTGTGCATAGCTAACCCTAATTTACTTTCCTCCACTAGACTTGTTAGGCCATTAGCAAGTAGGAGTAACTTCAAACTGGCCCATTTAACTGACTAAAACATTTTTTGTCTGCACCCAATCGTGTTGGGCAGATGCGCAGCGATGTGCTCTTTCTTTTCATATGCAAAAGTCCTATATTGGAGCAATCTTTATGCCTTTCCTGAGCTAACCCTAGTTTGCTGTTCAAAAGAGAGTTACCCCGAGCTAACCCTAGGGTTAGCGTTAGGGTTAACCCTAGGGTTAGAGTTGGGGTTAAACATAGTCTCGGTAGCCGAGTGGTCTCCGTACTCTTTTGCCAACCTGGAGGTCCCGGGTTCGATTCCCAGGTAAGGTACTGGAATTTTTTATATTTTTTTCAAGTCCGGCACTGTCTTGTCTATCATTTCGTGACAGAAAAATAATTTTATCAACATTGGACGAGGCTGTGCATAGCTAACCCTAATTTACTTTCCTCCACTAGACTTGTTAGGCCATTAGCAAGTAGGAGTAACTTCAAACTGGCCCATTTAACTGACTAAAACATTTTTTGTCTGCACCAAATCGTGTTGGGCAGATGCGCAGCGATGTGCTCTTTCTTTTCATATGCAAAAGTCCTATATTGGAGCAATCTTTATGCCTTTCCTGAGCTAACCCTAGTTTGCTGTTCAAAAGAGAGTTACCCCGAGCTAACCCTAGGGTTAGCGTTAGGGTTAACCCTAGGGTTAGAGTTGGGGTTAAACATAGTCTCGGTAGCCGAGTGGTCTCCGTACTCTTTTGCCAACCTGGAGGTCCCGGGTTCGATTCCCAGGTAAGGTACTGGATTTTTTTTGATTTTTTTCAAGTCCGGCACTGTCTTGTCTATCATTTCGTGACAGAAAAATAATTTTATCAACATTGGACGAGGCCGTGCATAGCTAACCCTAATTTACTTTCCTCCACTAGACTTGTTAGGCCATTAGCAAGTAGGAGTAACTTCAAACTGGCCCATTTAACTGACTAAAACATTTTTTGTCTGCACCAAATCGTGTTGGGCAGATGCGCAGCGATGTGCTCTTTCTTTTCATATGCAAAAGTCCTATATTGGAGCAATCTTTATGCCTTTCCTGAGCTAACCCTAGTTTGCTGTTCAAAAGAGAGTTACCCCGAGCTAACCCTAGGGTTAGCGTTAGGGTTAACCCTAGGGTTAGAGTTGGGGTTAAACATAGTCTCGGTAGCCGAGTGGTCTCCGTACTCTTTTGCCGACCTGGAGGTCCCGGGTTCGATTCCCAGGTAAGGTACTGGAATTTTTTTTATTTTTTTCAAGTCCGGCACTGTCTTGTCTATCATTTCGTGACAGAAAAATAATTTTATCAACATTGGACGAGGCTGTGCATAGCTAACCCTAATTTACTTTCCTCCACTAGACTTGTTAGGCCATTAGCAAGTAGGAGTAACTTCAAACTGGCCCATTTAACTGACTAAAACATTTTTTGTCTGCACCAAATCGTGTTGGGCAGATGCGCAGCGATGTGCTCTTTCTTTTCATATGCAAAAGTCCTATATTGGAGCAATCTTTATGCCTTTCCTGAGCTAACCCTAGTTTGCTGTTCAAAAGAGAGTTACCCCGAGCTAACCCTAGGGTTAGAGTTGGGGTTAAACATAGTCTCGGTAGCCGAGTGGTCTCCGTACTCTTTTGCCAACCTGGAGGTCCCGGGTTCGATTCCCAGGTAAGGTACTGGAATTTTTTTTATTTTGTTCAAGTCCGGCACTGTCTTGTCTATCATTTCGTGACAGAAAAATAATTTTATCAACATTGGACGAGGCTGTGCATAGCTAACCCTAATTTACTTTCCTCCACTAGACTTGTTAGGCCATTAGCAAGTAGGAGTAACTTCAAACTGGCCCATTTAACTGACTAAAACATTTTTTGTCTGCACCAAATCGTGTTGGGCAGATGCGCAGCGATGTGCTCTTTCTTTTCATATGCAAAAGTCCTATATTGGAGCAATCTTTATGCCTTTCCTGAGCTAACCCTAGTTTGCTGTTCAAAAGAGAGTTACCCCGAGCTAACCCTAGGGTTAGCGTTAGGGTTAACCCTAGGGTTAGAGTTGGGGTTAAACATAGTCTCGGTAGCCGAGTGGTCTCCGTACTCTTTTGCCAACCTGGAGGTCCCGGGTTCGATTCCCAGGTAAGGTACTGGAATTTTTTTTTTTTTTTTCAAGTCCGGCACTGTCTTGTCTATCATTTCGTGACAGAAAAATAATTTTATCAACATTGGACGAGGCTGTGCATAGCTAACCCTAATTTACTTTCCTCCACTAGACTTGTTAGGCCATTAGCAAGTAGGAGTAACTTCAAACTGGCCCATTTAACTGACTAAAACATTTTTTGTCTGCACCAAATCGTGTTGGGCAGATGCGCAGCGATGTGCTCTTTCTTTTCATATGCAAAAGTCCTATATTGGAGCAATCTTTATGCCTTTCCTGAGCTAACCCTAGTTTGCTGTTCAAAAGAGAGTTACCCCGAGCTAACCCTAGGGTTAGCGTTAGGGTTAACCCTAGGGTTAGAGTTGGGGTTAAACATAGTCTCGGTAGCCGAGTGGTCTCCGTACTCTTTTGCCAACCTGGAGGTCCCGGGTTCGATTCCCAGGTAAGGTACTGGAATTTTTTTTATTTTTTTCAAGTCCGGCACTGTCTTGTCTATCATTTCGTGACAGAAAAATAATTTTATCAACATTGGACGAGGCTGTGCATAGCTAACCCTAATTTACTTTCCTCCACTAGACTTGTTAGGCCATTAGCAAGTAGGAGTAACTTCAAACTGGCCCATTTAACTGACTAAAACATTTTTTGTCTGCACCAAATCGTGTTGGGCAGATGCGCAGCGATGTGCTCTTTCTTTTCATATGCAAAAGTCCTATATTGGAGCAATCTTTATGCCTTTCCTGAGCTAACCCTAGTTTGCTGTTCAAAAGAGAGTTACCCCGAGCTAACCCTAGGGTTAGCGTTAGGGTTAACCCTAGGGTTAGAGTTGGGGTTAAACATAGTCTCGGTAGCCGAGTGGTCTCCGTACTCTTTTGCCAACCTGGAGGTCCCGGGTTCGATTCCCAGGTAAGGTACTGGAATTTTTTATATTTTTTTCAAGTCCGGCACTGTCTTGTCTATCATTTCGTGACAGAAAAATAATTTTATCAACATTGGACGAGGCTGTGCATAGCTAACCCTAATTTACTTTCCTCCACTAGACTTGTTAGGCCATTAGCAAGTAGGAGTAACTTCAAACTGGCCCATTTAACTGACTAAAACATTTTTTGTCTGCACCAAATCGTGTTGGGCAGATGCGCAGCGATGTGCTCTTTCTTTTCATATGCAAAAGTCCTATATTGGAGCAATCTTTATGCCTTTCCTGAGCTAACCCTAGTTTGCTGTTCAAAAGAGAGTTACCCCGAGCTAACCCTAGGGTTAGCGTTAGGGTTAACCCTAGGGTTAGAGTTGGGGTTAAACATAGTCTCGGTAGCCGAGTGGTCTCCGTACTCTTTTGCCAACCTGGAGGTCCCGGGTTCGATTCCCAGGTAAGGTACTGGATTTTTTTTTATTTTTTTCAAGTCCGGCACTGTCTTGTCTATCATTTCGTGACAGAAAAATAATTTTATCAACATTGGACGAGGCCGTGCATAGCTAACCCTAATTTACTTTCCTCCACTAGACTTGTTAGGCCATTAGCAAGTAGGAGTAACTTCAAACTGGCCCATTTAACTGACTAAAACATTTTTTGTCTGCACCAAATCGTGTTGGGCAGATGCGCAGCGATGTGCTCTTTCTTTTCATATGCAAAAGTCCTATATTGGAGCAATCTTTATGCCTTTCCTGAGCTAACCCTAGTTTGCTGTTCAAAAGAGAGTTACCCCGAGCTAACCCTAGGGTTAGCGTTAGGGTTAACCCTAGGGTTAGAGTTGGGGTTAAACATAGTCTCGGTAGCCGAGTGGTCTCCGTACTCTTTTGCCGACCTGGAGGTCCCGGGTTCGATTCCCAGGTAAGGTACTGGAATTTTTTTTATTTTTTTCAAGTCCGGCACTGTCTTGTCTATCATTTCGTGACAGAAAAATAATTTTATCAACATTGGACGAGGCTGTGCATAGCTAACCCTAATTTACTTTCCTCCACTAGACTTGTTAGGCCATTAGCAAGTAGGAGTAACTTCAAACTGGCCCATTTAACTGACTAAAACATTTTTTGTCTGCACCAAATCGTGTTGGGCAGATGCGCAGCGATGTGCTCTTTCTTTTCATATGCAAAAGTCCTATATTGGAGCAATCTTTATGCCTTTCCTGAGCTAACCCTAGTTTGCTGTTCAAAAGAGAGTTACCCCGAGCTAACCCTAGGGTTAGCGTTAGGGTTAACCCTAGGGTTAGAGTTGGGGTTAAACATAGTCTCGGTAGCCGAGTGGTCTCCGTACTCTTTTGCCAACCTGGAGGTCCCGGGTTCGATTCCCAGGTAAGGTACTGGAATTTTTTTTATTTTGTTCAAGTCCGGCACTGTCTTGTCTATCATTTCGTGACAGAAAAATAATTTTATCAACATTGGACGAGGCTGTGCATAGCTAACCCTAATTTACTTTCCTCCACTAGACTTGTTAGGCCATTAGCAAGTAGGAGTAACTTCAAACTGGCCCATTTAACTGACTAAAACATTTTTTGTCTGCACCAAATCGTGTTGGGCAGATGCGCAGCGATGTGCTCTTTCTTTTCATATGCAAAAGTCCTATATTGGAGCAATCTTTATGCCTTTCCTGAGCTAACCCTAGTTTGCTGTTCAAAAGAGAGTTACCCCGAGCTAACCCTAGGGTTAGCGTTAGGGTTAACCCTAGGGTTAGAGTTGGGGTTAAACATAGTCTCGGTAGCCGAGTGGTCTCCGTACTCTTTTGCCAACCTGGAGGTCCCGGGTTCGATTCCCAGGTAAGGTACTGGAATTTTTTTTTTTTTTTCAAGTCCGGCACTGTCTTGTCTATCATTTCGTGACAGAAAAATAATTTTATCAACATTGGACGAGGCTGTGCATAGCTAACCCTAATTTACTTTCCTCCACTAGACTTGTTAGGCCATTAGCAAGTAGGAGTAACTTCAAACTGGCCCATTTAACTGACTAAAACATTTTTTGTCTGCACCAAATCGTGTTGGGCAGATGCGCAGCGATGTGCTCTTTCTTTTCATATGCAAAAGTCCTATATTGGAGCAATCTTTATGCCTTTCCTGAGCTAACCCTAGTTTGCTGTTCAAAAGAGAGTTACCCCGAGCTAACCCTAGGGTTAGCGTTAGGGTTAACCCTAGGGTTAGAGTTGGGGTTAAACATAGTCTCGGTAGCCGAGTGGTCTCCGTACTCTTTTGCCAACCTGGAGGTCCCGGGTTCGATTCCCAGGTAAGGTACTGGAATTTTTTTTATTTTGTTCAAGTCCGGCACTGTCTTGTCTATCATTTCGTGACAGAAAAATAATTTTATCAACATTGGACGAGGCTGTGCATAGCTAACCCTAATTTACTTTCCTCCACTAGACTTGTTAGGCCATTAGCAAGTAGGAGTAACTTCAAACTGGCCCATTTAACTGACTAAAACATTTTTTGTCTGCACCAAATCGTGTTGGGCAGATGCGCAGCGATGTGCTCTTTCTTTTCATATGCAAAAGTCCTATATTGGAGCAATCTTTATGCCTTTCCTGAGCTAACCCTAGTTTGCTGTTCAAAAGAGAGTTACCCCGAGCTAACCCTAGGGTTAGCGTTAGGGTTAACCCTAGGGTTAGAGTTGGGGTTAAACATAGTCTCGGTAGCCGAGTGGTCTCCGTACTCTTTTGCCAACCTGGAGGTCCCGGGTTCGATTCCCAGGTAAGGTACTGGAATTTTTTTTTTTTTTTCAAGTCCGGCACTGTCTTGTCTATCATTTCGTGACAGAAAAATAATTTTATCAACATTGGACGAGGCTGTGCATAGCTAACCCTAATTTACTTTCCTCCACTAGACTTGTTAGGCCATTAGCAAGTAGGAGTAACTTCAAACTGGCCCATTTAACTGACTAAAACATTTTTTGTCTGCACCAAATCGTGTTGGGCAGATGCGCAGCGATGTGCTCTTTCTTTTCATATGCAAAAGTCCTATATTGGAGCAATCTTTATGCCTTTCCTGAGCTAACCCTAGTTTGCTGTTCAAAAGAGAGTTACCCCGAGCTAACCCTAGGGTTAGCGTTAGGGTTAACCCTAGGGTTAGAGTTGGGGTTAAACATAGTCTCGGTAGCCGAGTGGTCTCCGTACTCTTTTGCCAACCTGGAGGTCCCGGGTTCGATTCCCAGGTAAGGTACTGGAATTTTTTTTTTTTTTTCAAGTCCGGCACTGTCTTGTCTATCATTTCGTGACAGAAAAATAATTTTATCAACATTGGACGAGGCTGTGCATAGCTAACCCTAATTTACTTTCCTCCACTAGACTTGTTAGGCCATTAGCAAGTAGGAGTAACTTCAAACTGGCCCATTTAACTGACTAAAACATTTTTTGTCTGCACCAAATCGTGTTGGGCAGATGCGCAGCGATGTGCTCTTTCTTTTCATATGCAAAAGTCCTATATTGGAGCAATCTTTATGCCTTTCCTGAGCTAACCCTAGTTTGCTGTTCAAAAGAGAGTTACCCCGAGCTAACCCTAGGGTTAGCGTTAGGGTTAACCCTAGGGTTAGAGTTGGGGTTAAACATAGTCTCGGTAGCCGAGTGGTCTCCGTACTCTTTTGCCAACCTGGAGGTCCCGGGTTCGATTCCCAGGTAAGGTACTGGAATTTTTTTTTTTTTTTTCAAGTCCGGCACTGTCTTGTCTATCATTTCGTGACAGAAAAATAATTTTATCAACATTGGACGAGGCTGTGCATAGCTAACCCTAATTTACTTTCCTCCACTAGACTTGTTAGGCCATTAGCAAGTAGGAGTAACTTCAAACTGGCCCATTTAACTGACTAAAACATTTTTTGTCTGCACCAAATCGTGTTGGGCAGATGCGCAGCGATGTGCTCTTTCTTTTCATATGCAAAAGTCCTATATTGGAGCAATCTTTATGCCTTTCCTGAGCTAACCCTAGTTTGCTGTTCAAAAGAGAGTTACCCCGAGCTAACCCTAGGGTTAGCGTTAGGGTTAACCCTAGGGTTAGAGTTGGGGTTAAACATAGTCTCGGTAGCCGAGTGGTCTCCGTACTCTTTTGCCAACCTGGAGGTCCCGGGTTCGATTCCCAGGTAAGGTACTGGAATTTTTTTTTTTTTTTTCAAGTCCGGCACTGTCTTGTCTATCATTTCGTGACAGAAAAATAATTTTATCAACATTGGACGAGGCTGTGCATAGCTAACCCTAATTTACTTTCCTCCACTAGACTTGTTAGGCCATTAGCAAGTAGGAGTAACTTCAAACTGGCCCATTTAACTGACTAAAACATTTTTTGTCTGCACCAAATCGTGTTGGGCAGATGCGCAGCGATGTGCTCTTTCTTTTCATATGCAAAAGTCCTATATTGGAGCAATCTTTATGCCTTTCCTGAGCTAACCCTAGTTTGCTGTTCAAAAGAGAGTTACCCCGAGCTAACCCTAGGGTTAGCGTTAGGGTTAACCCTAGGGTTAGAGTTGGGGTTAAACATAGTCTCGGTAGCCGAGTGGTCTCCGTACTCTTTTGCCAACCTGGAGGTCCCGGGTTCGATTCCCAGGTAAGGTACTGGAATTTTTTTTATTTTTTTCAAGTCCGGCACTGTCTTGTCTATCATTTCGTGACAGAAAAATAATTTTATCAACATTGGACGAGGCTGTGCATAGCTAACCCTAATTTACTTTCCTCCACTAGACTTGTTAGGCCATTAGCAAGTAGGAGTAACTTCAAACTGGCCCATTTAACTGACTAAAACATTTTTTGTCTGCACCAAATCGTGTTGGGCAGATGCGCAGCGATGTGCTCTTTCTTTTCATATGCAAAAGTCCTATATTGGAGCAATCTTTATGCCTTTCCTGAGCTAACCCTAGTTTGCTGTTCAAAAGAGAGTTACCCCGAGCTAACCCTAGGGTTAGCGTTAGGGTTAACCCTAGGGTTAGAGTTGGGGTTAAACATAGTCTCGGTAGCCGAGTGGTCTCCGTACTCTTTTGCCAACCTGGAGGTCCCGGGTTCGATTCCCAGGTAAGGTACTGGATTTTTTTTGATTTTTTTCAAGTCCGGCACTGTCTTGTCTATCATTTCGTGACAGAAAAATAATTTTATCAACATTGGACGAGGCCGTGCATAGCTAACCCTAATTTACTTTCCTCCACTAGACTTGTTAGGCCATTAGCAAGTAGGAGTAACTTCAAACTGGCCCATTTAACTGACTAAAACATTTTTTGTCTGCACCAAATCGTGTTGGGCAGATGCGCAGCGATGTGCTCTTTCTTTTCATATGCAAAAGTCCTATATTGGAGCAATCTTTATGCCTTTCCTGAGCTAACCCTAGTTTGCTGTTCAAAAGAGAGTTACCCCGAGCTAACCCTAGGGTTAGCGTTAGGGTTAACCCTAGGGTTAGAGTTGGGGTTAAACATAGTCTCGGTAGCCGAGTGGTCTCCGTACTCTTTTGCCGACCTGGAGGTCCCGGGTTCGATTCCCAGGTAAGGTACTGGAATTTTTTTTATTTTTTTCAAGTCCGGCACTGTCTTGTCTATCATTTCGTGACAGAAAAATAATTTTATCAACATTGGACGAGGCTGTGCATAGCTAACCCTAATTTACTTTCCTCCACTAGACTTGTTAGGCCATTAGCAAGTAGGAGTAACTTCAAACTGGCCCATTTAACTGACTAAAACATTTTTTGTCTGCACCAAATCGTGTTGGGCAGATGCGCAGCGATGTGCTCTTTCTTTTCATATGCAAAAGTCCTATATTGGAGCAATCTTTATGCCTTTCCTGAGCTAACCCTAGTTTGCTGTTCAAAAGAGAGTTACCCCGAGCTAACCCTAGGGTTAGAGTTGGGGTTAAACATAGTCTCGGTAGCCGAGTGGTCTCCGTACTCTTTTGCCAACCTGGAGGTCCCGGGTTCGATTCCCAGGTAAGGTACTGGAATTTTTTTTATTTTGTTCAAGTCCGGCACTGTCTTGTCTATCATTTCGTGACAGAAAAATAATTTTATCAACATTGGACGAGGCTGTGCATAGCTAACCCTAATTTACTTTCCTCCACTAGACTTGTTAGGCCATTAGCAAGTAGGAGTAACTTCAAACTGGCCCATTTAACTGACTAAAACATTTTTTGTCTGCACCAAATCGTGTTGGGCAGATGCGCAGCGATGTGCTCTTTCTTTTCATATGCAAAAGTCCTATATTGGAGCAATCTTTATGCCTTTCCTGAGCTAACCCTAGTTTGCTGTTCAAAAGAGAGTTACCCCGAGCTAACCCTAGGGTTAGCGTTAGGGTTAACCCTAGGGTTAGAGTTGGGGTTAAACATAGTCTCGGTAGCCGAGTGGTCTCCGTACTCTTTTGCCAACCTGGAGGTCCCGGGTTCGATTCCCAGGTAAGGTACTGGAATTTTTTTTTTTTTTTTCAAGTCCGGCACTGTCTTGTCTATCATTTCGTGACAGAAAAATAATTTTATCAACATTGGACGAGGCTGTGCATAGCTAACCCTAATTTACTTTCCTCCACTAGACTTGTTAGGCCATTAGCAAGTAGGAGTAACTTCAAACTGGCCCATTTAACTGACTAAAACATTTTTTGTCTGCACCAAATCGTGTTGGGCAGATGCGCAGCGATGTGCTCTTTCTTTTCATATGCAAAAGTCCTATATTGGAGCAATCTTTATGCCTTTCCTGAGCTAACCCTAGTTTGCTGTTCAAAAGAGAGTTACCCCGAGCTAACCCTAGGGTTAGCGTTAGGGTTAACCCTAGGGTTAGAGTTGGGGTTAAACATAGTCTCGGTAGCCGAGTGGTCTCCGTACTCTTTTGCCAACCTGGAGGTCCCGGGTTCGATTCCCAGGTAAGGTACTGGAATTTTTTTTATTTTTTTCAAGTCCGGCACTGTCTTGTCTATCATTTCGTGACAGAAAAATAATTTTATCAACATTGGACGAGGCTGTGCATAGCTAACCCTAATTTACTTTCCTCCACTAGACTTGTTAGGCCATTAGCAAGTAGGAGTAACTTCAAACTGGCCCATTTAACTGACTAAAACATTTTTTGTCTGCACCAAATCGTGTTGGGCAGATGCGCAGCGATGTGCTCTTTCTTTTCATATGCAAAAGTCCTATATTGGAGCAATCTTTATGCCTTTCCTGAGCTAACCCTAGTTTGCTGTTCAAAAGAGAGTTACCCCGAGCTAACCCTAGGGTTAGCGTTAGGGTTAACCCTAGGGTTAGAGTTGGGGTTAAACATAGTCTCGGTAGCCGAGTGGTCTCCGTACTCTTTTGCCAACCTGGAGGTCCCGGGTTCGATTCCCAGGTAAGGTACTGGAATTTTTTATATTTTTTTCAAGTCCGGCACTGTCTTGTCTATCATTTCGTGACAGAAAAATAATTTTATCAACATTGGACGAGGCTGTGCATAGCTAACCCTAATTTACTTTCCTCCACTAGACTTGTTAGGCCATTAGCAAGTAGGAGTAACTTCAAACTGGCCCATTTAACTGACTAAAACATTTTTTGTCTGCACCAAATCGTGTTGGGCAGATGCGCAGCGATGTGCTCTTTCTTTTCATATGCAAAAGTCCTATATTGGAGCAATCTTTATGCCTTTCCTGAGCTAACCCTAGTTTGCTGTTCAAAAGAGAGTTACCCCGAGCTAACCCTAGGGTTAGCGTTAGGGTTAACCCTAGGGTTAGAGTTGGGGTTAAACATAGTCTCGGTAGCCGAGTGGTCTCCGTACTCTTTTGCCAACCTGGAGGTCCCGGGTTCGATTCCCAGGTAAGGTACTGGATTTTTTTTGATTTTTTTCAAGTCCGGCACTGTCTTGTCTATCATTTCGTGACAGAAAAATAATTTTATCAACATTGGACGAGGCCGTGCATAGCTAACCCTAATTTACTTTCCTCCACTAGACTTGTTAGGCCATTAGCAAGTAGGAGTAACTTCAAACTGGCCCATTTAACTGACTAAAACATTTTTTGTCTGCACCAAATCGTGTTGGGCAGATGCGCAGCGATGTGCTCTTTCTTTTCATATGCAAAAGTCCTATATTGGAGCAATCTTTATGCCTTTCCTGAGCTAACCCTAGTTTGCTGTTCAAAAGAGAGTTACCCCGAGCTAACCCTAGGGTTAGCGTTAGGGTTAACCCTAGGGTTAGAGTTGGGGTTAAACATAGTCTCGGTAGCCGAGTGGTCTCCGTACTCTTTTGCCGACCTGGAGGTCCCGGGTTCGATTCCCAGGTAAGGTACTGGAATTTTTTTTATTTTTTTCAAGTCCGGCACTGTCTTGTCTATCATTTCGTGACAGAAAAATAATTTTATCAACATTGGACGAGGCTGTGCATAGCTAACCCTAATTTACTTTCCTCCACTAGACTTGTTAGGCCATTAGCAAGTAGGAGTAACTTCAAACTGGCCCATTTAACTGACTAAAACATTTTTTGTCTGCACCAAATCGTGTTGGGCAGATGCGCAGCGATGTGCTCTTTCTTTTCATATGCAAAAGTCCTATATTGGAGCAATCTTTATGCCTTTCCTGAGCTAACCCTAGTTTGCTGTTCAAAAGAGAGTTACCCCGAGCTAACCCTAGGGTTAGCGTTAGGGTTAACCCTAGGGTTAGAGTTGGGGTTAAACATAGTCTCGGTAGCCGAGTGGTCTCCGTACTCTTTTGCCAACCTGGAGGTCCCGGGTTCGATTCCCAGGTAAGGTACTGGAATTTTTTTTATTTTGTTCAAGTCCGGCACTGTCTTGTCTATCATTTCGTGACAGAAAAATAATTTTATCAACATTGGACGAGGCTGTGCATAGCTAACCCTAATTTACTTTCCTCCACTAGACTTGTTAGGCCATTAGCAAGTAGGAGTAACTTCAAACTGGCCCATTTAACTGACTAAAACATTTTTTGTCTGCACCAAATCGTGTTGGGCAGATGCGCAGCGATGTGCTCTTTCTTTTCATATGCAAAAGTCCTATATTGGAGCAATCTTTATGCCTTTCCTGAGCTAACCCTAGTTTGCTGTTCAAAAGAGAGTTACCCCGAGCTAACCCTAGGGTTAGCGTTAGGGTTAACCCTAGGGTTAGAGTTGGGGTTAAACATAGTCTCGGTAGCCGAGTGGTCTCCGTACTCTTTTGCCAACCTGGAGGTCCCGGGTTCGATTCCCAGGTAAGGTACTGGAATTTTTTTTTTTTTTTCAAGTCCGGCACTGTCTTGTCTATCATTTCGTGACAGAAAAATAATTTTATCAACATTGGACGAGGCTGTGCATAGCTAACCCTAATTTACTTTCCTCCACTAGACTTGTTAGGCCATTAGCAAGTAGGAGTAACTTCAAACTGGCCCATTTAACTGACTAAAACATTTTTTGTCTGCACCAAATCGTGTTGGGCAGATGCGCAGCGATGTGCTCTTTCTTTTCATATGCAAAAGTCCTATATTGGAGCAATCTTTATGCCTTTCCTGAGCTAACCCTAGTTTGCTGTTCAAAAGAGAGTTACCCCGAGCTAACCCTAGGGTTAGCGTTAGGGTTAACCCTAGGGTTAGAGTTGGGGTTAAACATAGTCTCGGTAGCCGAGTGGTCTCCGTACTCTTTTGCCAACCTGGAGGTCCCGGGTTCGATTCCCAGGTAAGGTACTGGAATTTTTTTTATTTTGTTCAAGTCCGGCACTGTCTTGTCTATCATTTCGTGACAGAAAAATAATTTTATCAACATTGGACGAGGCTGTGCATAGCTAACCCTAATTTACTTTCCTCCACTAGACTTGTTAGGCCATTAGCAAGTAGGAGTAACTTCAAACTGGCCCATTTAACTGACTAAAACATTTTTTGTCTGCACCAAATCGTGTTGGGCAGATGCGCAGCGATGTGCTCTTTCTTTTCATATGCAAAAGTCCTATATTGGAGCAATCTTTATGCCTTTCCTGAGCTAACCCTAGTTTGCTGTTCAAAAGAGAGTTACCCCGAGCTAACCCTAGGGTTAGCGTTAGGGTTAACCCTAGGGTTAGAGTTGGGGTTAAACATAGTCTCGGTAGCCGAGTGGTCTCCGTACTCTTTTGCCAACCTGGAGGTCCCGGGTTCGATTCCCAGGTAAGGTACTGGAATTTTTTTTTTTTTTTCAAGTCCGGCACTGTCTTGTCTATCATTTCGTGACAGAAAAATAATTTTATCAACATTGGACGAGGCTGTGCATAGCTAACCCTAATTTACTTTCCTCCACTAGACTTGTTAGGCCATTAGCAAGTAGGAGTAACTTCAAACTGGCCCATTTAACTGACTAAAACATTTTTTGTCTGCACCAAATCGTGTTGGGCAGATGCGCAGCGATGTGCTCTTTCTTTTCATATGCAAAAGTCCTATATTGGAGCAATCTTTATGCCTTTCCTGAGCTAACCCTAGTTTGCTGTTCAAAAGAGAGTTACCCCGAGCTAACCCTAGGGTTAGCGTTAGGGTTAACCCTAGGGTTAGAGTTGGGGTTAAACATAGTCTCGGTAGCCGAGTGGTCTCCGTACTCTTTTGCCAACCTGGAGGTCCCGGGTTCGATTCCCAGGTAAGGTACTGGAATTTTTTTTTTTTTTTTCAAGTCCGGCACTGTCTTGTCTATCATTTCGTGACAGAAAAATAATTTTATCAACATTGGACGAGGCTGTGCATAGCTAACCCTAATTTACTTTCCTCCACTAGACTTGTTAGGCCATTAGCAAGTAGGAGTAACTTCAAACTGGCCCATTTAACTGACTAAAACATTTTTTGTCTGCACCAAATCGTGTTGGGCAGATGCGCAGCGATGTGCTCTTTCTTTTCATATGCAAAAGTCCTATATTGGAGCAATCTTTATGCCTTTCCTGAGCTAACCCTAGTTTGCTGTTCAAAAGAGAGTTACCCCGAGCTAACCCTAGGGTTAGCGTTAGGGTTAACCCTAGGGTTAGAGTTGGGGTTAAACATAGTCTCGGTAGCCGAGTGGTCTCCGTACTCTTTTGCCAACCTGGAGGTCCCGGGTTCGATTCCCAGGTAAGGTACTGGAATTTTTTTTATTTTTTTCAAGTCCGGCACTGTCTTGTCTATCATTTCGTGACAGAAAAATAATTTTATCAACATTGGACGAGGCTGTGCATAGCTAACCCTAATTTACTTTCCTCCACTAGACTTGTTAGGCCATTAGCAAGTAGGAGTAACTTCAAACTGGCCCATTTAACTGACTAAAACATTTTTTGTCTGCACCAAATCGTGTTGGGCAGATGCGCAGCGATGTGCTCTTTCTTTTCATATGCAAAAGTCCTATATTGGAGCAATCTTTATGCCTTTCCTGAGCTAACCCTAGTTTGCTGTTCAAAAGAGAGTTACCCCGAGCTAACCCTAGGGTTAGCGTTAGGGTTAACCCTAGGGTTAGAGTTGGGGTTAAACATAGTCTCGGTAGCCGAGTGGTCTCCGTACTCTTTTGCCAACCTGGAGGTCCCGGGTTCGATTCCCAGGTAAGGTACTGGATTTTTTTTGATTTTTTTCAAGTCCGGCACTGTCTTGTCTATCATTTCGTGACAGAAAAATAATTTTATCAACATTGGACGAGGCCGTGCATAGCTAACCCTAATTTACTTTCCTCCACTAGACTTGTTAGGCCATTAGCAAGTAGGAGTAACTTCAAACTGGCCCATTTAACTGACTAAAACATTTTTTGTCTGCACCAAATCGTGTTGGGCAGATGCGCAGCGATGTGCTCTTTCTTTTCATATGCAAAAGTCCTATATTGGAGCAATCTTTATGCCTTTCCTGAGCTAACCCTAGTTTGCTGTTCAAAAGAGAGTTACCCCGAGCTAACCCTAGGGTTAGCGTTAGGGTTAACCCTAGGGTTAGAGTTGGGGTTAAACATAGTCTCGGTAGCCGAGTGGTCTCCGTACTCTTTTGCCGACCTGGAGGTCCCGGGTTCGATTCCCAGGTAAGGTACTGGAATTTTTTTTATTTTTTTCAAGTCCGGCACTGTCTTGTCTATCATTTCGTGACAGAAAAATAATTTTATCAACATTGGACGAGGCTGTGCATAGCTAACCCTAATTTACTTTCCTCCACTAGACTTGTTAGGCCATTAGCAAGTAGGAGTAACTTCAAACTGGCCCATTTAACTGACTAAAACATTTTTTGTCTGCACCAAATCGTGTTGGGCAGATGCGCAGCGATGTGCTCTTTCTTTTCATATGCAAAAGTCCTATATTGGAGCAATCTTTATGCCTTTCCTGAGCTAACCCTAGTTTGCTGTTCAAAAGAGAGTTACCCCGAGCTAACCCTAGGGTTAGAGTTGGGGTTAAACATAGTCTCGGTAGCCGAGTGGTCTCCGTACTCTTTTGCCAACCTGGAGGTCCCGGGTTCGATTCCCAGGTAAGGTACTGGAATTTTTTTTATTTTGTTCAAGTCCGGCACTGTCTTGTCTATCATTTCGTGACAGAAAAATAATTTTATCAACATTGGACGAGGCTGTGCATAGCTAACCCTAATTTACTTTCCTCCACTAGACTTGTTAGGCCATTAGCAAGTAGGAGTAACTTCAAACTGGCCCATTTAACTGACTAAAACATTTTTTGTCTGCACCAAATCGTGTTGGGCAGATGCGCAGCGATGTGCTCTTTCTTTTCATATGCAAAAGTCCTATATTGGAGCAATCTTTATGCCTTTCCTGAGCTAACCCTAGTTTGCTGTTCAAAAGAGAGTTACCCCGAGCTAACCCTAGGGTTAGCGTTAGGGTTAACCCTAGGGTTAGAGTTGGGGTTAAACATAGTCTCGGTAGCCGAGTGGTCTCCGTACTCTTTTGCCAACCTGGAGGTCCCGGGTTCGATTCCCAGGTAAGGTACTGGAATTTTTTTTTTTTTTTTCAAGTCCGGCACTGTCTTGTCTATCATTTCGTGACAGAAAAATAATTTTATCAACATTGGACGAGGCTGTGCATAGCTAACCCTAATTTACTTTCCTCCACTAGACTTGTTAGGCCATTAGCAAGTAGGAGTAACTTCAAACTGGCCCATTTAACTGACTAAAACATTTTTTGTCTGCACCAAATCGTGTTGGGCAGATGCGCAGCGATGTGCTCTTTCTTTTCATATGCAAAAGTCCTATATTGGAGCAATCTTTATGCCTTTCCTGAGCTAACCCTAGTTTGCTGTTCAAAAGAGAGTTACCCCGAGCTAACCCTAGGGTTAGCGTTAGGGTTAACCCTAGGGTTAGAGTTGGGGTTAAACATAGTCTCGGTAGCCGAGTGGTCTCCGTACTCTTTTGCCAACCTGGAGGTCCCGGGTTCGATTCCCAGGTAAGGTACTGGAATTTTTTTTATTTTTTTCAAGTCCGGCACTGTCTTGTCTATCATTTCGTGACAGAAAAATAATTTTATCAACATTGGACGAGGCTGTGCATAGCTAACCCTAATTTACTTTCCTCCACTAGACTTGTTAGGCCATTAGCAAGTAGGAGTAACTTCAAACTGGCCCATTTAACTGACTAAAACATTTTTTGTCTGCACCAAATCGTGTTGGGCAGATGCGCAGCGATGTGCTCTTTCTTTTCATATGCAAAAGTCCTATATTGGAGCAATCTTTATGCCTTTCCTGAGCTAACCCTAGTTTGCTGTTCAAAAGAGAGTTACCCCGAGCTAACCCTAGGGTTAGCGTTAGGGTTAACCCTAGGGTTAGAGTTGGGGTTAAACATAGTCTCGGTAGCCGAGTGGTCTCCGTACTCTTTTGCCAACCTGGAGGTCCCGGGTTCGATTCCCAGGTAAGGTACTGGAATTTTTTATATTTTTTTCAAGTCCGGCACTGTCTTGTCTATCATTTCGTGACAGAAAAATAATTTTATCAACATTGGACGAGGCTGTGCATAGCTAACCCTAATTTACTTTCCTCCACTAGACTTGTTAGGCCATTAGCAAGTAGGAGTAACTTCAAACTGGCCCATTTAACTGACTAAAACATTTTTTGTCTGCACCAAATCGTGTTGGGCAGATGCGCAGCGATGTGCTCTTTCTTTTCATATGCAAAAGTCCTATATTGGAGCAATCTTTATGCCTTTCCTGAGCTAACCCTAGTTTGCTGTTCAAAAGAGAGTTACCCCGAGCTAACCCTAGGGTTAGCGTTAGGGTTAACCCTAGGGTTAGAGTTGGGGTTAAACATAGTCTCGGTAGCCGAGTGGTCTCCGTACTCTTTTGCCAACCTGGAGGTCCCGGGTTCGATTCCCAGGTAAGGTACTGGATTTTTTTTGATTTTTTTCAAGTCCGGCACTGTCTTGTCTATCATTTCGTGACAGAAAAATAATTTTATCAACATTGGACGAGGCCGTGCATAGCTAACCCTAATTTACTTTCCTCCACTAGACTTGTTAGGCCATTAGCAAGTAGGAGTAACTTCAAACTGGCCCATTTAACTGACTAAAACATTTTTTGTCTGCACCAAATCGTGTTGGGCAGATGCGCAGCGATGTGCTCTTTCTTTTCATATGCAAAAGTCCTATATTGGAGCAATCTTTATGCCTTTCCTGAGCTAACCCTAGTTTGCTGTTCAAAAGAGAGTTACCCCGAGCTAACCCTAGGGTTAGCGTTAGGGTTAACCCTAGGGTTAGAGTTGGGGTTAAACATAGTCTCGGTAGCCGAGTGGTCTCCGTACTCTTTTGCCGACCTGGAGGTCCCGGGTTCGATTCCCAGGTAAGGTACTGGAATTTTTTTTATTTTTTTCAAGTCCGGCACTGTCTTGTCTATCATTTCGTGACAGAAAAATAATTTTATCAACATTGGACGAGGCTGTGCATAGCTAACCCTAATTTACTTTCCTCCACTAGACTTGTTAGGCCATTAGCAAGTAGGAGTAACTTCAAACTGGCCCATTTAACTGACTAAAACATTTTTTGTCTGCACCAAATCGTGTTGGGCAGATGCGCAGCGATGTGCTCTTTCTTTTCATATGCAAAAGTCCTATATTGGAGCAATCTTTATGCCTTTCCTGAGCTAACCCTAGTTTGCTGTTCAAAAGAGAGTTACCCCGAGCTAACCCTAGGGTTAGCGTTAGGGTTAACCCTAGGGTTAGAGTTGGGGTTAAACATAGTCTCGGTAGCCGAGTGGTCTCCGTACTCTTTTGCCAACCTGGAGGTCCCGGGTTCGATTCCCAGGTAAGGTACTGGAATTTTTTTTATTTTGTTCAAGTCCGGCACTGTCTTGTCTATCATTTCGTGACAGAAAAATAATTTTATCAACATTGGACGAGGCTGTGCATAGCTAACCCTAATTTACTTTCCTCCACTAGACTTGTTAGGCCATTAGCAAGTAGGAGTAACTTCAAACTGGCCCATTTAACTGACTAAAACATTTTTTGTCTGCACCAAATCGTGTTGGGCAGATGCGCAGCGATGTGCTCTTTCTTTTCATATGCAAAAGTCCTATATTGGAGCAATCTTTATGCCTTTCCTGAGCTAACCCTAGTTTGCTGTTCAAAAGAGAGTTACCCCGAGCTAACCCTAGGGTTAGCGTTAGGGTTAACCCTAGGGTTAGAGTTGGGGTTAAACATAGTCTCGGTAGCCGAGTGGTCTCCGTACTCTTTTGCCAACCTGGAGGTCCCGGGTTCGATTCCCAGGTAAGGTACTGGAATTTTTTTTTTTTTTTCAAGTCCGGCACTGTCTTGTCTATCATTTCGTGACAGAAAAATAATTTTATCAACATTGGACGAGGCTGTGCATAGCTAACCCTAATTTACTTTCCTCCACTAGACTTGTTAGGCCATTAGCAAGTAGGAGTAACTTCAAACTGGCCCATTTAACTGACTAAAACATTTTTTGTCTGCACCAAATCGTGTTGGGCAGATGCGCAGCGATGTGCTCTTTCTTTTCATATGCAAAAGTCCTATATTGGAGCAATCTTTATGCCTTTCCTGAGCTAACCCTAGTTTGCTGTTCAAAAGAGAGTTACCCCGAGCTAACCCTAGGGTTAGCGTTAGGGTTAACCCTAGGGTTAGAGTTGGGGTTAAACATAGTCTCGGTAGCCGAGTGGTCTCCGTACTCTTTTGCCAACCTGGAGGTCCCGGGTTCGATTCCCAGGTAAGGTACTGGAATTTTTTTTATTTTGTTCAAGTCCGGCACTGTCTTGTCTATCATTTCGTGACAGAAAAATAATTTTATCAACATTGGACGAGGCTGTGCATAGCTAACCCTAATTTACTTTCCTCCACTAGACTTGTTAGGCCATTAGCAAGTAGGAGTAACTTCAAACTGGCCCATTTAACTGACTAAAACATTTTTTGTCTGCACCAAATCGTGTTGGGCAGATGCGCAGCGATGTGCTCTTTCTTTTCATATGCAAAAGTCCTATATTGGAGCAATCTTTATGCCTTTCCTGAGCTAACCCTAGTTTGCTGTTCAAAAGAGAGTTACCCCGAGCTAACCCTAGGGTTAGCGTTAGGGTTAACCCTAGGGTTAGAGTTGGGGTTAAACATAGTCTCGGTAGCCGAGTGGTCTCCGTACTCTTTTGCCAACCTGGAGGTCCCGGGTTCGATTCCCAGGTAAGGTACTGGAATTTTTTTTTTTTTTTCAAGTCCGGCACTGTCTTGTCTATCATTTCGTGACAGAAAAATAATTTTATCAACATTGGACGAGGCTGTGCATAGCTAACCCTAATTTACTTTCCTCCACTAGACTTGTTAGGCCATTAGCAAGTAGGAGTAACTTCAAACTGGCCCATTTAACTGACTAAAACATTTTTTGTCTGCACCAAATCGTGTTGGGCAGATGCGCAGCGATGTGCTCTTTCTTTTCATATGCAAAAGTCCTATATTGGAGCAATCTTTATGCCTTTCCTGAGCTAACCCTAGTTTGCTGTTCAAAAGAGAGTTACCCCGAGCTAACCCTAGGGTTAGCGTTAGGGTTAACCCTAGGGTTAGAGTTGGGGTTAAACATAGTCTCGGTAGCCGAGTGGTCTCCGTACTCTTTTGCCAACCTGGAGGTCCCGGGTTCGATTCCCAGGTAAGGTACTGGAATTTTTTTTTTTTTTTCAAGTCCGGCACTGTCTTGTCTATCATTTCGTGACAGAAAAATAATTTTATCAACATTGGACGAGGCTGTGCATAGCTAACCCTAATTTACTTTCCTCCACTAGACTTGTTAGGCCATTAGCAAGTAGGAGTAACTTCAAACTGGCCCATTTAACTGACTAAAACATTTTTTGTCTGCACCAAATCGTGTTGGGCAGATGCGCAGCGATGTGCTCTTTCTTTTCATATGCAAAAGTCCTATATTGGAGCAATCTTTATGCCTTTCCTGAGCTAACCCTAGTTTGCTGTTCAAAAGAGAGTTACCCCGAGCTAACCCTAGGGTTAGCGTTAGGGTTAACCCTAGGGTTAGAGTTGGGGTTAAACATAGTCTCGGTAGCCGAGTGGTCTCCGTACTCTTTTGCCAACCTGGAGGTCCCGGGTTCGATTCCCAGGTAAGGTACTGGAATTTTTTTTTTTTTTTTCAAGTCCGGCACTGTCTTGTCTATCATTTCGTGACAGAAAAATAATTTTATCAACATTGGACGAGGCTGTGCATAGCTAACCCTAATTTACTTTCCTCCACTAGACTTGTTAGGCCATTAGCAAGTAGGAGTAACTTCAAACTGGCCCATTTAACTGACTAAAACATTTTTTGTCTGCACCAAATCGTGTTGGGCAGATGCGCAGCGATGTGCTCTTTCTTTTCATATGCAAAAGTCCTATATTGGAGCAATCTTTATGCCTTTCCTGAGCTAACCCTAGTTTGCTGTTCAAAAGAGAGTTACCCCGAGCTAACCCTAGGGTTAGCGTTAGGGTTAACCCTAGGGTTAGAGTTGGGGTTAAACATAGTCTCGGTAGCCGAGTGGTCTCCGTACTCTTTTGCCAACCTGGAGGTCCCGGGTTCGATTCCCAGGTAAGGTACTGGAATTTTTTTTTTTTTTTTCAAGTCCGGCACTGTCTTGTCTATCATTTCGTGACAGAAAAATAATTTTATCAACATTGGACGAGGCTGTGCATAGCTAACCCTAATTTACTTTCCTCCACTAGACTTGTTAGGCCATTAGCAAGTAGGAGTAACTTCAAACTGGCCCATTTAACTGACTAAAACATTTTTTGTCTGCACCAAATCGTGTTGGGCAGATGCGCAGCGATGTGCTCTTTCTTTTCATATGCAAAAGTCCTATATTGGAGCAATCTTTATGCCTTTCCTGAGCTAACCCTAGTTTGCTGTTCAAAAGAGAGTTACCCCGAGCTAACCCTAGGGTTAGCGTTAGGGTTAACCCTAGGGTTAGAGTTGGGGTTAAACATAGTCTCGGTAGCCGAGTGGTCTCCGTACTCTTTTGCCAACCTGGAGGTCCCGGGTTCGATTCCCAGGTAAGGTACTGGAATTTTTTTTATTTTTTTCAAGTCCGGCACTGTCTTGTCTATCATTTCGTGACAGAAAAATAATTTTATCAACATTGGACGAGGCTGTGCATAGCTAACCCTAATTTACTTTCCTCCACTAGACTTGTTAGGCCATTAGCAAGTAGGAGTAACTTCAAACTGGCCCATTTAACTGACTAAAACATTTTTTGTCTGCACCAAATCGTGTTGGGCAGATGCGCAGCGATGTGCTCTTTCTTTTCATATGCAAAAGTCCTATATTGGAGCAATCTTTATGCCTTTCCTGAGCTAACCCTAGTTTGCTGTTCAAAAGAGAGTTACCCCGAGCTAACCCTCGGTAGCCGAGTGGTCTCCGTACTCTTTTGCCAACCTGGAGGTCCCGGGTTCGATTCCCAGGTAAGGTACTGGAATTTTTTTTTTTTTTTTCAAGTCCGGCACTGTCTTGTCTATCATTTCGTGACAGAAAAATAATTTTATCAACATTGGACGAGGCTGTGCATAGCTAACCCTAATTTACTTTCCTCCACTAGACTTGTTAGGCCATTAGCAAGTAGGAGTAACTTCAAACTGGCCCATTTAACTGACTAAAACATTTTTTGTCTGCACCAAATCGTGTTGGGCAGATGCGCAGCGATGTGCTCTTTCTTTTCATATGCAAAAGTCCTATATTGGAGCAATCTTTATGCCTTTCCTGAGCTAACCCTAGTTTGCTGTTCAAAAGAGAGTTACCCCGAGCTAACCCTAGGGTTAGCGTTAGGGTTAACCCTAGGGTTAGAGTTGGGGTTAAACATAGTCTCGGTAGCCGAGTGGTCTCCGTACTCTTTTGCCAACCTGGAGGTCCCGGGTTCGATTCCCAGGTAAGGTACTGGAATTTTTTTTATTTTTTTCAAGTCCGGCACTGTCTTGTCTATCATTTCGTGACAGAAAAATAATTTTATCAACATTGGACGAGGCTGTGCATAGCTAACCCTAATTTACTTTCCTCCACTAGACTTGTTAGGCCATTAGCAAGTAGGAGTAACTTCAAACTGGCCCATTTAACTGACTAAAACATTTTTTGTCTGCACCAAATCGTGTTGGGCAGATGCGCAGCGATGTGCTCTTTCTTTTCATATGCAAAAGTCCTATATTGGAGCAATCTTTATGCCTTTCCTGAGCTAACCCTAGTTTGCTGTTCAAAAGAGAGTTACCCCGAGCTAACCCTAGGGTTAGCGTTAGGGTTAACCCTAGGGTTAGAGTTGGGGTTAAACATAGTCTCGGTAGCCGAGTGGTCTCCGTACTCTTTTGCCAACCTGGAGGTCCCGGGTTCGATTCCCAGGTAAGGTACTGGAATTTTTTTTTTTTTTTTCAAGTCCGGCACTGTCTTGTCTATCATTTCGTGACAGAAAAATAATTTTATCAACATTGGACGAGGCTGTGCATAGCTAACCCTAATTTACTTTCCTCCACTAGACTTGTTAGGCCATTAGCAAGTAGGAGTAACTTCAAACTGGCCCATTTAACTGACTAAAACATTTTTTGTCTGCACCAAATCGTGTTGGGCAGATGCGCAGCGATGTGCTCTTTCTTTTCATATGCAAAAGTCCTATATTGGAGCAATCTTTATGCCTTTCCTGAGCTAACCCTAGTTTGCTGTTCAAAAGAGAGTTACCCCGAGCTAACCCTAGGGTTAGCGTTAGGGTTAACCCTAGGGTTAGAGTTGGGGTTAAACATAGTCTCGGTAGCCGAGTGGTCTCCGTACTCTTTTGCCAACCTGGAGGTCCCGGGTTCGATTCCCAGGTAAGGTACTGGAATTTTTTTTATTTTTTTCAAGTCCGGCACTGTCTTGTCTATCATTTCGTGACAGAAAAATAATTTTATCAACATTGGACGAGGCTGTGCATAGCTAACCCTAATTTACTTTCCTCCACTAGACTTGTTAGGCCATTAGCAAGTAGGAGTAACTTCAAACTGGCCCATTTAACTGACTAAAACATTTTTTGTCTGCACCAAATCGTGTTGGGCAGATGCGCAGCGATGTGCTCTTTCTTTTCATATGCAAAAGTCCTATATTGGAGCAATCTTTATGCCTTTCCTGAGCTAACCCTAGTTTGCTGTTCAAAAGAGAGTTACCCCGAGCTAACCCTAGGGTTAGCGTTAGGGTTAACCCTAGGGTTAGAGTTGGGGTTAAACATAGTCTCGGTAGCCGAGTGGTCTCCGTACTCTTTTGCCAACCTGGAGGTCCCGGGTTCGATTCCCAGGTAAGGTACTGGAATTTTTTTTTTTTTTTTCAAGCCCGGCACTGTCTTGTCTATCATTTCGTGACAGAAAAATAATTTTATCAACATTGGACGAGGCTGTGCATAGCTAACCCTAATTTACTTTCCTCCACTAGACTTGTTAGGCCATTAGCAAGTAGGAGTAACTTCAAACTGGCCCATTTAACTGACTAAAACATTTTTTGTCTGCACCAAATCGTGTTGGGCAGATGCGCAGCGATGTGCTCTTTCTTTTCATATGCAAAAGTCCTATATTGGAGCAATCTTTATGCCTTTCCTGAGCTAACCCTAGTTTGCTGTTCAAAAGAGAGTTACCCCGAGCTAACCCTAGGGTTAGCGTTAGGGTTAACCCTAGGGTTAGAGTTGGGGTTAAACATAGTCTCGGTAGCCGAGTGGTCTCCGTACTCTTTTGCCAACCTGGAGGTCCCGGGTTCGATTCCCAGGTAAGGTACTGGAATTTTTTTTATTTTGTTCAAGTCCGGCACTGTCTTGTCTATCATTTCGTGACAGAAAAATAATTTTATCAACATTGGACGAGGCTGTGCATAGCTAACCCTAATTTACTTTCCTCCACTAGACTTGTTAGGCCATTAGCAAGTAGGAGTAACTTCAAACTGGCCCATTTAACTGACTAAAACATTTTGTTCTACACCAAATAATGTTGGGCAGATGCGCAGCGGTGTGCTCTTTCTTTTCATATGCAAAAGTCCTATATTGGAGCAATCTTTATGCCTTTCCTGAGCTAACCCTAGTTTGCTGTTCAAAAGAGAGTTACCCCGATCTAACCCTAGGGTTAGCGTTAGGGTTAACCCTAGGGTTAGAGTTGGGGTTAACCCTAGGGTTAGAGTAGCCGAGTGGTCTCGGTACTCTTTTGCCAACCTGGAGGTCCCGGGTTCGATTCCCAGGTAAGGTACTGGAATTTTTTTTATTTTTTTCAAGTCCGGCACTGTCTTGTCTATCATTTCGTGACAGAAAAATAATTTTATCAACATTGGACGAGGCTGTGCATAGCTAACCCTAATTTACTTTCCTCCACTAGACTTGTTAGGCCATTAGCAAGTAGGAGTAACTTCAAACTGGCCCATTTAACTGACTTAAACATTTTTTTTCTGCACCAAATCGTGTTGGGCAGATGCGCAGCGATGTGCTCTTTCTTTTCATATGCAAAAGTTAGCCGTAACCCTAGGTCCGGAGGGGGGTAAACGCTATTTGTTACGAAAGCCAAGTATGTTTTCGTACAGAACACTGTCATAATCAAAAATGGGGTTTTGGCATATGAAACGAATCAGAATTTCCTGGCGCGTCTTGTCAACACAAAATGGTGGCGAAAAATTAACATAGGAAGCCTACAGGGGCCACCAAACTTTTTTTTTCGGGTCTGGAGCGGCTTCGAAGGGTTAAAATTAGTTCAAAGTCAATTTTCGGTGGTGATATATGCGCAAAAGTGTCCATTGATCAGAAAAAATAATCGTATGATCAAGATTAGATCAAGAAAGTGTTTGAATTTTTGAAAAAAAAATGAAAAAACAATTTTTTTTCAGGGGTCTCGAACCCGGGACACGCTGGGTGTGGCTCCAGCGCGCTTTTTGATTTCGTGTAAGTAAAATTTATTCATTGATAACCGAATAAAATATAAAGTTTAAACACAGCATCTGTTATTTCATGTGACAATATATCAATTAGAATACTTTAACTATCTGTAATAATAATAAAACATCTAAACATTCTAAAAACATGTGAGTAATATCCTCAGCTTCCTCTTTACAAAACAGGACAAAGATCATCATCAACTTTTTTTATTTTACATAATTTTAATTTCGTCCATAAGATGTTGTGTGCAATTTTATAATCAAGTTCTTTCATTTTCGGGTTTTTAAAATTGTCAGACACATTTTGCCAGGTTACATTCCAATTTACATCATAATTTAAACTTTCATAGGCCTAATATGTTATACATTTTGGTTCAATACAAAAATATTCTAAAAATATACCATATGTAAATTTACTATATAGTGAGTTCTTTAAAGGGAACATTTACATCATTAATAATACAGCATTTATCAATATCATTACAAATATACTCCTGAGTATTTATAATATCATGCCATTCTAATGGAATGGAGTTTTTAATAATGTTAAAATATTTTACAATTACATCATGATTTATATGTGGATAATACTCATCAATCATATCAATTATTGAATGTTCTTTTAAAAAAACCTGGAATTACATGATAAATTACATCTTTAATTTTAACAATATTTGATCTAAAAAATACATCATTTTGCAACATTTTATTGTTATGTTTAATACAGGGATTGTAAAATAGGGGTTGTATCGACACTTCGTGTATATTGGAAGGATTTTCTCTTTTGTTTTGTTTTAATAAGTCCCATGCCTGTAATAGAAAGCTGTAAAAAGGAGGTAAATCACTCAAATACTTGTTATGAAAATATATCTTTAACAAATCATGGCTAAGTTTTAAATTACCATAGTTAAACAGAAAATATTGCATTAAGGATTTCCATACAGATTGAAATTCAACATCAAAAAATTTAATAATAGTCTTTAAACATAAGGAATAAGACTTTAACTTTATATCTATTAATCCCATGCCACCATAGCATTTTTTATTAATAACTGAGCTATATTGAATTAAGGGTTTTTTACCTTTCCAAGGAAAATGTGTTACAAGTTTTGTAATTTCCCGTTCTATATATTCGGGTATTGAAGTAACTGCTCCAGCGCGCTAACCACTCGGCTACAAACCATAATGACTTTCAAATTATTTCCCTTTGACCACGTCTAAAATTTGCTGTACAGGATTCAATCTACAAAAACATTTATGCAAATATTGTATACAAATGTAGTTCGTGCTATGTTTCGACATCTTCTTCTCTTTCTTCGTTTTTGTTTTCGTGTTTACATGCTATTTTTGGTCTGAATTTGGATTTTGATGTGTGAAATTGACCTTTCTTACAGATTTTGGTAAATAAAAATATGAGATTTTGATGCGGAAGAATAAGTGTGAAACAGTTGTTTCCTGTTCATTACAGAGTACTTACTAAAACATGAACCGACCAGAAATGACAAAGAAACGATCAAAGAAAAAGTGAATCGACTGAACTGAGCAGCAAAACGACCAGGAAACGACCTTTAAACTATTTAAAACTAACTTTAAAGCAAGCTTATTAAGCCAGACAAGCAATTAATTTTCCATTTTGAGTGCACTCAATGACTCGAAATCATGAAAATATCAAAGTGACCATTCCTTGATTTTTCTTTAAATACCCTCAGGACAGTTGTAATTGTATAGTGAAAAAGTCTGACACAAAAAGACAAATAAACTGCATAGCGAGAGTCTATAACCAAAATTTTACTTTTTAGCCTAAAGACTAAATAAATATTGATGAGATCTTTTTAAATCTAATTTATGTTTTATTTCTGGCCTTCAAAAAAAGTGATAAAACAAATGTGCATGTTTTAAGAAATAAATATTTGTAACAGACCCTTTAATTTGGAAAAAAATGTCATTACATTAGGGAAATAAACGTCAATAATTACCATTGAAATACCTTGGAGCAAAACTTATGCTATAATTTACCCTTGAATTGATTAATCAGTGGATATTGAAATAACCTACCCAGATGTACTTTTAGATTTCACCATTTTAACGTATTTTAGTTAGGCCCTATTGCCTTTCAACTTTGTAAAAACGTGTCAAAATTTGTTTTTGAGCACAGAAGAAGCTATATTTGTTAACCTATGTAACCTATGTTCATGAAACTTAATGTAATCAGGAGCCGATAATGTTACTATATTTTCACCTAAAAAACGCAAAATTTGAGCATTTTCAAGCCGATTTCGATATTGAAATTTGAAGGTAGGCTATATTGCCTTTGAATTGACTTTCTATTTTTTTGTTACATTGCCATTACATTACACTGGTAATAAAATGTATAGACCTGTAATTGTCGATAATTTTTAGTTTCCAGAAGATCTTGCGCATTGTAAAATATGGTGCCTCCTTAAATCTATATGGGAATAGTTTTCCAAAAAAATAACATCTTTATCTGCTAACTTTATTGACTTTTGTCCAATTCTGGTTTCATCATATTAACTCTAAATAAATAACATGAAACCTTTCTGTAGGCTACCTATTTGTCGGGCAAACGCCATGCAGTGTACAATGAAATTTAGTCAGGACAGCAGCATAGCCTATGGTACTTTATTTTCAATCTAAACAAATGAACAACTGTTCCAATTATACATTTTCAGGCATTTAACACTTTTAAAACATTTAATAGGATTTTTAACCCATTCATCAGATCCGCCCACATATTTCTACACTAAATAAACTAGGTTTCCCACAATACATTGCTCGCTATATTTACCGTTATATTGCGGCGAGCAAGTTAAAAGAGATTTAGGTCAATTTGAGGACGATTTACTAAAAACGTAAGTAATATTTTTGTATAAAACTGATGCAGACATGTTTAACAATATTAATGGACATACCATGACCGATTATTTTGACTTGACATGTTCGAAATAGTCCCTTAATATCTGCTCTTGATCCATTTTATGTGCCATATTTATACATTACATGGTATGTCGAGACAAAAATGTCGGTCAAACATTTCCGGATATACCACTTGTGTAATCTAAGCTGTCACGTCATTTGCTTTCGGGGCTTGGGAATGTTATTAGAATAAACGAAAAGGGGATTGCTTGTACTTTTTAACGGTGCCATTTTTATTTATGTGACATTGATATTTTGTGAAATATGAACTGTTCGACATTACCGTTATTTTCAGTATATGGTCTAGCCGGCCTGGTTATAAGTACATAACATACAATGAGAATTATAGAAAAGTAGATCAATATGACCCAAACGTTATTTCAAACAAAGTATGTCACTGTAATATTAAAATATAAGACCTGACTTTGATCCTATTAGTATTAATGTGGAATGGTTGACATAGTATTGAATTTTATTTTCTATATATTATTATGTATGTAATTGAATTAAAACACAAAGATGTATATATATACATACATACTTTGTTTGGGAGATCTAATCAAGCATAAACATATTTTATAGGTTTAAATAATTTGATATAGCCTATGTATTATGTACAATACTGAATGATGTGGATTTAGGGGGGGACGTGTCGCCCCTTTGAACTCAGAAGGGGGGATGAAATTAAGGACCTCAGTCCCTCCCCATAATTTGATAATTACTGTTACAAATTTTTTTGAAGAATCAAAAAGCGATCGGATGAAAATCGGGTTAGGAAGTCCCTATTGCAACTCAAATCCAGAAGTATCCAATTTTTTTTCTTTACCACTCATTTGTTATGTCACTTTCACGGAGACCATTTGCTCTTAGAGTTAAAATCCGTTAAGCTTATATGCACAGGAAATAGTGAACTCAACAGACTAAGACTTAGTGATAAAATAATATTAGCTAGATTGGTTGAATTTTGATAAATATTTTCTTTTTTGAAGCATAGCAAATAGTCTAAACGATAAAAAACATTTTTTTTAATCATTTTTTTGACATTCCACTTTTCTGCATCTGATTGTGCTACTGAATACGGACAACACCATGCTATTTGCAATGAGGGAAATTTGCCTCTGATATGTAAATGTCAAAGGATCCTTGCACAGTGTGTAGTACACAGAGCAAGTTTTATGTCTCTTCAATACAATTGTATTTTTATACGCCCACATGAAATGTGGAGCGTATATTGCCGTCACCCATGTCCGTCGGTCCGTCCGTCCGTCCGTCGGTCCGTCCACAATTGCTCGTTAACACTCTAAAAGTCACAATTCTTTACAGATTTTGACGAAACTTGCTGAAGTTGTTTATTATCACCCAAGGATGAACCCTATTTAAAATCAAAAGAATCGGAAAATATTTAATATGAATTATTGCCCTTGTTCTTTAAAACGCGTTCAATTTTTAGCTCGTTAACACTCTACAAGTCACAATTCTTTACGGATTTCGACGAAACTTGCTGAAATTGTTTATTATCACCCAAGGATGAACCCTATTTTAAATCAAAAGAATCGGAAAATATTTAATATGAATTATTGCCCTTGTTCTTTAAAACGCGTTCGGTTTTTAGCTTGTTAACACTCTACAAGTCAAAATTCTTTATGGATTTTGATGAAACTTGCTGAAATTGTTTATTATCACCCAAGGATGAACCCTATTTAAAATCAAAAGAATCGGAAAATATTTAATATGAATTATTGCCCTTGTTCTTTGAAACGCGTTCGATTTTTAGCTCGTTAACACTCTACAAGTCACAATTCTTTACGGATTTTGATGAAACTTGCTGAAATTGTTTATTATGACCCAAGGATGAACCCTAACTAAAATCAAAAGGATCGGAAAATATTTAATATGAATTATTGCCCTTGTTCTTTAAAACGTGTTCAATTTTTAGCTCGTTAACACTCTACAAGTCACAATTCTTTATGGATTTTGATCAAACTTGCTGAAATTGTTTATTATCACCCCAGGATAAACCCTATTTAAAATCAAAACAATCGGAATATATTTAATATGAATTATTGCCCTTGTTCTTTAAAACGCGTTCGATTTTTAGCTCGTTCACACTCTACAAGTCACAATTCTTAACGGATTTTGACGAAAATTGCTGAAATTGTTTATTATCACCTAAGGATGAACCCTATTTAGAATCAAAAGAATCGAAAAATATTTAATATGAATTATTGCCCATGTTCTTTAAAACGCGTTCGATTTTAAGCTTGTTAACACTCTACAAGTCAGAAGGATTTTGACCAAACTTGATGAATGAATGAAAAAAAAATATTTGGCCAACACTTTATGACTACGGGTTGAATATTTCATGGTTGTGATGGTCGCTGTTTTCAGCCAAATGTTCTTTTCAAACAAAGCTGTCAGTGGGCGTATATTACCTTGCCTGGCAAGCTATCTTTGTTATTAATGTCAGCCATTCCAACCTGCATCAGTAACTAAAGTTATTTGATTGGTAAAAAAAAATGACGGTAAAATCTTGACCTATGCTGAAATGAAACCCTGGAGGAAACCCTTTAGTACCATGTTTCAGTATATGAAATAATTGATGAAATGTGTAATATTAATACATGGTATCAAAAATTGTTGTATTTTTTGACTGATATAAAATCTTCAACAAAATGAAGTCATTCAGCAGAGATAAAGGATGACCTCAGAATTTAGATTAAGATTGACATTTATTTAAAGGGTAATGACATGGTTCTGTTTTAATGACTTTACGTTAATTGAGAGTCTTGCAAAAATTAAATTTTCTGAAGAAATGCAATTAAATGTAAACGTCAAGTGGCCAAAATCCAGTTTAGGATTGTAGAGGGCTCAGGTTGACCCTACATTAATAGGTATAGCATCTTGGATAAGCTGGATTTTCAACCACTTCTAAGAAATTTTGCACCTTAACAGTCACTGCATTTGGTAAATGTGATGATCTTCATCTGCGACAACTATGCTGGTACATTGCGTTAAATTTACAGCCTCTGATGTATCTCGCAATCTCTGCTTCCCAGCTTGGGTCTAGATACTACCTTCAAATTTTTCGACTCTGTTTCTCTTGTCATTCATGGGAATCATAGGGGAGCAGAAAAAATGTCCAATCGTTCTGATAGGGCAATCAACTGAGACCCTGCATTCTAGAAGCTATACATGTTAAACATCCCTTTAACAAATCGAAATCATAAATGAGAATTGATGCTCCTAAACAAAATTTCCCTCATTGCACACTGCATGATTTTCTATTGTCTTTATTAGCCCTAAGAGTGCTAAAAATAAATTTCATTCATTTCTAATATTTTATAATAAATAATAATCTTTAAATTTGATTTTTTATGCTTTGAGTGTATTCAGTTATGTACTTTTATATGCCATATTGGACTGTCCTTCACCTTTCATTGACCATTCTATTTTTAACTATATGGTACAAAAATGACCTTTTCTCTTTCAATGGCTATCTTTAGGTCAAATAAGTAGGGCAAAATTTTGTTGGTTTGTACTTAAATGTATGTGTAACCCTCAAAAGATATTTGAATTTACAGTCCATGTACTTTTAAGTCATATTATGGTTGTACATTGTAGTTAATATCCCTAACAACTATAGTGTTTTCATTATAACTCTTATTAGATTGACTGATACACCTAGTATGTTATATTCCAATTGTATTTGTCAACTTGCCAACATTGTCCTATATATATTACAATGAATTGTAATATAGTATCTTGATTGGCATCTTCTCCATGTTGAATTTGTATGAATTTATTTTTGAAAGAAAGAAAGAATATTTTACAAGGATAACAACTTCTCCCAGCTGATCCTTGGCCAAACCTCTTGGCATTGATTTTTCACGGATTATCCGTACCCATTTACAGCTGGGTGGACTGGAATTATGAGTGAAGATGACTTATTCAAGGAAATCGGACTATCACACCCTGATCGAGAACCGAACTCTCATACCTTGACATCAGTGTTCAGTTACTCACATGAAAATTCCGTTTTGGCTAATCAAGTTCCAATTTGATTGACATTTCATAAGATTTTGGTAGCATTTCAAAATTTTTATCATTTGTAGACATTGATCTCGAGTTTCTTAAGGTTATAGAGACTGATGTTTAGAGTGTCTGTATATTTCTAGCCTTAAAAGAAAATTTTCACGAAAAATATACAATCAAGATTTTCAGATTGTCATGACATATTTGATTTTTGACATGCCATACAAAATACTTGATATCGCTTAAGGGGTAATTTTGACTAACAAACTGTGATGTGATACTGCTTAAACTGCTTGATATCATTAGACACAGGAATACAGCAAATCCATTATTTCCAAATATACAATATTAAATTTAGATCTGCAGATTTTCATGAAAATTTTATTTTGGACTATTCATACAAAATACTAGTAATTTTGACTAACAAACGGCGATGTGATATTGCTGAAACTGAACCCTGCTTGATTGATATCATTAGACACAGAAATATAAATAGCAAATTCATTTGAAGATGAAGTATTTGATATGCCATAGCCACTCTTTAAATGATATGTGTATACCTGTTTTTTTGCTCTGAGCATAGCTGATAAGCATAGCAGATGAGTATACTAGCCTATAATATATATGAATGAAACATGATAATCTTGAGAGAATCTATTTTCATTGTATCAGTTTTACAGAATTGGAGATATCATTTTCATCAGTTCTTTTGATAATATAATGTAGAGCATATTTATTGATTTGTAAAATTGTGAAAACATGTATTTGCAAAACCAATTTTTATCTTCATTTAAAGAGATTGTATTAAGAGGTTTTCTAAATTTTGTAGGTTTATCAGGGACACTTATAGCATCAATTTTCACTATTCTAATTTTCATTCAGACGTCTGTGCTATGGTTTGAGAAAAAACTTTTAGAAACTTTTGATGACGGTCTTTTGTGATCATGCAGCAATATTCAAACACTAGTTTAAGTGGAATTGTGGAACCACAAACGTGTGATAGGAAATTGGAAAGGCGCAGATTGATGCTATCAGTGTCAGCACAAAAGACTGATTGACTGAAAAGATACAATATTGCAGTATTAGCATGTATCCTCGACTGGTCCCAAGTGAAATCTCTTGGCACTGACCTTTCCTGTCTAAATCTGATATCCATATAAACTTTAATCAGCTGTTATTTTATGTGGGAGGACAGCTTAGCCATGGTCACTAGATTTTCACCCAACTACTAAGATTAGAAACCATGACCACCATTTGTCCATAAGTCTTTTAAAGGGGTTGGAAAGCGTATTTCTAAACTTTGTATGCGTATCGGGGACACTGATAGCATCAATTTGCACCATTCCAATTTCCATTCCTACATCTGTGGTTCTTGCAATCCCACTTAAGCTATAAACACATTTTATGATGTCACTGACAGTGATCTGCATAGATATCAACAGTAGCTTCTGGTAGATCACTGTCAGTGACGTCATAAAAAACGTTAGTTTTAGTGGAATTGCAAGAACCACAGACGTCGGAATGGACATTGGAATGGCACAAATTGATGCTATCAGTGTCCCCGATACACATACAAAGTTTAGAAATACGCTTTACAATCCCTTCCAGTTTGATTCAGGCAATGAATGTAAAAGAGCCCTTGTTCTTGTTCTGTCATTGAACACTGCATGGTGTTTACTGGTCCTCATTAGCCCAAACTGATGCAGAATAGAATTTTATACAACAAGATGATCAATAAATTAACACTGGTCATGAGCTAATTTTATAAACTGTAATATTGATGACTAACCTAAGTACATATCAATAAAAATGTAGGGCATTTTTATTTCTTAAAGGGGCAGTATACACAATTTTTCTTACTAAAAACTTCATTAAAGTTGTACTGGAAAAGAATGAAGAAATATGCTATTGATACCTCTTTGTATATATTTATTCAATCCAAATTTGTTGTATAATGGTTAATACAAACAGAAATAGCTAATTGTTATTGTTAAGCAAGCATTTAGTTTTTGCTCCTTCAATATTTTTATTGAAAACCTGCAGAAAATGTAGAGGAGATATATTTCTCTACAATTTGGTGTTTAGTTTCTTGAAATTCATAAAATTAATATTTCAAGTAAAACCAAAATATAACTTTTTACATTTACATAAAACTAAAATCAAAACTTTCAAAAAGAGACATATTTCACTAGGTTTTGGTCTGAGTTTGCATTACCGGTAATTTGAGCACTTAATTTTCTAACATACTATAAAAAATCAGACTGCCCCTTTAACGTGTACTTATATTATCTTATATCTAGGATTGTTTTATCTCTTGACCTTAGTTGAAGGATTGTCCAGGGATTTCCATATAAAAAAAATGTCTGATTTTTATACACCCAGATGAAATTGGGGGGCGTAATCAGCAAAATCGAAAATTATTTATATGAATAATAGACCTTATTATGCGTTTAACTTTTTAGCACGTAAAAATATGACTTGTTGTTTAGCAAGACCATGACTAAAAACACATATACAGAAAATAAAAAATAACTGTTAAAGTACAGGTATAGTTGAAAGGATTGAGCAATTTCCAGTTCTAAAAGGCTATTTACATATATTCAAGGCCCAAATCGATCCTCGAAAATGCTGAACATTCCCCTTTAAAATGAAAAGTTGAAAATTGTGCCAGCATCAATTAAACCCTGTTTTAAGATCTGACAAATAGTAGCATAATTATATTTGGACATAAGTTCGTAAGTCCAGTTTGTGTTAATTACATTGTATATTTTGAAACATTTATATATCACGGTCAAAAAAGCAGAGTCAAAATGTACTGGATGAAATATTCAAAAAAGAAGGTTTTACAGTTATACAAATTTGACTGTATATTTTTTAGAAAAGTAATTCAATAAATAAATATATCATGAGAAATATATACAAAATTGTGTTTTTGTTATGTTTGCTTATATTAAGACCTTCATTTTCAGCATTAATTGTGCATAATTTTCACTGTCAGATATCTTTCAACATGTTTATGTATGACACTATCTTCGTAGAGTACCAGTACCGTACAACAAATTATTGATGTTTTGCCATTCACATCTTTTTTTAATATACTTGAATAACCTTCATGTATAATTTGATTGAGAAATAGCATAAGTAAAACTATTGTAAGACGTTTTTACGATGTTCAATCCGATTTGAAGTTATGTGAAATGATGGATAAGAAATATTGCGGACAATTTAGCCAAATTGATTTGTTTTCGTTAATGCGTCAGTACAGACATGTCTAGAGCAAGTGTCGACCTAAAATACGGTTGCTTTCTCTTCTTGTTCCTGACAGTTCTAGGGTCTAATATTAACTGTTTTAGGACACTTTGTGTCAAGATTGTTTGAAGAATATTTGGCCAGGTCACAGAAGCCCCTTGAGCTACACATACTGTACATTTTAAAGAACTGCTACTAATTGAAAAACAGTAGGTAATGCTCATTGCACACTGCATACTGCTTGGCATTGTCCATCTTTATAAGCCGAATCAAGTGCAAAAAAATCCATTTCATTTTAATGGAAGAAGTTGTCCTAATGAAATCATTACTAGGACTGACCTATTGGCTGTATTCCTAATTAATCATTAATTGTGTTCCTAATTAGACATTGATTTAGACATAGATAAGACTAGACCAAGTGAACTACTTTTCCATGTCTTCAATCAAAGACAACAGATGACTAGACAATTTATAAACAATCTGTTTCACTCAATATGGTATGAACAAATGTTAACCTTCTACAGTGAGACACATGTTAGTACAGTGGACAAACAAAAAAAAAGATGCCAGCATTAAGAATGTTAGGTTAAGGCAGTTGTCCTTGTCTTACCTCTACTAGTCTGATCCCCTGTCTGAACTTTTGTCTACTTTTTAGTCTGATTTGCTAAATTTTTGGGGGGAAATTCTAGAAAGAATGCAAAGATCTAGCTTTGAGGCCTAATATTTATATGGTTCTGTAATTCTTGGGAAACAAACTTACCTAAACCTCCCCTTCAAAAGGGTGCCCCGATGATTCAGTGTGTCAGACCATAGAAATATAATAGGACTGGAAGTCTAAATCTATTGGACTTCTGTTTCAATTTATGGTTCAATTCAATGCATGCGTGCCAAGCATAAATTTTGTGACACTTGCTCTCCAACATGAGGGTCTAGAGTTCAGTCCCAGCATGGGTCACGAGGATACTTTTATATTTTCCTCAATAATGTCGGTCAAAGCGGCTGACATGAAAAAAGCATCTTGTCATTCAGATAGGACAATAAACTGTGACCCTGTGTGCTACAGGCAATAGGTAAAAATATTCTTATCATCAGTTGGAAATCGAGTTATATGCTAATGCAATCTAATTAAAATTATATTACATTTCGTTTCGGTTATTTTTTGATTGTCGACTCCATGTAATCTAAAGACTTGTATAAGGAAGTCATCTTCAAGTGACGAAAATTTCAGCCAATCAAAAACTACCTTCAAGATCGCGGGTCTATGCATTGATATGCATTGTGGGAAAATCATGACGCAATACAAAATATTCAAATATAAACGGTGTTCTGATTGGCAGAGGGGTGGCACGTGCTATAAATAGCTTATTCGTAACCAGAAGATGACCTCCTTATACAAGTCTTTAGATTACATGGAGTTGACAATCAAAAAATAACCGAATCGAAATGTAATCTAATTTTAATTAGATTGATGCTAATGCTGCTGTCCTGGCAAAATTTCTATCATTGCACATTACATGGCATTTGCTTGACATCCTCATTAGCCAATAGGTGTAGAAAAGTATGACAATTTTTCATTTCCTTTCTTGTATAACAAACAAATTAAATTATGATCATCTTAGCCAAACCTCAACACCAGGAAGAGCAGACTGTGCTGATGAGGAGCAGAAGGCCAGTTTGAACTTCAGATATAGTTTTATCCATTCAGCTCAATCTTCGTCATTGTTCGAGACTATGTTCGAGACTATATAATGACTCGGCCATGATAGGCGGCCCTCTTGCACTTGTTTGTTTCAAGGTTGATTTTGATTGGCTGTTTTTTCCGCGAAAGATGATGATACATTCTGAAGAATGATTGTGATTGGCTGAACTATAATTTATTCAATATGGCGACTATTGTACAGTGTACGGGGTTATCTAGCGAGTAAGTTCCGAAGTTGATACGAGTGAGTTTTATCTTTTCTGCTTTTCTAACAAAGGCTATTTCTAACCATGACACTTAAATGTGCTTAAAATGCATTTTACAAAATATGCATTAAATTTGACGTGTTACATTCTTTACGGTGCATTGATAAATAGGTTAATAACGCAATAAAAATGTTGTCTGCACGATTTATGACTTCTGCTTTGAGAGCAAATGCATATGATTTGGCCGTAGGCATCAAAATTTTCGAGAAGAAAAATGTATTAAAGAAGCACCATCCGTTTGCAAATCATACCTTAGTCTGAGAATTGGGGAATTTGTTGGCTAACCTTATCTGTAATGTTATAGTTCCTTGTCAAAAAAGAAGCCTTTCTGTGGGAATCTATTATATATATATATATATACCTATAACGCCCCTTGAAAGTAAAATATGACATTTATTTATTGAAACTAGCAATATAGAAAACAGAAAGTAATTTTTTAAGATTTGAATAGAAAGTTACATTTTGTTTGAGGAAAATTCTGACTTTCTTCTTCTAGTATACCCCTTTGAATGAGAATCATCAGATGCCTTAAAATGGCACTGTCCTTTTAATGGCATTGACAACCTATATTTGAGTGCTGTTATAAAACAACCTTGCACTCAGACAACCCATGACTTCCGTCTAACGAAATAGACCGTTCATTGCTCAGAGGGATTCTTTGTTTTTAACAGTTTTTTTGTATTATCAGAATGAAAAAAGCTATTAAAAATGGATTTCCTTATTTTCATTTAAGAAATAAAACGATGAGTCGACTTGTAATGTAGGAAAAAATAAATCACGATAACATGCAAACAGTAGGTAAAAAGTCGATATAATGAGAGTAAATGTAGCTATGTTGGGACTAAATCCCTTTATCAAGGAAGAAAATTTAAAATATTAATAGGCGAGAAAAGTCATTTCCCTAAGAGAAACAAAATAAGTTTGCTTAGTTAGGTAATAAAAATATTATTTCAAGACTGACTGAACATACATGAATATGATTAAAAGAACATGAATAATTATTAGCAAAAAATTATCATATAGTTTGCTTAATTAAACAATGAAAAAAATGGAAACCCATCTTTTAGGGAAAAATTTGTAGCAGTAAAAAAAACCAGTTATTGTGACTCTGAGTGACCAATAATATATATGGTAGTCAGGGGCAGATCCAGGGTTTAGAGAAAGGGGGGCTTTGAAATATAACATGCTTCAAATTCAACGGCACTGCCAAAGGGAGAGCCCCCTCCCCCCCTTGGATCCGCCTCTGGTAGTTTGAAATATAGTGAAATCCATAAGACTCATATTCTTTTCATGTCAATAACTAAATGCCTATCAAACAGTTTATCAGGAAAATATTTTGAAAAAAGGGCAACAGATGGTAGACAATTTTTATTGCAAAGGTTCTATCTAAATATCATTCAGGTAATCGACAACATTTTTATAAATTTTATCACCAACATTGTTTTCATTGGGAAAGAAGAAAAGCAGACGTATATGAATGAAAATGATAGATAGTTTGTTCATTTATAATAATCTGTCAGAATTCACTGAAGCATATATTTTTTGTTTTTTAAATCTACACTCAGAAGATTTCATGAAATATTTTGATGATATTTCTGAAGGGCTATCAACTCAATAAAATGGTTAAAAGTCAAGTTTTGTTGAAGTTTTGCTAAGTTTCAAATTTGATCAATTTGAGTCATTCATATGATACTATATGGTATGATTTTATTGTTTTTTGAGTCTGACATTGGTTTGCCACCCTGAAGGTCAAGGGTTCAAGATTGCGATACATCTCGATATTTTCTTCATAATTTCAGTGATATACATGTAGGTTGTACTAGCTGATATTGAAATTTGCATGAAAAAGCATCTTGTTGTTTCCATAAATCCAGCCCTTGTTCTTTGCATAGATATGTGGAAGAAACCTCATGATACACCAGCTGTCAACATTAAACTTCCATTGACAGTTTGAATTTAATTAAAAAATTTCAAAATTGCCCAAGCTGGTGCAGAAAAGTAGAGCTCAAAAAACTGATTTTCAAGTTACAAAGTCTGATTTTTGAGTTACAAAGTCTGATTTGAAAAAATAAATTATATGTGTGGCACTATTAGGATTCAATACCTTCACATGTTGACATACTGTTTAAAAAAATAAAATCTGACTTCTATTATATGTATTAGGTATTATTCCCTAAAAAATGTTTATTTTAAATAGTTATTTTACAAATAACATATTATTTAATTATGACATCTGTTACAAATAGTTAAAATGATGAATATTAGGAAAATATATTCTATCTATATAAATAAACATTATTACAGAGAGTTATTGCTATCAGCTATCTGATGTTCAAAAAATGTAAAACAAATGTTTGTAAAGTTTGGAAGACTGCTATCTGGGGTTTATTATGTGCAGAAAAGCAAATAGTTATTTTCTTTGTATCTTGTGGGCTGTTTATTTGATGAGTCGTTGCATAACAAAAAGATTAACCTTGTTTTTCAATTGTAAACAAGCACTCGTTAATAGAAGCACTCGCTAGTGCAGACATCTTTCAGCTTGATCAATCAAAGCTGCGTGGTTGGACATGTTTTTTCATGCCAGCAGGCAAAGTGTCATCAGAGAAAAAAAAAACAATTTTTTTTGTTTGAAATGAAAAACAATGTTCACTTGTTTAGGTTTTCAATATATCCAAAAAACTTAAGGCCGGCGCACATTGAACGATTTTTTGACGTTGAAAAATCATTTAATGTGCGTTGGCTTACGACAGTCCTACGACAAGATAGGGAGTGATCGGGAGATATTTAACATGTCAAAGCGAAAAACGTCTTGACGTGGCTGATCGTGGCTAATTTATCGTGACCTGGATTGAAGTCAACCAATTGAATTTCAGGTATATATTGGCGCCATATTGTTTACGACAGAATCTCAGAAAACGACCGCTAGAAGTGCTCCAGTTGCGATAAAAAGTCGGTAAGTGTGCTTTGAATGCACGCTTCGATAACTTGACGCCTTCAAAAAATCGTAGGGTGTTCCGTCCAAAAATTGTTAAATGTGCGCCGGCCTTTACACAAAAAAAAGAGAGGGGTTGAAATTTTGAAACATACTTTGACAGAAATCTCGTGGGGCAGGCAATTGGAGGCTACAATGATTCATTGCAGAGGCGGTCCTGACAAAATTTCCTCCATTATACACTGCATGACATTTCCACATCCCATTGTCTAAGGTGCAAAAAAATTAATTATTCAAATGAAACAATAAATCTATAACATATAATGAAGGGGATGATGCAATTTCTAGGCTAATTTACATATCGCACACTGCACGGTGTGGCCCACTATTCTTAAGGCTTAAAATAATTGACACAAGCGGATGCTGATTCCAAGAGAAAATGCTATCAAACATCAAAATGTTCTGCAGAACAGTCATTTATGCATACAAAAACCAAAATGCATGAAGTAAGGCAGAATACACATAAAATAGTGCTACTAATGAATAGATTCAGAAAGAATTTAGACCTTTCTATTGTTTTGATAGTCTTGATAATATGCAATTTGTTAGTTATCATTATGTATATGCATGTTTACATGTGGTTTTTAAAATGTTTACTTAACATATCATGTTCATTGTTTGTAGGCTGCATACAATTTGGTTCTTCTGTGAATCTCAGAGTTGGATTGTACCGGTAGTATTTTAAAGAGTGAAGTTTAGCATTTGTGAGGGAGTCTCGGTGGCTGAGTTAGACAAGTTAAATGCATGCTCGATAACCTGAAGGTCCAGGGTTCAATCTCGACATCTAGCCATTTTTTTTCAGCAGTTTGCAACGGCTAAAATGGATTTCCTTCATTAAACCTATAGTGCGTGATGCACATGTGTGTAACTACTAATATCAATCACTTAAATTAACTGGGGTTATGTGATGATTATCTTTAGAAGGTGGCAAAAATTAGCTGACTTAAATCTGGCAGATAATCGGCGGCAGTGCAAGGGTCTAGCTACAGCTGTCTCCTCATTATTCCATCAGGTGCAGAAGACGGGCATAAAATCCATTTCATTTCATTCCATTCAATTCAAATAAAACAACAATTTGAAACCCAAAAAGCACATAAACATAGGATGTGAAATGTCATATCATTTATAGTTTCATTATAAATTTTGTAACTAGTGAAAGGGAAGAAGCCAATGGTATTTTCATCTCATTCAGAGAAGCACCTTGAGACTTTTATACTGAATGTATCGTTCTACAATTTATTTATTATGAAGTTTCAAAATTCGTTAAAAATAATATTTTTATTTATGATTAATGTTCAAATACTTTACAACAGGCCTTCTCAATAGATTTTTTGTAAAGGGCGGCCATATGCATTTTATGAAAAAATATAAGGGCCAAATAGAGCTTAGCTAACATAGCCAAAGCCATTCTCAGCGGCGTCGCAGGCCCCCATTTGAGAAGGCCTGCTTTACAAGATAGATAAATATAATTAATGAATCAAACTTAAAAGCAAACCTGCTTTAAGAACTAGCTCATTAGGACAAGAAATTTTTCAATTCAGTTTCTTGGCAGATCTCGTTGTCTGCAACTCTGACCTATAGTATTACTTTTAGGACATCTGCTATTTAAGTCTACCACTGATAGACATGCAAACAGTCTGTAGAAAAACTGTTGTCAGTATTGTTGACCTTGGCAACTGCTTTCCTAAGGACTTACATAAATTGCACATTGTCTGTATTTGTAAAAACATGTATGGAAAGTGTTTACTTGTTGACATTGTGCCGTAGTTGTTGTCTAGACTTAAAAAATCCAATAATTGTCAACAAAGTCTGCTTGATAACTTTTTTTAAACCAGGTTTTTCATACTAATGCTTTTAGTGTTGGAAAAAAGTTCAAGACCGAAGGACATATTGCAAGGTAATATATTACTAATAAGCAGTATTTTTCACAGGCACCTGATTCTGGTTAAATCGTATATAGTTATATAGGGTATAAGACTTTCAAGGTATGTAAGCATGGCCATGTCGTACTAAGAAGTAAAAAAAGTTACATCATTCTATTTATAACCAAAGACGTTTCTGGAACGCGATAAATCCTCCATACAATATATTATGACCAATCAAAAAAATGTAATTGTCAACATCCGTTTTAGATACTTTTTATAAAGCGAGACTTAATATATTTCGATAAAATACGACGTGTTGTACTTGTGTATAGAGTATATGAAGAATATCAAAGATAAAACAAGAAACATCGCCGAGGTTGGGTAAGCCGTACAGAACAAAATGATGGTGGCTTTCATACCTTGAAAGTCTTATACACTATTTTTTTTTAACCAGAATCAGGTGCCTGTGGTATTTTTATATATTTTTCTCATTTTTGTAGATGTTTTTTAAACTCTCGTGTGTATCAGATATTTTTGCACCCTTCCAAATTTTGATCAGACTTCTGTTGTTCTTGCGATTCTGTAAGGAATCAATTTAGCCATGGACAAAATTTTTTTTATAAATTGCTCACAGTATAATATAGTTAAAATGATTATAAAAAAATTAATTGCGATTTTTACTTCTAGACTGATTTATGTTGACAAAAATTAAATTGAATTGACTGTTAGAGAAATTTTGTCGCTAATTGTCAAATAAAAATGTTAATTATTTGACATCAAAGGATAATTAATGACTTTTATCACCATTAGTTATAATTTGTTGAATATTTTTGAAAATATCGTACAGTCAAACTTGGTCTAAGGGTCACTTGTATGAATGAAACTTGTCTCTAAAATGAAAGGCGCAACCAAAACCAAGCTCTTGCCATGCAATTTTCAACCAAATTTTCCTCCATTTAACATTACTCTCCTGTGGCCAGCGGTCATCCTATGAACATATATCATCCTGCAATCAGAGGCAATTTTAGATAATCCCATTAATTGACCTAAATATTAATTATTGCCAAACAGAGTGTAAAATGTAAAACTAATTGCTTGTCTAAAATTTTACATACTATATCGTTTATACTATTTAAACTCCTTAACTAGTGCTTGATTGTTGTTATAATTTGCTTCCTAATGGCATTGCTCTTCTCATTTATATTGTTGTATTGTTTTTTGTTGTTAATTCATTTTACTTGATAATGTTACCTGTATGTGTTTCGAAACGTAGTATGTAATAAATATATATCTTAGTGTTTTTAATGTTATCTTCCTACTTCTATATGTCTTATAAACAATATATGCTATTTTGATTGTCATTGTTAAATGCATATGTACATGTAATAACCAGCTTGTCAATCGAAACTGAGTTTATCATACATGTACCTCTGTTAAACACACTCTTTAGTAAGCAACCACTTTTAAGCATTCACGTGACTGATTGCTTAAAGTCACATTGCGGGATTCGTTTGTTTACAAAATGAAATTTACGGGATTTCGGGACAAAAGGTATTCTAGCTTAATCTCTGATGTTTAATTAAGTCAAAAAACTAAAATTCACGGCTTTGGGTACTCAGATGGCTTCGATGCAGCTGGATTTAAAATCGGGATCGAATAAAATGATTTCCATAAATAACATGCTAATGAGGTCAAGCGGGGGGCGTGTTAGTTAAATGACGTCACACTCCAATCTCCAGTAGCGCGTGCTAGTAGTGGGCGGAGCTTGTGAGTTATTGACGTCTCCCTCAATCAACTCGGTGTTGAAATGTAAACAATCAAAATTTCCTTCAAATGGCTGTAGAATTGGAACCACGAAAGGGAATCGATTTTTTTTTAGTTCAATATTAATTTCTAAGTGCTAACTTTAAAAAAAAAAACGATGAGAAGACTTTTTCTCAATGTCCAAGTCTGGGCTTATGTGGCTTTAATACAAGTTTACAATTAATGTGTGAAAGTTATTAAAATGTTTATTTTCATGCCATATGTTACAATATTTCTTCACCTTTGATTAAATTAAAAATTTCAGATCAAATATTAAATTAGAATTACTCATGCTTATCAAAACATCAATTTCATATCTGTTATATGAAATTAAATATATAATATAAACCATATTAGCTATGTGGATTGTTCAATTGGATTGTTGATATGACAAACCCAATCTCAGGGTGGCATCAAGCATTCTGAAAAACCAGTGATCACTGGAGCTCTATTTTACTCATTAATATTAGCCATCTTAAAGATAGTAATATATAGAGTAAAACATGTTTATTGCGCTGTATGGGCATTTAAAGTATAAGTTGCATAAAAAAGGCTCAAGGGGATGAATATTTGGGAAATAAACTTAATAAAATAAAGACCTTTTTTTCCAAATCTAAACCTAGCTGTTTGACTTTGATTCTGCCTCCGAGTTTCATTTTCATTTCGACAATTTTTTACATTTTTCAGTATTTTTTTTCTGAAATTTCTATTATAAAAATTGAAAACTTTTTCATATTTTGAAAGAAAAAATCTTTTTTACCAATATTTCTGTTATTACATATTTAACTTTGTCATTTTTATGATAAACTGCATAACAATTTGTCACTTTGATTTTTTCATTAAAGGGGAACATTCAGTATTTTTTAGGGTCCATTTAGGTCTTGAACATGTGATATAATGTCTTCATAAGCAATATACACACAAAAATTCCATAATCCCTTCAAATATCTTTTAGTTTCTGTATATGTGTTTTCTAGTCAAAATAATGGGAAACTTCCCCCTTTGTTAGTACAATGGATTTGATTTTAGATAAAATGCATATTTAGATTTGTAAATAGGTCAAGTAGAATAAGGTATGACTTAGATATCAATCATATTCATGTAGGAAATTTTTATATGAATTATATCATGCATGACATAAATATTTTTGTATGAAATGATGTCACAATTTTGGAAAGAAAGATAATTTACCTGATTCATAAAAGTGTCAATCAATAAACATCATGAAAATCTGACATCCTGATGTGTTTAAAAAAAACGGATTTAAAAAAACCGAACAAAATTAGGGTCTGATTTTAATCCAACTGGAAAATTTGAGAGATACCTCAAAACATAAGAAGCAGAAATGTTATTTAGATTTGACTCCAGGTTTAAAGGTGAAGGATGCCTTTTTTGTCAGTCAGGAGTGTTTTTAATCCACTTAAAGGTTTATGACAACATTGCTATGGTTTTTGGTTTATTATATAAAAACAAATATGCATTTTAGGAAAATAAATGCTGAATTAAAGAGATATGTTTCTTACTAATTCTGAATGTTTCAACTAAAAAATATCAAGCCATTAAAAATTATTACACGGCAAGAAAAATTCATCAATCGAAAGAAATCAGAAAAAAGTTGAAAACGGTATTTGTTTCAGAATTTGAAATATATTAAATATGATTTCAAGGTTTTTCAAAAAACAGAAACCAGCATGACTTTGATGGCCTTGAATTCAGGAAAAAAAGACATGCAGCAACATGACATTCATGTGGTTTATTGAAGCAAGGAGAACTGTTGAACATGATTATAAGCTGCAACGTGAATGACATCAATGTACAAAACAATTTAAATTTGAATCAATTTTACAAAGATATTTGTGTACATTCATTTGTCCATGATTTGATTTTAGTGTACTGAGGTTCTATAGCACAGTGGTTAGCTCATCGTTCTTTTTACAAACATGACGTCATTTTTATACGCCCACATGAAATGTGGAGCGTATATTGTCGTCACCCATGTCCGTCGGTCCGTCCGTCCGTCCGTCCGTCCGTCCGTCCACAATTGCTCGTTAACACTCTACAAGTCACAATTCTTTACGGATTTTGATAAAACTTGCTGAAATTGTTTATTATCACCCAAGGATGAACCCTATTGAAAATCAAAAGAATCGAAAAATATTTAACATGAATTATTGCCCTTGTTCTTTAAAACGCGTTCGATTTTTAGCTTGTTAACACTCTACAAGTCACAATTCTTTACGGATTTTGATGAAACTTACTGAAATTGCTTATTATCACCCAAGGATGAACCCTATTGAAAATCAAAAGAATCGAAAAATATTTAATATGAATTATTGCCCTTATTCTTTCAAACGCGTTCGATTTTTAACTTGTTAACACTCTACAAGTCACAATTCTTTACGGATTTTGTTGAAACTTGCTGAAATTGTTTATTATCACCCAAGGATGAACCCTATTTAAAATTAAAAGAATCGGAAAATATTTAATATGAATTATTGCCCTTGTTCTTTAAAACGCGTTCGATTTTTACCTTGTTAACACTCTACAAGTCATAATTCTTTACGGATTTTGATGAAACTTACTGAAATTGCTTATTATCACCCAAGGATGAACCCTATTGAAAATCAAAAGAATCGAAAAATATTTAATATGAATTATTGCCCTTGTTCTTTAAAACATATCGATTTTTAGCTTGTTAACCATCTACAAGTCACAATTCTTTACGGATTTTGACAAAACTTACTGAAATTGTTTATTATGACCCAAGGATGAACCCTATTGAAAATAAAAAAAAATCGAAAAATATTTAACATGAATTATTGCCCTTGTTCTTTAAAACGCGTTCGATTTTTAGCTTGTTAACACTCTACAAGTCACAATTCTTTACGGATTTTGATGAAACTTACTGAAATTGCTTATTATCACCCAAGGATGAACCCTATTGAAAATCAAAAGAATCGAAAAATATTTAATATGAATTATTGCCCTTGTTCTTTAACACGTTCGAGTTTTAGCTTGTTAACCCTCTACAAGTCACAATTCTTTACGGATTTTGACAAAACTTACTGAAATTGTTTATTATGACCCAAGGATGAACCCTATTGAAAATCAAAAGAATCGAAAAATATTTAACATGAATTATTGCCCTTGTTCTTTAAAACGCGTTCGATTTTTAGCTTGTTAACACTCTACAAGTCACAATTCCTTACGGATTTTGATGAAACTTACTGAAATTGCTTATTATCACCCAAGGATGAACCCTATTGAAAATCAAAAGAATTGAAAAATATTTAATATGAATTATTGCCCTTGTTCTTTAAAACGCGTTCGATTCTTCGCTTGTTAACACTCTACAAGTCACAATTTTTTACAGATTTTGACGAAACTTACTGAAATTGTTAATTATCACCCAAGGATGAACCCTATTGAAAATCAAAAGATATTTAATATTAATAATGGCCCTTGTTCTTTAAAACGCGTTGATTTTTAGGTCGTAAGTGCTCTAAAAGGCACAATTCTTTTTTGATTAGATTTAAATGAAACCTATTGAAATAGTTTATTATCACACAATAAACCCTATCAAAAATCAATATATATTGCCCTTCTTGTTCAAAATAGGTTTTAGTTTTTAGCTCATAAATAGAGAAGGATTTTGACTTAACTGGATGAATGCCGAAGCCTTGATGAAATCAAGAAAAAAAATGTCTGGACGACACTTAATTTAAGTTCTGAACGAAATATAGGCCTATGACTACAGGTTGAATATTTGATGGTTGCTGTTTTCTGCCAAATGTTCTTTTTCAAATAAAGCTGCCAGTGGGCGTATATTACCTTGCCTGGCAAGCTATCTTTTAGGATACGAGCAAATGGTGGTGGTTATGTTACAGAGTTCGGTTCTCAATCAGGGTGTGAAAGTCCGATGACCTTGAATATGTCATCTTCACTCATAATTCCAGTCCACCCAGCTGTAAATGGGTACGGATAATCCGAGAAAGATCAATGCCAAGAGGTTTGGCCAAGGATCAGCTGGGAGAAAGGATCCGCACAGAACCTAAGTTATTATCATTGTAAAATATAGATATTTCTTTCATTTTTTTCTTTGACAAGAAAGCTTACTGTTGGCAATATTTACACAGAAACAAATCAGTGTTACGCTATCACTACCGGAAAACATCTTAACCAAAATGGGTTTTCACAGATTCAGGTCAGGACAAGATATATATAAAAACAAACAACAAAACTAGTTCACTCCTTACTTATTAATAAGCACATCCTTTTTAAAACGAATTCAGTTTGATCTATGTGTAGACATAAAATGTATAAATGAATAACATAAATGTCCTATTTTTGAATCTTTTCATAATATGATTTAAAGGGGAATGTTCAGCATTTTCGAGGATCGATTTGGGCCTTGAATTTATGTAAATAGCTTTCAGATTTACTGGAACAGCCCAAAAAGCGCCCAAACCCTTAAATTATACCCATACCTTAACAGTTGTCTTTCATTTACTGTATATGCGTTTTCTATATAAGTCATAGTCTTACTAAACGATGAGTCGTATTTTTGACTTTCAAACGCTGATATTTATGGATAGGCCTACACATATTTTGAAGACTTAAATTTTGAGTGAGAGTTTGGAACATCATTACAAATTAGATTAGCTAAAAAATTCCAGTTTCTGAGTAAAAGTTTTTTGGTCGAACAGTTAGTGAACATATTGGTCCAGTCATTCTAAGCCAAAAACACATGGAAGCTCAAACTAATTGCAACAGAAAGTTTTTGTCTTTTTTTAAGTACCTTAAGTGCTTCTTGTCAAGATATAAAAAATCGGCAGCTGAAAATTGGCGGGAAATTCATTTTTGGAGGTCAAATATAGGTCATTCATATATTTACCTGAATTTTTCACATTATAGTCGTTTGTATTAAAAAAATAATAATTTCATGTACGAATTCAGTCAAACATCACTATCCACAGATAGGGGTCATAAATACAACCGATTTCATGGATGTGGGTGTGACACTAAAAAGGTGGGGGTGGGGTAAATGAGGTTAAAAAGGTCAAATAAATGCAATGGTAATGTAGTCTAGAAATCCGCACGAGTCCAGGTGATTCAAACATCGACGATGGGTAGCTGGTTAATTCATATTTGAATACGTCTGCAATATCCGGTTGACCGTGTGCGGCTACAACAAGACGTTGAAAGAGTAGCTTGATGTTGATGTGACATTGATGTATTCGCCGTTAATAGTAGGGCAAATTAATGTCATATCAGGACAAATCGTTCAATTAATGACACAAGCATGAAATTTGGCACAAATAATACTAAAACCCTATGTAACTTAAAAAGCACGTTAGCCACTTCAAATTCCAAAATGGCGGCCGTTTTTCTCAAAATGGCCGCCAAAGGTATTTTTATTTCATCTAATAACAAATTTGACCAAACTGGTATGACTCAAGGTATTTTTTACAAGCGTATTGAATTGTTTTTGATCATATCTAAGTATAAAAAAGACCATATCAGTCCAAAATTCCGCCCTTCGGCAATATTTAGCTCTAAATGATATGTGCAAACAAAGAAAGAATTCAATAACTATAAAGTTCATCTTTTAAGTTATTTTTTTCAAATATATTTGAATCCTTTCTTTCCCAGAGCATTACAGATAATTGGTTACTGTTCTAACTCTGAATTTCAAGTACAACTGCATAAAACCAATCAATGTAGACTCAGTTTGAAAAATTTGCATCAGCCACAAATATATCGGGTGTCCCAATAAAAACGTCCCCAAGTTTGACAGTACGTATCTCAGCTGTTGGTCAACCAATCTCTTTCAAAATTCTTACAGATTTACTTCAACATGTCCTTGTTAGACCCTGAAAATATGAAAGTCATCGAATAAAAATTGTACAAGTACTGTTCCAAACAAAATAGCCAGTCAAAAAAATTCAATATCAGAGCAAACTACAGATTTCAAGCTGTGTCTATTGTGTTTTCACCACATCGACCACCAATATCATTCGTTTTCCATCCTGAAATGCTCTCACCGATCTCATCTTAAGATATTTTCTCCCAAAAAGCAACCTTCCTGCCTTTCAGTTACTGTTCATCCAGTTTGTTCCACAGGTGATGGTAATGACTCCAGACAGTATGAGATTCTCTTTATTAACAGGGGTATTGCACTTGGGTTAGAGGGGCACACTGACTGAACAGGAACTGAAATGCAGGATGGTCGCTTCTCGAGACATTGGTGGTTGATGTGGTAAGGGCACAATGAACACAAATTCAAATATGTAATTTGCTCTGATATTGCATTTTTTGACATGCTATTTTGTTCGAAGCAGTACTTGTACAATTTTTGTTCGATGACTTTCATATTTTCAGGGTCTGACAAGAACATGTCGAAGTAAACCTGTAAGAATTTTGAAAGAGATTGGTTGACCAACATCTGAGATACTTACTGTCAAACTTACTTGGGGACGTTTTTATTGTGACACCCGATATATCTGTCTTACATTAGCACTTATTTAGTGTTGACAAGTTTTGGCAATCGATGCAAGTATTTTTCACACGATTTGTATTTTTAATCCATCCAAATCCTCCAGGACCTTTCATAGTGCAGCTGGCAGATTGCCCCAGATGCACTCTGCCTGGTAGATGGCTCGCTTTCATATGTTCCACAAGAGTAAGGTATTAGCTTTCTTGCAAAAAGATTGAGTCTTGCATCTTTGATATTGATTTTGGGGAGGGAAGGGTTGCAATTTTCCGAACATACAGGCCTAAGATGGAACAAATACTCTATTGAGAAATTCAGTTCCTCCAACGCGTGGAGCTTTTGTTGAACATATGAAGCGAGCTATCTACCAGGCCGGATGCATCTGAGGCCAATCTGTAAGCTGCACTATAAAACGTTCTGGAGGATTTGAATGGATTAAAAATGGTGATACATGGTAAATCGTGTGGAAAATACTTACATCGATTGCCAAAACTTGTCAACAACTAACCAAATGCGGATGTAAGACAGATAGTTGTGGCTGAAGCAAATGTTTTAAACTGAGTCTACATTGTTGGTTTTAGTTGGAGCAGTGCTTTTTGGGTTACATAGGGTTTTGGTATTATTTGTGCCAAATTTCATGCTTGTGTCATTGATTGAACGATTTTTGGGCTAATCTGCCCCACTATAATCTTGATACTGGATTTTGAAATCAGTGTAATGGCCTGTTGTTTTCGCTTGAACACATATTCGTCAACTGACTGACCTTCCGTTGACACCAATACAGGTACATCCATTGAAATCTGAAAAATAAATACAAACAATTACTTGATATAATAATTAATATTATTTACAATGAATAACGTTCACCGGCATCGCATAAAATAACTGTATTTTCGAAATAGAATAAACAATCAATGTTTTGAGTTGTACTATCGGACTTCCATACTTTTTTTCTCGGAATAGATTTCGGTTAACTAATTGACGCAAATCACATTTCTAAATATATATTTCGCACATCAGTAATACTTTTAACTACATTTAAGTGAGTGGAACAACATATAATACAGACTAACCTTACTTACCAGATAAAAACAATGGAAAACAGTGTTGTAGCAGACGATGTATTATTCTGTGATTGTCTCCCTTTTCCAGCTTTTCAATGCTACGGTGGTCGATGGTGTAAACACAAACTTTGACATTTTATGCAAACTTTAAACTAACAAAATACATATTTCCCCATACCCGATTTTTGCCGATTTTGTATATGTTGTTTATATACATTAGAACTTACAAATACCGTTTAGAAACTTTCTGTTGCAATTTGTTTGAGGTCAAAAGCTGTATTGACTGGACTATATCCCTTTAAAATGTTTTTAATGATGAATAAAGATGAAATGTTAAAATCACTCATTTTCCGTCACTTTTAATTTCACGAGGTAAATTTGTATTTAATTTATATACAAGACTTTAAATTTAACCATAGAACAGAAAAATTGTAAACAAAAATGTCAAATTAATGTTTCAATAATAAAAATTTGGCATACTGCAGCTTTAAGGTCTTTCATTATTATACCAATAGAGTTATTCCCCTTTCACAGTTTGGAAAAACATAAACAAGATAGCCATTACTACAGATAATAATAGGTTTAGAAAGGAGGTTAAAATCAATGTCTAAATATAACTAGTAAGGTATGTCGTTACAATATTTAGATCTGTTTCTTTTGGTCTGCATTTGATATCATCAGTTGGGGTTGACAATATGATGCCAGACTCCTTCTGTGATATTTATTAACGTCATTTTATAACCTTGTATTAAGAATTACATGTATGTTCATCACATTATCATGTTGACATTGTTATCTTTTTTAAAATAGATGTAGGCCTAAATATAGAAAATAATTTTGCACGTTGTTACCAAGAGTTAAGCATGTGACCTTCAGTAAGTGGATTATTCTAGTATGGCAGTTTGACATATTGGTGTATATTTTTGTAGTATGTAAGAAAATGAAAAAAAAATAGGTCAATGTGTACAGTATCAAATTCCATTTGACTACTAGTTTGAATGAAGTTTATCTATTAGATAAGATGTGTTGTATAGTTTGTTTTCGAGGTTGTAGTTTTATTTTTTTATTATAGTCTCATGAAAATCAGTGGCGTAGCTAGAGGTGGGGCTGAGGAGGCCATTGCCCACCCCATTATTGATATCTGTCGGTTGTCTTCGGTACAGTTGAGCCGACCGACCGATTCATATAGCCTTCTTGCAGTATGTTCCTTCCTGCTTCGCCCCCTGGATCCCCACCAAGCTCAAACGGGCCTCTGGACCCACCCCGTTATTAGCTCCGCTTGCAATGACCATATATTCTGTCGGTTCATCTTTACTATTGCCTCCCCTCCCCCAGTTTCGAAAACCTGGCTACCCCACTGTTAAAAATTAAGAAATATCAAACTTGCTGAGCTATTGTCAACTCAACCAGAATGCCATGTCAATAACATCTCATAAAAAAGCCATATTTGTCATTCTCTCGCAGGTCACTTGTTGTAATTAAAGTTATTTCGTCTATCTGCACTCTGCACTAGAGCTTGTGAACTCTCTGAAAGTCAAGTTGATAGTATTGAGTGGCACATCATGTTGATACAGTATCATTCTATTTGAGTAGGTCTACTAGTTGAATGAACTTTATCTATAGTATATTAGATGTGTTGTATAGTTTGTTTTCGAAGTTGTAGTTTTATGTTTTAATATAATCTCATAAAAAAGCCATATTTGTCATTCTCTCTCGGGGTCACTTGTTATAAAGTTTTTTCCTCTATCTGCACTCTGCACTAGAGCTTGTAAACTCTCTGGAAGCCAAGTCTAGAGTGGCATATCATGTTGTAGGTAATGTGTATAGAATCAAATTCCACTAATTGTCTACTAGATGAATGAACTTTATCTATAGTAGATTAGATGTGTTGTATAGTTTGTTTTCGAGGTTGTAGTTTTATTTTTATACGCCCTCATCTCTCTATGAGGACGTATATTGTTGGCACCCCTGTCCATCCGTTGGTCCGTCAACATTTGCTCGTAAACGCTCTAAAAACTCTAGTTTTTGATGGAATCAAATGAAATTTTTATGTGTATACATATTCATAAAACGAAGAGCAAGTTCGAATTTTCGATTATTTTCTATTATTTTCTATTTTCGATCATTAGAAGCAGACTTATTGTCCTTGCTTCAAAATTTTGAATATGCTATTACTCTCATAGTTTTCAACCAATTTTGATGAAACCTAAAATGGATGTTAATGGACCTAAATCGAAAGGTTTGAGAAAGTTTAGTTTACTCCTGATTAAAATTAAGGCTTTTTCAAGATTTAGACCTCTTTCATTAGTTTTGAGGAGTTATCGCCCTTTAACCTCTATACAGTAAATGCTTCTATCAACATCAATTGCTTGTAAACACTCTAAAAACTAGAATTTTTGTTGGAATCAAATGAAATTCTTATGAACCCAAGTTGTTGAACAAAATGGATCTTTCTTATATTAGTTTCTAGTTTTAAATTCATAACATCTGCATTAAAATACACAACAATAAAGTGTTTCCATATGAACTCAAAACATTAACTCAAAACAAGCTGTTTATTTGTTTTCCTAATCATATTTATGTCTAATCAGCCACCTAGTCCCCCATCCTATGCACTAATACGTTGATAAAAAATATATAACTACAATTGGTGTGAAATATCATTTTAATCAAATGACGATATGAAATATGGGTTCAGATGTTCATTGACAACAATGAACACAAATGTAATTCTAACAATTAAATCGAGATAATGTAACCAATGAATATTACATCACATATATGTAACTAAACTAGAACTCATATTACATATACATTTATGAGTTGGGCTTAAAAGAAAGATTACTCAGCCTAACAAAAATATTATCTTTCATCCCGGATAACCCAATGCCGCCCAGGAAAACCGCTTATTGCGGAAACCTGTGTCCAAACGCAAGCAGAAGGTATCTCAGAAAGAGCAGAAGGACGTCTGCTAAAACAATGGAGGAGTAGGGGAGGTGGTGGGTCTTCAACTATCTCAGAAGTTGAACCATGCAAGGTGACGTCGATGAAGTGAATGAATAACGCGGTAAGTTTTACAGCACGTGACTAAAACAGCCAATAGAAATTAACAACCAATCAAACTTCTATCCATAAATTATATTATATTCATAATATTTATTTATGTCTAATCAGCCACCTAGTCCCCCATCCTATGCACTAATACGTTGATAAAAAATATATAACTACAATTGGTGTGAAATATCATTTTAATCAAATGACGATATGAAATATGGGTTCAGATGTTCATTGACAACAATGAACACAAATGTAATTCTAACAATTAAATCGAGATAATGTAACCAATGAATATTACATCACATATATGTAACTAAACTAGAACTCATATTACATATACATTTATGAGTTGGGCTTAAAAGAAAGATTACTCAGCCAAACACATCACCAGTGATGTTTAGCCCAAACCCTAGATAATTCACACCAAAAGAAGCTAGTTAATGTAACAAAATTTATTCTTGCTGATCAGACGCTTACTTTGCACTTCAAAATAATATAATGCAGCATAATACAGAGGAATACATGAAAATAAAAAACACTATTACTAATAACCAGTCCGGGCCGCAGTGGGTAAAAAGAAACACAAGCAGAAACAAAGTACCAGCCTAACGCTGACAACTCTGAAACTACAAGTGTAAGTTTGGTATCCTAACATAAGATTTGACAGCATTACTTTTCCATCGTCCCATTTTTTGTATTGCTTCCTCAGAGTAACCCTTCATGAAAGCAGATGTCGCAGCTCCCATTCTAAAGGAATGTAGTTTATATTGGTTAACATTAAGCCCTAAAAAAGTTATCAATTTATGTAAAGACGAGTTAACAAAATTATAAGTCACAGGTGTTTCCCCAGGAAATTGAAACAAAGGACCTGTTTTATGTGGACAAAATTTTAAATATTCCAGAAGCAGACAAGGAGCACAACTTAATTTGTTTTCAGAAATACATGTGCAATGTAATACAATTTTAACGGGCGTGTTAGACGACTTATGCTTAAAATGAAACATAGATATTTCCACAAAGGATAACACATCTTTAACAAATGAAAACTGTACAGATCTTGTGTAAATGACATTAACCGATCCAGATTTAGACTTTTCAACCAGTTCACCAAGCCGAAAAAACCCGGCAAAGGCAAGTGAAAAAATAGCCCGCAATATTATGCAATGAGCACGAACAGAAAACACAGAATTAATGGCTGATAATAACCTACACAAAATCGGATATGTAATTGGCAGTCGAGACTCATTTGATGCACTCAAACGTCTTGAACCTTTCAATAAATTTCTTATCATAAAAGAATTTGTGTCTGGATATCCAAGAGACTTCTGAACAAATGCAATAACTGATGCAGATGATGCAATGGAGCTTGGAGCATATCCTGATTCAAATAAATAAGCTAAAAAATTACATATCAAAGTTGGTGATAGAGGGAAAACTGGAGACAAATCTTTTTTAATGCAAAATTCTATAAACTTTGACCAATGTCGATAGTACGATTCACAAGAAGAAGGAGCCAATGCATTTCTTATCAATAAAGAAGCTGCAGTACTTAAAGTCGAAGCAAATTCTGTTCTATCGACTGTGGCTGTGTCTCCAGCCATGGTGCCCAACTTCTTGCCTCCTGAAACTTAAAACGTGAAAGGGAATCAGCAACGACGTTGGTTTTTCCTGGAATATGAGTAGCACGTATTAAAATATTAAATTTAATTGAAGCTAATACAAGTCTTCTCACAAGTGTCATAAGATTTCTGCAGGGAGACGTGGCTTTATTTATAACCCATACTACACATTGATTGTCAGTCATTATACGAACTTTATGATTCCTTAAAAGGTTACCCCAGTGCTCAATGGCTAAAACAATAGGGAAAAGTTCCATGACATTGATGCTTAGATCCTTCATGTCTTCAGACCAGCCACCATAAAACCATTTGGCACCTAAAACGGCAGCATAGCCTTTTGTCACTGCAGCGTCCGTAAACAATTTTAAATAATCAGAATCAACCCATTCATCATGGAGAAACATACACCGTCCATTAAAATTCTTAATAAATTCATGCCAAACTTTTATATCCAAACGAGCCGAATTAGTTAATCTTATCTTATAATATGGTTTAGCTACCCCAATTGTTAGGTCATATAATCGTCGTAAAAATGTACGTCCAGGAACAACAACTAATGTAGCAAAATTAAGAAGTCCAATTAAAGATTGTAATTCCCGGAGTGTTACTTTGCGTTTTTGTAGCGTGGCCTGAAGTGCTGCACGAATCTTGAGGACTTTCTCCTCTGGCAACCGACAAATCATTAAATTGGAGTCAACTTCTATGCCATATATTGTAATAGCAGTAACTGGACCAACAGTCTTGGAAGCTTTGATGGGTACACCAAGGTTATCAGCTAATGCGAGGAATGACTGAAGAGAATCATCACACTTGGGCGAATCAGCAGGGCCAATCATGAAAAAATCATCTATCATATGGCTCATAGAAGCTTGAAATTTTGATTCCATTATCCAATGGATAGCTGTGCTGAAACGTTCAAATGTACGACAACTTATACTAAGTCCCATAGGCAAGCACATATCAGCAAAGTAGTAAATCTTTCCATTTAATGAAATTGTAAAACCTAATAAATCATAATCATCAGGACAAATTGGAAGGAGACGATAGGCATTTTGAATATCTGTTTTAGCCATTAGTGCACCCCTCCCATTCTGTTTCACTAACTGGACCACCTTATCAATTGAATCATAAGACACTTCTGTGTAACTAGGATCAATAAATGAGTTCACTGAATTTCCTGCTGGATAGGATAGATCATGGATCAATCTAAATGAGCCCTTTTCATGCTTAGGGACAATCCCCAGGGGTGAACATCGCAAGTTATCAACGGGGGGAGAATCACATGGACCAAGCACTCTACCTGCCAATAATTCTTCATTAATTTTATGAAGCAAAACTTCAAAGTTGTCTGAACACGATTTGTGATTATTTGAAAAATGAAATTGTCTCGGACCTGAATAAGGGATTTTAAAACCAAAGGTTAAACCGTTAAATAGAAATTTTTTCTCTTCTACATCATAGCCATCCAGGCACTGAACAAAATTATTTACTTTTATTGGAGTTGGTAAAATTTGAGGAACCACCACCACCTTTGCGAAATGAATACTGAGATTTATTATTACTAGATTTTGACTGGGAGGTAGGTTGATGCGGAGGAGACTGATCTACTTGATTATTAGTTGGTGAAAGTGGAGCCTTACTTCTAGAATAACAATTATATTTAGGATGCCTGAACCCACAATTACTACAAACATGATCATAGGAACATGTTTTGCGCCTACACCCTGTCTCATTGTTATATTGCCAACACACACCATTTCCCCTTGATCGCTTGGACTGAAAATTTGATTGTTTATCAGGAAGGGTTCTGGTTACCTGTGATCCATGGAGAGTTGTTGCACGAAGCCACAAATCAAAATGCATTTTATCCCATGGATGAGGCCCGGACTGACGTTCAAGTCTAAACTGTGTATCATAAAAGTTAAAAGCCTTCAAGCCATACACAGATGCCAACTCAGCTAGCATAGAGGAATAGGCCAAAAGAGCAGAGGCCAATTCTGGTGATTTTTGAATAACAACATCCATAAAAATTGAAAAAGCCCTTTGCCATTTATCAAAAGTGAGCAATATTGTCTTAGGTGAAGAGGAAATTTTAAAGACAGGTTCATTATTATCTTTTTCTAACAAATTTAGAGCTAGCTGAGTAGACACTGATCCTGGTAACAAATGTGAGAACTCTACAAACTTGTCAGACCAGATATCCTGTTTCATTTTGTCTGACAAATGTCTGGAAATTGACAATGAATATGGTCCTGAATTACCTGAATTAGGTGGCTGGCAAAACATATTTGAAGCATTCACTGAAAAAATTGATTGTGGTGCTATGATTGGGTTCACAGAAGGTCCTGGACCAGCTGGTCTTGTTTCAGAATGTTCAGATGTTAATACACTTGAAGGTTGAGGATCACTATTATCTTTCTGACTAGCACAATCAGAATATGTGTTGCTAACCAGACGACGACTCTTTGTTGAGCTGGCAGTCGGCAATTGTGATGTGCTTGAAGAACTTGAAGGTGTGGATGAGGAACTCCTATCTGTTCCATTCTGGGGAGTAAACACCATACCCCTATCAACCATTTTCTTCAACAATATTTCGGTTAACCGATCCTCTGCAGATGACATCGGTATCTCTTGAGACGGTTCATCGTCTCTAACTTGACCATCATCAGACCTTGGAATGCTGGAATCTATTGTTACTTTTCTTTTAGGCATGTTTCTACAAAAGAGGTAAAATTGATTACAATCAATCTAAGCTAGTGTCAACACCAAGATGAAGTATTATCTCCTTTTATATGCGCACACATGTTAAATTACATGTTCTCAAACACACCGGCTATCATCCACCATGCCTGGGAAAATTAATCTTGAACATTGTGCAAAGCACAAACACCAAGCCTGGTACCATACAGATCATACTGAAAGACATCACCATGCCTGGTAAAAACCTGTACAGATCATACTGTAGTAAAATATACCATGCCTGGTAAAAAAATCATATACAGGTCATACTGTAATAAAAAACACCATGCCTGGTAAAAAACATAATACAATACAGATAACACTGTAATAAAAACACCAAGCCTGGTCAAAATCATGTACAGATAACACTGTAATAAAAACACCAAGCCTGGTCAAAATCATGGACAGATAACACTGTAATAACAACACCAAGCCTGGTCAAAAATTGTATAATATACATATCACCAAGCCTGGTAAACACTCCTTTCTAATCATGCCTCCCTCCCCTATATCCAGTAAACGAATTTTCTTACCGAAAATACAGATGAATGTATAGATTTCCAAGATCATGACTAAATTGTAGTGATGATTGAAAATGACGTTTTTGGCCATACGATACTCGTTGAAATTCATGTGATGTTTTCAAGGCGGTGTGACAACACGGTAGCCGTCATCATAATATAGCTTGATTGACCCATTCAAAGACGTTTCAATTAATCCTTTGTTTGCATGGAGTGGTAAATTTATGATGATTAAATTAAATTATACTCGATTCATTCGAAGAAAATCAGAAAAAAAGTTTGTTTACGACGCCATTTTGGGATTGCCATTTCCGGCTGCGCACGCAAGGGTACGTTCATAATACGTAACCTCTATAGATAGAGCCTAATTTTGGCTTCATATGTACTTTTTAAAAACACGAGGTCAAGAAAAATTTCTGTAAAAAATCAGGAAAAGGATAACGCTAAGAAAACTAGGAGGAAAACATCAAAACCGGTTCTTATCGAAATTTGAAGAAGCCCCTTGACAGAAAATTCACATGCATCCAAGTTCATCGAGGCAAAAAATAAACACGTTTTCTGACAAGGAACGTAACCGTGGAGCGGGGAGAGAGCTGACTGACTAGGAGGATGTATCTCACTTCAACCTTGCCACCATAAATACTTATCTTTAAAGTAATTCAAGAATGTTCAGCTTATCTAATAAGCACTTAGGAATCTTCAACTATCTCAGAAGTTGAACCATGCAAGGTGACGTCGATGAAGTGAATGAATAACGCGGTAAGTTTTACAGCACGTGACTAAAACAGCCAATAGAAATTAACAACCAATCAAACTTCTATCCATAAATTATATTATATTCATAATATTTATTTGGAACCAAATGACCCAATATTTGTATGAAGCTTAGTGAAGGTTAAAATCACTAGAAAACAGATTTGTCATTATTATATTATTAAGTCTTTCTGTCTTCTTGTAATAAGTCTTAACTTTGATCTCATTTTTATACGCCTACATGAAATGTGGAGCATATATTGTCGTCACCCATGTCCGTCGGTCCGTCCACAATTGCTCGTAAACACTCTACAGGTCACAATTCTTGTTGGATTTTGATGAAACTAACTGGTAAAGTTTATTACTACCCATGGATGAAGCCTATTGAAAATCAGCAAAATCGAAAAATATTTACTATGAATTATTGCCCTTGTTTTTAAAAACGCGTTCAATTTTTGGCTTGTAAACATTCTACAGGTCACAATTCTTGACAGATTTTAATGAAAATTTCTGGTAATGTTTATTACCACTCAAGGATGAACCCTATTGAAAATCAGCGAAATCAAAAAATATTTACTATGAATTATTGCCCTTGTTCTTGAAAACGCGTTCGAGTTTTGGCTCGTAAACACTCTACAGGTCACAATTCTTGTTGGATTTTGATGAAACTTGCTGGTAATGTTTATTACTACCCATGGATGAACTCTATTGAAAATCAGTAAAATCGAAAAATATTTACTATGAATTATTGCCCTTGTTTTTAAAAACGCGTTCGATTTTTGGCTCGTAAACACTCTACTGATCACATTTCTTAACGGATTTTGACAAAACTTACTGATAATGTTTATTACCACCAAAGGAAGAATCCTATTGGAAATCAGCAAAATCGAAAAATATTTACTATGAATTATTGCCCTTGTTCTTGAAAACGCATTTGATTTTTAGCTCATTAACACTATAGGAGGCACAATACTGGACAGATTTTGAAGAAACTTGATGTGAATGTTCTTAATAACTTTTCTTTCCTGTATCTGTCAAATATATTTGTTTAAAGTCAAAGCTGCCAGTGGGCGTATATTACCTTGCCTGGCAAGCTATCTTGTTCAATGTTATACAGGAGAAATATGAGAAATTTGGAATTTCTGATGTCTCAGTGACCCGAAAACCCACAGTTCAATCTGTCAAGAAAATAACTTCTGACTTTTCAACTCAGTTTAGGGGCTGACATGGAATAAGGGTCATTTAGATAGGACAATTATAAATAGAGACCCCCCAACTGAGGCTGTGCCGTTTTAGATCCTACGATAGTTGTAAATCAGTGTTCGCACAGGTCATGGAAAACCTGGAAAATCGGGGAATTTTAAAAAAGGTTTGCCAGACATGGAATATCAGGGAAAATCATAATTATTCTGGAAAATTGTCAAAATAACCTGGAAAAATGATATTTCATATCAAACCCCTGTTGTTGCAAAAAAATCATGATCTAGAATAGTCTCAAGTTACCCCTTCCGTTCATGATTTTTATAAAATTGATCATGGAATATGACCTAATACTGTCTGGAAAGTCATAGAAATATCAGGGAAAATTTGCTCAGGTGATCTGTATGAACCCTGGTAAAACCCTGGAAATAGAGTACCCCTTTGCACTAGAAAATCTCAGTTTGTCAAACTTGGCTTTCCTGTTGAAGTGAGTTCACATACAGTTAACAAATAGAGGAGATAACTTATGTTTATTAACAACATGCACTCTAGACTGCCAACTTAGTGCAAATAGAAACAATAACTTCAAGTGATTATATAGAACTCGGTCCATAAAAAAATCTTATGCGAATGATTGTATACAAATATCTTTAGACATCTTCTGGTGACGAAAATTTCAGCCAATCAAAAACTACCTTCAAGATCGCGGGTCTATGCATTGCTATGCATTGCGGGAAGACGAAACAGAAAGTAAAGCAACACAGCAGTCCAAATTATGACGTAATACAAAATATTCAAATATAAACGTTGTTCTGATTGGCTGAGGGGTGCCACGTGCTATAGATTATTCGTCACCAGAAGATGCTCGCCTTATAAAAGTGGTTAGATTACATGGAGTCGACGATCAAAAAATAACCGAAAAACGAAATGTTTTAATTTTAATTAGATTGAAGAAACTGTGAATTGTTTAATATAAAATTTTTTGGCATTCCTAACTGTGACTCTTAAAGTCATAATATATCAGTTTTACATTTCTCATGATTTGTTTTGATACAAAGGGTGATTTTTTTTCAGTTTGATATCAGTATGCGTATATTCAACACGTATGTCGAAACTGCAATGTAAAACTGAGATTTGACATTAAGAGTCACAGTTTAAATGCCAAAAAAATTAAATTGGAAATTTTAATTTTTTTCGCATTCCTAACTGTGACTCTTAACGTCATTTCTCAGTTTTACATTTCATATGATTTGTTTTGATTGAAAAGGTGTTTTTTTTTTCTCAGTTTGATAACAGTTTGCATATATTCAACACGTATGTTGACACATTTTTTTTTTTGGTTAGCATCTCCCCAAGATGATGCCCATCCATTATAAAGGTTATCTGACATGTTCTCATCAATTTTTATCAAGGACTTTGAACAGAAGTGTATTTAATTTGACAGGTAATCTAGAAGAAATACAATTTTTGAATACGTTTTTCATCTTTGGTTTATATGTTTATTTTAAGGTAGGCTAGTCATTGTAATGGAATATTTTTTTGATTCTTAGAATTGGAGTTGTTTTAGTTTTAAGGTTGAAAAGTAGAAAGGTTTTTTAAATTTGTTATGTTTATACAGGACACTGATAGGATTAAATTTGCACCATTTATTCAGACATCTCTGGCATCACTAGACCCTTGCGCCGATTTATTTTGTAAAAAGTGATTGGCTAGCAGATGAAACCGACTGGCTGGCCATTTGAGTTTTAATGAAGGAACATACATTATACACTGCAGGCATCATAAACAACTGGTCTTTGTTATCAAGTTATTTATTTCTGAATTATTAACTCTTAATCAAACTGCAATAGTTTTAAATTATCATGGATGAAAGTTATCATGTTTAGCATGGTAGGTCTAAGTGACGATCGTCTTGAATTCATTTACAAAGTGGCAGAAATCGGCTGACTTAAATCGGCAGCGCTTTGTTTTCACAACTTGCAGATTATGGCTGTAAAGAAATCGGCAGCGGCACAAGGGTCTAGGCATCACATCCACCAAGTAGCCTTCATCACTTTGTAGTTGTGACATCACGTCATCATACAAACTTGCTTGAATCACAGATGTAAAAATTGAAATGGTGCCCATTTATTGCTATCTGTGTCCTGTATAAACATAAAAGATTCAGAAAACCTCTTTACAATCCCTTAAAATTTGTGGTAGATTTATGTAAAGAATTTCATCGATCCATGGCCAATTCACTGGCTTCAGAAGTATGTGTCAGTCATGGTTTTGGAAGTAAAGCAGTATCATCAATTATCACATGAAATGAAAAAAGATGATTTCAATCCTTTAAGCTCCAACTTGCAATAAGCAACATGTCTCCTGTAGTTTGGAAGTGGAACTGCAACTTTAAAACTATTTGTTTATGAAGAAACTTTGTATTTTTCAGGTTATTAAATGGAATAGATTAAAGATGGATGCCTTTCTGTAAGCTAAGTTTACCTGGTTTTATACAAGATGCCTGTTGGTGCCATACCTTTTCCCTTTGGTGATTGTAGAATATGCAATGATAAAGCTACTGGTGTTCATTATGGAGTGGCCACATGTGAAGGCTGTAAGGTAAGGTACTCTTTGACACTTTTCACTATCTCTCTGGGACCAATTTGTTGGGTTCTATTAATAGCACAGTTGATAAGTGCGTCGTTCTCTACAAACATGATGTCATTTTCAGAATACAAGTAAATCAGGGCTGTTATGATTGAGAGGTCAGTTCTCAATTGAGGCCTTAAATAAATCATCTTCACTCAAAATTCCAGTCAACCCAGCTGTAAATGGTACAGATGATCTAGGAAAGATTTTGGCCAAGGATCAGCTGGGAGAAAGGATCCTCACGGAACCGAAGTTGTTATCCTTGTAAAATATAGATGTTTCTTTCTTTCTTTTGTTTGTCACTAAAGTTGGGTCTAATTGTAATTACACTGTTACTTCCATTTACATATTTTAGCCTCTCATTACAAAATCAAGAAATTTAGTGTTCATGGCTAAGCCATGACGGCTTTAACATCACAATTTTACAACTGAATACAAGTTACTGATAAGATTCAAGTGTTTTAATGAATTTGTGTGATAATAAACGCATGGACCATCTTTGATATATACAGTTTGCCACTGTGACGTGGTGTGCAACATGTCACCCTTAAAGGGCTGTATAAAAAGACTTCATGAGTATTGGGTACACTGATAGCATGGATTTATAACCGACAAGACTTTAACTCAACTATTAGAGCTATATGACTTTGTGGTTACACTTCTTCCTTGGGAATGTTACGTCAACTTCTTCTTTAGGATTATTAAAACACTGCTGCTCTTTAAATAACACAATTTATACTGGACTTAACAATACTATTTATTATCTCACTTTGCCAATACTGAGGATGTTACCTACAGTATGGTGTCTGTGTCTAAACTATCCTCCTTACAATTAGGTTAACAATATATATACATGTACATTTACATAACCATAGCAATAAACATAGAAACAATAAATAGATTAACAGATTAAAATATACATAGATTATAAAATACATATTGATTGAAATAGATTAACAGATTATATTGAATGGTGATAGATTTCTCCCATTCCAAATGTTAAGTTATTACAATTCTACCAAGACTAACCTTTTCCAATAATGCTATTTTTAGTAACCTTGGCAGTGATGACATTATATACTGTTAAGCATTTCTATGGTTACAGGAACAACAGAAATCTGACTGACAATGGAATGATGCAAATCTGCACAATCCCTTCAATGCTTAATGTCATTTCAATCTAAACTTTTGCTACCATTCTTTGAAACAATATTAACTATTTGACCTAATAATTAAGAGGGTATATATAACATAATTTCATTAACAATTTAATTCAAAACCTGGGCCCTTATTCTCAAAAACTTAACTTAGATAAAATCCAATTTTAAGAAATACAGTAATCTGATTGGATAATAAAATCAGATATCTAGTACACCAAATCATCTTAAGTTAAGTTTTTGAGAATAAGGCTCCAAGGCCCGGTTCCTAGCGTTTAAGTAAGTCCAAGTCTGTTATTCGACTTGAGATTTTCCTACTAATTCTTGCATAGACTCAAGTCGACTTAGGGTTTTAAGCACAAAATTGATCTTTAAGCACAAGGCTAGGAACTGGGCCCCTGATGTATATGTCACTTGAAATGCTGGCCTTATTAGCCAGTTGAGTATCTATATAACATAATTTTCTAGCGATCAAAAGATACAAACCAATTTAGTTTGTGTAGATAAACGATATTGTAAGTAAAAAGATAATGTGTGGACTATGTTTAAGTAGGTGGTAAAATCCATTTCTTTTCTTGAATGTCACATAGTCTTGATGTAACAATAAACAATACTGCCATTAGTCTATCATTCTCTACCAATTCCATACATAATTATTATAATAGAAATTAACTGTTAAAGGAGTACCATCTCTTAGAATGAGCTCAAAATCTAAGCTCTCTCAAACTTGGTCAATAAGAGTATACATTCATTAGACAACTTATAGGGTGTCATAAATATACAACAGATTAATACCTGCATAATCTGATAAATCCAGAAACATACACTTTGAAATAAACCCTCTGAAATGCCAACAGCTCCCCTTTTAAAACTAATTCTTCAATATTAGAAGCACAAGTTATAGATAAATAAGACAATTTTTTACCTTTTAAAACTGTTATTCTCTAGAAGTATTATTAGATTTACTATTTTGATAGAGTGCAGGTGAAAAAATCATTATTTGCCATTAAACTTCCTCTTGAAAGCAAATATTTTTTCAAAATCCATATTTCATTTTTGATGAAAATTGAGTTTTAAAATTTAATTCATCAGGTTTTTTAAGTTTTAAAATGTCACGTTTCTTTTATTCCCTTGACGAAATGAATCAAATCTATTATATTTTTGTGTACTTCAAATATCTAACAGTTTTTATGTCAGCGTATTTTATCAGGTGAAAAAATAGCCTTCGCCTGGACCTGGCACACAACCGCAAATTTTTTTAGCGATTTTTGAAATTTGCAATGATCAGGCAAATATAATTAGAATACATGTAGTTTGAATATAAACTTCATTTGATCATTTGATGTTTGATTCCCATTTTGATTTATTTTCCTTTATTTGAGAATGATGGGAAGGGAATAAAAGCGATTTGCACATTGTTAAGTTTTTATACACCCACATCTGAATGTGACCTACTGCAAGGGATTAAATCCACATTTTACTCCTATTCAGTGTGTACCTAATAAAATGTATTTCAGAGTTGTAATTTAGCTTACAGATCAAGTTGAATTATGTTTCCATTTTAATTCTCCTTTGTGATTTCTTTTGAAATGACATTTTCTATGGCCTCATTATTTTAGAATATCTAAGTCAACTTGACAATCTGAATTGTACTTTTTAAATCTGAATTGTAAGCCTAATTAATTAATGAAAAATATGAATTGGACTGAATGTTACTTTAAAATCTGAATTTGACTTGAAAATCTGAATTGTAGTTTTAATGAATTACTCCAAAATTAATGAATTACTCCAAAAAATGAATTGTACTGATTGTTACTTTAGAATCTGAATTGAAGACCTAATGAATACTGATTATTAAGAAATTTAGTTTAAAATCAAAATGTTTTTACCGGTGCATCAGAAAAAATGTTCTGTTATTACATATGAACCATTAGGTCTACGTTATAAAGAAGGCTGAAAAAATTGTGGAAGAGAGTTGAACCCATTTCAGATTTACAATGTATTGTGACTTATTTTAAATGTTAGTCAAGGTATTGATTAGATAAGTAGAGATAAGATCAAAGTTAAATGACGTAAATATTGAATATAGATAAAAAGATAGATATCGCCATGGTGCTTTATTGAACTACTTTTTAAATGGTCTACATTTGTGTATCTATTGTGCTTGGCAACACACTCATTCATCTTAATCTGTTTCTAATTCTGGTGTGGTTTTAAGAAAGTGCATACAATTATAGGGGAACATTCAGCATTTTCAAGTCGATTTGGGCCTAAAATATATGTAAATAGCCACCAGAGGTACTATAATGGCACAAAAATTGCATAATCCCTTCTATTCTTCATTTACCTTAAAGGGCCATTCTGTTCTTTTGAAAAAAGTTTCCAATATAAAAAAAATCACAAATGCTACCTGAGAGTATTTTTCAAGTATGCTTATTGTATCTCTATAATTATCTTCTTGATCAAACTGAATTTGGTTTTAAAGGGTTAATTACAAACAGGGAGTACTTATTGTTAATTAAGCAATTTGACCTAGTTTTGGTGTTTGCCCTTTAAATGGCTCAATATTTCTAGCTGAAACCTTTTAAATACACAAGAGCGACATTTCCCTACAATTAGGCGTTTATTTTACTCAAATCCGTTCAGTAGTTTCCTTTCAGCGTCCAAAAAACATAACACACTTAAAAACCTTACGTAAGGTTTTTAAAAATTTTAGCATGTTTTTAGCGTTTAGAAATTAACGGCTGGATTTTTTTAGTTAAAACTTTCAGATACATTAAAGGGCACATAGTTACAGATTTCACAAATTTGAGCAAAAATTTTTTTTGACAAATTCAGACTGTCCCTTTAAGCTTACTTTATTTATACACGCAAAAAAAAAACTGAATTCTCAGCTATGATATACTTTTTTTTTAATCATGCTGGTAACGACTTTGCCATAGAAAATCATTTAGTTCAACTATCATCAACTTTCATTGCAGCGTGTCTAAACCACGCCCCCATTCGTCATAATTCCTTGGGGCCGTGGTAACACAAGTGAAAAGAATTACGTATTCATAGCTCAATAATGTCCAATCGAAATTGGCCTAGCAGTATTGGTAGCAAAATTTCAACCAATCAAATCACCCGTTCAATACACCTTATCCGAAAAAACCCCAAAAGCAGTGTGTTTTAATTAAAATAGATTTTCGGTAAAGAATTGAGGCTATCAGAAAATCAACATCGTACATTGGAATATTTATTAGCTGGAAAGTATTTTATATTTTCTTTACGTGACCTTCACCCCAGATTGTCCATTTACCATGTTCATTTATTTTCTAATTTCAGGGTTTCTTCAGAAGAAGCATACCTAAAGGAGAGAAATATAAATGTTTTTTTGGTGGCCAGTGTGTTATTAGTCCACAGAATAGGAATAGATGTAAAGCTTGTCGTTTCAAGAAATGCCTTGATACAGGAATGGCTATAGATGGTATGAAATTTTGATCGACCCCATTACTTTAATCATAAATCATATCTCATGCCTTAGAGACTTTTTAGCCTCTCATGTGTTCAATTTGTCTTAGAAACTTGAAAATCTTACATAAATATTCAGAAACTAAAGAAATAAATAGTAAGGTTGTCTTTTAGTTAGGGCTGGGTCAAATAATTGAAATAATCGATTGTCGATGCTAGAAATTATATATTTTGATTATCAATTATCAAATTTCATAATCGATTAAAATTCATAGTCAAATTTTCATTTAATAGGCTATTATCTGTTACACAATTATAAGACAAGTCACAACCAATTTTATCATGATGATCATACAAAATTCTTGACATTACTTTAGTTTCATTTGTCTTCAATACCAGACATTGAAAAATAACAAACATTCAGGTACAAAAACGTTATCTAACAGACGAACAATAAAAAGATTTCTCAATTAAATAAGATTATTAATCGATTATTGATCAGTAGCCTTCCTTCGATAATTGATCTCAATTTGGTTATCGATACTTATAGTACTGAAACATCCAAACTAGTGACTGAATAATCAGTCCATTATCAATATATAAGTTAATGTCCATTGTTATGACTACCTTTCCTGAAGTCCCGAAAACGATTCTATGTAATAACAGAACATATCTGAATGAAAAACCATGTTCATATATGCAAGTAGAAATGAAAAATATTAATGAAATTGTGATTCTATATGTTACGCATGAGCCTGCATAAATATTTTTTCATTTAACAATTTGAATTTTTGTAAATTGTGCAAAATTTTTCAAATAAACCTATTATTATTATTAGACATATGAAGCTAGAAAATCGAACTACTGGATGTACGTTGACACAAAAAAATTTCTATTTGCAGCTGTAAAAATGGGCAGGATACCTAAAATAGAAAAAGAGAAGGCTTTAGAAGCAGCTCGAACCAGTCCTCCAGCTGAGCCAATGGATACTACTCCAATTCAAGATCATGATGCCAACATGAATTTCCAAAATAACTTTGCCTCAGGATCAAGGATGATGATCCCTCCTTTAAATATCAAACAGGAAGCGGGAACTTCCTTTACGTCATGTGACATACAGGATAATTTTGATCCCAATTTTTCTCATAACAGATACGGTTTTAACCCACTACCTCTTTCTAATGTTTGGTCAGGAATGGACATTTCAAATGACCACATTAAATCAGATCCCCAATTTGACAATACACCTCCATCAGTGTTTGAAAATACGAATTACCCTCAAATTCCACGTAATACCTGCACCCCTAGTAGTGATGACAGTTCCTCGGGAAGCCGAAATCATTTCAGTCCTGATGTTATTAAGGTCCTTCTTGATCAAGCTGTTGAAAAACGAGGTGGTCAACATATCAAAAATACAATTCTTCAACGTCTGGCAAATGAAAATATTTATGGTGACAATGGCATTCCAGTTTTCCAGTCTCTTTCTTCATCTGTGGGAAGTTCTAGCACGGCCTCCACAAGTGACAGACAATGGCAGGACAATTTTGAAAGAATCGACAGTCCGCCAGCTACTGGTCTTGACATGAGTATGGAGAATTCATTCAACTTTCAGAACAATGGCTTACAAACAGTGACTCAAATTTCAAAATCTTCAACAAATGGGCTTCAACAAGCAATGTGTCAAGCTACTCCATGCACAAACAACATATCTGCTTTTGATGACGAGTCAAGTCTTCAAAAAATCATTGACATTTCGGATGGCAGTTCGTCAGACATGATGTATTCGCCTTCACAGAAGCATCAAAGTGTCCTTAAAACAGAGAGTGACCTTATTTTGTCGAATCAGACACACAATAATTTGAATCAACAATATGACATGCATGTGCCTGGCAAAGACGGGAAATTGGAATCCATTTTTGATAGTGACTACTATAAGATTATCGGTAATTATAAACATTACAAAATAGAGGATGTTTATGAATTGATTAAGCGAAGTCATAAAAAGAAGGGTGAAATGGGTGACTGGATCACCAAGACGGTTAATCAAATCGAAAAGGCTTTGGATAATTACAACCAACACCTGAGAGAAAATAGAACTTTTGTGAAAGAATTCTTGAGAAATGGGGTAAGCTCAATTTATTTTTTCAACTTCTGTCGAAAACTGTTTTTTGTGAATTTTTATGTAAATTCATGCACTTTTTTTGATTCAAAACTTGTTTTTTAATATCTGATGAAGGATAATAACAGCCTTAATACAAATGCATTTTTTAGTCTTCTGGTTAAAAGTTGAAGACAACCTCGATGACAGATCGTCATTTTGGAAAGTGATACAGTTACTAAAATTAAGTTTTATCACTTACTGAAGCGACACTCCTTTAAGTTTATAAAATACCAGAAAGTACAAATCTCAGAATTGAATTTCTAGAATTAAAATCTCTTATATAACATATTTATCAGAAATTATAAAGTTCCGTAAGCAGATTAAATTCAACAAACCTTGATATTTATTTTTTTGCATGAAATTTCCTGAGGAATACTATAAATACATCTTATTGTGATTGATGTTTATCTTTTGCCGCAATTTTCTTGCAATTATCATGTCTGAAAATATTCTAAAATTAAAAATAATGTTAGTGAATTTATGTAAGAAAAATGGATGTGGAACAAGTATCGATGAAAATCCAACTCCACATTTTGTACCAAAATGTATCAATAGTTTTTACTTGCTGCAAATATTGAAAATATGTTTGCATCTGTGCCGACAAAGTTTTTAATTGAAAGAACTATATCAGTCTCATCCCAAACCCCTTACCCATGTTTTCTACCAAAATAAAAGCAGTAGTTTCTGCCTGTATAACATTATAAGCAAATAAAGAAGCACACGATATATGGATATACTATTTCTGACACTATTTATTCTGACAACTCAACGTTTTATTTATATATGCTCATACACGCAGCGTTATCAAGAGAATGAATAACTAACTATATAGCAAATATATCGTTAACAACAAATGTTATTCATTCTCTTGATAACGCTGCCTGTATGAGCATATGAAACGTTGAGTTAATAAATATCAGAAATAGTATATCCATATATCTTGTGCTTCTTTTTCTATGCCTATTTCTATATTATGTCTTATAAACAATTAAGCAAATGTGTTGACAATTCAAGTATTATATATTAAAGTTAATATCATTACAACAACAATCACACCGTTTACCATTGTACGAAGATTGAGGTGCATAAACCTGAATTATCATCATATTAAAATCAAAGCAGCTTTCATTAAACATTTTCAGTTTATTTTCCCTGACAGTGACCTACAAGAACTTGAGAAATCAATATTCCATTTGATATATTGGATTTTTAAGTTTAAAGTTTGAATTTATTATTTATTTTTCTATATATGGAATGTGTCATTAAAATAAAAGAAGCGTTTTATTTTTTAACAGGGATTATTATTAATACACATTGCTTGAAGGTTTTAATTGGAACAGTGAACTATGAACATGATTACTGATTAGCTTAGTTCAACTATTCCTGTATCTGAGACTAGACTGGGAGAATTTCAGCGAACTTAGTCTAATGTGTCCAGTGCTACAACATTTGCCCAAATTTTGGTCTAATCCATGTTTGGCCCGGATATTCATGGACGCCAACACATTCAGCAAGTGTGTCCACTGTGGGGAAGTTTATCATAAATTTTCCTATGATTTAACCAATCACAGACGCTGAAGCGTCACATGACAAAAAAAAGTGGCTAATGATGCAATGTGGATTTCTATCATGTGACTTAAGTGTCCTGCCCATGTATAATTTAATTTTTATGCGATTATCATTGCATGCATTCTCCCTGTGTGTCCACTGCATCGGTCAAATGAATTGGGCGGCAAAATAGTTCGGCTGAAGTACTTGCGAATTTTATTCACTCAGTCTGTCCTCAACTTTAGGTATGATTGATCACACAGATGGTGAACTTATTCCTTTAATGTTCTTTGAGCATTTGTAACTGAACACTTATCCTGTTGTCAAGAACATAATTACAAGTTTGACTCTCATTAAAATCATTATTTATATCATTAACACCATGCCAATTTCTTCCTTTCTGCACTGCATGATCTCACTTGTCCTTGATAACCTTTCTTATAAGATGGTATACTGTAGGCTGTAAAGCCTTCAGTTGCGTGATTTCATGAAATATTAAATTTTCTAACATTTCTCTTTAAAGGGATATGTTCACTAACTGTTCGACCAAAAATTTAGTCTCAGAATCTGGAATTTTGTAGCTTATCTAATCAATAATATTGTTCACAACTCTCCTACAAAATTTAAGCCTTCAAACTCATGTGTACCCATCATTATCAGCATTTGAATGTCAAAAATACAACTCGTCGTTAAGTAAGACTATGCGTTATATAGAAAACAAATATACAGAAAATGATGGATAAATGTTTAGGTAGGGATATACTTGAAGGAATTATTTGATTTTCGTGCAGTTCTAGTGCTTCTGGATGCTTTTTAGAGATATTCAAGTCCTAAATCGACCATCGGAAATGCTGAACAGTCCCCTTTAAATTTCATATTGATTATTATAGAAATCTTTTTAGTATATACTATATATCGGGTGTCCCAATAAAAACGTCCCCAAGTTTGACAGTAATTATCTCAGCTGCTGGTGAACCGATCTCTTTCAAAATTCTCACAGATTTACTTCAACATGTCCTTGTCAGACCCTGAAAATATGAAAGTCATCTAATAAAAATTGTACAAGTACTGCCTCGAACAAAATAGCATGTAAAAAAATTCAATATCAGAGCAAACTACACATTTCAACCTGTGTCTATTGTGCTTTCACCACATCGACCACCAATATCATTCATTTTCCATCCCGAAACGGTCTTACCGATTTCATCTTAAGATATTTTCTCTCAGAAAGCAACCTTCCTGCCTTTCAGTTCCTGTTCATCCAGTTGGTTCCACTGGTGATGTTAATGACTCCGAGCAGTATGGGATTCTCTAAAGAAACAGGTGTACTGCACTTAGGTTAGAGGGACACACTGATTAAACAGGAACTGAATTGCAGGATGGTCGCTTCTCGAGTGGTACGTTTAGATGAGATCCGTGAAAGTTTATCAGGATGGAAAATGTTTGATATTGGTTGTTGATGTGGTGAAGGCACAATGAACACAAATTCAAATGTGTAGTTTGCTCTGATATTGAATTTTTTGACATGCTATTTTGTTCGAGGCAGTACTTGTACAATTTTTGTTCGATGTCTTTCATAATTTTAGGGTCTGCCAAGGACATGTTGAAGTAAATCTGTGAGAATTTTAAAAGAGATCGGCTCATCAGCAGCTGAGATACTTTTCGTCAAAGTTGGGGACGTTTTTTTTGGGACACCCGATATATATATTAAAAAAAGCAGAGAATAAGAAGCAGATTGTGTTACCGAGATGCCATTTTAAAATGAAATGAAATATTAATTTGTCAGGTTTCCCTTAGGATTCAGGTTATGTGACTATAATTCCATTTAAAAATAAAATGCCCCCTGGAAATTCATTCCTGAATACTGACATTTCTAGAACAAATAATATCTGTCAAATTAAAGCTTGGCTGATTGATCAAATTTGAAATTGTCACGCCATAAGCTGACCATTAATGAGGATAATGTGTACTTGAACAGTTGCCATTGGCTGTTTATCTCAAGTCATCTCTATGAAAGTTCCAAGATGGCTGACAGAAATTATGGCCAGACAATTTTGAAGATGGTTGATGTGGTTACATGGTAAAGGAAACAATGATGCATTTCTTTTGAATTTTTATTCATTACTCTTTAGCCAAACACATACATACGAAAGACTTTTGTCTGCGAAACATTGTCTGTCTGTCTTATGCGCTATTTTTCTGATCAAATATTCCAGGAACAATTGTGTTTTGTTTTTCATGTTCGTTGAATAAACTAATTATCACACATTAGCTCAGTGGTTCCCAACCTAGGGGCCATGAGGCATGATGATGTATATCATTTTTTCTCCAGCCCAACTTTTATTTAACTATATTTTGCTGTGAAAGGTCTGTAGTTGCTTGTGGTCAGATGCATCTGACCTCCTGATGATGAGGAGGCGCATGACAACAACCCTTGCGCTATATGGCCTTTTTGGCCCTATTTTGAATTGAACAGGGGGCCATGGCTCTGGGAGTTTCGGGAATTTGGGCCAAGACTTGAAAAAGGTTGGGAACCACTGCATTAGCTCATCACATGGAACTGATGGAACGGAACATGATTGCATTTGGACCCCTTGGATATATATGAGTTAAAATTCACTGACAATGTTCACTGTTTGTAGTAAACAAAATTTTGGTCACTTGTTTTCAATGAACAACGTCTTTCATTTTCTCCTAGCTTTAGTTAGCTTTTATGAAACAAGTTTAGTAGCTTTAATTGTAAAGTTTTGGGCAATGTTGAACATAAGTGAACATCATTTACTTATTATAGTTTTCAAAACACACTTTACACATACATATATCATTCAAGTAAAAAATGTTAATTTTAGAGAAGATTTTTTTTTAGCATTCTGTGTACTATTACACACTATTACTTATTAAGTTTTCATCCAGTTATTGAACATTTCGATCAATTTCATCTACTTTTTTATGAGCTATTATATACTTTATTAGTTTTTACTGCATTGTGCAAGGTGTTGCCACATGAACATTTTTATTGGAGTAGACAAGATTGACTAGTGAGATCAAATTTAAAGGGAAAGTCTACTATTTTGCACCGGTTTCCCCCTGTCAGTGATGCAGGTTGGAGGGGCTGACATGGAAAAGCGTCTAGTTGTTCGGATGGGACAATAAACCGAGACCCTGTGTGCTATTGGCTGTGCACGTTAAAGATCCCTCGACAGTTGGAAATCGAAAATAAGAGCAGGCTAATGTCGCTGTCCTGGCAAAATTTCCCTCATTGCACACTGCATGGCGTTTGCCCGTCCTCAATTAGCCCATATAGGTGCAGATAAGTGGGACGTAAAAATCTATTCATTTCATTTTTACTATTTTGCATGAACTAATAGTTGACAATCATATGTGAAAAGATAAAAACATGCAATTTCCTTCTTTGTAACAATTTGACCAACCTGATTCCCTTCAATCCAGACATTAAGTTTCAACTCCATCCAATATACAGCAAGTAGCAAATTATAAAAACTTTTATTAATGTAAATTAAAGTTTTGTTGTTCAAAAATTAACAGCAATATCAAACTTTCAGATGATGTATTTCAGTTATTTTCATTAATTTGAGCAAAAAAAAAGTTACCTACAAAAAAGTCAGACCTTTTCTTTAAACTAATCCATTCCTTATGAATAAAATATTGATAACAAAAAAAAAGTATAAACAGATTTTGCATACTGATATCTTTTTCATGCATATTCTTGGCTTCAAGTTCCATCAGAAATAAGATTACCAGTACTTTTTCTATGCCATCCATCATGGAAGACTTAAAGGGATTGTAATTAAGAGGTTTTCTAAACTTTGTATGTGTATCCTTGGAATAATTAACTGACTGGAAGAAGCTCGTCACGCAGTATAATGTAAACACTGTCGACAGTCAGTAACTCGTTATCACCGCGCATGCGTCAACTAGAGGACTAACTCGCGTCAACTAGCAGTACAATCGAATGCGCTTTAGAAGCCTCTAGAGTCGAGTGCTATACATTCGAACGCAACCGGAAACAAACCAAAATGACGGCGCCCATGAAAGACGCATTTAAATGGAAACAATTTCAAAATCGGTTAAAAAATGGCGAGTTGATGAAATTTTTGTTTTTTCTAAATTGTGAATGATATGAAGATTAATATCGATAAAAAGATAAGTTCCTGTAATCTCCTGTAATCGAGATAAAGTCCATTGCATTGGAAAAAGTCTATTTATTTTAAATAAATGAACCTTATAAGTGCAAAAACGTGCAAATCAAAATTATTAATGGTTAAAGTTGGGTCATATTCGGAAAATACTCAATAAATCAGTGTAGTCCGTGTCGTTGTTCACATTAGTTGGAAAATTGAAAGCATTCTATTTTCTTATGGATGGATTATGGAATGTGTTTTTAAAATAAAATAATAGAAAACCATGCTCTGTAGGCAAATACAAAGATCATAAAGAGTATAGTTATTTTGACAGCTATTTATTAACTTTATTATGAAAGTCCCAAGTAGGAGGATTGATATCAAGATTTCTTGTTTGATTTCATATATTTTAATTTTTTAAATGCCTGACATTTAAAATATATCCAAAAATATTTCCTTAATTAATTGTGGTCCATATGAATTTTTAGGAGTTCCCCCTGATAATAAAACAATATTTTAGACGGCTAACTCCCAAACAAAATAAGTCATCGTAACTAGTTAGTGAAAGTAAAAGTAGTGGAGAGCTTCAAACGGTGTCAAGTCTAAGAGTACGTTTTTATTATTTTCTGTAACCTGCAAAGGTGTTATTTTATTGAAATTATAATATTTCAATCCTTATACACAAACGGGTAGGGTCGAATTTAATTTTTGATAAATATTAAATGAATAATAGCGGACGAAACGGGAACTTAGAAGCATTCGCCATTTTGAACAGTGTGTGATCACATGATTTTTATGACGTCAATGATGAATTTTTATGACGTCAATGTGGGAGGAGTTCAGATGTTCGCTGATTGACAGCGGCACTGATAGCGAACATTACACTGCATGACGAGCTTCTTCCAGTCAGTTAATTATTCCAAGGTGTATCTGAGACACTTATAGCATCAATTTGCGCCATTCCAACTTCCATTCTGATGTCTGTGGTTCTTGCAATTCCACTAAAACTAACGGGTTTTATGATGTCACTATCAGTAGATCACTGGTAGTCTTGATTATCAAACAACACAAATATGTCACAACGTCTTAGCACTTGATAACCGTTCATACTGTCTATTAATAGAAATGTAAACAGAAGCTCTTTTTGAAAAGTAATTTCCTGCAACAAAAATACCAGAGCAACTTGGAAATTGCAACGGTCGAAAGATAAAGGAACTTGGTAGACCTTTGAGAGACTATTTTGCCCAAGTCGCCCCCTAGCTTGAGCCCTGATCCTTTTTTGAGTTTTGTACATTTAATTTCATAATTATATATATTTTAGGGCAAAGTACCAGTGGAACCTAAAACACCAGAAACAGTCAAAGAAATGTGGGATTTAGTTATTAATGGAATCCCTATTATTAATAAAAGAATTATTGGTAAGGAATCATTTATGCATATTTAAAGAGATTTTATGGAGGTTTTCTAAATTCTGTATGTGTATCAGGGACACAGAAGCATCAAGTTGCACCATTTCAATTTTCACTCAGATATCTGTGGTTTCAGCAATTTCACTTAACCCTTCCTGAGCTGGTGCTATTTATGTGAAATTCCATGGAGAGCTAAGCCAAATTTACAAAAATACAGATTTATTGTAATGCATTACTCAACCCCCAACAGAAAGTTTATTTGATTTTGCAGTACCTTGAAACTCCACACACATGTCATACATAGATTGAATGTGTTTATGAAAAAAAATTTCTTCCTGAAAAATTATCGTTACCATGGTAAATAAATGGTGAAAAAATTTGCGCAAAATGTAATTGTAACTTTGAAAGTTGGTAAATATTAGGGTGTATGTAGATTTAGAGATGGTCTGAACCAGTCGTTTGTGATATTTAGGACAGACTATCAAATATTTCACACTTTTGGTCAGTTTTTGTTAAAATCGTATATATTTTTGTTTGAGTAGAAATCTTGAACGTAATCATGAGCTTGATTCAGCTTCAAACGCTTCGGTACTTTGGCCGAGGAGACGCCATTTGTTTTGGCTATTCCATCATAATTACACTGTAAATAAGTCGCCCGTACATTATTCTATTTATAGATCACAAATAGAAAACGTTATTACTAATATGAATGGCTCATGGGTGCGCTAACTAGATTTAACAGCCGTCCCGACTATAGTCGGGAACCGCTCTACGTCATAGTATGACGTCACCGACAATAGTCGGGATTAGCTCTGGAAGGGTTAAACTAAGTGCTTGATGACATCACACCTGTGAAGGACTGATGTGATACTAGCATATTGCGCGAGTATGACATCATCAAACACTTAGTTTCAGTGGAATTAGGGCTGGGTCTAATAATTGAAATAATCGATTATCGACGCTTCAAATTATTTATTTCGATTATCGATTATCAAATTTCATAATCGATTAAAATTCATAGTCAAATTTTCTTTTAATATTATCTGCTACATGCTTATCAGAAAAGTCACGACCCATTTTATCATGATGATCAAACTAAATTCTTGACATTACTTCAGTTTCATTTGTCTTTGATACCTGATATTGATAAATAACAAACATTCAGGTACAAAAACGTACACGAACACATAAAGATTAGAAGATCTCCCATTTAATATATTTCGATTATTAATCGATTATTGATCGGTAACCTGCCTTCGATAATCCATCTGAATTTGGTAATCGATACCCAGCCCTAAGTGGAATTACTGAAAACATAGGCAATGCATTGAAAATTTGAATTGTGCAATTTGATGACTTAGTGTTTGATACACATCAAAATTTAGAAAACATCTTTGCAATCATCCCTTTAATTTTGGTTTGTGTATTATTTGTTGTCTAACTATGGCATTTCCAGACATTTATCAAGTAAAGTTTGCCAATGGATACAATGTTACGATTTGGGTTAAACCTGAAAGCCATAGTAAGTCTGTAGTGATCTATTAATGAAGAAGCTTTGGTTCCTAATCTTAACTTAAGATTACTGGAGACTATAGTGCTATAAGTTTATATCACTGTGGGCAGTCATCAGAATATCTAGCTGAGAATAAAACTTGATGGCGATCTATTGAACTAAAATGTTCTACATCCACCATATTGAATCTTGATCTAAACCTAATGCACCTAAAGGGATATGTTCACTAACTTTTTGACCAAGACCGTTTTAGTCTCAGAACCTGGAATTTTTTAGGTAATCTAATCCATAATGATGTTCACATTTCTCCCTCAAAATTTAAGCCTTTAAATCCCTGCGTATCCATATTATCAGCATTGAAAGTCATAAATGCGACCCTTACTTTTACTGTGACTGCGTGATTTAATATAAAAGAGACATACAGAAAATGAACGATAAATAATTAGGTACAGGTTAAATTGAATGGATTGTGAGATTTTTTGCATTTCTTGAGGCTATTAACATATATTCAAGGCCCAAATCGACTCACAAAAATTCTGAACATTCCCCTTTAACCTAGAGTGAAGCAAGAATACTAAATTCTAAAAGATTTTTATTATTGGCTGAAATGAAATAAAAACATTTGTATTTTTGTCTTTCAAATGCAGTAATGATGGATACAAATGGATTTGAAGGCTCAAAATTTTATAATGAGCTGTGAACACTATTACTGATAAGCTTAGTTGAAAAAAAAAATCCTCTTTTTTTGGGACTAAAGTACGATTGGTCGAAGATATGGGGGACGTGCCCCTTTAAGTGTTCCAGTCATCTGATTGGTCGATTACAAAATTTGATTTTTTAATTAAGTTTTACAATCCAATCCTTGTATAGTATTTCTTAAAAACTGGATCTTATCTTAATTTTCAAGAAAAGGGCCCCAGGATTTTTTCAGATGAGGTCACGTCGAAAAATAACGCGCGTTCAACGCCGCGAAAAAAAGATCAATGGATAATCAATAAAACAGTCTGACCAGAGACACACGTTAAGAAATGACGCGCGTTCAATGCCGCGTTGTCACCTGAAATAACTTCTGTAGTTTTGCGCTGCCTTTATTCTCACTGCGCATGCTCAGTGCAAGTTGGCACGCCTCGTGTTTAAGCCACTGTTCAGAGCCATGCTCCTCAACGCAGCGAAAAAAGCGGCGTTTAACGCTGTGTTGAAAGCGCGTTTTTGGTGTGAACAGACCTTTAGTGTAAGTGGATCTTCTAGAACTGCAGACAATTTGAATGGTGTAATATTTGAAGTCACCAAAACACATTCAAAATTTAGAAACCTCTTTACAATCTCCTGGCAATATAAAGATAGTTTTTAAAAAGTTATTAGTAGGGTGATACCTCATTTCTTTGAACAAAAAATAACTGACATATGTGCACTTATCAATTTCACCTATATCCTAAGGCACAACTTATATTATTACACATGTACTTGTGTATATTACTATATTGTATATCTTGAAAATATCTTTTAATTAACCAGTTGACTGTACATCATCTTGTGGTCATGTACTTGATCACTAAATCATATTCTGTCCATCAATTTTTTTTGTCTATATTATATTGTATACTGTATGTATGTTTGTCCCCATGGGCTGAGTGTGAGACAGGACCGTATCACTCGTGGTATTGGGCCTAATTCTGACCCATGTAAAATAAAGAGTTTATTATTATTATTATTATGCTATCAACATTAACCACAAACCATGGAGTTTATTATCACAAATTAAATTAAAGTACGAAAGAGTCGTATTGGCCCTGTAGGTAATTTAAATGTTATAAGTTAGATCACAAACTCTCCTTCTGTGTTCATATTTAATCAATAAAGTAATTTTATATTCAGGCATTTTTATTGAAGTTACTTGTATATTAGATTTAATTTCATAAGTGTACTGTACATGTCTATGATATCAGTGAATAGTTCTTTTAAAGGGCATGTTCACATTTGGTTTGACGAAGCTAGTTTGACTTGACCAATCATACCTTTGTCATAAAAACCGATTTTTTTTTAGCTAAGCTTAACAGTAATAGTGTTTATATCTCATTGTCAAAATTTGAACCTTTATATCCACAAGCAATCTAATTAAAATTAGATTACATTTCGTTTCAGTTATTTTTTGATTGTCGACTCCATGTAATCTAACCACATATATTAGGCGAGCATTTTCTGGTGTCGAAAATTTCAGCCAATCAAAAACAACCTTCAAGATCGCGAGTCTATGCATTGATATGCATTGAGGGAAGAATTTGTGATAAATGTTCTGATTGGCGGAAGGGTGGCACGTGTAAATAGCTTATTTCGTCACCAGAAGACGCTTGCCTTATATACCTTATTAGATTACACTGTGTCAACAATCAAAAAAATAACTGAAACAAAATGTAATCTAATTTTAATTAGATTGATCCACAAGTATCTTGGTTTGAAAGACAAATTTTGAGGGGGGGGGGGGGGAAAGGGTCAAGTCATTTTAAGAAATGAAAACATCAATTTACAATCATACTGAAATGGAACAAAAGCTTTCTGACTGTTGCTATGTTTCTTAGAGAGGATGATTTATATAAATAATTAATTGACAAGAATAGTTCCCTCAAGGAGATACAGTACTTTCAGTTAAGATCAGATTTCTTTTAGAAGTCTAATAAATTAAATAGAAGTCATCATCTGCTGCCCACACGACGTGTTTCATTGAAAATTGGTTTAATTTCAAATAGTGTGGGCACAATATATCTTTTATCGATGTATCGCGATATGTTTTGTATCAGGAGGTCATGTATCCTACATATAGCAGGAAAAATCTACCTCCCTATGTTCAAGGCAAAAGACTAATCTCAATCAAAGAGAAAGCAATTCTCAGTTTTTCTTCATTTTTATACCACCTCATCTCTCTATGAGGACGTATATTGTCGGCACCCCTGTCCATCGGGCCATCTCTCGGTCCGTCAACATTTCCGCTTGTAAACGCTCTAAAAACTAGAGTTTTTGATGGAATATGTCTATTCATAAAACGAGATCAATTTTGAATTTGAGCTATTTTCGATCATTAGAAGCAGAGTTATTGCCCTTGCCCCAAAGTCTTGAATATACTATTATATTCCCTTAATTTTCAACCAATTTTGATGAAACTTAAAATGGATGTTCTTGGACTTAAATCAAAAGGTTTGAGAAAATTTAGTTTACTCCTGATTAAATTTAAGGCTTTTTCGTTGGGCGTATATGGCTGTGGTCCACTATCTTTTAAATTGATATCTATTGCAACTGTTAATTAATAAATTATTTAAGGTCGATTTTAGTGACATAGGCATCGATATACAATGAAGTTCTCAAATTGGGCCATGATTTAAAGGAATACTACTAGAATGATCAAAAAAGAAAAATTCTCAAACTTGATGAATAAGAGTTTATATTCATTAGGCAACTTGTTTGGTGTCAAAACTAAACTACAGATTACCTGTATAATCTGATGAAGTCAGAAAAATACCACCGGGTATATATTATATTTATTAAAAATATTAAGCGTTTTATTAAGCGATTTTCAATTATATAATTTTATGGAAAATTACTTAGTTTTATGGTTTATTATATTGTACAGACATCTTTGATGGATATATGATCTTATAGAAAACAAAGATTGTTTGCTCTGATTTTATAGAAAAAAAAATTTTCTAATCTATTATATCAACTAGCTTTCTTTTTTAAGAATAAAATCTGATAAATAAGGTCAGTTATTCAGATAAATAGTGATTGACTAATTATTTACTTTCACTTTATCTTTTTCAATGAAACTAGTTCAGTAAGGTCACAGATAACAATAAAATCTTAAATTCTGAATTCAAAATATTGTTCCATACCTTACTTATTTGAGTTTTTGAAACATTGTCATAAAACTGGAGTCCTTTGTATTGATGGTGGTTTGAGCGACAGAAAATGCCAACATACGATTTAATATTTCTGTCAATAATGCCACAATTTGTTCATCAAATTTTGAAAAAATTGCTGCAAGCAATATATTGATATATTCTCCTCACAAAATATTTTGTTTCCAAAGATTGATGCAATTCATTGATGCATTTTCATCAATTCAAAATCACATATGTTTATTTCAACTAAAGGTTTAAGATTTAATGAAAAGTAATAACTGTGTTTCCACTAACAGAAAAGGACGACTCGAAGCTAGCTTTCGTGTGTTTCGACTGGGCAATTGCTGCTGAACCGTTCGGGAACCGTAACGATTCAGCAATTGAAGCTTTTTGCGTGTGGCAATTTATCAGGGGCCAGTGGAAATGCAAAAGAAAGCCGGCTTTTTCTCGTTCAACAATAGGGGAGCTGTTTATCGTTAACAAGTAGAGTAAATGATAAGATTGTGTGCTGTCTATAATGTGTGACGCAACGTGTGCGACAATAAAGCTAGAGCTAGCTTTCCTTCACAATTCTCAGTGGAAACGCGGTTTATGTGTATTTGTTTGGGATAAGATAAGATATTGTAGCTTATAAAGGAATTTGTTTTTTGTTGCAGGATTCTGTAATTCAGTGCCAGGATTTTCCAGCCTGTGTTCTGAAGATCAACAACCAATGGTAAAACATGCTTACTATAGTATATGGATGGTATGTATCAATTTACTTCATGTATTAAATAACAAGGCCTTATACATTAACCCTTTCAACACGAAGAGCTGGTATACCGACTCAATCATAACGTGATATATACCTGACAAGCCGAAAAACTGGCCGTTGTCAAGTGACGTCATTTAAGCAATAAACTGTTACCCTATGGCGTGTATGGTCATATATTAGAACACAGGTTGGCTGCAAAATTGAATGAATGCACATTAGCGCATTTATGATAAATTTTGCAGCCAACCTGTGCCACTGATTAACTTGAACACGTGATGGGTATATTTGAGTCATAAGAAATTCAAGAAATCAGTCAAGAACATTTTTGTACTGATATTAATTTTAACAATAAGAAAGTGGGTTTCTGGAGTACAGTCATGGCACCATTGGACACAAATTCCTGAAAGACTTCAATAGGAAATTACCAACAGAGAGAGTGGTTCAGATTTAATTAACCAGAAATAATTTGATATATTTTCTTTTGTAGTTGACCACAAGTGAGTTTTTCATCAATGGAGAAAGTTACCTTAGATTTCCTAACGGTAGATTTTATACCAAATTCTGGATGAAGAATTTCTTAACAGAGAAACGGGTAGCTCACATCTTTGCTTTTGCTGAAAAATTTAATCGATTGAAATTAACAGATACAGAAGTTGGAATTCTTAGTGCCATTCAACTAATGACTTATGATTGTGGTGAGTTTTAATGGAATAATTAAGCGGCTTTCCATAACTTTTTATGAAAGTGTATGGATTTGCCCCATTTAAATGTTAGTCAAATGACCGTGGTTTTGAATTCCACTAAAACTAAGTATTTTACGACATCAATATGGCAAATCAAATAAATGCTTTTAAAGTCCCTGACACACAAAAAAAGCACATTTAACTTCTTTAGAGTTTGCATATATACATACAACGGCTAAAATCCCTTTCAGAGTCAGACCTAAGTTAAATATTCTTTTATTAATGTGACAAATAGAGCCCAATGAACAGTTTAGACACTTTTTTTTATTATATCATTAGACTTAGATCTAAATGATAATTTGAAATTTTTTTAAAAACAATTTCAAAGTTCCTGTTCTGTTAAACCCTCAGTTTACAGACAAGCAAATATGGGTCATTTTGGATTTCTAACAAAAATAAATCGTCATTCATTTGAAATAGTAAATAAAAATTACATGTACACCCGTAGCCAGGTGGGGTTCAAGTGGTTCGGACACCACCCCTAGTCCATGTAATCCCCCTTGAAAATTCCTGGCTTTGTATTTGTTCTTCTTACTGTTGACAGGACTTTAGACATAAGATATCTTTGTTTACTATAGTGGCATGGATTTGTTAATCATATTAAAAAATAGTTAAGTTTAATCTTTCAAGGAAATCTTGTTCAATTTCAATCAAGTCATTTACACAAAATGATTTCAATAATCTATATCTAACTTCTAAATGTCAAGTTGGTGCATTGACTCTGATCAATGAACTTCTTTCTCTTGCCTAAAGGTTACATAGTTCTCTAACATGGAGGTGGAAAGAGTCATAGACTTTTCCAATCTCACAACATAAAGAGTTTACAAATGGAAATAAGAGGGGAGCATAAGTAAAACTTTATTAAATCTTTGTAAGAGAAAAAAATCAGACAAAAGGCTTTTATTGGCTTTATGTCTAAAAATTTCTAGAAGGCCTGATTTGTATGAGGAGATTAAATCAGTCAATTCTTAAAATGGTTTTTGATGTCATTATTTCTGATGCAAGTTGCTCAAAAGAAACTGAGATGTTACTTTCCTTCTGGTTGTTTACTTTTACATCACAATGTCACATGATTTTGGTTTAGAACCGTAATTCAGTAACATTCATATCTTAACTAGACACTTAACCAATTTCATGTCTGAAACAGGTTACCAGGTTATACTTCAAGTCTTGTATGAATCTAACAATTGAGAATGCTCATAAAAAATGTTGAAATTTTTTTTCTTCATTAAGAAAGGCACTTACAATTAATGTCAAGTTGGTGCATTTATTTATTTTTTCTTGTCAAAAGGTTACATAGTTCTCTAATGTGGAGGTGGAATGAGTCCTAGACTTTTTGAATCTCACAATATGAAGATCAAGAATGCTTGTAAACGATTGTTCAAAGCTTTAAGGAAAGGCATTTGTTTAAAATAAAATTAGATTATTGACATTGGGAATCCATTTTAATTTTTAAATACAAATAAATGAGATGTTGATATTAACTCAGGAAAATTGATTTTATGTTTTTGAAATAAAACAAAAATCAATTATAAAACACAGTTTTCTGCATTAAGCACAGTTATATCAGTGTGAATTGTTTAATTGAAGAAAATTAATTCAACTAAACCCTGTCAAGATTTTCACAAAAAATGTCAACAAGTGTGATCAAAATGAAAGGTCTGGAACCACAGCTAAATTAATTTATATAAAAACCAATTTTTTTTACTGTGTTCTATGGTACGGGTCTGATAATCTTGGCTTTTGAGATTCTTGCCTCTCATTTATATATTTATGTAGGCAGCATTTAATAGTTTTGGAATACCTTATTTATAGACAGGAAAATGTGCAGCTTCATTTTATTTAAAAAGTATAGTTCTGAAGTTGAACAGGTCATATTTATAATTTCTTATGTGGGATCAACTACTCTCGAGTGCCAAATAACGGTACAGGGTGGAATAAGAGTACAGGGTGGACAATTTTGCAAAATGTAATAACGGTACAGGGTGGAATAAAAGTACAGGGTGGACAATTTTGCAAAATGACTGTAGAATGGTCGGCTTAAGACAAAAATGCATTGTGATAATCGAGTCTATGTAAAAATGGAGGGAGTAACAATATATAACGGAATAGCCGTCCATCCCCCCCGTTTTCACAATATTTGTGCATGTCGCGTTGCTCATAAGAATTTATTAGACGAAAAAATTATAACTCATGGAATTTCCTTCTGATTGTTGACAGGTGTTTTATTCAATGAAGATCATTTAAGTCTAATTTAGTCTTGTTGGCGGGATGACTGTAGAACGGTCGGCTTAAGACAAAAATGCATTGTGATAATCGAGTCTATGTAAAAATGGAGGGAGTAACAATATATAACGGAATAGCCGTCCATCCCCACCGTTTTCACAATATTTGTGCATTTACGACAAGAATCTTGAATACCTTGATTATTGATATCGCTGTACGTGCCCAAATATCGCCGCAAGCCCGATTTATAGCGATATATCGCTGCAAGGCCGTGGGTTAGTGGGACCCCTGAGTACAGTATTAGAACCACATATTTGGCTCACAAAATTAATAAACGTACAGGGCTAAATAACGATCGTACAGGCGGGAAATTCACCTCAAAATTAATAAGCGTACATGTACTCTTATTTGGCACTCGAGAGTACCTAAATAGACTGAAAACATCAATTAGCGCCATGCCAATTTCAATTTTGACGTCGGTGGTTCTAGCAATTCCACTAAACTAACGCGTTTTATGAAGTCACTACCAGTGATCTGCATAGATATCAATGGTAGCTTTCGGTAGATCACTATCAGTGACGTCATAAAGTGTGATAGTTTTAGTGGAATTGCAAGAACCATAAACGTTGGAATGGAAATTGTAACGGCGCAAATTGATGCTATCAGTGTCCCTGATACACAAACAAAATTTAAAAAAATCATTTTACAATCCCTTTAAGTGATTTGTTTTTCTTATGACATGTCTTTATTTATTGTAGATGAATTGATGCTGAAGAATGCTCAAAGTGTTCAGATATTAAATGTTCACTATCTAGATATATTGGTACAGTTAATATGTGAAAGTCATCCAGACACAATGTGTGAAACGTTATTAGAAATCTTGGGTCTATTTCCACATTTATGTTATATTAATAAGATGCAGCGTGATATGGCAGCTGAATTTTTACTGAATAAACCTCCACGACCAGGTAAGTCCATTTTACAGGCAGGGGAAGAGGAGCTTGTTTGGAACCTCACCCCAGGGCGCCAACTCTTTTTAAGAGAATTAGACTAGTCTCTCCCAGTTTGTTCCCTCGCTCTCAATTTTCTCACCAAATACCCTCTGGACTCTCACTGCTCAGACAGTCTGCCCCTCTTCATGGTAACAAAGTATCTTAGAATAATGATTTCTCATTACTTATATATCTGTATGGAGGATTGTTCTTAAATCATAACTGCCTTGCAAGGGAGGTTATTTAAGTTATTATTTACAAAAAGTTTTGCTTTAATTGAGAGATACCGGTAACCACATTTCAAATTTTCATTTTAACAAACAGATAGCTGTGCATTGTCAGCAACTTTTTTCAGTGTTGGAACAAACAAACAAAAATTGTCCCATTGTCTTATTACATTTCATTGCTTTTTGTCCTAAAACTCCATTTTGTTTCATTTTCAGACAAGAAAGCAACAGAAGATGGTGTGAAAAGTTGATAAAATAGATTTGATTATAGGAAATAATTTTACTTAGTATTTCATCAAAATACCTCATTTTCCATGATACATCACTTGCTCATAGTTCTTCTTGCTTCTAAGTCATTCTATTTACCTCTCACCTAATCTCATATACATCAGTATGTTAACATGTTTAAAATTGTTCACTTACACGTAAAATGCACATAACTTCACGGTCATAGTGGGCCTAAAACCGGAAAAATAGCGTAATCAAATTCATATACAATATCAGATTTAGAACCTGACCCATTTTTTCATCCAATCAGCATTGGCTAATTGTTGTATTAATTGGCTTCTTAACCTATCCTTGAAAGAACAGATGCCATTTTGTTATTTGATTTTTTCTTGTTCAGAAACTGGTAAGATTGGTAAACACGTAGGTTAAAAAATGAATTTTCATAATTTTTGAATAAAAACACCTTTGCATTTTGCAAATATTGTTATCTATAAACCTATCTAAGAAAGAAACAGACGCCATTTTATTGTTAATTGTTTCATGGTTGTTGAATAAAAATGCCTTTCGTTTCACAATGAAATAAAGACAATGTTTTAAAGCATTGGAGGTTGGAGGCCTTTTTGAAATGACAATGGCTTTGTGTCCATAGTCCGATTTTTGTTTAATTAAGGCATATCATATTAATATGTACAATATTGTTTATTTAAGACTAAATTATCATTGTTTTAATAGATTCAGAGAATTTTTATCAAATGAGTTATTATTAATTGTTATTTGTTGTTGAAATGTTAATGTCATCATTTAAGTGCTATTTGTAAATTGCTAATTGTAAAAGTGCTAATTGTAAAAGTGCTATTTGTAAAAGTGCTAATTGTTTATAATAAAACATGTATTTATGTATATTTTTATCTTTTATTGGAAATGGCTGATTTTTTTTTGTATTTTAGTTTGTGATAGATCATCAATTAAGTGCTTTATAGATTAATTTTTTCTTCATGTTTAAAATGTTGATATTTGATAAGGAGTTCTATTATTGTTTCATGTGCCATTTAATATTTTAACCGTATGTAACCCTTTTCAAAATGATTATCTGACATTAGTACATGTATCAATAAAATAACTGAATTAATATAACTTGCAAAACTGACAAAAAGATTTTTTTGCTATTTTTCTTCTGGGAAAAAAGATTTGGATGATTAAGGCCAATTGAGTTGAAACTCGGACCATATCAACAGACGGTGAAAGAAGATTTGGCTTATTGCCCGGGAGTTCTTCGCAGACTCTCTTAAAATCATTTGTCGCCGTCTGTATGTAGATTGGATCAGAGCCTTTTGGACTTTATTTTTGAATGGCAAACCATTTTGTTTTTATTCTGATTTTGAAACTGAAAAAGACTAAAGAGACTTGAGATTAAGTTCTCTCAGTTTATTAAGTTAAAACTATAGTCAGACAGAGATATTTCGGCTCATCCAGGTACAGTCAAAACATATACACAACCAGTCTATTATATTTTCAAGGGTATAAAAGTTTCTTATTTAGAGGGTTGTTTGTTTGGCAAGTTACAGCAACACCCTTGAAAATATAATGGACTGGTTGTGTATATGTTTTGACAGTACCTGGATGAGCAGAAATATCTCTGTTTGACTTAACATGCATTTGATATTAAGATAGCCATTATTAGGCAAAATAGCATACATTCAGACCAATTTTGCTAATTTGTTCAGATGCTGAAACCAATAATCTGGCATCCATGGCCAGAAATGAAATTATTTTATATTTTAATGCACAGTGGCTGCTGGACGGAATATATGTTGCTTTGCTTTATTGAAAAGTGATAAATAAAATATACTCAATTTTTGTGGGCGGTTAACAATTTTCATGCAGATTAACAAGAACATAAAAAAAAAGAATAAATGCTAATAGAGTCATGTCTAATTTGGTTTCAGTTACCCATTCTATTTTGATTTTTAGGGATTTAAAAAGGCAATCTATGTTCTATGTACATTAAGCTAAGATTCCATATATGCGTCATGCGGATATAAATGGCCCATGCATCAAAAATGATTCCTTATGTGCGTTAAATGTATGCGTTATCTTTTTTTTTGACGCACAGACTTCTAGACAGATGGATGCTTTGTCAAAATATGGCCAGAAAACAGAACACACAAAATACGTCACATTTGGGAGATTTCCGCGCGGAAAGGCGTCCAGATTTTTAAAAATTCGCTACGTCTGGCGATTTGATTTTGACGCATGATGGAGGCTATTTGACAGATACCGCTTCTGCATTAATGGAATTATACCCTCTTAAACCAACCATTTCGATTTTTAACAGATGACGGATCCGCATGACGCATATATGGAATCTTAGCTTTATATTAGATTCATTTTTAGATTCACCCTCTCTTATAAACTGCTTTTCCCGAGTTTTTGGTTGTATATAATAGGCAAATTTTAATGTAGATGTGAAATGCATAGGTTATTGTCATCGAATATGTTTTTAGTGACTGGATTTTGTATATAGTTGTTTTAACTTGGGAAATTTGACAACTCTTGATAATAATAACAAACACTGGTTGTCAAACTTCAGTAGGAAAACAGGCTGAAATACATAAATTAATTGTCTGAAGATCGCACAGCTTTTAAGTAGCAACATGTTTCAGGCTTTGTTTTAATATTTTAGGGCTTTCAGTTAATAATGTTGATTTTAGGGATTTTGGTCAAATAAGACTTTTTGGTGAAATTTTTTGTTTACTTAATCAGTTGCACCTTTGGACAGGATGAAATTACCGTAGTCTCAAGTTAAAACAGACTAAGATAAAATTCTTTGTTTTAATCTGTATAGTATTATTAGTACTATGGTTGTGATATTTTTGAACTTGATAGTGGGGATATTATTTATATATATATGGTAAACCATTTGTTTTATATGAGCCATGATTTTTGCATTTTTCTCCTTAATTGATATGAAATTATTGAAATTAATCATGTACACAAATTCATAAGTTATAATTTTACATAATGATCTCTATTGCAGGCCTTCTCAATCAATTTTTCTAAAGGGCCAAATGTATTTAGCTAACATAGAAAGCAGAGTGTTTTAGTGGAAGGGGTCACCTTTGAGGGGCCACTTTTAAGGGATTTGCGGGCCAATGCCACTATTTGAGAAGGCCTGCTCTATTGTATGTGATGACTAAAATAATTATAGAGGAATTAATAATGATTTCATGTAGTTGTAGCGCAAAATTGTTTTGATTGCAGCTCAGCCCTCAGGGTATGTTGAAGAAAGCATGTTCACCCTTTCAAAACACCCAATGCCATTTTACGATTTTGTTTGTCAGCTTGCCAAATGTTCTAAAGTCCACAGGGCTGTCCATATTTCTTTGGAAATGAACTCCAAACAACATATCTTTTAGATTTGATTCAAGCAAAAACAAGTTTTACGTGAACAATGATTAAAAACAATGGCAAGAGAAGTTTATTATAATTCAGCAGTAGTTTCAGTAGGTAAGCGCACGAGCCATGTTCTTCAAAAAAACTTAATGATAGAACGTTGAATTTTGAAAGATATCATACTTATAACTTAATTAAAAACAGATTTTTGATGCAACAGGGGTCTTATTCTGGAAAACTTAACTTAAAATTATTTTAGTATTTTAGTCATCTGATTGGACAATCACCAAAATCGATTTTATGTTGAGTTCTATTATCCAATCAGATTACTGTATTTCTTAAAATTCTGATTTTATCTAAGTTAAGTTTTCGAGAATAAGGCCCCAGACTAGCTTGCAATTGCCCCAGAATGTGCACAAATATCTCAGTCGACTTGGGCCATCGACACTTCCTTATATTTTTTTGATAAAATAGATTTGTAAAGTTGATATTATAAATGCCAGTAACTACCTTAACCACAACTTTTTACATTTAAGGAATGAATGCAGATCTTATTATATGTATTGTTATGGGAGTTAAGGGCTGTGTTTTCATGTGACAAAATAATGCCACTTATAATCTAAGGAACCATTTCAACAGGCATATATTCACCTTCTACAATAACAAGACCCATGTTCATTCCTTATATTTACATTCATACTGTATATCTTTTCTAATAAAACGTCCAAAAAATTTTTTTGCTACTGCATTTGCTTAATGTCAATTATAAAGTGGGCGTGTTTTAAATTCTCAATGACTGTGCTTTTGGTCATAATGATATTAGTGGTTGTGTGATATATTGAAATACAGAAAACATTAAAAAATTATCCCTTCAAGGGATTGCAAAGTGGGTTTAAGCCCTTATTTATTTTTTGGTCTATAATTGCAAGTGGGTATCCAATTGTGGTAATTATAATGTTATGTACAGGGTAAATGGAATGGTACAAATATAAGACCAAAGCTACCTTCCCTTAATATACACTTGAAAGGCTTGAAAATCTCATGTAACTAATGCCATTTCATGTCACTCTGTTGTATTGTCTTAAAGGGATTGTAAAGCGTACTTCTAAAGTTTGTATGTCAATTTGGGCCATTCCAATATCCATTCGGAAGTCTGTGGTTCTTGCAATTTCACTAAAACTAACGCGTTTTATGATGTCACTGACAGTGATCTGCATAGACAGCAATGCTTCCGGTAGATCACTGTCAGTGACGTCATAAAACGCATTAGTTTTAGTGAAATTGCAAGAACCACAGACGTCGGAATGGAAATTGAAATTGCGCAAATTGATGCTATCAGTGTCCCCGATACACATACAAACTTTAGAAATGTGCTTTACAATCCCTTTAAGATTATTTTGATATTGCCAGATGCCAATAATTTGTGATCACTTGTATATATTTTGTGCCATTATTATATTATGTAAATATTGGTTTTGAATGAAAATCCTACAATGACTCACTGACTAAATAAGTGGCAATTTCCTCATAGCTAAAAATAAACATGATAGGGCTGCAAAGCACATATTATAAGCTTTAGATTTTTTTTTATCACAAAATATTTGGTCTATCACACATGGGTAGATTTCCAGATATCTAGACTTTAAAAATGTCATAACATTAAGATATTTAGCATTTAGTGTACAAAATTACTGTATTTATTGTAATTTGTAATATATCACTAAGTCTATGAAGTATAATGTATTATAATTTCTTATTGTCAGTTAGTGTGCTCTAACTCGATCTCATACAAGTTTAAGTCCTTGATATAATCCCATGTGATGTGGGAAGCTTAAATTGTAATCAATGTAATCTGAGATTTACAGTTGTTTATCCCTTTAATTTGTTTGAAAACTTAGTTTAATTAATTGAGATTTTCTTTTAAATTAAATGTTGGGGCGCCATACTTTGTTATTCTTTAAGAGGATTTTTGCATATCTTTGTTGAGATGAGATCTCTTAATATATTTGCTTTACCAGCTTGATTTCAGCTATTCATAACACTTTCTAGGATGAAAATATGACACTCAGTTTGCTTACAATTAAGTATATAATAATATTGTTTTTAACACTTTTATTTTATATAGGTCCATCAGGAACTGAAATTTAGCTTAATCATGTTAAAAACTCTATTCAGGGGCCTAATTCTCAAAAACTTAACTAAGATAAAACCAGATTTTAAGAAATACAATAATCCGATTGGATAATAAAGCTAAATTCAAAATTGATTATAGAGAATGACAAATCAGATGAATGGAACACTAAAATCATTGTAAGTTAAGTTTTCGAGAATAAGGCTCTTGATCATTATTTTCTTCAAATATATGTAACTTCCATTTTCATTTCAAACTTTGCCCGCTCTTTATTAAATCTGAGCCTAATTAAATTAGACCAAAGCTAAAATCAATTATTTTTTAGCTTCTTCTTGTATGTAAATTTAAAAGCTAAAAAAATCACGAAAACTAAAAATACAAGGGGAAAGATTGGTCTAAGTTTAATAAGACTTGTTGAACTCCCCAAACCATAGGCCTATCCCCAAATTGGGTTGTAACTTGTAAGCCAATAATAGTGCACAATTACTAACTGTTGATGTATGTGGCTAAGATCAAGGCAAATTAGAATTTTATTGTAAATTAATAATAGAAATAATTTTATCTTCATCATGAATAAAAATATTCGATAACGATTTGTATGGTATGTTGTATTGGTCTTCAAGATTGAAAGAGACTACATATTTGATGTACTAATGTAATGTATATATTATAAGAGGCGTTTTTGTTGGGTGATTTGTTTTGTTAGAATGATTTGATGCAATTCGGATTAGATTAGCAGTGGTCTACAATTGCGAAATTCAAATCGGCAAATTGGCAATATGGCTGCCTCTGCTGACAACAAATGAAAGACTGCTATTTTGGTAACATTAGCAACTTCCACATGCCACCATCTTTGAACAATGAAATCTAATCGCCTAGCCAGCTCTTGGGACAATTAGCCTAATCAGTTTAGGTAACCTTTCACAAATGTGCTGATTATCCTCAACTTAGTGGCTCACAAATGCACAGAATAGCTAATCTATGAAATCTAATCGGCCGACAAAAACGCCTTATGCATCTTAATAATAATTGCATTGTCATTGAGAGTGCTTAGCTAAAATATTATGAGAAAGATATACAGCGACTGAAAAGTTTAGTGGCGGATGGATCCAACGGGCCAGGGGTTGTTCCCTCCTGTTTGAGCCCGCCCTATTCATGGCCGACTTATGTCAGAACCCTCTAAAATATTGTCGCTTGTGGTGCCGTTGAATTTAAAGCATGTTATATTTCAGCCCCCCCCTCTCTAAATCCTGGATCCGCCCCTGTAGTGTAGTCATAAGAAATGTAGTTGGATTCTGGTATTTTTTATAGCTTGTGACACACCAAATGTCTCCAAAGAAAAGCGCAAAAAACTCTTGACTGGGGGAACATGTCCTCAACATTAAAAACCACATCCTTCATGAAATATTTTAATCATTAACATATCATAAAATAAAATAATCAAATAAATTATCATGTTTGATGTACAATAACATTTTGATAAAAGAAGAAAATGAAAATTCTACACTAGCTTATAATGAGAATAAACACCATGCAGTGTACAATGGGATATAGTGTTTACTACCTACACTTTTAAAGATAGTGGAACACAGCCATATACGCCCAACGAACAAGCCTTAAATTTAATCAGGAGTAACCTAAACTTTCTCAAACCTTTCGATTTAGGTCCAATAACATCCATTTTACGTTTCATCAAAATTGGTTGAAAACTAAGATAGCAATAGCATATTCAAGACTTAGAGGCAAGGGCAATAACTCTGCTTCCAAAAGTCGAAAATAGCTCTGTATGTGTATCTAGATATGTATACATATACCAAATTTCATTTGATTCCATCAAAAATTCTAGTTTTTAGAGTGTTTACAAGCAATTGATGTTGATAGAAGCACTTAATGTAAAGAGGTATTAAAGGGTGATAACTCCTCAAAACTGATGAAAGAGGCCTAAATCTTGAAAAAGTTTTATTTTTAATCAGGAGTAAACTAAACTTTCTCAAACATTTCGATTTTGGTCCAATAACATCCATCAAAATCGGTTTAAAACTATGAGAGTAATGGCATATTCAAGATTTTGGGGCAAGGGCAATAACTCTGCTTTTAATGAACGAAAATAGCTTAAATTCAAACTTGATCTTCGTTTTATCAATAGGTATACACATACCAAATTTCATTTAATTCCATTGAAAACTCTAGTTTTTAGAGCGTTTCCGAGCAAATGTTGACGGACGGACAGGAGTGCCGACAATATACGTCCTCAAAGAGAGATGAGGGCGTATAAAAACTAAAATTATACCACAGTACCATAGCGATGAAGGCACAATTGATCTTCACAGTTTATGGTTCATCTGCATGGTTTACCTCAAGACCAATTCACTATGTGGTTATAATTAATACTAAATTACAACATGAACAAATTGTGTCCATATTCAAGCATCAATAAGCTAACAATCTTATCTATACAATTAACAATGCCAATGTAGGCTATCACAAAAAATGCTATTTGTTTAGTACTAGAGAAAAACATTGAAGCATTAAAGAGAATTTCTAAACTTTTGTGTGTTCAACTACAGATGCCTGACTGAAAATCAAATTGACTTGAATCAGTGCTTTCTGTTTACCCAATACACAAAAGAAGTTTCCAGAACCTCTGTACAATCCCTTTAACTAATCCACCAGACCTTAAAGGATTGTAAAGTGATTTTCTAAATTTTGTATGTGTATCGGGGACACTGATAGCATCAATTTGAGCCATTCCAATTTCCATTCCGACGTCCACGGTTCTTGCAATTGCACTTAAACTAACACGTTTTATGACTTCAACCCCACTGATCAGCATATATATCAATAGTAGCTTCCAGTAGATCAGTTGGGTTGACGTTTTAAACGCGTTAGTTTAAGTGGAATAGAAAGAACCACTGACATCGGAATGGAAAGTTGAATGGCGCAAATTGATGCTATCAGTGTCCCCGATACACATACAAAGTTTAGAAATACACTTTACAATTCCTTTAACACTTTACTACATTATGAATTTGGATGAGTCAACCACAACTAAAAGTCAAAATTCAATTAAGAACCTTTGCCCACCATGGCCACCAAGCAATGCATCAATAGAGTCTTTGAGGAAACAGTTTTGGGGGAGAAGTTGGTGAAGATTGAGGTAAAGGAGGGAAATCCCAGCAGTCCAAAATAGGCGATGTTGGTAGAAGAGGCATATAGGCATGGTGATCAGATTGATGATGATAGTCTAATAAATGGTGACTAGAATGATGGTGATCCAATTGATTTTGGTGTTCCAGCTGATGATGGTGATCTAATTGATGGTGGTGGTTCAGCTGATGATGGTGATCAAGTTGATGTTGGTGACGAGTATGGTGTTTCATTTGATGTTGGTGACCTGAATGATTATGTAACTGATTATGGTGACTAGAATGGTGATTTCTATCATAATGTGGTTGATTTTGATGTGTTTTGTTAGTATCAAGCAAATCCAATATGTCTAATCCATGTTTCTGAAAGAAAAACAAGGGGTTGCCTAGCAAGATAACATTTTAGTATATTAGGGGCACTCGCCATTTTTGTTAAATCGTACCAAAAATCTAACCTGTCAAAAATATTGTTGATAGCGTCAAATCAAGGGCAATAACTCAAAACCGTTCATCCACAAATTGTCAAATTCTATGTAGTCCAAGATTTCATCAATATAAATGGTCACACCAAATTGAATTTAAATCAGATGAAAACCGTAGTCTCTATTGCGTTCACAAGTCAATCTGATGGTTTTGACTAAGTCAAGGGCAAAAACTCAAAAAACGTTCATCAAAATATTGTCAAATTCTAACTTGTCCAAGATCTCATGAATAAAAATGATCACACCAAATTTCATTCAATCAGATGAAAACTGTCGTCTGTATCGCGTTCACAAGCCAATTGTGGACGGCCGGACAGATGGACTGGGGTGCCGACAATATACTTCCACATAGATGTGGGCGTATAAAAATGTTCATGTTCATTATAGCATTTTTATATTTTTTGTGCTTATTGGAGTTGTTTTGTCCCCTGTTCCTATAACATTTTCAATTCCCTTTAATATTTGTTTAATAAAGTTAAAAACCTGTGGTTGATGAGAGTTATAGTTTGTTTCATGCCATATTGAATCTCTTTTCTCTATTGTATCTTTGTAGAAATCACCATGGAAACCAGGCAAAAATTGGGGGTGTAATTCAGTGACCACAGCCTGTAAAATACAATTTGGTTTTCTGTATCAAAACATTGGCCAGAACCTTTTTTTTTTTTAAATTAAAGGGAGTGTAAAAGCATATTGGAGTTGTAGTTTGTTTCATGCCATATTGAATCTCTTTTCTCTATTGTATCTTTGTAGAAATCACCATGGAAACCAGGCAAAAATTGGGGGTGTAATTCAGTGACCACAGCCTGTAAAATACAATTTGGTTTTCTGTATCAAAACATTGGCCAGAACCTTTTTTTTTTTTAAATTAAAGGGAGTGTAAAAGCACGAAATCATTCTCGGTGGTAAGGGGAAAATCAAGGGCTTTTATACTGCATTTCACTCAATTTGAAAGAGTAAGCTTATTCTATTGTTTACACTAACCCCTTGGTTCCCAACCTTTTGGACTCTTTGTACCCCTATTTTGTTCAAGCAATCTCCTGGTACCCCTTTGCTCACCCTAAGTAACATTAAGAGCCAACATGAAAGTAAAAGGATATTTATTGGTTGATGGATGATGGAGTTTGATATTTAATCTAGGGCTGGCTATCGATTACCAAATTGAGATCGATTATTGAAGGCAGGTTACCGATCAATAATCGATTAATAATCGAAATATTTTATTTGGGAAATCATCTAATCTTCATATGTTCGTGTACGTTTTTGTACCGGAATGTTTGTTATTGATCAATATCAGGTATCAAAGACAAATGAAACTGAAGTAATGTCCAGAATTTTGTATGATTATCATGATAAAATGGGTCGTGACTTCTCTGATAAGTGTGTAGCAGATACTATTAAAAGAAAATTTGACAAAGAATTTTAATCGATTATGAAATTTGATAATCGATAATCGAAATAAATATTTTGTAGCGTCGATAATCGATTATTTCAATTATTAGACCCAGTCCTAATTTAATCCATTCATACTTTTTAAAATTTTAAAGAGGCTTCTAAGGTACCCCTTGCGGTGTTTGCTGGTACCCCCAAGGGGTACTAGTACCAACCGAGGCACTAACCACTGCAGATTTTTTCAATATTTTATAGCCTTTTGGGGTCATGTCATGAAAAACATGGCTTCTTGGTAACTCAAAAGAGTAGACAGACGTATAATGTCAAAAATAAGTTCTATAGCCAAGAAAAACATAATTTTACCTCAGTTGATCGGATAGTACCAGATGGTCTAGAAGCTCGTTCTATAGCTGTACGTAGATTTTGTCTATGATCGTGAATATTATTACGATTGTCTCTAAATAGCTGCTCAATAGTTGGAGTAGGAGCACTTCGTACACTATGAAACCCTGATGATTGAGACAAAGACATGGGTCTTGATACATCTTCATAACTTCCTGTCTCCATCATTTCTGGGTTGCTGGATTCTTTGGGTCTACTTAACTCCATAATGTCATTGTGTACCAGTAAGAGTTTAGCATCAATAAAAGCTGATTTGTGTACAGGAGATGGAGATTGTGAACATGTGATCATTTTCATTTCTATGTCTTTAGAGTTATTGTCCCTGATATCAGCTTGATTTGTTGTTTTATGAGTGAACTTGTCTGTATGTGAATATATGTGGTCATTTTCTTCTGAAAAGTAAGAGATCTGAATATAGTTTGAAATTAAGACTTCAATAGGAGCATGACAATCAGAATTTAGTCTCGATTAACTAGACTCTCCTCTTCCGATGCCAAAAACAAACTTGGGGGTAGCCTACATGTTTTTTTTTTTAGCTTTTTAGGTCGTTCATTTCTTAATCAGTGAAAAATACATTGATCTTTAGTCATCTTGATGGTCAGCGATCAACAGGATGGTCAGTGGTCAACTTGATGTCAGCGGTCAACTTGATGGTCAGTAGTCAACCTGATGGTAAGTTGTCAACTTGATGTCAATGGTCAACAGGATGGTCAGAGGTCAACAGGATGGTCAGCGATCAACAAGATGGTCAGTAGTCAACTTGATGGTCAGTAGTCAACTTGATGTCAGCGGTCAACTTGATAGTCAGTGGTCATCTTGATGGTCAGTGGTCAGTGGTCAACTGAAATTAAAGTATTATAATCACCTGCAGGTTTATTCTGTAAAAAACTTTGCAGATGAGATCTCTGTGTACTACCATTGTTAGATACTGTTGATGTTCTTGATGCTATTCTTGCTGACATAGGTGTTGCTGTTATTGGAGCACTAAAAGATATAGAAACATTGTTATTAGCTATTTAGAATGACATTGAATACCAAAGCAACAGAGTAGAATACAACAAGTGACATTAAAAAATATTTTTAATGAGTTTTCCTACTCCAGGATGGGCTAATGGAGGTGTCAGCTTAATGAAGCTTGTAGTCTGAAGCACAAGCAGTCACCATTCATTGTGTCACCCCATAGGCTGGATTTCTATTCCATTTCAGAAACTGAATACTTGACAGTCAGAGTGAAACTAAAGCAAAATGAATTATAACTATGATGTCTTCTTTGTGAACTTTGGGCTTAAAGTTCTTGCTCAATGTATGGTATTAAACAATGTATGGGACCAAACTCTGTGCAGAAAGGAAAAACCAAAAAAATAACTTGCTTGAGCTTCATAAGTTTCTTTAAGTCATCACACATTTCTTGTACATATTCTGAAGAATAAAAAAAAAAAAACAATTGTCAAATTCCTTTATCTATCTATTTTTCATTTTGATTGAACCCAACATTTTTGAAACTTATAATTTGAAATACAAATTTCTTCATGAAAAATAAACTGAAAGGAAAATGCACTGAAATATACCTTTCTTTGAAACTTCATTCTTTTTCCTGATAGAGGTCATTATTAAATTAAATACATCAGCTAAAGGTGGTGACTGAAAGAGATGAAGCATCAATAAAGATTACTAATTAGCCAAAAGTGCTAAATCTGTTTGAAGACAAAGGAAACTAAATTAAAACCCAGGACAATCTAATTAAAATTAGATTACATTTCGTTTCGGTTATTTTTTGATTGTCAACTCCATGTAATCTAAAGACTTGTATAAGGAGGTCATCTTCTGGTTACGAATAAGCTATTTATAGCACGTGCCACCCCTCTGCCAATCAGAACACCGTTTATATTTGAATATTTTGTATTACGTCATAATTTGGACGGCTGTGTCGCTTCACTTTCTGTTTCGTCTTCCCACAATGCATATCAATGCATAGACCCGCGATCTTGAAGGTAGATTTTTATTGGCTGAAATTTTCGTCATCAGAAGATGACCTCCTTATACAAGTCTTTAGATTACATTAGATTGGGCGGCATGGCGCACCTTTCTCTTTTTCAAACTTGTACACTTTTGACCTCTGCCATAATACTATTTTTTTAATTGATATCTTGGTATAGTTGATTTAAAATATAAACATAGAGTGGAATTTTCATTGTGAATTGCTCCCACATATACATACATATCTGTTCAAATCAATAAATAAACCTACCTTTTGTATACAATCATCTGAATGTGTCGCTGTTGGTCCAGTAGAACAACCAGTAGATATACCAGTAGTTGTTGTGGATTTTACACTGAAAATAGACATTAAAATAAGTCGTACTAAAGCCAGAACTAAAAATTGAATTGAAAAGATCTACAACAACAGAAACTTGTCAATATATGTTGTATATTGTATCTATGTTTGTCCCCATGGGCTGGGTGTGAGACAGGACCGTTACCACTCGTGGTATAGGGCCTAATTCTGACCCATGTAAAATAAAGAGTTTATTATTATTATTATTATTAAACTGTCCTGAATGATAAGTGGTAAAACAGGATTACACACACAATACTACCTAGATGGCCAGATGTAGGCTGCACGCTAAATCACCATTCATTTTCGAGGCCCAACAATTTGGCAGGTGAGTTGTTTCACATTCAAACTGCCTAAAGAAAGATAAAGTGCTGAAAGGGATTTCTTGCAATTCCACTTAAACTAACTTTTTTGTGACGTCACCCCCACTGATCTACCAGAAGCTACTATTGATATCTATGCAGTTCATTGGGGTGACGTCATAAAACGCGTTAGTTTAAGTGGAATTGCAAGAACCACAGACGTCGGAATGGAAATTGGAATGGTGCAAATTGATGCTATCAGTGTCCACAATACACATACAAAGTTTAGAAAACCTCTTTATAATCTCTTTAAGTATGTTTGTCAAACTATTCTATATACCGGTATAGTTTGGAGTTATCAGATATATAATGATATATAACCTACCTATGAGTTTGTTGATGTACTGGAGTAGTAGAACTGTGATGTGATAAGGGTGTTATATGACTAGGTCTAGGTGGTACTAATAACTCTATAGATGATAAACTTTTCTTTGGTTTATTATGTGGTAATGGAAGCACTTCATCTCTATAATAACAATATTAACTTATACATAGAAACTTAAATGGCGGCCCGCGGACAAATCCTGCCTGCAACACCCTTAAGAATGGCCCCTCAAGTGTGACCCCTTCCACTAATAAGCTATTCTCGCTATGCTAAGTAATCTCTCTTTGGCCCTTATCTTTTTTTCATAAAATGCATTTGGCCCTTTACAAAAATTAATTGAGAAGACCAGCTGCAAAATAATTGACATGAAAACAAAAATGAAAGAAATGCGTGGTAGACATTTCTTTTTTGTCTTGCATTTGATATTACATGCCCTCAAAGGGTGGGTTAGTCATGACTAATAACTTGCCAGTAGAGCAATATTTTACTTTTTAACTGTTTAGAATTTGGTTCCCTTGATTGAGATTTATCAAAATAAAATATTGTGCAGAGTTATTCTTTAAAGGTAATTATTCCTAATCGTTGCCCTATACCCCATCTATCAGGTCTTCTCAAATGGCCGCAACGGGCCAAATCCGGCTCATGACACCCTTACAAAGAGTGACCCCCTTCCACTAAAATGCTCTGTTCACTATGTTAGCTTAGCTCTATTTGGTCCTAATATTTTATTTTTTTATGGCCCTTTACAAAAGTTTATTGGGAAGGCCTGCTATATATTATAGCATTATTCATGGCCCTACTTGAACATCATGATTTACCTTGGTGAAATAATTTCATCAATATCCATTTTGGTATGTCTGTCCTCTTCCTTATCACTGTGAATAATCTTCCATATATCATCTTCTGTTTTCTTACGTATTGAATCTTTTACTATTATAGGTTCTGAATATCAAAAACAAATATTAATTTTTCTCATTTAGAGCAGAAAGGAAGGTCGTAAAAATCCATAACATTTCACCAAATGATGCAAATATATATTTTTACACCCTTCCATTTGCACTATTTGATGAATATGGGGTTAAAGCAATATCAAAATGTAATTGAGGAAATAGATTAAATTTATAAACTTGATCAAATCAGTAATACTTTTTAGGCAGGAAATCTGAACTTCAGTTTGTCTACAAAAAATCAACAGCGAGTAAAAATATGTCAACTTACCTCTTCCAATAATTGAAGATTTCTTACCATGACTAAATAAACCTAATTTTTTCTGAAATACGAGTATCTTTTGGTTTAGAAAGGAAGGACATCAATATTTTACAAGGATTGGATAAATTCTTAAGAGATTGTAAAGAGGTTTTCTAAACTTTTTATGTGTATCGGGGACACTGACAGCATCAATTTGTACCATTCCAATTTCCATTCTGAAGTCTGTAGTTCTTGCAACTCCATTAATACTAATGCGTTTTATGACGTCACGGACAGTGATCTATTTTTTTCTTTTTACAATTTGTTGCAATGTACTTAATCGCTTGAGGATAATATGTCCATTTAATACACATGTACTTGAGTATATTGCAATGCTATATTGTATATCTTAAAAAAATATCCAATAGCCTGTGGTCATGTACTTGATCTCTAAATCATCAGACTCTGTACATTAATTTTTTTTTTTTTTTGTGTCTATATGTTGTATATTGTATCTATGTTTGTCCCCATGGGCTGGATGTGAGACAGAACCGTTATCACTCGCGGTATTGGGCCTAATTCTGACCCATGTAAAATAAAGAGTTTATTATTATTATTATTATTATTACTATTGATATCTATGCAGATCACTTTCAGTGACATCATAAAACGCATATGTTTGGAATTGCAAGAACCACAGATGTCGGAACGGAAATGGGAATGGTACAAATTGATGCTATCAGTGTCTCCCAATACACATCCAAAGTAGAAAACCTCTTTACAATCCCTTTAAGAGTTAAAGGATCACACCTACCAGCTGGTCCATGGCCAAAACTCTTTGCAGTAGTTTTCGATTATTCCAGGGCAACAACCAGATTGTTCAGGGGGCAATATATATATCCAAGCCGGAGAATAGGGTAATTGCAGTGATGACATCATTGCTATGGGTGACCGTAAAAATTTGTATTTTTTTGGACAGCATTTTTTATTTGTTGTTTTCTATTGTCTTGTTTTGCTTGGGAGTTTCATGGATGATTTTTTTTTTAAATTTTCATAAAATCAATGGCAATGGTGGACAACTTACTGTTAATCTTGTGTTACTAATTTTACTTAATGATGTATCATTTTCTTTACTGAGCTCACCAGCCTGAAATGAAGCAAGCAATTTTCAGTCACACATATTATCATGTAAATTGGGAAGGCTATTACTATGGAAACCACCATGTTTATAGTTCATGGTAAATTTTTGAAATGGTTATTCACAACCTTTACTTACTGGGTTTTTTTTTTCAGAGCTAGACTTAATTTGAATTTTACAAATTTCAAAATTACTGCTTAATCTATGTCTATTTGCTGTTTTTTTTTTGTTTTTTTGCTGTGCAAAATCTTGGTGAACCAAACGTAAGAACAAATTTAAATCATGTTTTTTTTTAAACCTGAAACATGGAACTTTATGTCCTTCTGCTCTAAACATTTGTTTACACACTAATGACTACTGCCTGGAAGTCTTTATATATTCAATTTGTGACCCAAATATGGTGGATGGACTTACATTTGTCAATGTTTGAGTTGTTGAGATATGTTTGGCCACATTTGACTTATTTTCACCCTGAAATATATCAATATTAACATAAAACTAATTGAACAGAATATCAAATGCTGTTTAATTTCATGATATCATCTATACACTAACTTTTGACTCATCTTTTGCATAATTTGTTGAGATCATTATTTCCATTATGTTAGTCAAAGAATGTGATTACCGATTTGCCTCAATTTCACAATCATTCTTTTCTGGAATCAATGAAAAATTTAGTCCAGGCAATTAGCTAGAATAATAAATAACAGTTTTCCGTAGTCCAAATGACTGTTTCTCCTTCCCTACCTTACTAGTTGAACATTTAGAGAGTCCAGCATTTTTGTTTCTCTCTGCTCTAGTTTTTCTTTTCTTTCTTCTAACAGTTTGACTGTCTTCAGGACTAGGCACATTTACACTGGGAGAAATCACAATCACTTCATCTTTCTCATCTGAACTTGTTGATTCCAACACTCTCCTTTGAATTTTATGTTTTGGTTTCTTTTTATTTGTGTTGCCCATAAACGACAAAGATGAATCTTTACGGTTTTCTCTTTCTCTTGATTTGTGTCTAGTTCTAGTTCGCAAAGATAAACTGGAGACTGGTGAAATAACATTTTGAGTCTGGTCACATTTGTCAAACCTTGATTCGAAGGCTACAATGAAAAAAATAATTTTGTAAATGTCTTGCTTAGCTTCAAATCTACAGGAAATGAAAAAAAAAATAGAGTTATAATCCCTACTTTTCTGCAACTTACTGCTATTAGCTACATCATGCAGTGTGCAATGAAGATCACTTTGAATACAAATTTTATAATAGCAAACAGATTATAGGTATTATAGAAACAACTAGATACTTTCTCCATATCAGCCCCTTCAGCTACAGCAAAAAAAAATGCAAAATTATTTGCTGGACCAATGCCAAGATTTAACTTATTGAGCCATGCCAGTTCCCTCAAAATAACAATAACTGTATATCATTAGAACAATTGTATAATTGAAAATAAACTTCAAATGTGACACCATGTCCCTTTGAAACAAATACTGAAATAGGTCTAGTAATACACACCTTTCAAAATGCGATCTCTAACATCATTCTTTTGAGTTTTAGTTATAGTAGATATAGGTTTCTTATAATATCTCTTGTTTGGTCTACTCATAGATAAAGTTTTTCAGAAAAAGATATCTATTTTGCTTCTTTCAAATCAGACATTAGAGCTAGGCCTAAAAGAAAAACAACTAAAAGTAAAAGAACGAGATTGGACTTGGTTGGAGTGGAATTCTGTTGTTTTTTTTTAATTTCTCACCTACTGTGACCAGTGTAGGTCTACTAAATCATGCATAAATAAACTGACAAAGAGTGAGAGGCTCAAATTATCGACAGTGAGCTGCAAACACTAATGACTACTAACCAAGGGCGTGGATTTAGCTTAGGGGGGAGGGGGAGTGTCTCCCCCTTGAACTCAGAAGGGGGGGGGGGGGGGGTCTTGGTCCCCCCCCATAATTTGATAAGTAAAATGGATTTTTTGTAGAATCAAAATCGATCACATGAAATCGTGGTAGGAAGTCAAAATCTGGAAATATCTGTCACAAGGCACGAAATTGACGCAATTTTCCATTTTTTTCTCTTGGGCGAGGACCATATGTTTGGGCTTGCGACCCATGTTGGTTGGTCCCCCCTAAAATTTTTGACAAATCCACGCCCTTGCTACTAACAGATCATTAAACCAATTAATTTTTCCCTAAAAAAATTGTAAAATAAAACAGAAGACTGAGTAGTGACGTAAAACTCCATTTCATTTTACCGACACTACTAGACCTAGTCTCTTGGCTATTCGACTCGGGTCTCTTACTCCGGTTTACTAACTTATAATAACTTTGAATCTGTAGTGAATTTTGCTCGGTTTTATGTAACATACTCATGAATTAAATGCCAAGTTGGAGGCAAGTGCAGATCAAAAAGGCTAAACGTCAAATATATTTTGCACTTGCCGCCAGTGCAAGGGAGGTAATCTTATGTCATTGTTTCGAACTTTGCAACTTTTTCATTAGCACATGACAATATTTGGCATAAGAATATGGATGAAAATATCGATGAGTAGATATATCTTATATTTTATGTTGAAAAACTATTTAGGCTTAAAATAACGCAAAATACGAAAAAAAATATTAGCTACAAAATCATTGCACATGCGTTGTATCTTAGCAACGTCACGCGACAATCGGCGGAAGTTACAATCACAATAACAACAAAAAGGCAGCATTTTAAGATTTTTTTACTTTCCGTTAATTTTCTATCGCTTTAAGCTCTCTGACGGAGAAATGGCTTTCACAAGAATATCTGCAAAATATCCTCCACAAATTGATCCTACTAGAACACCTCTTGCATACGGTGCAAGAGCTATTCCTCGTTTGGTAAGTCGTTTTATTTTTTGGTGTCTTAGATTTGACAACTCCGATTATTGTGTTACTTTTGTTTCTAGAAAGGGAAATATTTTTCAAAGGGTATCAATTAAAATATTGTTCAAAGCTATGTATACAGGCCTGTAGCCAGCCAAGTACTTCTGCAAATTCCTGACACTTTCCATTGATTAAGGTTCAAGATTTTTGTAGGCTATTATAATTATATGCAAAGATTGAGCAATATCAGGATTATCAGGCAGTAAACTGTGTTTGATCTTATATACAGCTTGTAATACCCAGTTAAAGTAATTTGTCAGATTATAACTCTATGTAGCTTATTTGAGAAATTTTTATTTTTAACAGAATCGAGAGTTAAATGATGAAACTTTATTAACAAGACAGCGAGCTGTGATGTCATTATGTGACTATTTACATGATCCAGAACATATTGCTACAGCTTTAAGAGAAGGTATGTTTTCAAGATTAACAATTTAAGTGTAGCTTTCCACCTAATTAGAATTGATTATCTAAGCAATGATCATGTCCTAATAGAGTTATAACAAATTCGTAGATAAGATAGCCGTTTCAATAAAATGTTTGCCATCAGAAAAAGAGTTCTTCCATGTGACCTAATCAATTCCAATTCCGTCGTATCATCTCGTAAGTAGAGTGGTGGAATTAAAACATATCTGGCCTAATCAAATCCCATTAAGTTAAGAAAAAATATGCTTTATAAGGTTAACAGTAGGCCAAGAGCTAGATGACATGAACAAAAATGTTCTACAGTGGCAAAAATTGTACTCTTCCATGTTTGGCAGTGCCATTAATGTGTAATCTGAGTGAATAATGACATTTAATATTGAGGATATTTGAAATATAAAATCCTGATGTTAATATTGTAGGTATTGTAGAAAGTTTAAAGAAGTTATTATCTGATCCTGATATAACAGTCAGACAGAAATCTACAGAATGTCTCTTTGTTATTGCTGGTAGGTATAATTTTAGTTAAAGGAATACAACCTCTTAGAATGAACAAAAAAAATTAAATTTTCAAACTTGGTCAATAGGAGTTTATATATTTATCAGGGGAAAAACCTAGTGGCATAACTATAAAACAGATTACCTAAATAATCTGATAAATCCAAAAAACTATGTTTAATTTATACAATAATTGATAAATGCCTTAATCCAATTTAAGGCATTTATCAATAATAATCTGTAATTGTATGGAAAATTACATAGTTTTATGGGTTTATTTGATTCTGTTTGTATACTTTGGACACTGTTGATGAATATATATACTCTTATTGACCAAGTTTCAGAACGTAATTTTTTTTTTCATTCTAAGACGTAGTATCGCTTTAAAACAACTTAGTGTAGAAGTTTTAAACTAGCCAATTACAAAAACAATTTAAAACTGTACAATGCATAATAATATTATTTGTATCCAAGAAGATATGCATTGATCAGATGAAATGGATTGACTGTTCATTAGAGAAGTATTGTAGCGTGACCTCTATTGCCAAATGAGAAAGGGCTGGCTTGTGCACTTCTATTGAGGAACCTAGCTGCCCCTCAATAAATAACCAAACTCAAAATGAGAAGTTTTTCGTTTCTCAATGGGTCAATTTGCCAACTCAGTTAATATGCAGTATTTGTATTGGCAGATTCATCAATTAATTTCTTTTACATTTTTCAGGTCATGCAATTGGTAGAGATGCATTTATAGATCATGAAATAATCAAACCTGTATCTAATTTATTTAATGATTCTGAAGATATTGCCAGAAAAAATGCTCATAAAGCTCTTGAAATGATTGCAGAGACTCCCAATGGTAAGATACCTTATTAAGCCAGAAAAGTCTTAATTCTTTTCTCCAAGTATTATATAATATGGACAGTATGGCAGATCTTCTTAAAGGGATACCACCGTTTTACAATAAAAATCTGTAGTTTTGTGAAAATTTACATGGTTTTATGGGTTTATTAGATTGTGTTTGTGTACTGTAGACACCGTTGATGAATATATACTTTATTGACCAAGTTTGAGAACTTAAAATTGGATGAAAAACTAAATGTCATTTTATTTTAACCTTATGTAAATTTCAGGTGCTGAAGGAATTGTACTATGTGAATTAATACCAACTTTAGTAGATAAATTAAAAACAGAACATGATGAAATCAAGGTAGGATTTTTTTTTTTTGCGCTCTTAATTCTGATCAAATGAAATGGTGTTCTAGTCTATTCTCCCTTTCCTCTTGATTAATAGGACAATAAAACTAATAATGTTACATGATGTGGCATCAGCCAGTTTCATGTCATTTCTTCCAATATGCAGCATGCAAGGAAAATGTATTTAAAAATATCATGAGTGAAAGAGCAAGAAGCATCCATTGAATTCTGAAATTTTGAGAATTGTCTTAATATTCAAAATATCCAGTGCCTTGCTGTTAAATGATCTTTTTTCCCTTTTCAGGTATTAATATTAGATACACTCCACTACTGTATGAGAGTAGATACTAGTAAAGCACTGTCTAGTGGTGCCATGAAAATATTTACTTCTTTATTAAGTCATGAATTACCTATCATACGATCTAAGGCAGCAAGAGACATAATGGATCTCAGGTAGATTTTTTTTTCTCATCTGACATAAGCTCTTGGTTCTCAATAAATTTAAATTTTATAATCCAGAATAATCTATGTGAGGTTCTATATAGCACAGTCATTTAGAGTGTTGCTCTTTACAATTGTGACATCATTTACTTGGTTATGTCAGTGGTTCCCGAAATTCTACTTTAACTACAGGGTTCGCACAGGTCATGGAAAACCTGGAATATCAGGGAATTTTAAAAAAGGTTTTCCAGACATGGAATATCAGACAAATCATGATAAATCTGGAAAATTGTCAAAAAAACCCTGGAAAAATGATATTTCATACCGTTCTCCTATTTTTGCAATATGAAATAAAAAAAATGAATGATCCAGAATAGTCTCAAGTTCCGTTCATGATTTGTATATAATTGGTCATGGAAAATGACTAAATACTGTCTGGAAAGTCATGGAAATATCAGGGAAAATTTGCTAAGATGATCTGTATGAATCCTGTAACTAAGTCACACACCTGTGAAGGTCTGTTGTAATACAAACATATTCTGTATCCGACATCATCAAACACTTAATTTAAGTGGAATTGCTGGAAGCACAGATGTCTGTCAAATGGGGCAAATTGATGAGTGTCCTTGATACACATCAATTTAAAAACCCTCTTTACAATCCCATTAATATGTAATGTCATTATTGCTATTTACAGTGTACCATTAGCTGGTAAAGATAAAGCTGTAGATGAAGGTAGTATACCAGTATTAGTTGATCTATTAGTTAAAGATGATTCACCTGATGTTATAGCTAATTCTGCTGGTGCTATAATGACGTAAGTTTTTCTCAAATTTAATTCTGATTCTATGAAAATTGCTGATTGAAAAGACTTTAAGCTGTATTTGTTTTGGATAGATCCATCCAGAAGTCGAAGTGTGGAAATGTATGTTAAAGAATATTCACCAAAATTAAAATACTTGACTGCAAACTAATTAGCTAAAGCACATATCATGCTGTGGGCACACTTTATTTTCATCACCATAAATAATCCTTGAATAAAAGGATTTATTTCCTAAATTAGATTAAACTCAATAAACAAGGGCAAGAAGTGGAAGAATATTTTACCATTCAAAGAATCCTTGAGTAGTATCTAATTTATAAGTGTTTGCTGGATATTTACCAAAACTATTGTGACACATGGATATTTGTGTATATTGTATATTTGTGCAAAATGGTATAAGCTTGGTTTAATAACAGCAGATTTTTCTTTGAGTAAGCTTATGTATCTAGATAAAATTAATGTGTATTTGTCAGATAATTTCATAATTTTTTTTCTTCAGTATAACAATAACTACCAAAGGAAAATATACAGCAATTAATTGCAATGCTGTAGAAGCTTTAGTAAAATTAGTTAACCATAAATCTAGTGAAGTCAGACTAAATGCCTTAAAAGTAAGTTGAAATTATTTCTTTAACGTTTTATGCAACATTATTCATATGTGCTGACTTGTAAGTAAAAAAGAACCAAGCACAAATTGTGTTTTGAGAATTTTACAATGGTAGTGCTGTAATGAGGTTCTATAGCACTGTGGTTAGCGCGTCGTTCTTTACAAACATGACGTCATTTGCTTGGATAAGAGAAAATGACTGTTGTTATGTTTGAGAGTTTGGTTCTTGACCGGAATGTGAAAGTCTGATGACCTTGAATAAATCATCTTCATTCATAATTCCAGTCAACCCAGCTGTAAATGTGTTCGGATAATCTGGGAAAGATCAATGCCAAGAGGTTTGGCCAAGGACCAGCTGGGAGAAAGGATCCACAAGGAACCTAAGTTGTTATCCTTGTAAAATATAGATGTTTCTTTCTTTCTGAGGAAGGTCTGGTGTAGCACAGTCAGTTACAGCCGTGTGTTCTCAATGACGTCATAGATTATGTTGAACAAAGGATGTTTGTAGGTTCTCTGTAGTCTGTTGTCAGCATGTAAAAGCTTTGTGACCTTGCCATCTTTTCATATTCAAGTCGAAGGTTTAATTGTTCAATTACCAGCCATTGGTGATCCTTGTGAACCTAAATTGTTATCCTTATGAAAAAATGGCTGTTGTTTTCCTTTAAACACTTATATTTCAAATGACATTGATATAGATATTCCTTGTGCCTTGAAATCTTTGTATATTTATATATTATTTTATCCTTTGCAGGCTCTAACTTGTTTATCAGAAGCCCCAGAAGGAAGAGATGTTTTATTATTATTTATAGATTCAGTGAGTTTTTTTTATTTTGGTAATTTTTTTTTTATCTGTTAAAGCCATCTTTTTTACTTAAATCATTGTCAGTTATTGCCCATAAACCTATTGATAAAAAGATGGTCCTTGTAGATCAGTGTTTTTTATACGCCCTCATCTCTCTATGAGGACGTATATTGTAGTCACCCCTGTCCGTCCGTCCGTCCGTCAACATTTGCTCGTAAACGCTCTAAAAACTAGAGTTTTTGACGGAATCAAATGAAATTTGATATGTGTATACATATTCATAAAACGAAGATCAAGTTCGAATTTGAGCTATTTTCGATCGTTAGAAGCAGAGTTATTGCCCTTGCCCCAAATCCGTCAGTCCGTCCATCAACATTTGCTCGTAAACGCTCTAAAAACTAGAGTTTTTGACGGAATCAAATGAAATTTGATATGTGTATACATATTCATAAAACGAAGATCAAGTTCGAATTTGAGCTATTTTCAATCGTTAGAAGCAGAGTTATTGCCCTTGCCCCAAATCCGTCGGTCCGTCCATCAACATTTGCTTGTAAACGCTCTAAAAACTAGAGTTTTTGACGGAATCAAATGAAATTTGATATGTGTATATATATTCAGAAAACGAAGATCAAGTTCGAATTTGAGCTATTTTCGATCGTTACAAGCAGAGTTATTGCCCTTGCCCCAAATCTTAAATATGCTATTACTCTCTTAGTTTTCAACCGATTTTGATGAAACTTAAAATGGATGTTATTGGACCTAAATCGAAAGGTTTGAGAAAGTTTAGTTTTCTCCTGATAAAATTTTTTCCATCTTCGACTTTTTCGTTAGGCGTATATGGCCGTGGTCCACTATCTTTGACTCAGTATTCCAGTCCAATGACATTTTCTTTTTTTGTGATTACAGATTAAAGAAAGAACTGCAGACAGCGTACCAGCAGTGGTGAATGCAGCTAAAATAGCAGTAAAAGTAATAACATGGAAACCTTAAAGTGACTTACACAATTTTTATTGTCAAAATATTATATGTCTGTGATATTTTCATATTGGAACTCTTCTTATTGGAGGGGAAAAAGTACATGAACAGTTTCTGTTGGAAATAACCAGGATTATGCGCTTTATCAAATCTTTTTTAAATTGTCAGAAAACTTTTTTTTTTTTTAACAAATCAAATATTAATTTTTAGAGCTCTTCTCTTTGGAGGGGAAAAAGTTTATCAAATCTCTTTTAAAATGTCAGAGGGTTGTTATAACATTGTTTATTTATTTGAATTTTATGCATTCTGTTATTGTTATACCAGTTTATCATTCTTGGAGATATAGTTTATACAGTTCAGAATAATTTAGATCTCTTTGCAATATTGAGAAATCTTATTAGTTGATATTGCATTCCGCAAATTAAATAATGGGGTCTAAAAGTTTTCAGAAAAAGGTCCTTATGTGATATGCTTTCTTGACTTAACAGGAAGAGGGTAAACTTTTTTTGTTGGTGTCCTGTGTGTGCCTAAATAACATGCAACCTCCTAACCAAATTCAAGTTAGTTGAACACTGTTTTTCAGTTACAATATGTATAAATAACGTTCAGCCTTTCAATGTGATAATATAACTTTTGTTGTATGCCTTAGTAACGTATTGTATAAATTGACGTTTTACCTATAGCCAAATATTGTTTTTAACATTTGTTATTGTAAATATTATTTAATGTATCTATTTCTACCTCTTATAGAAAAAAAATCCCGACTTAAATTTCTTTTCTTTATTATTTCAAGATGTCAATACTTTAAGGGAGTGACATGGCAAAGTTCTTAGTCGTTTGCATGAGACAATAAACAGGAGTACACACTATACTATTCAACATATGAAAATGGAAAAAGAGTACCGGTATGCTAAAGGTGCTGTCCTGGTAATATTTGCCTTAATACATTTTAACACCTTCATCCATCAGCGATCAATTACAAAATGGCGTCCAGACAATATTGCCTTGGGAATCACTGGTGAAAAATATTGTTTTTTTAAGTCACCGTGTATAATGCGCACCCCTTGTTTGACAGGTACTTTTCAGGGTAAAAAAGTGCGCATTATATTTGGAATTATACGGTACCCCCTTTACACCGAAGTTATCTGATTGGACAATAAGCTTATATCTAAAACAGATTTTAGTGTTCAGTCATTCAGCGGACACTAATATCTAAGTAGGATGCCATGCGGAAAGAAATTATCTGTTGTAAGAATTATTTGAATTGTTCATGAGCTTGTTAAATTTGACTCAAGAGCTCACCTTAAGATAATTTGTTTTGTCTCTGAGATAATGAAAGAAACCATTATGTATAATGGACAATTTTATTGTATCATTTTAAAGCTGATATCATTCAAACAAAAACAGTAGGAGTGATAATATTTGATATACATAAATACTACAATAATATACATACTGAACACAAAACATAATAGATTTAACACTTAACACAACTTAATAATATTTATATTCCTACATAAAGTTATTGCTTAATTAGAAGCCATTTTACGCTGACTGGAGATTCAATTTTGACAATTAATGCTGACATAAGAACAAAAACCCTTCTTCCCTATGCCATTTCCATTATATTGCAAACAAAAATAAAAGCAAAACAAGAAAGGCTTCTTAAAAATTTGTGATCCATTAAAGACTTGAGATCCAAAATAGTTTGATTGAAGATTTTTTGGCAAAAAGAACCTAAAATGTTATCTACTAATAAAATTTTTGATATTTTTAAACCTGGGGTACAGGTATAATTGCTTAATTTAATTGTTCGCTTCCTCTTAAAATGTATAGTTAAAACACTTAAATAGCGCATTTAAAGAGTTTTAAACCAGTTATGCCTGTTGCAATCAAAATTGACCCATCTATCTCCTTCTCCGTCATTTTGAATTCTGTTTACACTTATGACAGTATTCCATAAATCCTGCTGAGCGCGCTTAAGATAAGTTCACTCATTGATGAGAATATACTCTTATTGACCTATTTAGCAAATATAAATCTTTTAAGAGGAAGTGAATCTTTAATTAAGCAGGGAAATACAACAAAATATCTAAGTTATCCTAATTGCCAGAGAGACTTTTTTTTAGACAAAAATAGCTATACATGAGGTCAGATCACATGTATATTGTAAAATCAATGGATATATATTATTTATAATAATTCTATATATAGATGGGATATAAAAACTCTAAATAGCACTATTTATAATGATTCATTCATTCATTCATCACTCTATCTTAAAGGAATAAAGTCATCCAAAGAATTGCTCTCCTATTTTCATAGAGCTCAATTTCAGCCTTCTGTGATGTTTTTTAAGAACGAAAATCACTCAGTAATTTCAGAAAATCGTGAGGGAGAAATATTTTGTATATTCAGAAGGTTATGATTGTAAAAGCTCATGGTTTTTTTTTCTGATTTTACAAAATTTTACTCTGAAAAAGGAAAGCTAAAGCTGAAATTGAGCTCTTTCATCTGGAAAGCAAATTTAAACAACTCCACCCCTTTAATATCACACAAAAATTCATAAAAACTAAAAACACACAAAAATAACACATAAAACACAATATGATGTCCTTAATACATGAAATTACCCTAGTGACAAAATCTTAATTATTAAACAGTTTTGACAAAATTAAAGATTTTTACATGTATTACCCAAAACTGTTGAATGTAACCTTTATTTTGAAATGAAAGCAATGTAATAAATTTACCAAATAGATCTATGTAATAATTGCATTTTATACAAAAATTGCATAGAAGACTTAAATAACAAAATTGATTAGCCAAAATTGAAGAAAAGAGCAGGTCAGAGATAAAGTCTCCAAATATAGAAGGATAATTTGACTTTTTTTTTTTAAAGAAAACTGCCTCTTAAAATGAACATCAAATTGGAAGTTAAAACCTTTGCCAATAAGAGTATAATTTCTTCAGTAGACTTTAATACCTGGTGTCAGAAATAACATAACAGAACCCTTATATCATCTGATAAATCCTTGAAACAAAGTTTAATTGAAAATTGATAAATAATTTGAAAGTGTTTTCAATAATAACCTGAAATTTTATGGCTAATTACTTGTTTTTCCGCATTTATCAGATTATACAGAGATTCTGGTGTATAGTTGTGATCCCAACTAAGTCCAATGATGAATATAATATACTCATATTGACCAAATTAGAGATTCTAAATCTAATTCATATTAGATTACATTTTGTTGCGGTTATTTTTTGATTGTCGACTCAGTGTAATTTAAAAAGGTTTATAAGGCGAGAGTCTTCTGGTGACGAAATAAGCTATTTATTTATTTCCGCCAATCAGAACAACATTTATATTTGTATATTTTGTATTACGTCATAATTTGGACTGTTGTGTTGCTTTACTTTCTGTTTCGTCTTCCCAATATGCATATCTAATTGCATAGATCCGCGATCTTGATGGTAGTTTTTGATTGGCAGAAATTTTCGTCACCAGAAGATGCTTGCCGTATAAACCTTTTTAAATTACACTGAGTCGACAATCAAAAAATAACTGAAATGAAATGTAATCTAATTTTAATTGGCAGTATTCCTTTAAAAAGTTCTTTTACACGTAATAAAAAAATAACGAAAAAAAAGTCATTTAACAACAGAGACATTAACAAACAAAAGTTCACAATAGACATAGAGAAAGGCACTGGCTTTGGATCATTGCATTAAGAAAAGTGTAAATTATAAAAATCAAAATGTTCAAGTTCTTCTACTGCCATTGCTATGTTTAAGAGTAATATTTGGTAAAAAAAGAAAACAATGTAAAAGTTACAATAAAATAAACACTACAAGTAATGATGTTGTATATTGTACAAACATGATGTAGAAATTCACATAAAATGAAAGTTATTTCTCAAAATCACATTAACAAATACTGTGATTCGCAAATATGTTTGGTTGAAGATTTTATTTAGACTGTAAAAGTAACTCAGAAATGTCTGAATTCTTGATAATTTCTGTTATGTGAAAATTTTCTGTTGAAGACAGAAGTTTAGGTTATTAGAATCACTTTTAAAAGGATATGTTCACCATCCCTTCGACCAATAAAATTTTCTCAGAACCTGGAATTTTTTTGGCTAATCTAATTTGTAATAATGTAATAATGTTAACACCTCTCCCTCAAGAGTTTAGCCTTCAAATCCTTCTAGTTCTAGTACTTCTGGATGCTATTTACATATATTCAAGTTCAAAATCAACCCTCAAAATTGCTGAACATTCCCCTTTAATTATGATACTTTAGATAAAATCACCAAGTTTGCCTCAAGACTTCAAATTATTGCATTATTAAGAATCATTTGCAACTGCATGTCAGCTAATAAGTTTCTCAAGGCTGAAATTGAGTAAAGAGTTACATTACTATATATATGCTACCAAAGTTGAAACATTTTTAAATATGATGGGCCACATTCTCAAAAACTTAAAGTTATATAAATTTTCCAGTCACCTGATTGGGCACTAAAAATAATTATGAATTAAAAATCTTCAAATCTTGCAGACTGCAAAAGGCCATTGAATGGCTTTACATTTTAGTATGTGTGATACAAAATGACTTGCCTCTTCATTCTATATAATGAAACAAAATATGAACAAAAAAAACATAAGACAAATATGGAGCTTTTGTAAAATTTTGTTAACTTAATTTATGAAGGCTAGCATCTTAACCATTTATCGATAACACTATAATGTTCTATTCTTGACCCTTACACAGATATCTTTGAAGTTTTGACATCTGATATCTTATACTATCGCTCACTAACCTGAAGTTCCAGGGTTCAATCCAGGCATTGGTCGAGATGATACCTTCGTATTTTTCAACCCAGTTTCCCCCTGTCAGTGATGCAGGTCGGAGGGGCTGACATGGAAAAAGTGTCTAGTCGTTCGGATGGGAACTTCCAATAAGCTTATCTTTAACAAAAACACTTCAACCGTTTCACATAATTTGACGCAAGCTCCAAATTTAGAAAACAAAATAACTGCTAACACAGCAACAGATAATCTCCATATAGTAATAATTCATGAACAAGAAAATATAAATATTGTATACAAATTATATACAATTCTTTGAGCACTTTATTTTAAAGTGATCCCATAAACAGGGAAAATAAAAGTTCATTTTGATCTTTGGCAGTCATGAAATGAGATTTAGCCATTCAAAAGTCAACTGGAAATCTCTCTCTTAAAAGTCTTTTGAAACTAACTCTTTTATCAATCCTATCTACGATGGCCATTTTTAATTGTCAATCGTAGCAGTTGGTAAAAGCTGTAAGTGATGCCAGACCACCAAGAATTCTGAAAGATCCAAAAATGAACTGAACCACTTCACTGTAACAAGACAAAAAGTATCATTATGGATTTGAATGAGAAAAGTTCATTAGCAGTCAGAATGGGCAACAGGAGAAGGGGGTGGGGGGTAAGGATTAAAGTAACTTTTTTCAGTTGAAGGGGAGGGGGGACAACTCATTTCATCAGAGAAATAATGGCTGCGTGGTGTAGGCGGAGGTGGGTAGGGGTCTGAATCATAACTAAGTTCGACCACAGAGTGGAAAATTGTACCCGGATACGGTTCACTGTCTTCACACACGTCTGTACTACACGGGGTTGTATGAGGTGGAGGAATGTTATATCGCACTTTTTTCTTTTTTGGACGGCTTGAACGCACTGTAGATAGACTATTTATAGAACAGTATAAGTCTCCTGTGTACATAGAACGGTCAGTCACAGGGCTAGGGGGAGGATTTAATGTCTCTTTAGGATATTGAGTCACTGTCGAACTACTTGACGACGCTCCAGTCACATGATTTCTATCATAGAGTTGTGATCCACTCCCCGAGCCAATGGACACAGTTGTTGTTAATATCAATGATTTATTGCCCCGCGATGAAAACGTATGAGGCGGTGTTTGAGAGTCTGAATGTGGATTTAAAGGCTTTTTGACCATCATGATATCAGGGTCTTCCATGGGTGTATGATGGCTCCTACGCCTACAGATAAACACAACAGCTATAACAAGAACTAAAAACACTACTCCCACCACAATACCTATTGCATATTGAGTCGTATTAGATGTTGATGTTGAGTTAAACGCACTCGGAGGCATACTGTCATCACATTTTCCATCCTTGGAAATACACTGATGATTTGTACAACGGTACTCGTTCGGTTTACAACAATTATTTTCATCACTACCGTCTACACAATCATTTTTACCGTCACACTCAAATTTAGAATCAATGCACTTTCCGTCTTTACACTGAAACTCGCTACTTGAACAATGAGGACAATTCTCCTCATCCGATTGGTCCTGACATTCGCCTAACTTATCACATCTCCACACTAGAGGGATACACCTCACATCTCCTTTTAAACACGTGAACTCATCCGGAGCACAAGTCGGCGGATACGCACATGTTACTTCATCTTGTTTCAATTCCAGATTAACAGGGCAAGAACACCTAGCACCACCTTCACTGGTTGCTAGGCAAATATGAGAGCAGCCATGATTATTGATTGCACATGAATGGTTGATGGATGGGAGTGAATGCTCAACTGTAATCATATCACTGAGACCTAAAAGGTGTCGACGTACGTGTATGCGATGTTTACGTGTATTCTTTTCTATCCTTTCAATAACTTGCTGGTCGCGATCCAACCAATATAGAAAGTTTCCATAAATGGCTAATCCTCGGGGTGTATGTATCCGTTCAGCCACAACCACTACCCTGTTACCACCCCCTAGATCTGAACATTCTATACGTTTTAATCCACTATCGGCCCAACACAACTTGTTTGAATGTTTGTCTATGGTCAGAGCAAGTGGATGTTCGAGATTGGTCTCAAACAGTGTTGTTTTTTCTGTCCCATCCATGGCTGCTTTTTCTATTTTTGGTGAACTGACCATGTTTGTCCAATACATTAAACTGAAAATAATAAAATATTCTTTATGATAACTATCAACATGTACTTAAGGATTGAATGCAGATTTGTTTGCGTTCATTGGGTGATTTTCACGTGTTAAATCGAATGAATGGCAAAGCCATTCATGTCAGGTTTAACATGTGAAAATTCGGCGTTCATCACCCAATGAACGCAAAAAAATCTGCATTCAATACTTACATATTTACATTCGGTAGAGTTTAGGTATCTTTTACCATATTTTAGTGGAAAATTATAGCTTTAATGGCTATAATGTAGTTAAAATTGTAAGAAAATTGGGAACGAAATCGGCAACAGAACTCCTGTCAATTAACATGACGTCAAAACTTGGATGACTCGTCAAGGCAGATTTATTGTTTGTCCAAAATGAGACTTTATTTCATATCAAATAAGTTCAAAATATCTTATTTTTCGATTTCTTAGAGTACCCAGGCCCATTTTTGATCCATCATTTGTCTATTTTTAAAATAATGATGGTGTGTATTCATACGCCGCAATCTACGTTGTCAAGGAAGATTTTGTTAAGCAATAAAATGACAATAAAATTTAAATATTTGTGTATATACGATAAAATTTGGTCTTTATAAATCAAAAGCAGAACCATTCTTCAATGCTGCGTGTGGATTCAAATTCTGATTCCCTTTGAATAAGCACTGTCACATTAAACTATATATTCAATCAAAATGTACACTCATATCTACTTCGGAACTAGACAAGTGGCTAAATAACCTCGTATACTATAAGATAGTTGACATATTGTATAAATTGTAGTTCAGCCAATCAAAATCACTCTTCAGAGAGTGTTGTCTTCTTTCGTGGAAAAAATAGCCAATCAAAAACAATCTTTGAACAAGAGTTGTCTTTTCCTGCCCATTTACTGGGAAAGATGGCCGCTTATCATGGCCGAGCCATTACATAGTCTCGAACAAACTAACGAAGGTTGAGCCGAAGGTCAAAATGTAGTGACTGGAATGTCTGTTCACGGTTTAGGTAAAATTTCAAGAAGGGATGAAACATATACCCGGGTACATATAATTTCTAATAATAAACAAGACATCTAGGCAACTCTTAACAATGGAACTTTCAAACATGTATCAACTTGAAAATGGCAACACCAAAAAATTAACAACCAAATAAATTTGGAATCATTTGCATACCATGTCATCTAGTTGTCTGAAAGACATAACCAAGGAAACAAGTACCACTTACCCCTTCTCTGGATAGAGTGCTATAGATCTGGGTTTCATACCACCTGATGGTACTACCACACCAATAGGTGTCGAGTCCAGACGGCTGACGTTGATAACATTGTTTTTATTACAGGTCCAATATATAGAACGCGAGAATGGATCTATAGCTATATCAAATGGACTGATTCCTTCCTCATTCACTACCACTGTCACCTAGGATACAGACAAATAAATGATTAGAAAAATACTTGCTAACCCCCTTTCGAAACAACCCTTAAAACCCTTCTAAACTTTGTATGTGTATCAGGGACACTAATAGCATCAATTTGCGCAATTCCAATTTCCATTCTGACGTCTGTGGTTCTTGCAATTCCACTAAAACTTGCGCGTTTTATGACATCTACTGATAGTGATCTGCATGCATATTAATAGTACTGAAAGGTAGATCACTGTCAGTGATGTCATAAAACGCATTAGTTTTAATGGAATTTCAAGAACCACAGATGTCGGAATGGAAATTGGAATGGCGCAAATTGATGATAAAACCTCATTCTCAAGGGTGGTTGTGCAGAATTCAAGGCTGCTCCTGCCTATATAAAGCAATTTTGATTTTACTGGCCCTAACAACATACAAGTAATTTCTTGTTTTATCTTAGGAAAGATGATAAATGTCACATAAAATCCAAATTTCAAACTAAAAGAGATTTACTTACATTTGTGCCATTATTGTGGCCTCTTTTAATGACTTTATTTTTATTATCAATCCAATAAATAAACTCATCTTTTGCATCATAAGCTAAAGCTCGAATATTTTTCAGATTATGTATTGGTAGAACAACTTCTGGATTATCAGCATCATCAATATCTTCTGGATCCATAACAAATCTACTGATAACTGTCTTCTGACTCATTAATAGATAATTCTGTGGTGCTACAAGAAATAATTACTGGTGTTACTACTTTTCAAGTAGAGCCTTTTCGACAAAACCAACACCAATATAGGTTACTCAAAGGGATTGTAAAGATGGTTTTTTTGAATTTTTTTAAGTGTTTGATGACTTTACACTAGTGAAATTAATGCATGTTTCACAGAAGATCTTTATTGATTGTGACATCATAAAAAAAATGGGGATGTTTGATTGAAAATTGATATGGTGCTATAGCTATAACTGTCTCCGATACACATAAATTATTTTAGAAACCTCTTGCAATCTATTTAAAGCTTCACCTACACAGTAAATGGGTTATAATTTTTCTGCCACTTTCCCAAATCCTGTTATGAAAATTCTTAACTCATTTTGATGATATTGGTACTTGTTACACATAAGAAAGTTTGTAAAACCCTAAAAATGAGACAATCTTATCGACTTTCAAAGTAAAAAAATTGTTCAATTATGAGAAAATCGGATGTAAAATATTTTTTTTGAAAAGTACTATGGATAGTGGAGCTGTATCAGCTGCTAAATCAATTATTTCGACACAGATATCCTTTTAAAAATATCAAGATCTAGCTTACCTTGACAAGTTTGATTTTCTTCATGTAAAGTATAATGTGTAGGACAGGCACAATGATAAGTTATATTACCCCAATCTTGAGTATTATGGTACAAACAAAGATGTGAACAGCCTCCATTCAGTCTACCACAACTGTTCCACCCTAGAACAAAGATACACATTGTATCATTATACATCTGCGGTTCTTGCAATTCCACTGAAACTAACCTGTTTTATGACGTCACTGTCAGTGATCTACATACATATCAATAGAAGCTTCCGGGAGATAACTGACAGTGATGTCATAAAACAGGTTAGTTTTAGTCTCAGAAAATGAAATTTGTTTTACCGTAGTAATATTGCACATATAGAAAAAACAGACAAATTTTGAGGTATATTGAGGAAGGGATAGTGCAAATTTTGTGCATTTCTAGTAGACTAGACTAGACTTGTACTGACTATTTCCCATTTATGTACAGGCTGACAAAGTGTATTGCACAGTGACAACAATGTCTCCAGAATGACTTAAAATCTAACCTAACTAATTAACTTACCTGATTGTCTAGAAGTATGAAATACTGTTATATCAAATACCATGACTTTATCTTGATGTATAACAGTATGATTTTTACCCGTTGTCTTATTAGCACATTCAATAGACATAGATTTTGTATCAGTCCAATAAATATGATCTTCATATTGTGTTAATCCCATTGGTTCATGTACATTTCTCTTAACAATCACTTTTCTATCTCCACCTGTAAAGAAACATTATCATTATTATATCTTATTCACATGTACATTCTTGACAACTCAGAAAGGAAAACGGTGTTATAACGTCCCACTTTTCTGGACGTATTGTTCTAATGTGGATGGGCTAACGCCATGCAGTGTGTTATGAGGGAAATTTTTCAAGGACAGTGTCATTAGCTGTCTCATATTTTCAATTTCCAAATGTTGAGAGATCTCAAACATGCAAAGCCTGTAGCACACTGGGCATCTATTTATTGCCCCATCCGAAAACTAGACACCTTTTCCTTGTTAGCTCTTCTGACCTAAATATGCAATCGAGGAAATATGAGGAATTTGAATATTTAAGCAATTTCACAACGTAAATGATCAACTTTACAGTAAGTTTCAGTTCTACAAATTTTGAGAAAAATACCCCCAAATCCCAAATTTTCATTAAAAGGATTGTTAAGTGAATTTCTAAACTTTGTATGTGTATCAATTTCAATTCTGCCGTCTGTGGTTCTTGCAATTCCACTGAAACTTACTCGTTTTATGATGTCACTGACAGTGATCTACTGGAAGCTACTATGATTGATGCTATCAGTGTCCCCGATACACATACAAAGTTAAGAAAATCACTTAACAATCCCTTTAACCCTTCCAGAGCTAATCCCGACTATTGTCGGTGACGTCATACTATGACGTAGAGCGGTTCCCGACTATAGTCGGGACGGCCGTTACATCTAGTTAGCGCACCCATGAGCCATTCATATTGGTAATAACGTTTTCTATTTGTGATCTATAAATAGAATAATGTACGGGCGACTTATTTACAGTGTAATTATGATGGAATAGCCAAAACAAATGGCGTCTCCTCGGCCAAAGTACCGAAGCGTTTGAAGCTGAATCAAGCTCATGATTACGTTCAAGATTTCTACTCAAACAAAAATATATACGATTTTAACAAAAACTGACCAAAAGTGTGAAATATTTGATAGTCTGTCCTAAATATCACAAACGACTGGTTCAGACCATCTCTAAATCTACATACACCCTAATATTTACCAACTTTCAAAGTTACAATTACATTTTGCGCAAATTTTTTCACCATTTAGTAACCATGGTAACGATAATTTTTCAGGAAGAAATTTTTTTTCATAAACTCATACAATCTATGTCTGACATGTGTGTGGAGTTTCAAGGTACTGCAAAATCAAATAAACTTTCTGTTGGGGGTTGAGTAATGCATTACAATAAATCTGTATTTTTGTAAATTTGGCTTAGCTCTCCATGGAATTTCACATAAATAGCACCAGCTCAGGAAGGGTTAAGGCTAAATACATGCAGTTACCCAAACTTGAAGTCTGATTCTTACCTAACATATCTGATGATTCAATAGCTTTAGAGTCTACATTGGTCCAATACATTCTTTTATCAATATAATCTATACATAGGTCTTGTACACGTCCTAGATCAGATATTATAATCTTACGTAAACTACCATCTAAATTAGCTCTCTCTAAATGTGGTGGTCTCTGTTCATCACCCCATACAGTCCAATACATATAGCTGAAATCAGATGTGTTACAGTGCATGTATGTGATCATTGCAAGGGTTTCGGATTCAAGTAAAACCCTTGAAGAAAATTAAATGCTTGGAGTTTTACGTCCTACTTTTCTGCACCTATATTGGCTAATTGAGGACGAGCAAATGCAATCAAGTGTGCAATGTGGGAAATTTTAACAGGACAGCGGCTTGCTCTAATTTTTTATTTCCAACTTCGAGGGATCTTTAACGTGCATAGCCAATAGCACATGGGGCCTCAGTTTATTGTCTCATCCGAACGACTAAAAACTTTTTCCACGTCAGCCCCTCCTACCTACATCACTGACAGGGGGAAACTGGGTTGAAAAATCCGAGGGTATCATCTCGACCCATGCCAGGATTGAACTCTGGACCTACAGGTTAGCGAGCAAGCGTCTCACTCACTGAGCCACTACGGCTCCAAAGTAAAACCCTTGAACCAGCAGATTGATATTCAATTTATGTCAATTTTAGAGGTCATAAAAGAGCAGCATACTTTGAGCCATACCAAGCCTATTTTAAACAAAAGCAAGTTTGTGCTCTCTAACAAAAAAGTGTAAAAAAAAGTCAAAAAAGCATCAAGATTTAGTAACCTTTTTCATTTTTCAATAAAAAGAAATGTCTGATTTACACAGATCAGGGGCCTGTTTTTCAAAAAATTGTATGATAAATATAGTCGTAACTTTTACAATGAATAATTTCACACTTACGACAATTTTTAAGATTTTTTTGAAAAACAGGCCCCTGGACCCAAACTACATTTGTCTGATTAGATTGTTGTTGGGTCAGGCGCCTTAGATCAATTTACATTGAAAAATAGGCCTACTATGGCATGTCAAACCATGTATGTAAGAAGAGGCAATGACAACTTACCCATTAGGAGGATCCAGTGCTATGGCTCTAGGATCTATCAAATCTTTCCACACAATGACTTTCCTAGCTGACCCATCTAACCTAGCTACCTCAATACGTTGTGTACCCATGTCAGCCCAGTAGATATTATGAGCTACCCAATCAACAGCCATACCCTCAGGGAAATCTACCCCGAAATCTATAATATGTTGTACTGAACTTCCATTCATGTAGGCTCTACTGATGCTCTGAAATTGAAAAAAATTCAAATAAAACGCGTCCTACTTTGCTGCTTCCAATTCAGTTAATGAACAAGGTAATGTTATGCGGTGGGCAATGGATAAATTTTAACATTATAATTGTAACATTACAAGATTAATGGAAACTGCTCTATTAAGAAATAGATATCGCTGATATCTTATCAATACCAAAATATCAGCACAGGATGGATTAAGATAGTGGACCACGGCCAAATACGCCTAACGAAAAAGCCTTAAATTTAATCAGGATAAAACTAAACTTTCTCAAACTCTGCGATTTAGGTCCAATAACATCCATTTTAAGTTTCAACAAAATTGGTTGAAAACTAAGATAGTAATAGCATATTCAAGACTTTGAGGCAAGGGCAATAACTATGCTAATAACGGTCAAAAATAGCTCAAATTCGAACTTGATCTTTGTTTTCCGAATATGTATATACATACCGAATTTCATTTGATTCCGTTAAAAATTCTAGTTTTAAGAGCGTTTACAAGCAATAGATGTTGATAGAAGCACTTACTGAATAGAGGTTAAAGGGCAATAACTCCTCAATGACAGAGGCCTAAATATTGAAAAAGCTTTAATTTTAATCAGAAGTAAACTAATTTTCTCAAACTTTTCGATTTAGGTCCAATAACATACATTTCAAGTTTCATCAAAATCGGTTGAAAACTAAGAGAGTAATAGCATATTCAAGATTTGGGGCAAGGGCAATAACTCTGCTTCTAACGATCGAAAATAGTTCAAATTCGAACTTGATCTTCGTTTTATGAATATGTAAACACATATCAAATTTCATTTGATTCCGTCAAAAACTCTACTTTTTACAGCGTTTACGAGCAAATGTTGACGGACGGACCAACAGATTTGGGGCAAGGGCAATAACTCTGCTTCTAACGATCGAAAATAGCTCAAATTCGAACTTGATCTTCGTTTTATGAATATGTATACACATATCAAATTTCATTTGATTCCGTCAAAAACTCTAGTTTTTAGAGCGTTTACGAGCAAATGTTGACGGACGGACCGACGGACAGGGGTGCCGACAATATACGTCCTCATAGAGAGATGAGGGCGTATAAAAATGAAGGTTAAATTTGAATTATGTTTCTAATGGGCAATTTGGCGAAAGAAACTCAAAACTGAATAAAAATACAAATAAACAGGAAGTGTGTTTGGTCTGGTGCAGAGATTATCCATGATGCACAAGAAAATGTGTGGACACTATGTGTAGACGATTTCCACATCACATTTTGTCTATAGCTTAAGACATAAACAGTGAGTTTGAGCCACAGAGGCCAAATTTTGCACTTTCCACATCTGCTGCAGAAATTTGAAGTCGACTTCATAAATCACATACCTTCAGCTGTACATCAGTCCAGTAGATTCTATTATCATTAATGTCGAAATCAATAGACATGGCATCGCGCACTCCCTGAATAGGTATGGGTTGAATGTTGTGGTTAACTTCTAACGAAATTCTCTTGATGTCATCTTTAATGGTGAACAGCAAGAAGGCGTCTGGCACAATACATGTTCGGCCATTACTGATTAATTCTAGACCCATAGGACAGGCACAAGTTGGTGTTTTTAGGTTAGGCCTATGTAAACATAAGTGACTACATCCACCATTTTTTATTGCACAAGGATTAGTTCCTGAAAATAGAAATTGTAATTTGAAGGCAGTGTGCAATGAGGGAAATTTTTCAAGCTTTCCATGGAAAAATATGAAACAGATTATGTAATTTTTGACATCACATGTATATGTCACAGTAGAACAGTTACTAGCATCCAAAATTCTTTTTAAGGCATCATCAAATATTTAAAAAAGTAGAGTCATTTGATTGGTTAAGACAACTCGATTTTTAATCATTTCCACAGATTAATCAATCAGATTACATGAAGACTAAATTAATCTTTAGTGATGAAAATGCCATAGATTACAAAATTAAAATATGTGAGGTGGTTATGCAATCCTACTTCAGAAAATGCGACAAAAATCTCAAAAATACAAGACACAATATAATGAGTTAAATACTTTGTGTGTTTATCTTATAACAGAATTATTGAAGCCACATTGCGGGATTCGTTTGTTTACAAAATGAAAAAAACGGGATTTCGGTACAAAAGGCATTCTAGCTTAATCTCTGATGTTTAATTAAGTCAAAAAACTACAATTCACGGCTTTGGGTACTCAAATGGCTTCGATGCCGCTGGATTTAAAATCGAGATCTAATAAAATGATTTCCATTAATAACATGCTAATGAGGTCAAGCGGGGGGCGTGTTAGTTAAATGACGTCATACACCAATCTCCAGTAGCGCGTGCTAGTAGTGGGCGGAGCTTGTGAGTTATTGACATTTGGAATGTTAACAATCAAAATTTCTTCAAATGGCTGTAGAATTGGAACCACGAAAGGGAATCGAAATTTTTTTTTTTTTCAATATTCATTTTTAAGTGCTAACTTTAAAAAAAACGATGAGAAGACTTTTTCTCAATGTCCAAGTCTGGGCTTATGTGGCTTTAAGTAGAAAATTCAACAAACAAACCTGAGATTTTCTTGACATTGACAGCTTTTAAACCCATTAAATCTGGTAGTTGATCTATAATAACTTCTCTATTTTTACCAGTATGTTTATTAACACGCTCTATAGATCTACGCTGCCAATCAGTCCAATATACATATTCACCTACGAATAAATTAACATATCATTACATGAAGCATGTATAGCATTAATACTATCATAAAGATCAGCTTAAATACAGAATGGATGTTCCAGAAGAAGTTTCTACATATTTCAGGATGTATGTATGTCAGAAGCTCTTTAGGAAAATAAACTCAAAATCCTAAAATCACTCTTTGTACCCTTAGTACTACAATCTAACACTGATAGCCGCTCTGAATCGTGTTGAACCTGTTGAAACCGAACATCTTAGAAGATACAACCACCTAATATACCACAAGCCTTCTCCTGTCGCCACTACTATTCCGAGATTCAATGGAGTGGTCGAAGTAAACTCGGATCACGTCCACTGGACGGCCCCCACTGCCCGAAGTATCTGTGCTAAATGGGTCTCCCATTTAAACTGATCGCGGGGGGAAGTATTCCGAGTTTAGGTCAGACGGTTGTTAACCTTAGTGACCGTAAACTTTCTCCCGTAGAGTTGCGAATTTTAGATCGAGGGCTTACGTTTGCACCAGTGGCAAAACCAACCTCAAATGGACCAATTTTATCGTCGATCGCAGAAGTCGCGCGAACTTTCAAACTGAATTACTTCTTTCGTGAAAAACTTGGCCGCGGCAAACGAACAAAATTTACGGACAAATCTGGCTGGATTCCACCAGATAACGCGATAGACAACGGTATACTTTCAATTTGCGATAATATGTACTCAGAAGTTTCTCGTTTACCGGTCGTAAACGAGAAGAATAATTTAACCAATTTTGAAAGAAAAGCTATAAATGAACTGAAAAATGATAGCAATATTATTATTAGGAAAAGCGATAAAGGTAGCTGCTGTGTTATCCAAAACCGCGTTGACTATATTTATGAAATTAATAAGCAATTAGAAAATCCCGCCCATTATCGTGAACTCGACAAACCAATTTTCATGGAAACCGCTAAGAAAATCAACGAAATTTTGCGAATTCTAGTTTCAAAAAAATATATTTCCGATTCCCAATTTGACTATCTTTCCGCGGATCCGACTGTTCGACAACGACATATATATACGTTACCAAAAATTCATAAGAATCCAGAAACCGGATGGTCGATACCAAACAAAATTCCTAAAGGGCGGCCGATAATTTCAGACTGTGCGAGCGAATCCTACCGAGTTTCCGAATATATTGACCACTTTTTACTTCCGTTAGCGTGCCAACATCCAACGTACCTCAAAGACACTACCGATTTTGTAGAAAAACTTAAAGATTTAGATGTTCCTCCTAATGCCATGTTTATTACATTGGATGTTACTTCAATGTATACTAATATTGACAATGATACCGGTTTAGACGCTGTCCGAAAAGCCTTTGAACGAAATCCGTGCGAAGAAAGACCCGATAAAGAAATTTTAGATCTTTTAAAACTCTGTTTAACGCGAAATGACTTTATTTTTAATGGAAAAACTTATCTTCAGGTATCTGGAACTGCTATGGGGAAGCGTTTCGCCCCAAGTTATGCTAACATTTTTATGGCCAAGTGGGAGCGTGAAATATTGAATATTTCACCTTTCAAACCTTTCTTCAATGGGAGGTTTCTTGACGATATTTTCATAATTTGGACTGAATCATTGGAAAACTTTTGGCAATATTTTGAAATTCTAAACAACCACCACCCTTCAGTTAAACTGACCGCTAATATTTCTGATACGAGTATGGATTTCCTGGATACGACAGTATTCAAAGGCACCAATTTTATTGAAAATCAAAAATTAGATATCAAAGTATTTTTTAAAGAAACCGATACCCACCAACTTTTATTCAAAAATTCATTTCATCCAAAACATACCTTTTCTGGCATTATTAAATCGCAAATCCTACGATTTCATAGGATTTGTACCCAGCAGACCGATTTTGATTCCGCATGTAGACTTGTTTTCGATAAATTAAGAGAGAGGGGTTACTCAAAAAGATTTTTGCGCCAAATTAAAAACGACACACTTTCACATCTTCAGAAGAAAAATGACCCCCCTCCCCCTTTTAATGGCTTTGGCTCAATTCCGTGTGGAGGTTCTTCGTGTCGTACCTGCGAACATATACTCATTTCTCACTATTTCCGAAATAAGAGGACAGGAAAAACCTTCCTCATGAACGACCTACTTTCATGCGCCGACCAAAATTTGATATACCTAATTTCTTGCAAAATTTGCGATATTCAATATGTTGGCGAAACCCAAAACGCGCTACGTACCCGTTTAAACGGCCATCGCTATGACATCGTACATGGCAAAGATAGACCTATTGCGAATCATTTTAATCTTCCCGACCACTCCATTGATGATCTACTGATTATGCCCATTGAATCAATCCCAGCTATTCCGAATATCAAGCCTAAACGCAGAAGATTACAGCGCGAGAGCTATTGGATGAACCAACTCGGCACTGTATATCCCAATGGTTTAAATATACAACACGATAACCAAATTATTCCGTTTGTGGTAACATACAATCATACCGCAACAAAGGCATCATTAATAGTAAAGACTCACTATAAGAATCTTCAGGAACAGTATCCCTATGTTTACACCAAGAGGCTTGTGACCGCCTATAAGCGAAACAAAAATTTGAGTAACCATTTAGTCCATGGCAAACTTGATCCGAAACCCCCCCCCCCCTTCCCCCATACTCCCCCATACTCCACCGCTTTTAGACATGACATAACATTTTGACCATTCTAAATACCGACTTTACTATGCTTATACTCATATTATTATTATTTTAATCATAATCGTCCTTACTTTTTAGGAAATCTGTTTAAGAGGATGAACTGTAGGCCTATCACTTTGAAATGCTTTACATTAATATAAATTGTCTTCATTTTAAATAGGAACTGTAAGAAGACAGTTTTGTGTATATCGGTTTTATATTCCTTCCAGATAATTGTGACCAGTCGGTACCACCAGCTTTTTATGCAACTTTTTACTTATTTATTTATCATAATATACTAATAAATTAACTGCACTTTAAAATATATAGTTCTAGATTCATGACCTAGGCCAGTGCTTTTTTATGGGAATTTTATTCTCATATCACCTTAACACTGATAGCATCAATTTGCGCCATTCCAATTTCCATTCCACTACAACCACTGATCTGCATAGATATCAATAGTAGTTTCTGGTAGATCACTGTCAGTGACATCATAAAACGTGTTAGTTTTAGTGAAATTGCAAGAACCACAGACATTGGAATGGAAATTGGAATGGAGCAAAATGAGGCCATCAGTGTCCCCGATAAACATTCATAGTTTAGAAAATCACTTTACAATCCCTTTAATATGAGTCCAGCCAACAAAAGAATGATGTTAAACGTCATTGAATTTATACATTAGTAATACACACCTAATAACGAAAAACCAAAAATATGTGGTATATTTTCTTTCACTACTGTACTTCTATTGTTTCCATCTAAATCAGAAGATTCAATGGAGTCTGTTTTAGCATCACCCCAATATATCTTTCTTTCTTCGTAATCTAGTGTTAACCCGTTTGGCCAGCCAAGATCTGTGTCTACTATAGTTCTACGTTCACTACCATCTAATGCTGCTCTTTCTATTTTAGCATGTTTACCCCAGTCGGTCCAATAAATATAGCTGAAAAAGACGAATGAACATTCAATCATCATACACTTTTCAAAGAATTTTCAGTGCATGTCACATTTTTGCATAACACATATAAACCAGGCGTTCTCGAATGGCGACTCGCGGATGAATGGCCCTTCAAGAGTGACCCCTTCCGCTAAAATGCTCTGATCGCTATGCTAGATAAGCACTATTTGGCCCTTTTTATTTAGATTAATTGAGAAGGCCTGATATAAACTGAAGTATATAAACATAAGTATATAAACATAAGTATATAAACATAAGCATATAATTTTAAGTTTATAGACATAAGCATATAAACCTAAGTTTATGAACATAAGCATATAAACATATTAAGTAATTGTAACCATGAAAATAAAAAGGTTTTCAGAAGTGTCCAAAAATTTATTTGGGTTTCATTTTACTTATAATACAGAATTTTTTTTAGGAGAGATATAATCAATTCAGGATGATCTTTGTACCTGCCAATCCTTGGCTAAACCTCTTGGCATTGATCTTTCCTGGATTATCAGTACCCATTTACAGCTGAGTTGACTTGGGTAAGGTCATCTGACTTTCACATGCTTACCATGTTTAGAATCCATGACCAAGCAAATCATATAAAGAGACCAACACTCTAATCGACTGTGTCACAGCTATTCCTCAAATTTATTTCCCATATCACTTACCCTGATACAGGATCTAAAGTTAAAGCTCTAGGCTCATCTAAATTATCAGATATTAGAACTTTTCTAGAAGTACCATTAAGTCTAGCTACTTCTATTCTATCTGTACCAGTATCTGTCCAGTATAAATTTCTACCTATCCAATCTACAGCTATACCATCAGGATGATAAACTTCAGTACTAACTATTACTTGTTGATCTGAAAATATCATTGATTTTACTGATAATTTAAAACTGTATCATGTTCTGGAGATTATCTAAGTATTAAGACTTTCCCTGTCTGCGTATTTGGTTATTTCTGCAGTTTTTTAGAACCGGTACAAATGGTAACCAGCTTGGCATATTTGGCCCAAAAGCGTAGATCACATGATCTACTAAAATGTACAAAGTGAGCCAATATTGCACGTCTCAAATAGCTGTTGACTCACATGTGCGCTTGCATTTTAGTCTACAAATACGAGTACTTTTAAGTAGTCATTTCGTCCTGTTTGTATTTATAAAGCCAGCTCTAAGCTTTTGAAAATATAGCCCAACAACTCTGGCCCTATCCTCCTCCTCTGACTGATACAGATTAGCGGTTGTACTGTTAGGACCAGAAACATCAAATGAATGCTATTTAATATGTTGTTTAAAGTTCAACCTGACCCGTTTTAGGGTTGCGAGTTTTGAAGAATTTTGACAAATTGGTCAAAATTTCATAACTTTGTATCTATACAAAACTGTAACCATTAATCCAGTCCATAAAATCATCCAGACATTTTGATTTTTGAAAATTACGATTTTCTATTATTCTTTGTGCAATTGGTGTAAGCATACTTAACGAAAGAATGAGGGTCACCCACAAAATATACGTACTAGATCCATTCAATAATGATCTTCTGATAGCTTGAACTTCATCATCAGTCCAATAAACATAGCCTTCTATAGGATCATAATCTATAGCTATAGCATGACGTATATCAGTTAACGGTAATACCACATCCGTGTAGTCTGGTGTATCCAGTGATATACGTCTTAAATCTGTTCTTCGAGCTAGGAATAATATATTTTCAGCACCTGAAGTAAAAGAAATGAAGTGTTTTATTTATATGAATTTTATTTAGTGTGCAGACGCCTTAAATCTTAAACTGAAACGCCTCTTACTCCTTTTTTTCTATACATCATAGTTTTAAAATCTTTAAATAGGAGAATTTGCCAAAAATGAACAGAAATTGATTTATTCATGAACATCTTTTGTCTAAAAATTAATAATTATATAATCATAAAGCTTCAATTATGCATGACAAGATAATACAGCTGTAAAAGCCCCACCGGACAAAAGCCCCACTTTGATTTTTTCCCCTAGCGGACAAAAGCCCCACAATATAAATTTACCTAGGACAAAAGCCCCACATTGAAAAAAACATATTTATGAAAAGTACATTTGAAGAATTATTTAAATAAGAAAATTCTTTAAAATTTAAATACATTTAGAGATTGGATTCACTTGTAGAATTAATGTTGAGGGTGTTAAGTTAATTAGATAGTAAAACAGTTTGTTTTGTTAATTAGATAGTAAAACAATTAATCAACAGATTATAGGATTAAAATGTCTTCTTTTAAATCCATTTCAATTTCTTAGATGTCTATGGCTTCTATGTCTTAGCCTCAACTATATATATTTTGCAAGTTAGACTTCACAATCTATGTAGTCAATTCAAAAATGGTGAAAAGGATATCACAGGACTTTTGATTGGAGTGGCCCATAATATTAGACTGAAGTAAAATGAAACAATATTAGATGTACTCGAGTACTACTTTCACCCTGTGCCCAGCATTCGACTTACACACTTCTGTAACATCCACACACTGACACACATACAATACATGTTCACAACACAGCACCACTTTTATTCTCACACACTTACATTATCATACACACATAATTTTTTTTTCATTAAGTAAATTGTTTATTGATATACATGTACATGTATTGTTATGCATGAATATTGTAATAAAGAATGTCAAAAGAATCTGTAATTAATTTATAGTTGAGGCTAAGACATAGAAGCCATATACATATAAGAAATTGAAATGGATTTAAAAGAAGATATTTCAATCCTATAATCTGTTGATTAAAGAAGTCATCATCATATTCATTATTAATTTATTATAAAATAATCTGTTTTACTATCTACTTAAACAAAGCACTCTGTTTTACTATCTAATTAACAAAACAAACTGTTTTACTATCTAATTAACTTAACACCCTCAACAATAATTCTACAAGTGAATCCAATCTCTAAATGTATTTAAATTCTAAATTTTTTTCTTATTTAAATAATAAATGATTCTTCAAATGTACTTTTCCTAAATATTTTATTTTTTCATAGTGGGGCTTTTGTCCTAGGTAAATTTATATTGTGGGGCTTTTGTCCACAAGGGTAAAAAATCAAAGTGGGGCTTTTGTCCGGTGGGGCTTTTGTCCGCCATTCGTCAGATAAGTGCATCTAATTTTCTAGCTCAACTACATGACAATATTAGTCTGTAGGAAGTTAGAGGGCTCAGTCTTCTGCACAAGAGGCTTCAGGCCCGTAACCTGAAATTTCCAAGTGAGGGGGTCCGGGGGGTTACATGGACTCAACATACTCAATCATACTCAACATTAACAGTTACAATTCAAACAGAATGTCTACTTTAACAGTGCTGTATTGTTTTCAATAAGGGGTTCATACGAAACTAATGTTTCAATTTTTGTGACCCTGGATGGCACCTTGCCCTTTAACCTCTCCCTAAATACACCAATTGTGTCTTACCATCAGCACAAGTTTTGTTATCAGCTTTAAGCAGTACACCAGTAGGACAGGCACAGGTATAGTATGGTTTTATAGGAGCCATTAGACACAGATGTGAACATCCACCATTTCTAATACCACAAGGATTTTTACCTACGATAGAAATATTATTAAATATATAAATCGAGATTGTTTATTGAGACAATGCCTGTTGGGACAACTGTCAGAACTTTAGATTACCCTAATTTGGGCACACCTTGAATTGACTGAGCGGAGTGCCAAACGTATAGGGGATGGACTCTACAAAAACGTTTTCACCTATTAGGAACACTCTGGGTTATATAATTGCATTTAAGGAGGTGTCATTATCAAAGTTTTGCCATTTCCGGCTCTGCAGTGCTTAGATAGCATGGAGGGACATTTCAGTTTTGTTAATTTGGGCACAATTAGTTGGGGGCTGCTAATTTGGGCATGATGTTTACCATTGTAACTAGCATGTAATTTAAAGCCCTGACTGCCCAAAACTTTTTACACAGATTTCCATTTCATAGATTGTTGATTCAGATTCAATTTGTATAAAAAATCTTGGCAGTGAGTACTTGAATTAATCAACTCGTATAAAGAAGCAAAATTTTTAATGGATGGATGTAAAGGATATCAAAATTCATCCATAATGGAAAAGACAGATTATCAAAGATGAGCACTGGCATTTGAAAGTTGATCTTGTAAACAGATGGTACTGTACAAAATCTGAATTCATCCCAAACAAACTTAAAATAGGTTCTTCATGATAAAACAATACAGAGAAAGATTTGACAAATTATCATACCTCCAAATCTACTCAAATCTATATATAGGCAGCATTAAAAATAAATAATAGAAATGCAGAAATTACACGACTGCAATGGTTTAAGTTGGAGAATTTTTAATTAGACATGGTATGTTCACATTTGCCAATATGCTTCTTTCTGTTTCCCTTATAATGCAATTTGTGTAAAGATGGATGGATTCAAATTACCAGTTCCACAGCTAATTGACTTCAAATGAAATATCAATACATGTTCCACAACCATTCAACTTTTTGTACACAATTAATGCAAAAAAATGTTTAACTTTCGAGATGATCAATTGCAGCTTGTTTAATACTTTACTTTTCAAACCCTAAAAGCCGGTATACCAGCTCAATCATTACATGATATATACCAGACAATTCAGGGTATATGACGTTTTATCCAAAATAAATTCAGGGTTCAAAGGGTTAATACTTTCCTTTTCATATACAAAATATAAAACTATTGGTACAAACCTGTTGGCTGGCGTTGTGGAGAGTAGACATGAATATCCATTGGTGAAAATATATCGTCATGAACAACTGACTTCTGTAAACCAGTACGTTTATCACAGACGTGTATAGAATGGGTCTTCCAGTCAGTCCAAAACAACGAATCACCATCCAGAGTTAGAGCGAAAGGATGAGGTAAAGAATCATCCAGAACAACGCGTCTGTCTGAACCATCAAAATTACAACTATGAATATAACTCAATTTGCCGTCTGCCCAAAAGATTTTGGAGTCAGTGTAATCCAGTGTTAATCCGTTTGGCCAATAGATCTCATCATCAACGATCACTTGTCTTGTTAGAGGGTTTCCGTCCATTCCTGCCCGTTCAATTTTAGGTGTTTCCCCCCAATCTGACCAATACATGTATCTGAAATGGAAAATGTTCAGTGAAATCATTTTATTTCCCAAAATAGAAAAATGCATATTTACCAAACCTGAGAAAGTGAATCGATGTATTCATTAAAATTTCAGATTATACTTCCAATCAACAGACCAATGTGATCAAATTTTCATAATGAATTCCTTCTATTTTTGATATTGCTAATATTTACTGTAATATGTTGTTTTGATTTTGAGTTGGATTTTAACTTAATTAGTGCTCTACAACAATAAGGTATCAAGGGAAAGGACATGCTCACACTTTTCAAACACCTGATTTCACTCTGAGACTGAGTGTCAATAATGTTTTAGTAACCTTAATAAACCTAAAAAGGATCGTAAAGTGTATGTGTATCTGGGACACTGATAGCATCAATTTGCGCCATTCCAATTTCCTTTCCGACGACTGTGGTTCTTGCAAATTCCACTAAAAACTAACATGTTTTATGACATCACTGATCTGCATAGACATCAATACTAGCTTCCAGTAGATCACTATCAGTGACGTCATTAAACAGGTTAGTTTTAGTGGAATTGCAAGAACAACAGACGTTGGAATGGAATGGCGCAAATTGATGCTACCAGTGTCCCCGATACATAAACAAATTTTAGAAATACTCTTTACAATTCCTTTAATATGCTACATAAAATTCATTGAAAATATGTGGCCAACAATCAATTATCTTATGTAACATGTTTTAATAAAGATTATTGATTCATCATATTATTATTAATTCATGGTACATTTACAGCATATTTATGAAGAAAAATGTGTCGCGTTTATTCATTGCTTGTTCCAAATTTTGAAAAAATTTATCTCTTTTTTGTTGAATGATTTGATCAATCAAATTGGAAATGCATTGATTTTATGATTGTGTAGTTGTCTTTTAAAACTGTTTCAGTAATAATTGCATCATTGAAATTTTGCCTCGAGCCATTTACATAAGCTAGATAATTAAATTGGTTAGTCATAATTGAATAATTGGTCGAAATATAAAGAAAATTTCAACAGATGACAGCTCTATTAGATTTTGAATGATTCAATATGATATACAATAACTAACTGAGTTCAATAACCCATAAGGCTTACAAAGATGGGTACTTTTAAATGTTTGAACCATACAAAACTTCGCATCTTTCCTAGCTCCGTATTTGCGCAGATAAAGACACGAACCTAATCACCAGCCATGACACCAACGATATTCGTTGAACAATAAAGTATGCATCAAATTTAATATTAAAACGTTTATAGGATATCAATAAGTTCTTAAATGCTAAAAATATTCCCAAATTTAACAGTGTGTATTTACTGAAGAAGTTGCAGTACAGAACTCTTTTTAATAGCAGAGGCGTTTTTGAGTTACGAGACTAGAAACCGGAAAGACGATTAAAAACATTTCGCACCATTATGAGTTGTTTCGACCTGATTAACATTAGTCTGCTTAAATTTTTATTCTTATTCACTTAGTATGGATCATATAAAATACATTATCCTCATATGTGTTTGTATATATTGGTTTGAGTGGTGTGGAATCCATCTTGGGACATTTGGTTTGTTTACATGAAGTCCTTTCGTCTCATTTCTGGTCTCCGAGAGAAAAATTTCTACGCGTGAACTATTTAAAACATGGTTGGTCAATAGGTCAGAGTAATATCTCAGACAAGTAGAATTTCTCTGTTGATCAGAATGTGTTTGAATGTGTTTGAACGTGTTAGCCAAATAGTTCGCATTCTGTATTTCAATATTTTAGATTCCTATTACAAGTGACAGATCTGAAAGGTCCCATTTTAGGACTTTGACCAAAGATACATAGATTTTGAAATAAGTGAAGTCATCAAACAATAGCAAAACATAGGTAACAGCTTATGAACTTTTCAAATAAGGAATTATATCAATCATACATGAATAAGTATATCATACAGAATAAGTTGTTTGATGCTGTTTATCTTATTTAGGATCATGATAATATTGAAGATAATATGCAACAAATAATTTGTGCAGAAACAAAGTTATTATACATGAAAGAATCAACCAATTTAAGTTTGCCCTGAAACTTGTTCAGGAGGATTTTAAATTGTCCTAGGACAAAGTTCAATTCTAGTTTCTCCTAGGACAATTTTAAATTATTCTAGGAGAAACTCCAATTAGAGTTTGTCCTAGGACAAAGTTCAATTAGAGTTTGTCCTAGGACAAAGTTCAATTAGAGTTTGTACTAGGACAAAGTTAAAGCGATACTACCTCTTAGAATGAACAAAAAAATTAAGTTATCAAACTTGGTCAATCAGAGTATATATTCATCAACGATGTCTAAAGTATACAAACAGAATGCAAAAAACCCATGAAACTATGTAAATTTCTATATAATAACAGGTAATAATTGATAAATGCCTTAAATTGGATTAAGGGATTTATCAATTATTGTATATAAACATAGTTTTCTGGATTTATCGATTATTTAGGTAATCTGTTGTATAGTTATGCAACCAGGCAAGTCCCTTGATGAATATAAACTCCTATTGACCAAGTTTGAAAATTTAGATTTTTTGTTCATTCTAAGAGGTTGTATTCCTTTAAATTGGACTTTGTCCTAGGAGGATTTTAGTTTCTACTATACATTTGAAAGATAAATTATTTTAATGAATTTCTTCAGAAAAAAACTGTTGAGCTATAACATAAAACTTTTGGGAGATGAACACCTTTACCAAACCTACATATTGATTTATCGAAAAATCTAAAAATCTTACCCATTGATGGGATCCAAGGCTATGGCTCGTGGTTGATCTAAGCCTTGCCAAAATAGAACAGTACGATACGATCCATCTAGATTACTGACTTCAATTCTATTGGTCTCTGAATCTGTCCAATAGAGTTTCAAGCCTAACCAATCACAAGCTAGGCCATCGGGAGAAACTAAACCAGTTGTGATCACACCGATACTGTTCTGTGTATCATTGAGATAAGTCCGTTTAATGACCTCTTCTGACACGTCCGTCCAAAATATGGAATTGGCACTGTAGAGGAAATCAACAGCCGATGCATCTTCTTGATTTGTAACCACGATGGTTGAATTGCCTTTTGGATCTAGTGCGTTGATGAGTCGGACATCTTTTCTATTAGCAAACAGCAGGAATGTAGAGCTGACTATATCTGTAATAAAAAAAGATTTCAATTTATAATCTTTTTTTTTTTACCTTTCACAAGCAACCAAGCAAAATAATAACATAAAATCTTTAAAAAATCTGTACCATCAAAATAACTTTGTTTATCAAAATCACAATATCCAAAACCATGACAAAATCAAGAGTAATATAGTTGTATACTAGTAGAAGACTCCTTTAAAGAGAAGTACAATCAGGTGCTTTAAAAATGAGTAAACATGGTCTGCTTTGCTTGCAACACATGCATATAATAGTCGGTACCACAAAGGTTCCTGTTTATTGTCCCACTACAATGAATAGACACTTTTTTCATGTCATGTCTGAGCACCTCTGATCTGCATTACTGACAGGGAAAAGTCGTCTCACATATAGGCCTACTGAAGGCACTATCTGTCAAATCTAACAAATAAATTTCTTGACTTGTTATTGACAACCAATTATTGTTGAAAAAACTTGCTCTTCAACAAAAAAAATTTTTTTTTAGGAAATTGAAAATAACTGCTTTCAGACCAATCAATTATCCCTTTTACAAATAATATATTTTATAAAAAAAATTTCAAAATTATTTATGATTCATGCTTATATGTAATTGGTGCAATCATATTTTATTTTTAATTTCATTACATAAATAGAGCATATCTCTGTGGTTAACTTGGCACAAAAGTTTTCCACATTCATGTTCAGATAGCTTATCTTTTCTCATGTACCTATTAAGCATGATAGATAACATGAATTATAACATAATGTAGATAGATGAGGTTAGTAGGTACATTATGTATGTAATAATTGTTTCTTCAACTGAATAGCTGTAATTATCATTGCATAAACTAAGGCAAAACATCTGCAGGTGTTCGCTTCGCAATGTTGTTGTCAAACAAATATAATATATAGACTTTTTATGTTATGCTAGAGAATTGGGATATTTTAATTTACGTAATTAATATGTCAAATCAACACAAGTTCTTAAAGTCCTAAAAGTCCTACTTTTAAAGGGATACCACCTCTTAAAATGAACAAAAAATTTCAATTCTAAAACTATAGAAGGCATTTTTCTGTTTATGACACCAGTGAATATAATTACCTTCAGTGGCGTAGCTAGAGGGGGAGGGGGGCCATGGGGGCCCCTGTTATTGATATCTGTCGGTTGAAATAGTGCTGTCGGTAAAGTTGAACCGACCGGCCGCACACATAAACATAAAAAATAACCAAAAATATAGCTTCAAATAGCCTTCCTGCGGTGTGTCAAATAGCTCAAAACCTAGAGCTTCTGGGAGCTTCGCCCCCTGGACCCCCACAAAGGTCAGGTGGGCCTCTGAACCCCACCTGTTATTCACTCTGCTCGCAATGTCAATATAATCTATCGGTTCATCTTCACCGTTGCACCCCCAGTTTCGAAAACCTGGCTACGCCACTGTATCTTATGGGCCAAATTTGAGAATTTAGATTCTTTGATCATTCTAAGAGGGAAGTATTCCTTTTAAAAAAGATGTCATAAATGACAGAAAATTGAAATTGTAAATGTCTCATCTTGTAGCGAGAAAATAAGTTATAAAAATTACACTTCATGTAAACGCATAAACTAAAGCCAAGATACAAGATATAAATGAATAAATAGGAAATGTTTGAATGAGTCATTGCTAGAAATAAATTGAAGAACATACCATGCCAAATTCCATGCAATTCCAACACAAAATTACATTACAAGATGTTATCAAATTAAGAAATAAAATGAAATGCAGTTTTACAGCCTACTTTTCTGCTCATTTTTGGTCTAATTAAAATTGGCAAACACCATGGAGTATGCAATGAAGTTAATTTTGCCAGGACAGCGATATAATATTTGCCTACTTTTAATTTTGATTTCCCAATGTGTAAGCGCATAATTGTCTCCCCCGAAAAAATTAGATACTTTTTCCATGTAAATTTGTTCCTCTGACCTGCATCAAAGACAGGGTGAAATCGGATGGAAAAATTCCATGGTATTATCTCAACACATGCTGGTATTAAATCTTGGAACTTCAGGTTAGCAAGCAAGTACTGTCTCACTCACTGAGTCACTGTGGCTCCCATCAAGCTGACTGCAAACTGTCGTGGGATCTGTGCACAGCTTAGACGCTTTTTCCATGTCAGCCCCTTCTACCTGCATCAGTGACGGGGAGAAACGAGATTGAAAAATCTGAAGGTATCATCTCAACCCATGCCCAGATTGAACCCTGGACCTTCAAGTTAGCGTCTGTCATCTAAAAACATGCCATGGCAGCTTTCAGCTTATATCATATCCTCCATAAAAGACCTCCCAAAAAACAGCAGATGTGCAGTCTAGGTGTTAAAATTGAAAGTATTGAGAATAAAAATTAAATCGATATTGCATGTATTGAGTAGCTATCAGATCTTCAAAGTGTGTATTGAACGAGAGAAAGAACTATCAGATATGCATTGATTCAGACTGTACCTGATTTGCCTCAGGCAGTTTTTATCAATTATACATGTTATATTCAGTTATATCATACACTGTTATCTTATAATGTACCATAGCCTACATTTTATAATACAGTAACGAATGTAACATCCTAAACTAGTCAGAAATAAAATGGGCTAAACCAGAGTTTTATTTCCTATATTTTACATATTATCATGCAAGTGAAGCTGGAACTGTCATGCAGTGTACAATGAATGGAATTCTATGCAATAGAAGAGTTCCTGAATTACATATTTACATGAACATTCATTTATATAATACACTTCTATCTTTAGTCTACACCTCATGTCATATACTATTACAATAGCGAATGCAACATCCTTAAAGGGAATGTAATGTGATTTTCTAAACTTTGTATGTGTATCGGGGACACTGATAGAATCAATTTGCGCCATTCAAATTTCCATTCAGATGTCTGTGGTTCTTGCTATTCCATTAAACTAACTCGCTTTAAGACGTCACTGACAGTGATCTATCGGAAGCTACTATTGATATCTATGCAGGTCACTGTCAGTGACGTCATAAAACGCGTTAGTTTTAGATGCAAGAACCACAGACGTTGGAATGTAAATTGGAATGGTGCAAATTGATGCTATCAATGTCCCCGAAACACATACCAAGTTTAGAAAAAAACTTTACAATCCCTTTAACTCCTGGGTTTTCAACTGGTTTTCTCATTAGTGTCCCTGATTACGCATGAGGAAATCTAAAGCTATCTATGTAGTTTCATATCAAATTTTATTTTCATATAATTCGCAATATTTAAGAACAACTTCTGAAATCTGAAAGTCCTATCTAAATTCCCAAATGAAAGTGATAATACATGTATTCTCTTTCCGACATTACTTGAGTTCCTCGTCGATAGTTTTTTTTCCAAAGACATTTCAACAGATGTCTCGGGTATCACCACCATCACTGCCGTCAGGGGCGGATTCGGGCTCTGTGGCTTGATTGGATGAAATTTCGGTGATTTGTATCCCTCCAGGTGACAGAATTTACCACTGTCAATGGTGAAATAAACGTGAAAAAAATCTATGTTCCCATTCCCGGGAATGGAGTGCTGTTCCCGGGAATGAGTACTCGCCAGAAACTCCGGGAACGGGAATCCCGGGTACAAACCCTAGACATGTCCCCTAAGTTAAAAACCCAGGCTTTAACTAGTCCGAAACTTTTGCTCTTTGCCCCCATAAGTGAGAATTAGGCCCCAGTAATCTTTGTGCAAAACCAAATTTGGGATGTCAACAATGTTTTTCGTAACTTCCGGTTTTCAAATTTTCATAGGGCCTACAGAATAATTGGTCACATATTTTAAAGTGTCCTAGCAATTACTGAAAATCATGTGAAAAATCTCCTTTAAAAAAAATGGATGTAAAAACATCATGCATCAAGAAAATGGACTCCACCAGCCAACTAGGCTAAAATACCCAATAATGGGTATATTTTTATGAGTGATCTAAATATGCATGAATTATAATTTATAGTCTGTAATAAAGATTTATATTACTATACAATATGATTTGTAAATCTTTATTCATGACCTGTCTTAAATTATTAATAATTATGGCCTATTGTTTATTGCCCCCGTCTTATACCTGGGGTATTTTCAACCCCTGGGGATGTGTGTCAAAGACTAGAATTGTTGTAGAATGTTTTCTTCAGGGTTTTATTTTGTTTCTGGACCTTAATGGACCAGGGCTGTTGATTTGCCCATATATTCCGGACATGTCCATAATATGGACAGACATGTAGTTTGAGCCAATCTAGTTTAGGAATCTATACCTCATTTCATTAATAACCAAACCATACTTTAAAGTGAAACGTTCACCATTCTTTCTACCTTCTTAGTATTAGAAACCGGAAATTTTTTGACTAAGTTTATCAGAAATATTGTGCATAGCTCTCCATCAAAATTCAAGCATTCAAATCCATGTGTATTTATATCAGCGTTTGAAAGTCAAAAATATGACTTATATATATATTAGTGAGATTATGCTTCATATAGAAAACACATAAACAGAGAAGACAAATGTTTAGTAATAGGTACATTTAAAGTGAATTTCCATTTTTCTGCTTCCAAAAACTTCTGAAGGCTATATGTTAGGCATTTTTTAAGGGTCAATTTAGGCCTTAAATATCTAAATGTACTGAAGGCCTAAATTGACCCTTAAAAAATGCCAAACATTCCCCTTTAAAATGCTTTTTAGTGCCTAAAACCAAGGATATGAACATTCTATTCAGATTTAAAAATTCTTGTTATATAACATGATATATCAAATTAATAATATAGGATAAAAATGCCATAATGCCCTCTTAAGATAATAATGGAATACTTCTAATAAGTGATATACCATAGAAATAATAACACAAAGTAAAACATTGTATAACTTTATAATCTCATTAATTTCACAGGGATTTTGATCAGATAATTAAAACCACATGAGAGGCAGGTTATATTAGTGCGTCCACACCTTAAAGTCTTAATTAGGGTGCAATATTAGTAAGTACCGTTAAAAAGGTGAGACCAGATATCACGTGATCTAACTGTACATGATTTTGGAGTGAGTATTGTTCTAACGGTGAACCGTGTCAAATTAAAATCACATCTCCACATGTTTGTACAGACCGTACCAGCCGAGGCACACTTACACCTATTGAGTTAATTTATTTACAAATATTGTGACTATTACCCCAACGTTTCAGATATAATCCAGCCGATAAAAGGCTGCTTCAGGACCTTTATTTTAAATTAGTGTTTTTCCCCTCCAGCAATTTTGACACGGACAAAATGAACCAAAATGGCCGACTATTTTTTTTGTCATGCCATAAAAAATACAATCAGTTTTCAAATGACGATTTATATAATTTAGAAGCTTCATACAGTACATTGAACTTCTGATAAGGGTAATTTAATTTGGCAGCCGATTAAGAATCATTCCCAAGAGAGCTGCCTTTAATTACATGCCTTATCTAAACATAACAGTACTGGAGGTCATGAATAATAGAAAACAAGAGGGGTACAGATAATCCTCTCTCTTTAGTAGCAACTTACCGTTACAAACGGCTAATATCCCAAATAGAACTAAAATCCTTGTAGAATAATCCATTCTACAAGTTCATTATATCCCACTTAAAACATGGAGAAATCCCGTATTGCACTCTTTCTCCATAACTACTCATTATATACTTATATCTTGGTTATTTTAAGCATAACATATCATAGGCTACAATAACGGTACAAGCCGATAATTCAGACGCATCACTCCGCTGACACGGCGTTTGGCAGGTGTAGATGCTGGGCATTAATTTCGCGTCATAAACATCCGAAGGGCACAAAACAGGTATATTTTGACGTGACATACAATCAAATAGTCTGATATACCCCGAATTTCAACTGTGTCACAAATATAATACATAACTGTTAGGAACTATTTGATGTCATAGTCTTAAGGTAGTGATTCGGTCCTGACAAAATTGGGCCACCTGTTTAAAGTAAATGTTATGGGGTCAATTTTGTATTTAGTATTTGTTTGACATAAATTTAATTGACATGTTCCCATATATACGAAAACTTTATAATATTTAGACATCCTGCCAAACTTTTTAAAAGGAAATATGTAGACCAGTACATAATCTACTATTTTTACATTGGAGTCCTTTATACTGTTGTGTCCGCTTACCGAATCAGGTCTTGTATTTCTTTATCTTTTATCTTCTTCTCCACACTACTCAAGGTAACAAAACAGAAGAACGAAAATTATTACAGGTTGGGCATATACACCGCAATACAGCACGTGCATAGCCCCATTGGATGAGACCAGGGGTTAAAGGTCGGGACAAAGGTCAAAAGTCAGGTCAAATTAACAATAACGAATACCCAAACACAACACACCCCCCAATCGAAAGGAACCCGTCCTATAAATTAATTATACATCCAGCTTTACTTAAGCTCAAAAGGGATATCTCAACTGTACAAAGGCCAGAGTACTTCTCGACCCTAATCCATATATACAATAATATACAAGTAATATTCAACTAGTGGGCAGAAGCGCCCCTTTTCCTAAACACTTAAGACATATTCTTAAGCCTGAAGTAATCTTCAGAACTTAAGAGACACATGGCCCCAAGAAGGCAGCGCCAATGTGCCAAACCCGCCACACTATTGAGAGGGGAAATTGATATATCCCTAGGCCTTTTCAACCCCAGAAATCGGGCAATGACCATGATAGACTCCTGGGCCTTAGGGGTAATCTCACAACGAGATGAAACGAGACAACTCCTATTAACTGCCCCCATTAACCCATATAGAGAACCCGAAGCCTTTGGGACCCTGGCTGCTAATGCACGTAAGAAAAGTACAATTTTGAGAGTTAAAGTTTTGTCTCTTAATACCTCTGGTTTTTCTAGAGTGGCACAGAATGGCGGTAAATGCGTCGAATAAACATGGTCTTTTAATCTCCGGGTTAACTTGCCACAGCCTGGGAAAGGACATGGGGATGAACTTCCCCGATGAGATCTAGGTATCCCAGTTTCCCCCTGCCCACTTAGATTCAACGACATTAGAGCGGGTATCTCTCTATTAACAGTAACAGTAGGGGTAGCAGTAACAGTCGGGGCAGCAGTAACAGTCGTGGCATGAGGGATGTCAAATTTGACCCGTTTCTGTGATTGTAAAAACAGAGTTTCCGACGCAGGACGCTTTGCCTGTCTGTCGAAAATAGTCACGTCAAAATTGGGAATGTCAATGTCATTGTTAGTGTCATTGTCAATGTCAGGGATACTTACAGGAATGTCAACGTCATCGTCATTGTCAATGTCAGGAATGTCCGGAATGTCAACGTCAGTAATGTCAGTGTCAGGAATGTCCGGAATGTCAACGTCAGTAATGTCAGTGTCAGGAATGTCAGGAGTGTCAGGAATGTCAGTGTCAGGAATGTCAATGTCGGGGATAATAGGGCTGTCAACGACAGGGGCAACAGGGCTCACCGGAGCGACCCGATCAAAAACATCCAGGGGGAAAAGTTGGCTCTCCCAATCCTCAGGAGCAGAAATCACCAACTCCTCTCTATATTTCTGTCTCCTTACCTTCCGATCATTAACCACTATTTTCCAATTATCAGCCATACCTGGAAGTAACAAGCGGATTAATGACACTCTGGCCCCCGTAGCCTGGGCACATAATGGACATTTATATTTATCTATGGTCTGGACTTCCTCCGGAACAATACCAACACAGTCTCCATGGAACCATTCATCACAGGTATCACATTGTATACCAAATGCATTTCCCCATGGTTTCCTACACAAACAGTATTTACCAGAATCTCCATGACCTCTCCCCCCCTCTACAATGTATTTTCTGTATTCCTGTGCCCACAATGGAAGTTCATTGCTAAACACAGGTTTCATTCTATCATGATGAATAACAGAAATTGACTTGGCAGTCTTGACTTTAAATAACAAGGGAGATAATCTTTGGGCGATAACTGCTGGCCCCTTCCATACAGGACTTAATTTCTTAGCTTTTCCCTTAACCACACTAGTATCAAGAATATAGACATAATCCCCGGGATTGTAAGTATTAACTCTCATCTTAACGTCATAATCTCTCTTCATTTTCCTCTGAACTGTTTGCAAATTTTCACGCGCAGAAGCATGGGCTTTGGTGATAGAAATTTCAAGAGAGGCCACATACTCGTCTAAATCTTGATCTTTATCAGTCTTCGAACTTGTGCCAAAAATAAGATCAGAGGGCAAATTGACTTCCCGGCCCAGCATAAGCATATTTGCTGTGTAACCGGTCTGGCGATTCACACAAGATCGCAAAGCACAAGCAATTTGCGATAAGTACACATCCCAATCCGTCTGATTATTTGAAACATAACAACGTACTGCATTCATCAAAGTACGATTATACCTTTCCACTTGCCCATTGGACGAAGGTCTATATGGAGTAGTACGACTCTGATGTATATGAAGTAAATCACATAGAGAATTAAATAATACACTCTGAAAATTCCGACCTTGATCCGTAAAGATATGCAAAGGGTAACCAAACCTTGTGAAAAAAGTATCAACTGCAGCTTTTGCTGTAACCTCAGCAGTTTGCGATGGGAGGGGCACGCACTCGACCCATTTCGAAAACTGATCTACCATCATAAGAACATATTCATTTCCTACTAATGACTTCGGCAAAGGACCTAAAAAATCTAGATGTACTCTTTCCATTGGAACACTAGCTTGGTAATTTACTAAAGGATATTTCCCCAAGCGAGTAGCCTTTTTCTGAGTATTGCAAACATCACAAGTATTCACAAAATTTTGAACATCTTTCCTAAGTGTATACCAATAAAATTTTTCCTTAACCTTAGCCTTAGTTCTATTAATACCTTGATGGGCTGCCGAAGGAACTTCATGGCACAATCTTAACAATTCAGGCACACAACTACTAGGCACAACTCGTTTCACTGTATTGGTCTTAGGGTCTTTATAACACAGAACTTCTTGGGAATTCAACTGATACAGCGATTTATTCAACCAATAATTCTTACTTGTGGGACTACTCAAAAACAAATCTGCTTCCGAAGGGCTCTTTTGGTCCTTTAACCAATCTAAAACAAAACTAAGTTCACTATCATTTTTCTGACTTTCAACTAAAAATTTATCTGGATCATCTATTAATGAAATTCCTGAAGGTACATTATCTGCCTCTGGGGTAACTGCACCTACTTGACATTTACTATCGTTAGAATCTTTGTCAACTTTACAAAATTTCTCTAATTTATCCTTCCACTCACTTTTAACTTCTGAAAAATCATAGAATTCATCTAAAACTGAAATAGGAGCAGAGGCCAAAGGTAAAACATCATCAACATCCTCAGAGAAATCTAACCAATCATGAAAAGCTTTACAACAATATTCACAACCTAAACAAGGCAATTGTGAGGGTTTCAGGATCATTTTAAACTCTGGGCAAGGGCTTGGAACCGGTAGCCTACTTAATGCATCACTATTAACATGTTCAAGTCCAGGTCGATGAACTATAACCATCTGAAATTGTTCTAATTCCTGCATCCATCTAGCTAATTGTCCAGTAGGGAGCTTAAATCTTAACAACCATGTTAAACTACTATGGTCAGTTCTCAGGGTAAACGAACGACCCAACAAGTAATGCCTAAATTGCTTAGTAAATCTTACTATAGCCAACAATTCTAACCTAGTCACACAATACCTTCTTTGACAAGGAGTTAGGGCAGAACTGGCATACGAAATAACTCGTTCCTGACCATCTTGAATTTGACTCAAAACTGCACCTACCGCAACACCTGACGCATCAGTATCCAAAATAAAATCACCTGATTCATTAGGTAAACCTAACACTGGAGGGCTAACAAGGGAATTTTTTAAATCATCAAAAGCATTCTGCTCTACCTCCCCCCAATGGAAAGGATTCTTTCCCGTAAGGCAATACAAGGGAACAGCTTTCTGAGCTAGATCTTTTATAAAATCTCTATGATAATTGACAAACCCTAGGAACCTCTCTACATCTTTGGTACATGTTGGAACTGGCCAATTCTTTACGGGCTCAATGTGTTTCTGAGAAATGGCAATACCTTCACCACTGACAATACGACCCAGAAATTCTACTGATTTCCTAAAAAATACACATTTACTAGGTTTAAGTTTCAATTTATATTCTATAAACCTATTAAGAACAGTCTTAAGATTTTCTACATGTTCTTCAAACGATTTTCCTAATATCATTGCATCATCGAGAAAAGCTAGGGCTATATTCCAAGTTAGTCCATGTAAAACCAAATTGATTGCTCTCGAGAATGTCGCAGGGGCATTGCACAACCCAAAAGGCATCCTCTTAAACTGAAATAACCCATACTTCGTTAGAAAAGCTGTTTTATCACGATCTTCTTCTCGAAGTTGTATCTGCCAATAAGCACTATAACAGTCACATTTACTGAAAAACACATTACCTGCAAGGATATCTAAACAATCACCAATAATAGGAAGGGGATACGTATCTTTTTTGGTAACTTGATTCAGTGCACGATAGTCAATACACCATCTTAAAGAACCATCAGGCTTCCGAACAAGGACAGGACTGCTGGCCCATTCAGAATGCGAGGGCTCAATCACCTTCTTCTCAAGCATACGTTTAATCTCACTTTCCTCCTCCTTACTATAACACATGGGAGTCCTTCTCATTCTCTGCTTAATGGGAACTGCATCCCCAGTCTCTATCTTATGTTCAATAGCATCGAATGAACCTAAATCATACTCATCCTTTGCAAAAGCAACTTGAAACTCATCTAAAACTTTAACAAGAACAACCTTTTGATCTTCAGTCAAAAACTCACTAGATCTATTAAACAAGTCAACTAAATGTTTGGGAACCTCGTAATTATAATCTCCATCCTTATTAACTGAATTAACAAGACAAGGATCAACTTCCTTATTTCTATCCTTATGACTATAAACAGAATCACTAACAGAGGGATCAACATAATCGGAGCCATTATTATTGTCCACAGGCCCTACCTGGATAAACTGGGCATCACTCACTTCGTGACCGAACCCAATGAGTTTATTTTCCTGCAGAACAATCGCCTTATCCGACACATTAATTAAACAAACTACAGGATTCTGATAACCCGAATGCAAAGTTCTTGCAATCAGTAATTCTTTATCTATCAAAGGTTCAACAAAATACTGATCTATTTTTAAATCTATTGAACATTCAATACGAACAACAGATCTTGGACCAATCTCAATTTCTTCGAGAGTTGTAATCCTAGACACAACCGAATCTACAAATTTAGTTCTATCAACAAAGGGGATTGCATATTCATCTAATATGAGACACTCAATACTTAGATCTAACTTAGCTCTCCTAGCTCTTAGTATATCTAACCCTAATATAGCACCCTCTGTGATATCTGCAACATATACTACACCTATATACACAACAGGTCCAATTTTAATCTCTATTGGGCCTACAAGTAAACCAGACATCTTAGCACCCTTTCCAGCCAGGAATAAGGTAACCTCTTTAAGATTCTCAAGTTCACTTTTGAAATTCAACTTATCGAAAAATACCCTTGACAATAATGTTACATCTGACCCTGAATCAATGAGAGCATCAGTCTGGCATTCGTTAACTTCTATAGTCACCTTACAAGACCTGGAAGAAACCACTCGAGCCACCGAACCCTCTGGTGCTCCTTCTTCCCCTATAACCGACTCCAAGCTAACCGGATCCAACTTAACCACCTCATTATTCACGTCAACATCCTTTGCAACAGAATTATCCTGTAACTTTTCGACATTCAAATCACATTGACCATTTAAATTATCCTGGGATACCTTCCGGTCTACGAAACTATCCCCTACAAGTTTAACGAATCATCTTGCTTAACTGTAAGCTTAGGGCAATCTGGACGGTAATGTCCCTTTTCCCCACAATGAAAACATACACCATCTCTAACCGGAGATCTACCACGGGCATACCTTTTATTTGAACTTAAAGTTTCTAGAATCTTTTTCAAATCAGATTTTATTTCAACATTCTGAGACTCAACTTTACAATCCAAACTATCTAACTTACACCTTAGATCAGCAATATCGGTCTCTACTTTCTCCAATCTAGGACCATAATCAACTTTAGGGCTAGTCCTAACTTTCTGAACTTTGTTATCTTTATGCAAATCAAAACTAACATGTCTATCATCGGGACTGGGCACAGACTTAGAAGGCGACCCATTTCTATCCAGGGGAATTGAACGAGACACCTGACCATACCATCTCAAAGCCTCAACTGCCTTCTCAAAGTTAGTTGGTCTTGTATTCGCTACATGTCTTGCCGCTACTGGATCAATGTATCCCGTAACTAACTTTTGGACATTCTGTTTTGACACAAACTCTTCAGGTAACCCAACATAAGCATTAGATGACAAATATAAAACCCTATCGGCCCATTCATCCAAGTCTTCAAAATCTCCTTGACAAGCAGCATTAAAATCTAACAAAGCAACTTCGGACGAATCTGACTTATCAAATCTATTGCTTAACTTAGTAACTAACATACTATACGATATACCGGGATACCTAACTAACAAACTCTGCAAATAATCACTAGCTTTACCTGTGAGACAATAATCTAAACATTGAATCATAAGATTTTCATTTCCAAACCAAGACTGATTTCGACAATAAATCTGAAACTGTTTCCAGAAGTATCTCCAAACTTCATAACCAGAGAAACATAAATTATAAGGAATATTTCTAAGATCTAACCTTTGAACATAATAAGGTCTAGTATTAGGCAAAGTTCTCTGATGCGAACGACCTGACAAATCATAACTGGGCCTGGGGATTGGTCTCTCAACTCCAAAACTCGGACCATCTTTCTGCCTGGTAAAATTTCTCAAAGCATCATCATTTTCTACAAAACCTTGTCTAACATCGTTCGGAAAATTATATGGGTACGAAGGGGTAGAAGCACCCAAGAAATCATTATGGTATGAGTACTTCCTATTGCTTTGATACTCAGGCGGGGGCGGAAAAACTAATTCACCCATCTCATCTGCATCCCTAACAGGCATTTGAGATTCCTGATCGCAATCAAACAAATCTTTATCTACGACCGAATTCATGATCAAGTCTAAACAGGTTAACAAAGGATCACTCATTCACAAAATAAAACAAAATATCAACTTCCACTGATCCTAATCAGACAAAATTAAACACCGATTTCAACTACAAAAATATCGCTAATCAAACGCAAAAATATTCCGATGAGAGTTTAAACACCTAGTAAAACCCTCATACAAACCAAAAACCAAAAAAGTTAAACTCTACAACTACACAAGGACAAGGATGGATATCGATTATGTAATGGGTCGTACCTCGATGGTCAATGGCCGCCCGCCATTCCAATACACCCTCGTGCTTCGAAAACGAAAACCAAAACCAACCAATATATCATCACACCCCCTCCCGTTTCAAAAAAGACCTGGGAATCGACAAAGGGTAAACAAAATATTCAACCATCCGCACTACCATTTGTTGTGTCCGCTTACCGAATCAGGTCTTGTATTTCTTTATCTTTTATCTTCTTCTCCACACTACTCAAGGTAACAAAACAGAAGAACGAAAATTATTACAGGTTGGGCATATACACCGCAATACAGCACGTGCATAGCCCCATTGGATGAGACCAGGGGTTAAAGGTCGGGACAAAGGTCAAAAGTCAGGTCAAATTAACAATAACGAATACCCAAACACAACAATACATTGAATGATAGATTGGAATTTTGATTTCAACTGATAAGAAAGTGGACAAACAAGATGCCAGATGGTTTAAGGGCAATTTTCAGATATTGTAGAGTAGGCCATTTATTTCATGTAATGGTTTAAAGGGGCATTTTCATGGCAGATCTGTTTAGTCAGGTATGAATTGATCTCGTTGCACCTCATGCTTACTCTTTTCGAAACACCTGATGGTACTTTTCACATGAGAAGTCCTCTATTATAATTATTGGACCTGATTTTGTCATGCCCTGGACGAGATTTTTGATTAACGGAATTGTTTTGCTTGTACAGATTTTTATTTTCACTATCCGTTCATTAATTGTGCCTTCGTCTCAAAAGCAGGAATTTTTAAGCACATCTAATCAGTTATAGTGTTTACAGCCTACTTTTGAAATTTGAGCCTTCGAATCCATATTAATCCAGAATAATATAGCTCAAATTTTTTTGACATTATGCAATTATAGATATTATATCCTGTATAGATTTAGAAAATGAAAATTTCTAGTTTAGGAATTTGAGGTATTTTTGAATGGATTTTGCTATGTTTTATATTTGTGCAGTTGTTAGTATTTCTGAAGATTATTTTCATATACATGTATTCAAATTCAAAGACAGCCGTATGTTGACTGTTTCCCTTTAATGTTTATCCATACGTGTCTTATTTTATTTATTAAGTTCTTGAGTAGTGCACATCTCATGCTGCTGCCTTCATAAAATGTTTCTCTATAAAAAAAAATATTCATCATTAATTCTTGAAATTTGGAAATGTTTCAATTGGATATTGTTTATCCATAACTAATGATTACAAATGTGATGACTTTGTTTTCCTGATGATTAATTTTTCATTCATGTGCAGTAACATTCCTCAGTCACCATTCTTTGGTCATCATCCCAATGTCATACCTTTCTCCTTTACTATGTACGTCAAAAGATGTACGGTAGTTAAAGAGAATAACTTGACCACGGAAGATGTTCTTTGATGTGTAAGTTTCACAGCTCATCTCATGGTTTGTTCAATTTCTGAAGACTTTATGGCAAGCAGTCAAATTTTGTCTTTGAAATAGCACAAGCAGGCTACTTTACCCATAGATTTCAAAATTTTATGGTTGTTATAGCAAACTTATGTAAAAATATGACAAATTTGTTTCTTTCATTTTGACTGATTTGTTTGCATAATCTGGCTGTATGTCAATTGACGTTAACCTAGAGCATAGCATTGCGAGCAAGGCAGACCATGCTTACTCTTTCAAAACACTTGATGGTACTTCACTTTGGAGGAGTCCACTCTTTTTTTTTTTGCTATGCTCTGAGCTCGATTTTGACATAGCAATGTCTTGCTTTATTGTTTGTATGGATTTCATTGTACATGTATTCTCTAGTCCAAAAATAAAAAAGTTGATTCTGACTGCAGTTGAGTTTTGACACAACAATAATTTGTGATAATTGACATTGAATAATAAGATAATAATGAGATTAATTACTTGATCACCTCATTAAGTAGTTATTAATTACACTCAAGTGTTTACTAATTGCTGTTAAATATGGTTGCTAGGTTGATAAACTGTTTTTCCCTAATTGTCTGTTGATGTCAGGATGTCCTGTTTGATGTCAGTCATATTTAAATCCAAAATATATGTCAATCTAATATAATTCATAAAATTTATCTTGTCCATTGAACTTCAACAGAAATTGAATTTTGACTTTACTGCGGTATATATTTTTTTTGTGGTATGTCTGGAATTAGCACCTTATTTAAATTACTACCACAAATAACACTTTTCAGAATGAAAATTTAAATTAAGGTTTGTCTGCGATTAGATCTAAAAAGCATTTAGAACTGTTATTGGGCTTCTTTGAATATTTAGATCATCTGTGTTGGGTAGAGGTCATAGAATTGTCAAAGGAAGGCTCACATTACCAGGCTATCCCCGTTTAAAAGAAATTTAAGAGTGTGGACTATATACTATGGCAGACAAGAAATTCTGTGCAAACCGCAAGATGTTGTCAGCCTTAAAAGGGATTGTAAAGAAGATTTCTTTGGTTCTAGTTTCAGCAATTCCATCAAATTAATGACTTTGGTTGTTTGATGATGTCACAAATATTTGCCTGCGATACATACACAATCCCCTTAGGGAGCCCTGGTGGCTCAGTCAGTTAGACCCTTGCTCGCTAACCTGAAGGTCCAGGGTTCCCCCTTTCAGTGATGCAGGTCAGAGGGACTGACATGAAAAAAGCGTCTAGTGTTTGGAGGGGCCTGTCATTCTGTAATCGTTCGGCTATTTCCGTAAAAAAAATTCCGTACTCCAAAAACAATACAATACGATCACGGTGGGCCGTATGGGGACCTGTGTGCTATTGGCTGTGCACGTTGGAAATCGAAAATAAGAGAAGGCTAATGCCACTGTCTTGGCAAAATTTTTCTCATTGCACATTGCATGGCGTTTTCCCGTCCTCAATTAGCCAATAAAGGTGCAAAAAAGTAGGACGTAAAACTCCATTTATTTCATTTAAACTGCCCTTTGTTGTAAGGTTCATATATTATACTGTGATATTGCCTATAACTCCATCATGCTATGTCAAGCAAATACAATGCTGACAATAGTAATACAAATTCTACAGAAATATTAAAATCCAATTTATTTGGCAAGATTCAAGCAATTTGTAAGAATAAATTAATATGTACAGATAAATATAAATGATATTAATGTGGATTCATCTTAAAAATAAATGACACCTCTCTATTATGTACAAATAAATATAAAACAAAAATAAAAACCAACTCACTTCAAATTTTGTCTAATACAATTGCAACACAAGCAATGTTCATGAAAAGAAAAATGCTTGATGTAATACTATTCAAGGAATACTGTCTCTATATATAAACATCAAATTATAAAACTTTATTCATTGAAAATCCACAGAACTTAGTAATTACCTTTAAAACTAAATGTAATTATTTTAAAAGGCTTAAAATAAAATTTAGCATTTTTCAATTAGAACTGAGTTTTATGGATTTATGGATTTATGGGGATTCTGTTGAGTAATTATGACACCACTGATGAACATATAGCCTACTCTTATTGGCCAAGTTTGATAATTTAAATTTCTTGTTTAAAGTATTCATTTAAATAAAATTGAAATAAAAAGAAATGCTTGCTAATTAAAATTCTGAAATTCTTTTCTTTTTCTTCATGTGATCGATGCTTGGGAGTTAATTAAAAAATTATAAAAATTTATATTTTTAAAAAAATGTCAATTTGAAAGTACACATGTGCCTTTTATGCATAAATTGACCATCTCACAATATGCACAATCAATGATGAAAAAAACCCAATACTGTGCATAATATGAAACAGAGCTGCATCCAAAGCAATCTAATTAAAACTAGATTACATTTCGTTTCTTTTTTTTTTTCCTTCTCATTGTAGTCTAATAAGATTTATTAGGCAAGCGTGTTCTGGTGATAAAATAAGCTATTTATAGCAACCAATCACACTCTACCATTCCGCCAATAAAAACAACGTTAACATGCACTCATTCCCACAATTTGTCTGCCGTGTTGTTTTACTTTCTGTTTTGTTCTCCAAAAATGCACAATCTGTAAGCCACTTTCTGATTGGCTGAAATCGACTTTACCAGAACAAGCTTGCCTTATAAATTTGGTTAGATTACAATGAGATAACAAAAAAGAAACAAAATGTAATCTAATTTGAATTAGATTGCATCCAAAGATTCCTCATGGCTATATGATGAAACTCCACTGGGTATCCAAAGATATTCATTCTACCCTTTTAATGGATACAAAGTATTTTCATTTTACCAACAATATCAGATATCCATATCACTTTTCAGAATTAAAAACCAAAGTCTCATTCTCTTACAATTATCTCATCTTTTCCAAGCTGTAATTGCTGTTTTCAGAAATGTCAATATGACTGTTTAAATGCTTTTGATTTAAACCCTGTTAAACGCTCAAATGCTGCCTTTTAGTGAATTGTAGATGAACTGGACATAGGTTTAACTTTGAAAAGGAAAAGTGATATGGATGGCTGAAATCAAATCTCTTTAACACATAGCATGTCTCAGCCTTCCACTAATATTATCTTCGAGACTAGATTAGCGTAGTAGTTAACTGCTTTTAAGTGACCGCCATATTGAAAACAAAATGGTTCATCCAATCAAAATCATTCTTCAGACAGTTGTTTGTTCAAATCAGTCAATCAAAATCTATCTTTGAACAAGAGTTGTCTGCTCTTGTCCATTTGTTATGGAAAATGGCTGCAGATCCAGGTAATCATGCTACTCTCGATCATTGACGAAGATTGTGCCGAATGTCAGCCTCCTTGACGTCCATTAAGTTCAATCTGCTTTAATCTGGCTCTCAGCACTATTCGACCAATGATGAACATCTTTCTATAAACCAATCATAATCTTCTATGGGACTTTTTGATGAAGAATTTTCTAAATGATTTTCACACATTGGAATCCAACAATCCTTTCAAAATGTACGACTGAACTGAAAGACTAGTTGTCCATGTCTATCACATATCATAATAATCCGATCTATTCCGACATAAACATATAGCAAATATAATTCCTAACACCTGAAAAAAATGGATTAATTTGATTTAGTTAAATTTTCAATATTTGCAATTAACGCACATCTGCTTGGGTTACCAAAACAAACACATACTTTAAAGGTCAGACATATATTTTTTTTATTGTCAAATTAAACTGCCTTAAAATATTGCTTGTGTTGAAGGGATTGTAAAGTGATTTTCTAAACTTTGTATGTGTATCGGGGACACTGATTCCTACGTCTGTGGTTCTTGCAATTCCACTAAAACTAACACGTTTTATGACGTCACTGACAGTGATCTACCAGAAGCTTCTATTGATATCTATGCAGATCACTGTCATTGACGTCATAAAACGCGTTAGTTTTAGTGGAATTGCAAGTTTAAAAAATCACTTTACAATCCCTTTAAGTGAATTGCTAGAATCACAGTCATCTGAATTAAAATTGGAATGTTGCAAATTATTGATGCTATAAATGTCCGTAATACACACACAAAGTTTAGAAAAACAATCCTTATAAGATTTAGAGATGAAAAAAATGTTACCTGTATTAATGCTATTCCAACACCAACACCTATTAATATAACACTTTTACTAGTTAACCATTCCATAATAGATGGAAAACAACCCTGAAATACAAATGTCACATATATAAATGCTATTCAAAGTATAACATTTCTGAAAGTAATAACATGAAATGGAGTTTAACATGCTACTTTTCTGCACTTGAATAAGCAAATAAGGACAAGCAAAAGTAAACAGTGGGGAATTAGGGAAATTTTGCTTAGTCAACTTTTTCAAGTGTCAAGTCGGAAGTCCTATTCCCGAAAACTTAAACAAGGTAAAATCAGAATTTTAAGAAATACGGCAATCTGATTGGATAATAGAACTTAATATCAAATCAATTTTACTGATCCAATCAGAAGACGTAGAACACTAAAATCATACAAGGCCCCTGTACAGCCTGTGGCTACGTCCACAGTTAATTGTCCCACCTGAACTACTGGACACCTTTTCCTTCTAAACATATTTTCTCCATATACCACAGACTAACAAGCGAGCTTCGCATAACTCACTGAACCACCACAGCTTAATAGACGATTTATGAAATAATAATACAATACCTTATCTCGTAATTCTGTACGTTTATCACTGGGTATTAAACTACCAGGTTCAGCCTCTTCTTGACATAATCCTATATTAATAGGTCTATATTCTTCTGGTTTACCAGTGCCACGACAACATGTATCTGGTACATATGCCTATAAACATATTAAAATGACGCTGTATTTTATACTGTATAGTGATAATAACATGGATGCCAATGCCAATAAATTTGAAATTGACAATATCAGCTTGTGTCTACACATAAAATTGTGAGAAATGAATAATAAATGTTGTAAATAATTTACATAAGCTAATTTTCTGTATGCAGGAATTGAAAAGGGATGTTGTACACTTTTTATGTGCACCTGGCAATGGTGGGAAAGGCATGTTCCTTCAGCAACGTTAGACATTGGCATTATCTACCGTTGCTGGATTGACGGGGTTTTCTCGTCATTAACAACTAATAACTTCGTATAAAAACACTAAGTCACATTCAATTCATGAACGTTGAGACTCGATTATCACAAGGTAAATTTGCTACAAGAAATCTGGCGTCTGGTCATTCGAAAGTTTTCCCGCAATAATTTTTTACAAGGAATATAACTGGTCGAACAATAATCGTTCGACCAATCAAAATTAATGACGAGAATGTCTATCATGATAGCAAAGGATTAATGTAATGAAATGAAATGATAGCCGTTGCTAAAGGAACATGTGGGAAAGGGGGCCATTTGACCCCCATTTGCACCCCAACTTTAATTTGGAAATTTTTTAAGACGATTTTTATATGCTTTTGTTAACAATATGTCGGCATGCACCAATTTGATTTTATAATTAAAAATGTTCATAATCCAATGAGAGACTTGTGCTTTTTGACTCTTCCATGTCTGGAATTCCAATCTTGAGAGTTTACCCCCCATTAATCAGTCTTCCCCCTGTTTTCACCTAAGTTTCAGGAAGCTGGGCCACCGCTGGTATCAGGAGGGTTAGAGTAGACTTATGTATTATACCTTTATTGGTGGTGTTTGTTCTTGTATCCAATAGCTATATCTATAATCAGTAAAATTATCTGAACCACAGCATGATAACTACAAAACATAAACAATTTAAATACTATATTGTCAAGAGTTGTCTCCCATTAGTGTGCTTTATGTCATTATCAACATTAAATAAGAAATGAGTTTTATGTCCTGCTTTTCAGCGCCTGTATTGGCCAAATAGGACAGGCAAATGTCATGCAGTGTGCAATGAGGGAAATTTTTCCAAATATATCGAAGTTTTGTGGATTCGAGGTAAATGCGTTTAAATCTCTCATACCCGCACCCTCACATCGCAAGTTTTTGAGGCCTAGTTTTTCTGACTCTCTCCCAGCCATATCTAAATAGATATCAGAGGCTGGGGAAAGAGTCAGCTAGTTTTGGACTAATCTTCGAAGTGAACTTTATAAAGTCATGTAGACTTAAAAATAATCTTGTATGTGATTTTCAATCAAAAAGAAAACAGAAGTAGCAGAAGATAATTACCTCAATTTGAATGAAGTCAATAGTAGAATTTCCTGTACCAGTATAATTTTTAACACTTTCGGAAATACCATCATGGGCTATCTTCTCTAACTGAAATGATTAACCTTAATGCTGATGATATTCATCGATGAAGGTTTAAAGTTAAATTAAATGGATTTTTTTGGTTTGGAATAATGAGGACAGACAACACCACTCAGTATAAGGGGGCAATTTTTCTAGGACAGCAGCAGCAATTGACTGCTGTTTTTTAATTCCAACAGCTTGTAGAACACAGTGTCTTAGTTAAAAGTCTGAATGATGAGATGCATACGGTATCTCCCTCTAACCTGAACTACTAATAATAACAACTGGATTTGAAAAAATTTAATTGAACCTTTGACCTTCAGAAAGAAAGAAAGAAACATCTATATTTTACAAGGATAACAACTTAAGTTCCATGCAAATCCTTTCTCCCAGCTGGTCCTTAGCCAAACCTCTTGGCATTGATCTTTCAAGGATTATCCGTACCCATTTACAGCTGGGTTGACTGGAATTATGAGTTTATTCAAGGTCATTGGACTTTAACACCCTGATCAAGAAACGAACTCTCAATCATAACGACCAACATTTCCTTGTATCCAAGCAAAGGACGTCATGTTTGTAAAGAACGATGAGCTAACCACTGTGCTATAGAACCTCACATGCATGCTAACACTGAGTCACAACAGTGTCTGTCAATGGATTAATATAATACCATATATCTTTCATTGTAATCCAAATATTCAACAAAGACTTACATTTTCTTTTTCAACTGCTACGTAAACCCCTGCTGATAATTCTCCTATCATTACTAATAACATACAAAATATATACTGAAAATATATACAAAAGATATACTGAAAATACAAAATATATAAAAAATATATACTGAAAAAAAATATGATATATAGACTGAAAATACAAAATATATACAAAACATATACTGAAAAAAGATACAATATATACTGAATACAAAATATATACTGAATACAAAATATATACTGAATACAAAATATATACTGAAACTACAAAATATATACAGAAAATACAATATAAATACTGAAAATACAATATAGATACTGAAAATTCATAATGCCTTGACTAACATCACTAAAGGCATTATTAATGCATTAATAAATTCTTTAAGGTAACATTTAAAATTCCATGTCTCTAGTAATTGTCATTTAGCAAAGTCTGAGCACCAGTTGTATAGATCTGAATAAAGGAGTATTACTTACAATTCCTAACATGACAGCACTTTCTCTGACAGCACCACAACATCCACAGAATCCTGCTATAAACACAAAGGCACCAACAGCTATTAGAACATATGCTGCTATTGCCAGGAAATTTAACGGTAGATTCATATCAATTAAAACTCCCAGAAAACTCTTCCATTCATCTGATACGAGGAAAAATATTCCAACACCTAATAATGCTCCTCCTGATATCTATAAATAGAATAATTTTAAATTATGATAATCATGCCAGCTTCCTCGACCTGTGGGGACAGATAGCAAGCAGATTTATTAACCGAGAGACATACTTCAGGGTTTATCTTATATAAATTCCAAAAAATTAGCGAAGATCAAATTTTTGAAATTTCTTAGAAATAAAATGAAGGTGCAAATTCAAAACATGAACACACAGTTTTTTTTTAGGGTAAAATAAACTAATATAAATCATTTTGAAGATCAAATTGTTTGAAGTAAAATACTTTTGAAACTTTAACAGCCAGACTGAATGGCGTTTCTATAAATCATTAGATGGAGTGTCTTGTAGGGGACACAGACTTGTCAAGGGCATCTCATAGCAAATTTAATAAAATCATAAGAAATTTGCGGGGTAATTGACAGAGATCAGCCCCAAGAGAATTACCCCCCTAACAAAAATCTTAATTCTTATATTGTGTTTACTTTGAAACTACTTAAAAAGTTAGTGTACTGTTTGAACATATGTTTTGAATTTTCCTAGATCTGCACAAATATTTTGAACTTACCCAAAATACAAAATTAAATATAATCAGTAATAATCTGGAACATTTGGCACAACCTCCTTCAGCCATCTTGGATTTTAATTATTGCACCAATTAGCTACTGATTTTTTTCTACTTGATCTGAAAGTATAATATAAATAATTTAAATTACAAGAATAGATTAAATACTTCGTGTACAATATGAAATTTGGAGTGATATAAAGTTCACAAATGACAAATGACTTTCAAATAGGATGTATACTTGATTAAACATTTCCTTGCATTTGTAAACCATTAATTTGTCCAATTATCGTGAGTCAAAAAAACATGACAAGCATTAAAAGCTTTACTCATTTTCATATATTTTTAGTAATTTTACTATTCTATCGAACACTTTAATTTCTTAATCTTATTAATATCCATTAATATCTTTTGATCTCTTCATTATCTTTTAATATATCTTACTAATATCCATTGATATCTTATTTTAACATCTTTTGATATCAATATCCTTTGATATCTTATCAATAACCATCGATATATTTTCAATATTACAAGATATATTATCAAAATCTTTTGACATCCTATTATTATGCTTTGATATTTAATTATTATTCATGTATTCTTTTTATTAATATCCATGATTTGATTTGATTTGATATCTTATTTATCCATTAATATCAATAACCACCAACATGTTATTTATATCCATTAATATCTTATCAATATCTTATCAATATCCATAGATATTTATTTAATATCCTTTGATATCTTATTTAAATCCAATCCCAGAAATATTCATTTCATATTCATTTATATCCATTGATATCTTATTTATATCCATTGATATCTTCTGAATATCCTTGGATATCTTATTAGTGTCCATTGATATCTTATAAGTATCCATTAATATCTCACAAATATCATTTGATAACTTATCAATACTTTTGATATCTTATTTATATCTTTAATATTAACTGATATCATCCAATATCCTATCAATATTCTACAATTTCTTATCAAAATAGTAAAAATATCATAAATTACCATCAGATATTCTAAGCATATTCATTCCCAAAGTTTAGATGTTTATCAAGTATACCATTCACTTGGAAGCATATGAACCATTCCATGTGAAGTAGATTTAGGTAGTAAATGTCAATAAATGATAAACAAATGTTTAGTATGAGGTATATACTATAGGGCATATGGTTGTTTCAACTACCTGTAGCCAATTACTGGTAAATATTCGACTCTATTTGTTTTACTGCTTTACTTTCATGTTCAACACTTTCATTACCTAGATTTCATGATTAGAGCATCTTGACTTTGTCATGGTTCAGATACGAGTTCAATAGTTTATTTATGATGTACAATGTACACACTATGTCAGATGTGTAAGAAATTTCACCAAAGCAACAAGATTTGATCTCAGGGCTTCGAAGGTGGAATTATTACTGAAGCGGGCATCACATTTTTAGAATACTTTATGATTACACTTCTATAACACCTTAAGCTAGCACTTCTATAACACTTTATGATTACACTTCTATAATAATACTTTATGCTTACGCTTCTATAACAAGTAATGCTTACAATTTTATAACACCTTCCATACCACCCCTATGTCTACATTTCTAGAGCAACTTAAGATTAAACTTTTAGTACACCTTACACTTCTATAACACTTTATGATTACACTTCTATTACACCTCATGCTTACACCTTAATATTAAACTTTTGGTACACCTTATGCTTACACTTCTATAAAACTTCTATAACACCTTGAGTTAACACTTCCATTACACCTTAAGCTAACACTTCTATTACACTTCTATTACACTTCTATTACACTTTAAGAAAACACTTCTAAAACACCTTATGCTTACACTCTTAGAATACTTTATGATTACACTTCTATAAAACCTTATGCACCTCTTTCCACAATGCTATAAATGATATGATACATATAATAAGGGTTCAAAAGAGGTTTCCCCTGAATTTTGCAAGACTACTGTAGTCAAGTTGACCTTCAAGTATTCCTGTATTCCGTAGCCCAAAGGAAACCAAAACAAAGTAAAATTCACATTATTTTATAATTAAGTATCACATACTTTAACTAGTGTAAACAGCAGGTTTTTTTACTAACAACTTGTTAAATAAAATACTTAAGTATGTTTCTCTTTCATCTTCAGTTTGTTTACTTAACACAGTTAATTTGATGTCAATCTGCTTATAAACATGTAAACAGTTTTTCATTAAAAAAAAATCCTGTTATAATCAGTATTGTAAATATGGTCAATTTTTAGACAAAAATGTAAGAGATATTTTAAAAAACTTTTTTTGAATTTTTCACATTCAGTTATAACCAATATCGAAACTAAAGATTATCACTCCATAAGTGACAACAGTGTAAATTCGTTGTACCTTTGTGTTCAATTGCAGGATAACCTGGCTTCGAATTTTAATTTCTGAAAAGTGCTACAGATAGTTAAAATCAAGCTTTTTTCATGATCTAAAAAAAAATGTTTAGGACACCATATCCCTTTAAAGGCATACAACCTCTTGGAATGAACAAAAAATCAAAATTTTTAAACTTGGTCAATAAGAGTATATATTCATCAGGGGACTAACCTGGTGGCTTAACTATACAACAGATTATCTAAATAATCTGATAAATCCAAAAAACTATGTTTAAATACAATAATTGAAAAACACTTCATGAAATTTCAAGTGTTTTTCAATCATAACCTGCAATTGTATTGAACATTACATAGTTTTATGGGTTTATTTGATTCTGTTTGTATACTTTGGACACAGTTGATGAATATATATATATATGGTACTCTTATTGAGCAAGTTTGAGAACTTAATTTTTTTGTTCATTCTAAGAGGTGGTATCGCTTTAACATACGGATCTACTGATCTATATGAAATATGACAGTTTATTATAGATAAATATTAGTCCAAACACCATATCATAATAAATATTATGAATATAATATAATTTATGGATAGAAGTTTGATTGGTTGTTAATTTCTATTGGCTGTTTTAGTCACGTGCTGTAAAACTTACCGCGTTATTCATTCACTTCATCGACGTCACCTTGCATGGTTCAACTTCTGAGATAGTTGAAGATTCCTAAGTGCTTATTAGATAAGCTGAACATTCTTGAATTACTTTAAAGATAAGTATTTATGGTGGCAAGGTTGAAGTGAGATACATCCTCCTAGTCAGTCAGCTCTCTCCCCGCTCCATGGTTACGTTCCTTGTCAGAAAACGTGTTTATTTTTTGCCTCGATGAATTTAGATGCATGTGAATTTTCTGTCAGGGGGCTTCTTCAAATTTCGATAAGTACCGGTTTTGATGTTTTCCTCCTAGTTTTGTTAGCGTTATCCTTTTCCTGATTTTTTACAGAAATTTTTCTTGACCTCGTGTTTTTAAAACGTACATATGAAGCCAATATTAGGCTCTATCTATAGAGGTTACGTATTATGAACGTACCCTTGCGTGCGCAGCCGGAAATGGCAATTCCAAAATGGCGTCGTAAACAAACCTTTTTTCTGATTTTCTTCGAATGAATCGAGTATAATTTAATTTAGTCATCATAAATTTACCAATCCATGCAAACAAAGGATTATTTGAAACGTCTTTGAATGGGTCATTCAAGCTATATTATGAAGACGGCTACCGTGTTGTCACATCGCCTTGAAAACATCACATGAATTTCAACGAGTATCGTATGGCCAAAAACGTCATTTTCAATCATCACTACAATTTAGTCATGATCTTGGAATCTATACATTCATCTGTATTTTCGGTAAGAAAATTCGTTTACTGGGTATAGGGGAGAGAGGCATGATTAGAAAGGAGTGTTTACCAGGCTTGGTGATATGTATATTATACAATTTTTTGACCAGGCTTGGTGTTTTTATTACAGTGTTATCTGTACATGATTTTGACCAGGCTTGGTGTTTCTATTACAGTGTTATCTGTATTGTATTATGTTTTTACCAGGCATGGTGTTTTTTATTACAGTATGATCTGTACGGGTTTTTACCAGGCATGGTGTTGTCTTTCAGTATGATCTGTACGGTACCAGGCTTGGTGTTTGTGCATTGCACAATGTTCAAGATTAATTTTCCCAGGCATGGTGGATGATAGCCGGTGTGTTTTAGAACATGAAATTTAACATGTGTGCGCATATAAAATGAGATAATACTTCATCTTGGTGTTGACACTAGCTTAGATTGATTGTAATCAATTTTACCTCTTTTGTAGAAACATGCCTAAAAGAAAAGTCACACTAGATTCGAGCATTCCAAGGTCTGATGATGGTCAAGTTAGAGACGATGAACCGTCTCAAGAGATACCGATGTCATCTGCAGAGGATCGGTTAACCGAAATATTGTTGAAGAAAATGGTTGATAGGGGTATGGTGTTTACTCCCCAGAATGGAACAGATAGGAGTTCCTCATCCACACCTTCAAGTTCTTCAAGCACATCACAATTGCCGACTGCCAGCTCAACAAAGAGTCGTCGTCTGGTTAGCAACACATACTCTGATTGTGCTAGTCAGAAAGATAATAGTGATCCACAACCTTCAAGTGTATTAACATCTGAACATTCTGAAACAAGACCAGCTGGTCCAGGACCTTCTGTGAACCCAATCATAGCACCACAATCAATTTTTTCAGTGAATGCTTCAAATATGTTTTGCCAGCCACCTAATTCAGGTAATTCAGGACCATATTCATTGTCAATTTCCAGACATTTGTCAGACAAAATGAAACAGGATATCTGGTCTGACAAGTTTGTAGAGTTCTCACATTTGTTACCAGGATCAGTGTCTACTCAGCTAGCTCTAAATTTGTTAGAAAAAGATAATAATGAACCTGTCTTTAAAATTTCCTCTTCACCTAAGACAATATTGCTCACTTTTGATAAATGGCAAAGGGCTTTTTCAATTTTTATGGATGTTGTTATTCAAAAATCACCAGAATTGGCCTCTGCTCTTTTGGCCTATTCCTCTATGCTAGCTGAGTTGGCATCTGTGTATGGCTTGAAGGCTTTTAACTTTTATGATACACAGTTTAGACTTGAACGTCAGTCCGGGCCTCATCCATGGGATAAAATGCATTTTGATTTGTGGCTTCGTGCAACAACTCTCCATGGATCACAGGTAACCAGAACCCTTCCTGATAAACAATCAAATTTTCAGTCCAAGCGATCAAGGGGAAATGGTGTGTGTTGGCAATATAACAATGAGACAGGGTGTAGGCGCAAAACATGTTCCTATGATCATGTTTGTAGTAATTGTGGGTTCAGGCATCCTAAATATAATTGTTATTCTAGAAGTAAGGCTCCACTTTCACCCACTCATTCAAGCTCTTTTAATAATCAAGTAGATCAGTCTCCTCCGCATCAACCTACCTCCCAGTCAAAATCTAGTAATAATAAATCTCAGTATTCATTTCGCAAAGGTGGTGGTTCCTCCTCAAATTTTACCAACTCCAATAAAAGTAAATAATTTTGTTCAGTGCCTGGATGGCTATGATGTAGAAGAGAAAAAATTTTTATTTAACGGTTTAACCTTTGGTTTTAAAATCCCTTATTCAGGTCCGAGACAATTTCATTTTTCAAATAATCACAAATCGTGTTCAGACAACTTTGAAGTTTTGCTTCATAAAATTAATGAAGAATTATTGGCAGGTAGAGTGCTTGGTCCATGTGATTCTCCCCCCGTTGATAACTTGCGATGTTCACCCCTGGGGATTGTCCCTAAGCATGAAAAGGGCTCATTTAGATTGATCCATGATCTATCCTATCCAGCAGGAAATTCAGTGAACTCATTTATTGATCCTAGTTACACAGAAGTGTCTTATGATTCAATTGATAAGGTGGTCCAGTTAGTGAAACAGAATGGGAGGGGTGCACTAATGGCTAAAACAGATATTCAAAATGCCTATCGTCTCCTTCCAATTTGTCCTGATGATTATGATTTATTAGGTTTTACAATTTCATTAAATGGAAAGATTTACTACTTTGCTGATATGTGCTTGCCTATGGGACTTAGTATAAGTTGTCGTACATTTGAACGTTTCAGCACAGCTATCCATTGGATAATGGAATCAAAATTTCAAGCTTCTATGAGCCATATGATAGATGATTTTTTCATGATTGGCCCTGCTGATTCGCCCAAGTGTGATGATTCTCTCCAGTCATTCCTCGCATTAGCTGATAACCTTGGGGTACCCATCAAGGCTTCCAAGACTGTTGGTCCAGTTACTGCTATTACAATATATGGCATAGAAGTTGACTCCAATTTAATGATTTGTCGGTTGCCAGAGGAGAAAGTCCTCAAGATTCGTGCAGCACTTCAGGCCACGCTACAAAAACGCAAAGTAACACTCCGGGAATTACAATCTTTAATTGGACTCCTTAATTTTGCTACATTAGTTGTTGTTCCTGGACGTACATTTTTACGACGATTATATGACCTGACAATTGGGGTAGCTAAACCATATTATAAGATCAGATTAACTAATTCGGCTCGTTTGGATATAAAAGTTTGGCATGAATTTATTAAGAATTTTAATGGACGGTGTATGTTTCTCCATGATGAATGGGTTGATTCTGATTATTTAAAATTGTTTACGGACGCTGCAGTGACAAAAGGCTATGCTGCCGTTTTAGGTGCCAAATGGTTTTATGGTGGCTGGTCTGAAGACATGAAGGATCTAAGCATCAATGTCATGGAACTTTTCCCTATTGTTTTAGCCATTGAGCACTGGGGTAACCTTTTAAGGAATCATAAAGTCCGTATAATGACTGACAATCAATGTGTAGTATGGGTTATAAATAAAGCCACGTCTCCCTGCAGAAATCTTATGACACTTGTGAGAAGACTTGTATTAGCTTCAATTAAATTTAATATTTTAATACGTGCTACTCATATTCCAGGAAAAACCAATGTCGTTGCTGATTCCCTTTCACGTTTTAAGTTTCAGGAGGCAAGAAGTTGGGCACCATGGCTGGAGACTCAGCCACAGTCGATAGAACAGAATTTGCTTCGACTTTAAGTACTGCAGCTTCTTTATTGATAAGAAATGCATTGGCTCCTTCTTCTTGTGAATCGTACTATCGACATTGGTCAAAGTTTATAGAATTTTGCATTAAAAAAGATTTATCTCCAGTTTTCCCTCTATCACCAACTTTGATATGTAATTTTTTAGCTTATTTATTTGAATCAGGATATGCTCCAAGCTCCATTGCATCATCTGCATCAGTTATTGCATTTGTTCAGAAGTCTCTTGGATATCCAGACACAAATTCTTTTATGATAGGAAATTTATTGAAAGGTTCAAGACGTTTGAGTGCATCAAATGAGTCTCGACTGCCAATTACATATCCGATATTGTGTAGGTTATTATCAGCCATTAATTCTGTGTTTTCTGTTCGTGCTCATTGCATAATATTGCGGGCTATTTTTTCACTTGCCTTTGCTGGGTTTTTTCGGCTTGGTGAACTGGTTGAAAAGTCTAAATCTGGATCGGTTAATGTCATTTACACCAGATCTGTACAGTTTTCATTTGTAAAAGATGTGTTATCCTTTGTGGAAATATCTATGTTTCATTTTAAGCATAAGTCGTCTAACACGCCCGTTAAGATTGTATTACATTGCACATGTATTTCTGAAAACAAATTAAGTTGTGCTCCTTGTCTGCTTCTGGAATATTTAAAATTTTGTCCACATAAAACAGGTCCTTTGTTTCAATTTCCTGGGGAAACACCTGTGACTTATAATTTTGTTAACTCGTCTTTACATAAATTGATAACTTTTTTAGGGCTTAATGTTAACCAATATAAACTACATTCCTTTAGAATGGGAGCTGCGACATCTGCTTTCATGAAGGGTTACTCTGAGGAAGCAATACAAAAAATGGGCCGATGGAAAAGTAATGCTGTCAAATCGTATGTTAGGATACCGAACTTACACTTGTAGTTTCAGAGTTGTCAGCGTTAGGCTGGTACTTTGTTTCTGCTTGTGTTTCTTTTTACCCACTGCGGCCCGGACTGGTTATTAGTAATAGTGTTTTTTATTTTCATGTATTCCTCTGTATTATGCTGCATTATATTATTTTGAAGTGCAAAGTAAGCATCTGATCAGCAAGAATAATTTTTGTTACATTAACTAGCTTCTTTTGGTGTGAATTATCTAGGGTTTGGGCTAAACATCACTGGTGATGTGTTTGGCTGAGTAATCTTTCTTTTAAGCCCAACTCATAAATGTATATGTAATATGAGTTCTAGTTTAGTTACATATATGTGATGTAATATTCATTGGTTACATTATCTCGATTTAATTGTTAGAATTACATTTGTGTTCATTGTTGTCAATGAACATCTGAACCCATATTTCATATCGTCATTTGATTAAAATGATATTTCACACCAATTGTAGTTATATATTTTTTATCAACGTATTAGTGCATAGGATGGGGGACTAGGTGGCTGATTAGACATAAATAAATATTATGAATATAATATAATTTATGGATAGAAGTTTGATTGGTTGTTAATTTCTATTGGCTGTTTTAGTCACGTGCTGTAAAACTTACCGCGTTATTCATTCACTTCATCGACGTCACCTTGCATGGTTCAACTTCTGAGATAGTTGAAGACCCACCACCTCCCCTACTCCTCCATTGTTTTAGCAGACGTCCTTCTGCTCTTTCTGAGATACCTTCTGCTTGTGTTTGGACACAGGTTTCCGCAATAAGCGGTTTTCCTGGGCGGCATTGGGTTATCCGGGATGAAAGATAATATTTTTGTTAGGCTGAGTAATCTTTCTTTTAAGCCCAACTCATAAATGTATATGTAATATGAGTTCTAGTTTAGTTACATATATGTGATGTAATATTCATTGGTTACATTATCTCGATTTAATTGTTAGAATTACATTTGTGTTCATTGTTGTCAATGAACATCTGAACCCATATTTCATATCGTCATTTGATTAAAATGATATTTCACACCAATTGTAGTTATATATTTTTTATCAACGTATTAGTGCATAGGATGGGGGACTAGGTGGCTGATTAGACATAAAGGATATTCTATATCTACAATCTAGATAGAATCTATATTTTATACAAGCTTATCATAGAAGATAACAGATAAGAGCAACTATTGGCATAATCTTCTGAGACAGAGCTGTATGGGTGGTGTAAAAAAGATACCATTGTTATCTACCTGTAATCTAATTATTACAACATAAGCTCTGAATAATATAGACTGTGCAATTTAATGATCCTTTAACAGTTTAAATTCTAAAATGAGAAGTCTGCAACTGAACAAGCAAAATTTCCCTCATAGCACACTGAATTGTTTGTATTTTACAGTGGCGCAGACAAATGGAATATAAAACTTCATTTCATCTCATTTTGAATTGACCAAACAGCCACAGAATGATTACTGACGTTTTATGACGTCACTGACAGTGATCTGCATAGATATCAATAGCATAGCTTCCAGTAAATTACTATTAGTGACGTCATAAAACATGTTAGTTTTCGTGGAATTGCAATAACCACAGATTTCGGAATGGAAAGTGGAATGGCGCAAATTGGTTCTATCAGTGTCCCTGACACACATACAAAATTTAGAATATAACTTTACAATCCCTTTAAGCTTCAAGAAGGGCAATGAACTTATAATGTCTATCTCACATTACCATAAGGGAAACATTCACAGTTTTATTTGTTTCACTAATCATACTTTAGTCTCATTAGATAAAATTATGAAATAAAGAATACCATTATTCAAAGTTAACAATGGTTTAAAGTTTGAAATTTTTGTTTTTATATACAAAGTTAGTTTTATGTCAGATGTGCCAAAAAGTTGAATGTAATCCAAAATATACAGTTTCAAATGAAACAGCTGTGGTACTTTTTGTTTACTTTTTAACTAAAACTAAAACTTGTTTTCAGATCGCACCATCAATCAAATTAATCATAATAGTACAAGAAAATATGGCATCTGATTACAATATCAGGAATATCTGCTAGAAAAGATTTTACAAAGCTGCTAATAAATAAATTTATTTTAATGCTACGGCAACATAGTAAAAAAAGAAAAATATTTAAAAAAATATCAGTAAATGAAATCAGTACTCAATTGTCAAATTATGAAAAAAACATAAATTATTCAATAAAGCCACAATAAAAAAATAAATAGATTATCATCCCCTCCCGACCCACCCCTATGAGTGCTGACTGGAAATTTTTTATTGTAGATCAGTCACGAAAATTTCATTTTACGACATTTTTAGTCATATTTTTATATTATGGTAAGGAAAAACACTTCATTTTCTTTTTATACACAAATATTTTTTTTGGAAAATTTGGATGATAATCTATGAATTTATTTATTGTGGCCTAAGTGCAGATCAATAATAATATAGAATAATATGATTTGATTTGTGCCACTCTAAAAACTAAGTTAATAAAGAGCAGAATGGAAAATTTAGATAATATAAAGCTCATCACACAATCCCTCTCAATTAAACTGCCAAATTATAAAAATAAGAAATTCATTAAGTGCATCATTTTAATTACAATATGATTTGTTTTGTACAACCCTAAGTCAACGGCAGAAAGCAAAATCTAAAATCTAAAAAACCTTTACATTTCCAAAATATATGAAAATAACATCATTCAATTAGTACAAATCAATATGATTTCTCTTTACAATATGATTTGTTTTGTGCCACCCTAAATACTAAGTTAGTCAACAATAGAAAGGTTACCTTTGGTTGATTTGAGAGAAAAGGTAAAAGAAAATATATGGTGGTTCATGAAGTAATCCTAACCAGATGTAAAAGATGATAGTTGTGGTTGGTAGAGAAAATAATCCTATAGAATTTACTAGTTTTTCCTGTACATAACACTTTTTGATATGATTATATGTAAAGAATGTCATAGAATGTAATAAAAACTCAAACAGTAGGTCACAAAGTACTTATCGGTTTACTAGTATTACAATCATACATGTTTTTAAATTGTACATGCATTAGAATTGTACAGGGGCGGATCCAGGTTTTTGGAAAGGGGGGGGCGTAGATGCTAAATTGAGCCGAGCGCAACGAGTCGAAATTTTTTTTTTACCTTTTTTTGGCTTAAAAAGCATAGAATAAGTATAAATTGTACTAATTTAACGGTTTCTGACGTGGACCATGTATGTTTTATAGTAAATGTTAATGGATTAGACATTTTTGATGTCGTATTCTCCCCATTCTTAAAAAAAAAAGAAAAAAAAGACATAGTAAAGTACGCCCTCTACGCCCCCCCCCCCTGGATCCGCCACTGGAATTGTAGCCTACATGTATCAAAATTAAACATAGGTTATAATCATAAATTTTACAGGTGTTAAAATTGTACTGTGTTAAAATTGTACATGTGTTAAAAATGTATGTGTGTTAGAATTGTAGATGTTTAAAAATTGTACATGCATTGAAATATGACATCTGTGTATTGTTCATGTGTTAAAATTGTACCTTTCTTATAAATCTGTATGTGTTAAAATTCTACATGTACATTCTAGAATGTGTGAACATTGTATTTCAACACCTAACACATCTGTGTTAAAATCATAAATTGTGCATGTGCTGATAATTTGTTGGTGGATTTAATTGTATGTATAATAACTTTTTAAAACATATTATGTTTGCATTGTACATGAACCAGGGCTGTTGATTTTGCCAATCATGATCCGTAGATCAGCTGCTTTTTTGCAAGGGTCTGTTGGACATCAAGTGTAATAATAAAATTCCGTACAAGCAAAACAATTCCATTAATCAAAATTCTCGTCCAGGACATGACAAAATCGGGTGCAATAATTATATTGTAGTGGACTTCCCATATGAGAAGTACAATCAGGTGTTTCGAAAAGAGTAAGCATGGCCTGCTTCGCGTGCGACACCCACCACTACTATAAAGGTCAAAATCATGAGGTGCAACAAGATCAATTCATGCCTGACAAACAAATCCGTCAAAATGCAAGAAGCAGATTTGTCATATTTGGAGTTCTCCGTAACGCCCATAAAATTTTCTACAAGAAAATTAGACAAAAACTGCCAGTCAATTGTATGAAAAAATTATTTTTTTGCGTTGTCACTATCAGGGTATTGGTCAAGAAGGTACAAAAATCCAATATCCTATTTAAATTTCAAATGTGGCCCACATACAAGACAAAAAGGCCTGCATTGAAGTGGGTGCCTCAAAGATTTATTGGAGAAGTCTTTCCCACCAAGAAAAAGGTAAGACTTGGCTTTAAAACTGACAAAATGATGATCTTGCAAGGTGGTCTTTCTAACATAACAAAATTAATTTCGTACACAACCCAGAAAACTGTACAGAAAATAAATACATGTAGGTAACATTAAGAAAATAAAAGACAAATGTAGCATAAAATAACAAATATCATAGAAACTATAAAAAACATTCTAGAAGAAAAATAATCACTTGGGTATACTTCAAAAGATCAGAAATGTGGTAAAAAACAGAAAGGATATCACTGAAAATGTTAAGTCTTTAAAAATGGTGCATCACGGCATAAAAAACTTGTTCAAGACTGTTTGAGACTTTTTGGTAAGAGTCATTGAAGAGTCTTCAGAAGTATTTCCATATTTCTATAGTCTCACCATGTTCCTTCAGCAACGTTAGATATTTGCATTATCTACCGTTGCTGGATTGACGGGGTTTTCTCGTCTTTATCAACTAATAACCTTGTTTTAAAAACTCTACGTCACATTCAATTTATGACCGTTGAGACTCGATTATCACAAGGTAAATTTGCTACAGGAAATTTGACGTCTGGTCATTCGAAAGTTTTCCCGCAATAATTTGTTACAAGGAATATAACTAGTCGACCATAATCGTTCGACCAATCAAAGTTAATGACGAGAAAAGCTTATCATGATAGCAACGGATTAATGTAATGAAATGAAATGATAGCCGTTGCTAAAGGAACATGTAGTCTCACTAACATACAAGTCAAATTTTAACTTTCAATTGCAGATAATTCTGGATACATCATGGATTGAAGGCCAAACGCTAGATAAAAATCCTGCCTTTCAGACTAATGTATAAATGGTCACCTTTATGGACAATTTTGGTAGCATATGCTCTTCAAGGGGATCTTCAAAATATTTTTGATTTCAATTTCTAAGGATTAAGATAAAAAATTAGAAAACTGATTTTTGACCATTTTATAAAATATTATCATTTTTATTTCATATCAAGACAAATCCGCAAAAAAAATATTTAAAGTTTGTTATATTGTAAGAATATTGTAAGAATTTTTTTAAAACTTGCACATTGACAAAGCATTTCATTACAAAATGTATTTTCGAAAGAATTTTGTTACTTTTGATTGTTTTTCTTCCTTTAAATAGCATCTGCCAAAATATGCAAATTTCCCCTCCACCTTGATTTTTGTACCTTTAAAAATGTCTGCCATCTCTGAATTAACATGCACACCAATGTTAAAATAACAGAACAGGAAATGAAAATAATGTCTTACCTAGGTAGTGTATACTTCAAAAGAAATGATCTATTTTTGGTATCAAATTCAGAAGAAAATCTCAGAGTTATCAGTTGCAGAAATAGATGGAATGTTTTCTCTACTTAGAGTCTACCGCCAAGTACTGACGTCTGCCGAACCAACAACACGTCTGCTACAAGAACATCTCACAATTCACCTGTCCTGTTTTTTTTTCTCTCTTTCTCTCTCATTGCCTTTGTCTAAAAATATCATGTATATGTTAGAAGAATAGAATACTATATAGTTTTACTACTAATACTACAAAATTGGTACCATGTGTCCATACAGTATCAGGAAGATATGGTAATATTGTAGGTACCGGTACCGAATATCTCGGTAATACTTGTAATATTGTTTTAATCATAATACTTCTTCAGGTAGAATTACTAGTGGAATTTACTGAAGTGTACCTATACTAATGAACTTTACTTTTGATGTTCTGCAGTGCAGAAACTAATTTTCTCTATTGGATTCTGCACCTACTTTTCTTCTTTACTAAGCTTTTTTTAAAGGAATACTACCTCTTAGAATGGTCAAAAAATCTGAAATGAATTGAGTTTTACGTCCTGCTTTTCTGCACTTATATGGGCTAATTGAGGATGGGAAGTCAAAAAATCTGAATTCTCAAACTTGGTCAATAAGAGTAAATATTCATCAGTTAAGTGTTGTAAGTATAAAAATCCAAAACATCCGTCAAACTAAGCAACTAAGTTATTATTGAAAAACATTTACAAATTTGTAGAAGCCTATTTCAGTTATTATATTTTTTATACAAGTAATCTGTATTATAGGAGATGACACCTGGTAAGTTCATCGATGAAAATTATAAACTTTTATTGACCAAGTTTGGAAATTTAGATTTTGTGATCATTGAAGATTGAATTTTTGAATTTGAAGTTGAATTTGTTTTCTCATAGTACACTGCAAGGTGTTGCTTGTATGCAAATTAATTTAAACCCTAGACCTCAAACAAACATTCAAATCACTTGGCCATTGGTTTTTTTTTAGTGTTTCTCAATTCTATATAATGATATTGATTATTGATATGAACATTTTTTTATCATGAAATTACTGAATGATTCAATAATTTAATTACATTTCGCTCTTGATTTGATCATCTCTAATTTATCATCTTCATCTTCTTAATAAGATTTGATTACTTTCATTTCAGTATGTTCATATCATAAACATATATTTTACAAAAAAAGGTAAAAAATGTGGTCGATCAGATGTTTTGTCTTATCAACATAGGCGTACGAGCTGGGGGTGCAGGTGATTTTCATGAAGGAAATTTAAAAAAATAAAATCATTCGGAAATGATGTGATCAGGCAGATGGCGAGAAGTTTTTGGAAATAGGGGTTGGATGGGGGTCGACTTGTCGGGCAAATATATATGGTTGTCGGGCATTTTAGCATTAGTTGTCGGGCAAATTGGTTTTGCCCCCCCCCGCTTAACTAACGCCCCGTACGCCTATGCTTATCAAAATCAATTTATACTGTTTTGAAGTATTGATTCAAAGTTTATTTATTGATATTACTTGAATTTGGAAGCTAAATAATTCCAGATTAAGCTAAAAGGACAATAATCTTATTTCAGAGCAAAGCAACCCAATTTACTAATGGTGTCTTTCCAAGGTCATAGATCTTTGTCATTCACCTTATTTCAATTGCTGAAAAAAATACTTTAAAATCCCACTACGGACATAGTCACCAAAAAACAAAATACTTATCTCTTCCTAAAAAATCATTTCAATGAGCAATACATATACAAACATCTACAATTAAAAATTGTACATGTAATTTCAAATATATTTCTACATCTACCCATCAAATGATAACATATACAAATTTCAAATGCACAATCATATTTCACTTACCATAAAAATGTGAAATAGCAATTAATTTATTCCTAGTCAAAACAATTTCAAGTTATTTTCACCTAGTAACATAAAGAACTGAAAAGTTATGTTAAATAACATCAGTATACATGTTGTACATATGTATATTTTTAGCCTATTTACTATGAACATAATACTTTCTCTATACAATAACCATGATAACATGCAGTACGAAAGATGAAAATCTTGGCTAAATGTCAATTTATTGTACTTCAAATGCATTGTTTTTTTACTTTTTTTTATCTGACAATAAGGTAGAATATAGACTATTCAGGACTGTTCATAAATTTGAACTCAAAGAAATCTTAGTAAAATACATTTTTTTTTAAATATGTAAGCTCTTAAAAAAAAACTTATTTTTCTTTCCTTAATCATTGGATAATACACTGGTTTATGCAAAAATTTTGCCAAAAAATTTGTTTAAGTCAGTCTTGTATTTTTAAGGTTGGTTAATGTTGGAAGATCAATGTTGGGACTAAAGGAAATCAAAAACCAAATTGTAGAGAAATATGTTTCTACTTGTTTTAAAGGTATCTAACTCATGTCTATAGTGTTTACAACTCTCTGTTAAGATTTGAGCATTCACATTCATTAGTATGCATAATGGACCAGCAATATTTCACTGGTGGTGATAGTCTAACTGTTACGCGACACTGAACTATGTCAGCTTCTGGATCAAGAATTAAATTGAGTAATCAAACATATGTAATAAAAAATAATATATGTAATTATGTAATATTAACGTTAACATTACTTCTCAACTGTTTAAATTAACATCAATCTCAGAATGAATCAGGATTTCTAGGTATCTGAGGCTGTCATTTTTATTACACTGTACGATCCAACAATTATGTTTTCAATTAATGCAACCCTAGACAGGCCTTGCAACCCATTGTGGATTCAGATGTAGTATCAAGTAGATCAGACCTTCTCAAGAAAATTTGCTAAAGCGCCACTTTGATCAAAATAGTAAGCATAAAGCGCCACTAATCGATTCATTTTTTAGATTGGTAGGGGAGGGAAGGGGTATATTCAAATGTACATGTCCCATAAATTTGGCGTATATATCAAAGATTCATATTGAATTCTGAATGTCAATAACAGCTTCTTTTTTTCTTTTTTACACGAACGACAATGCGCCACTTTTGCGGTAATAATGGCGGCAGCAAGTTAAGTAGGCCTGAAGTAGATACATAGAAACAAGAAACTTGTGTGCCTTTAATTTTCTTCAGATAAAACATAAACACTGAAAACTTTTGACAGATAGGTTTCTTTCACCATTATTTTGACAAGAAATTACTTGATAAAAGATAAACTGAAATTAGCAGACAACCAGTAAACACACACTATTTTTAGTTACCAACTGATAGAATCACATGCATGGTATGAGAACAATGAAACAACAATATGTTGGCTTAAAACCAATAACACAAGACAAAAACCAGCATATTCAAGCCAAAATTGTGTTTCACTGTTCAATAAATATTATATATTATATTATATGGAAAAAATATAGATAGAAATACTTAAAGGGCCATTCTGCTTTTTGGAAAAAAGTTTCTATTATCAAAAAAATCGCAAATGCTGTCTGAGAGTATTTTTAAAGTATGCTTATTGTATCTCTGTATCTTCTTGATCAAACTGAATTTGGTTTTAAAGGGTTAATTACAAACAGGAAGTACTTATTGTTAATTAAGCAATTTGACCTAGTTTTGGTGTTTGCCCTTTAAATGGCTCAATATTTCTAGCTGAAACCTTTTTAAATAGGAAAGAGGGACATTTCTCTACAATTAGGCGTTTATTTTAATCAAATCCGTTAAGTAGTATCCTGTCAGCGTCCAAAAAACATAACACACTTAAAAACCTTACGTAAGGTTTTTAAAAATTTTAGCATGTTTTTAGACTGTCCCTTTAAAGAACCAAGTTTATAATACATTTGTCCCTTTATAACATCAACACACAGTTCTCAGAAAGCTGCAGAATTTGTAATGCTTGCTGTGTGGTGATGGAATTAAATTGCTTCTCATTTAAAGAGAAATGTACAAGTCATAAGCAGGCGATTGTGGTATGTTACTGCACATGAATACATGTCATACAACCATGGTTGTTTGCAATTCTGACAAGCAACTCCAAATAGAATCAGTGATGTCTTTTATTTCCAACTCTCCTGGGTATATTTTAGACAGTTTACAGAAATTGTAGATTTAAGTAGATTGTTTTTTTCAAAATTTTCATCACCTTGAAATTTCTTTATGCAGATGGAGCATAAAATGGAATTGTGTTTGGAAATGATCCAAGTAGAGTTTCCACTTTTCAGATACTCGTAATGAAACTAGCTAAAGAAATGATCTAAATAAACATGTGCTTCTCATCCTCAAAATACATGATTCACTGTAGTCCACTCCACCCAATCTCTAGCTGACCACATGTATTGTTGTAGGCTATTTATATATACACAGATGTCAGCCACAGTAACATATACCAACATGATACATCCATTTCTAAACCAAGTCTAAGGCTTTAGTGACCATTGAACAAGGAAAGTTAACATCTCAGTGTGCTCACATAAAACTTTAATTGGTGGCTTATTAAAATGATGCTTGCTTGCTTACTGTTATAGTTTTATGTTGGTGTGGACTATAAACACAACGTTCAGGAGGACAGCTTTACTCAGAATGAATATTATACAATAATGACATGCGCAAGACCGTACAATGAATTACGTCACGCGAGTGGTTATCACATGATACAACATCCCCCTGTTTTTGTAAGATAACATTAATAGTTAAAGTTTAGATTGTTTATTGGTAGTTCAATAAAAATATTGGTCTTTGAAACGACTTGGTGTTTTTATTTCACGTCCAGATCTCGACTTCACATATTGAGGTTCTAATGAAGGAGTAGTGGGTTGGTCTTCTTCCGTTGTACTGTTGGTTGGTGGAATTATTGGATTCGATTCTAGATCGTTGTGATTTCCATTCAATGGTTGGACATTTGGTCGAGTTGGTTCTGGTAGTTCAAATCTTACTGTTTTGACTGGTTTTGGAAAGGTGTTATAGCTTAACAGTGTTGGACTGTTAGTTGTGGTTGTTGATGCTCGTTGATGCACTTCCCGTAACTGAGATCTATTACGTCGGACTATGGTTCCTAAACTTGTCTTGACGATGTATGATCTTGGTGGGTGAAGTAGCTTTTCAACGATATGACCTGGAGTCCATGTTTTCGACCTGTGGTCAATTATGCGGACCGGTTGGTCTGGAAATAGACGAGGCAATTCAGTTGGCAAGGAATGGCTGTCATGATGGACTTTCATGATTTTGTTCCTGTTGATGAGATGGGATCGTTGTTCCTCTATCTTTGGACTCGGGGTCTGGTGAGAAGGTAAGGTGGTACGAATAGGTCTACTCAAAAGGATTTCGGCTGGTGAAGGCAAGTTATTATCAACCGGAGTAGCTCTTAAATGTAGAAGTGCTTTATCGATATCTTGTTGACTTTTAATACACTTTTTGATGATAGACTTCACTGTTCCAACTGTACGTTCTGCCAAGCCATTTGACTGTGGAAAATGTGGAGATGAAGTAGTGTGTTTTATCCCCCAGTCACTGCAGAATTGTTGGAACTCTCGTCCAGTGTACTGTGTACCATTGTCGCTAACGATTTCTTCCGGTACACCAAAAATCGAACATATAGATTTCATCTCTGCTGTAACAGATGCACTGTTGATAGAGTTTCTCAGCTCCTTGACTATTGGGTATTTGCTGAAGTAATCAACAACTAGCAGAAAATGTCTTTCACTGATTTGGAATAGATCAGTTCCAAGTTTTACCCATGGAATAGGTGGTACATCATGTGGTTGGAGTGGTTCGGACTTTTGTCTAGGTTGGAATTCTTGACATTGGTCGCAGTTGCGGATCATCTTCTCTATATCTGCATTGATGTTAGGCCAATAGATGGATTCTCTAGCTAGTTTCCTAGTTTTCTCTATCCCTTGGTGAGATGCGTGAAGTTGGGAGAGAATATCAGCTTGGAGGGTCTTTGGAATAAGGATCTGTCGGCCTTTGAAGATAATTCCAGATGTGACAGCTAACTGGTCTCTGTATGACCAGTATGGTCGCAGCTCACGGGTCAAACCTTTTATTGTGTCCGGCCACTCAGTAAGAATAGTCTCACGAAGTGCGTTCAGTACAGGATCGGCAGTTGTCTCACTTCGTAGTTGATCTTGTTTCGTTGTACCAAAATTGATTAGGTCTATGTCGACACTATCAATTACAAGCGTTTCGACACGTTCATCCAGAGGTATTTCACTTGAATTCTTTGGGTTTGGTAGTCTGCTAAGGGTATCTGGTATGACTAGTTCTGGACCAGGTTTGTAGACTAGATCAAAATCGTAGCCAGCTAGTTTCAAAAACATGCGTTGAAGACGAGGTGGTGCACTGGTAATTGGTTTCTGGTGGATCATCACAAGTGGTTTGTGATCGGTGATGGCTGTAAAGCGTCTGCCATACAGATAGACATGGAAACGATTAATACCATGCACCAAGGCAAGAGCTTCTCGTTCGATGTTTGAATAGGCTGCTTGAGTTGGCGTTAACGATTTTGAGGCAAAGGCAATTGGCTTTTCTTGTAATAATGCTGCTCCAAGTCCTTTTTGACTGGCGTCTACTTCAAGAATGAGAGGTTTACTGACGTCGTAGTAAGAAAGACAAGACTCAGTAGTGATGAGCGATTTCACTCTCTCAAAGCAGGTTTGGTGATCTTCTGACCATTCATATGGTACATCTTTTCGTATGAGATCACGTAGTGGCTGGCTCTCAGAACTGTAGTTTGGTATATAGGAACTGAGGTAGGTCATCATTCCAAGAAATCGTTGGAGATCTTCTTTGGTTTGAGGAGTAGGCATTCTTTGGATATCACGTATTTTATCAGGGTCGGGTATGATGCCGCGATCTGTATACAAGTTGCCAAAGAATGGTATCTCTCTGCGGTTGATGATACATTTATCAGAATTGAATACCAGTCCTTTGTCTACTGCTCGGTACATGAGATTCAACAGATTTTCATCATGTTCTGTCTTGTTGGATCCGAAAACACAGACATCGTCAGCAATTCCAACAACTCCTTTAAGTCCTTCTAGAATTTCATCCATGCGTTGTTGGAAGATGTCTTGGCTGATAGACAAACCAAAAGGAAGACGTGTCCAGCAGTATCGTCCAAAGGGTGTGCGGAATGTAGTTAGGGGTTGGCAATCTTCGTCTAAGGGTACGGACCAGTATCCCGCCTTGGCATCGAGTTTGGAGAACACACTCGCAGATGCGAATGCTGGGTTAAGTTCTTCAAGAGTTGGTATTTTATGAGGGCAACGTTTGAGTGCGTTGTTGAGTCGCTGTGGATCAAGGCATGCTCTTATAGTGCCGTCACGTTTCTTGGCATACACCATACTGGAGCACCAATCTGTGTGTTCCGTCATCTTCCGTATGACTCCAATCTTCTCCATCCGATCTAGTTCTTGTTTGATGGGTTCCTTCATGTGGATGCTACATTTTCTTGGTGGATCGATGAATGGTTCAGCATCCTCCTTTAAGAATAGTTTAGCTGGATTCTTCAGGTTCCCAATTCTGTCGAACTGATCTGGAAAACGTTTCTTGAGGTCTGCTATTGAATCAATTGGTTTCTGTGAGGTAGTCTGTGACGATCCGATTTCATCACAATTGATTGTAACAAGTCTAAGTGTTTCACAGGTAGGCAGTCCTACAATGGCAGGTCCGGGAACATCAACCACATAGAACAGGATATCTTCAAACTGCGATTGTTTGAAACTACAGGAAAGTTTCAATGTCCCATGACAAGTTATTGATTGACCATTGTAGGCCAAGAGACGCAATTTTCCAATAGGTTGGAGGATGGATTTCGTAGACATATCACCATATATTTGACGGAATGTTCTGATTGGTAGGGTGTTTCCAGAAGCACCTGTGTCCACTTTGAGAGTCAAGTTATGAGTTCCTGACAATCTTGGACCTCTGAACTGTAAGGTTGTAAATGCTTCATTGCGCACCGACTCCTGGTCAATAGAATCAAGGCATTGGTTAGACACAGTTATGGAGTAGTACGACATAGAAAAATTATCACAATAAGAGTCTATATTGTCAACATTTTCATCTGTGCTGCCAGGGCGTTGAGACCTAGGAGTATATATTGACTGGAGAGGGCATGACGTCATTTCGTTGACGCCACGTCACTCGTCCATCCGCCATCTTGGTAGACCCAAAAAACGTCAAGCCGACTGTGACCCTTTAATTTACTTTTTTTCCCGAAATGCCGTCTTGTTCAGCATATGGTTGTACGAATAGAGCAGACAGAGACAGAAAGCGTGGAATCACTTTCCATTTGTAAGTACTGGTACTGATTAATTCTAGTAATATTATTTATGATTCATTAAATTAAAACTGAAAAACGGTGCTTTATTTGAATTAGGCCTATAATATAAAGTCAAAAAGACGAAGAAATGTTTGCTTTGCCGTTGATTAAGCCACCCGTCTCTATGTAGGGTGTGTTTAGGGTCGCCTGAGGCAAATGTGAGATGCCAGATGCGGGGCTAAGCTTTGTTATAATAGGGCACTATGTATGTATGTGACCGAGCGAAGCGAGGGGGGTTTTGGGGAGTCGTGAGCTAGGTTAGAACCTTTTGTATTTTTGGTTAATAGCAGTGCCACTGTCTGAGTAGGCTATGATCCTACTTAACTGCGCAAATGGATGGTATTATTTCATTTGAAACCAGATTCCGCGTCAAATCGTCAATTGAAATCCGAACGCCCTGGCTTTCAACGCAAATAATAAAACATCTATCCAATATTGTTGAGTGGACAATAAATCCCAGTTCGTTTCATTTGCAGGTTTCCTAAAGATGAGAGCCTGAGGAGTGAATGGATTAGAGCAATCCGACGTCAGAATTTCGTCCCTTCAAAGACAGCACTTGTTTGTTCCGAACATTTCAAAGAAGAAGACTTCGATAGAACATCACAGTGCGTCGTACGTGTCTAACCAACTGCTATTCCGTCTGTTTTTTCTGCCTTTCCCAATTATTTAAAGGAGAATATTGTTCCACGCCGACCTCCAACTGAACGACCAAATCTTCATTTTATTCATACTCCACCTAGTCCACCTGCTGCAGTCCCTTCAACAGTCATTACCCCAGAGAAAATATCACTGAAACGGAAGCTAGAAGAAAGCCAGAACAAACTTATTTCCTCTCGGAAGAAAATTAAAACCCTATTACAGGCCAGAAGACGTCTTCAGAAACGTAATGCTGAGTTAAAGAATGTGATATCTGATTTGAGAAAGAATGCCATCGTCAGTAGTAGTAGTATTGATATTTTGGAGTCCTGTGCCGACGGAATCCCGGATTTATTGAAGAGGCAAAAGGCGAAAATTCTTAACCAACCTCTACCCACAACATACACTGCACAATTGAGAAGTTTTGCTTTAACGTTACACTTCTATTCACCACGCGCCTACAATTATGTCAGGAAAGTTTTTGACACTTGTCTACCCCATCCAAGGACGATCAGCAAATGGTACAAAAATGTTGACGATGCTCCTGGTTTTAGCCACTCTGCCTTCGAAGCACTTAGAAATCGCAGTGAAGCCCAAGGTGAGAAGATGATTTGTTCCCTAATGATGGACGAAGTTGCCATACGTCAGCATGTGGAGTTCGACGGACAGAAGTATCATGGATATATTGATATGGGAACAGAGTTGGATGACGATTCTTTACCAGTGGCAAAAGAGGCTTTAGTTTTTATGGTTGTTGATTTGAAATCTTCTTGGAAATTGCCGGTCGGGTATTTTTTAATTAATGGTCTAGGTGGTGAAGAGCGTAAAAACTTAGTTAATGATTGTATTTCACGTCTTTATTCGGCAGGTGTCTTAATTGTTTCTTTGACACATGATGGCGCTGCAGCCAATTTATCTATGTTACGTTCATTAGGTGTAAACTGGAACGATCCAAGACATATACAATCTTATTTTATACACCCAGTAAATGAATCAAAAGTTCATGTTTTTTTGGATCCCTGTCATATGTTAAAGTTAGTTCGTAACACACTTGCCGATAAAGGGTCTATATTTTCAAATGATAATATCATTAAATGGGATTATTTTGTAAGTTTACATAAGCTTCAAGAGGGAGAAGGACTTCACCTAGGGAACAAATTGAGAGCTAGTCATATTGCTTGGTTTAAAAAGAAAATGAACGTCAAAATAGCTGCTCAGACTTTGAGCGATTCCGTGGCAACTTCCTTAGACTTTTGTTTAATTGAAAAGTTTCCAGAATTCGCAGGTTGCGAGGAAACTATTACTTTTATTAGAATGTTTGATAAACTTTTTGATGTTCTTAATTCTAGGAATTTAAAAGCATTTGGTTTCAAGGCCCCATTGAAAAAAGATAACTTTCTGAATGTTTTAAATTTTCTGTCCAGTGCACAATCGTATATTTTATCATTGCGTCAATCGAAAAATGGTGCGTCAATTATTGACAGTAATCGTAAGACAGGTTTTCTAGGATTTCTCTTGTGTATTCAGAGTATTAAATCCTTGTTCGAGGAACTAATTCTGTCAGACAAATATGGTTTAAACTTTTTGTTGACTTACAAGTTCAGCCAGGATCATATTGAACTTTTTTTCGGAAAAGTCAGGAGTATGGGTGACTGTAACAATAATCCCACCGTTAGGCAATTTAAAAGTGCATATAAGAAAATATTGACCCATAATGATATACAAGATGTTGCTTCCGGAAATTGTTTGGCCCTAGAATCAATTCCTATTTTAACTGCTACTAGTCGTATAATAAGTAAAAATGTTGATACGGTAGTACCGTCAGTTGAAATTCTTAATATGTCTGTTACTAAAAACAGAATGTTGGATGACGGTTTTCCTACAACACAAGATGAAGACTATACTTACGCCCCAAATAGAAATGTTTTGTCTAGCTGTTCTCGGAAAATAGTAGCTTATATTGCCGGTTTTGTTGCATTCAAATTAAAGAAATCAATTCATTGTGAAACATGTGTAAATGCTTTGACTGATTTTATGTCATGTTCACCAGATAATTCGTTGATTATACTCAAATCTAAATCTTCGCTGACAATTCCGTCCAGTGCCTCGTCTAAGGAATTGTTACTGGGCGGCAGTTAATGGAATAGGCGAAGTTGAAAAAAAGTTCGCCCGAAATGCAATCAGTGAAACAGACATCATTCCGTTGTTGACAACAACATATTATTCTTATTTCTGTTATGTTATTTTTAGTTATATATATGACATTAAAGAATTTCGATTGCTAGCGATATTTTAACAATATAGGACTGCCGACCAGAACTGACTTTTGTGTTCACTGGGCGGCAGAATACTGCCACTGCGCGGCAGCGCTGCCGCCTAGTGATAGTGTTAGTCGAGGCACTGATTCCGTCTAATGATGTCCTTGATATTTGCAAGACTTGTGAGAAATTTTTTAGGCAATATGTCGGGTCAGGTTGTTCACGTACAAGTTTGTCTAATGTACAATGCCACAAATTAGTCCAATCTGTTCTTAAACATTATATTAACAGAAATATTTTTTCTAATCTCAATAAGCATATGCTAGAAAATGAAGGTTATAATAATCACTTGGTTCTTCTTATTAAATCTGTAGTAGAGAAGTATCTGCAAGTTCGTTATCACTATGAGGGTAGACAGTTTACTGCCAGGCTTCGAGAGAAAGTTAAATCGAAAAGTCGTCAGACTTTAAATAAACTGGTCATCTTTTCTGGACAATAAAACCATCAAATACGGATAAATGATTAATTACATAGTTATTAGTTATATGTATGTATATAGTGTATATAGTTAGTAAAAGACAGTTTGTTATCATAGGCTATTCATGCGCTATTTAGGTTTAAAAGTGATCGACTTTTATTATTAAAATATTTTTACAATTACTAATTACAATAAAGAAAGTAACAAGCTATAACTAGAGCCTTATAAATGTTTAACTGTAAAATTTTAAAATGCGTTGAAGTGTTAATCTGGAGTATTCTATGTACATGCATGAGTATAATGATTTTATTAATGATTTTATTTGTTAAAAAAGTACTTTATATTTAAAAGTGTCAGAAATATTATTTGCATGATCTTAAAATAAATTACAGTGACTGCAAACATTTACATGTTTTTTTATCTTCAAATTTTTCAATTGATAAGGTCGTTGCCAATGCTTCAAGCATAGCCTTTTTGGGTCTACCAATATGGCGGCCGCGCTGGTCGAGTGGCGTCACTTTGACGTGAAGAGCAAATGACGTCATGCCCTCTCCAGTCAATATATACTCCTAGGTTGAGACTGTCTTTTGAAGTTTCTGTTTCGCTTCTGTGATGGTTTCCGAGAATATTTGGGGTTGTCGCGACCTCTTGATTTTGGTCGACCCCTGGAGTTTCCATCACGTTTCGATTTTCTGCAAAACTTCTGCCAGTGTCCTTTATTACCACAGTATCCACACGTGTCTTGATATGCAGGGCATTCCTTAAACTTGTGGTTCAGGCCACAATTTTGGCAAGGTTTGGTGGATCCTTTTGTTACATAGTCAATAGTTTTCGAAGATGTGGTTGGTTTATGAAGATGTTCTATCTGTTGATGTCCTGCCGCCAGAGCTTCATATTTCCTACCTTCGACAAGAGCTTCTGTAAGGGTGTACTCTTTATCTTTGCCCAAAAGGTCTCTTCTGAAGGATTCGAATGGGGTACTTGCTATCAGCAGTTCGAGAATTCTTTCTTGCAACTCAGCGTTTTCGAAATCACATTTGAGAGCCAAAGTTTTACATCGTGTTACGAAATTGTCAATATTTTCACCTGGTTCTTGGCGAAATTGCATCAGCTCTAAACGATGAACTCGAAAATTAACATGGAGTTTCAACTGTTTCTCGAACAATTCCCATAGTGTGGCGGGTATCTTCAATTCCTCTTCCGATAAACCAGACGCATTCAATCGGCGAAGTCCTTCGTTTCCGATTCCACGTTTGATCTTCAAAGAAATCTTTTCATTGTCTGTAATTCCTTCATCGGCACAATAAAGAAGAATCGTTTGTTTGAACAATGAAAAAGTTTCTGCAACATCAGGGTGTGACCAATCCATCTCAGGAATGCGAGACATGATGAAAAACAAATAATTCAACAGTCAAAAGCAAGTGCGTGTATGAAGAATAGTCACGTGGTACAAAACCCGTGCACGCTGAAATGTTCGATATGGTTATCCAGTCTTTTTCACATCAGCACACTGTCACTGTTTCACTTATTTTGATGATATTTTCATCGGCAATTCTGTGAGTAATAGTATCATTGACAGACTTCTTGTTGCTGTGTAGAATACTAAACCGTATGGTACAAGGAATACTTCAAACCATTTCTGACACCATGTTATAGTTTTATGTTGGTGTGGACTATAAACACAACGTTCAGGAGGACAGCTTTACTCAGAATGAATATTATACAATAATGACATGCGCAAGACCGTACAATGAATTACGTCACGCGAGTGGTTATCACATGATACAACACTTACTTACTTTGAGACAAAAAGATTCAATTGCAAAGGTATACCGGATGATGGTTCCTTCCTGTTATTTGTATTCAAAACAGCGTTCTTAGACACTATATAGTATGTTCAACTCATTACGTGTTTATTAAACCAACGTACATTGGATCTATTCTCAATTACGCATTTTATCAACTAGTTCAAAATGACAAAATATGGAACGACAGTACTTTGTTCTCAGTTCCAAACCCTTTTCTTCAATAAACACAAGAATGTGGTTTCTCAAATGATCCGGAATAGCAAAGAATCATTGAATCTCTCAATTCACTTATTATTCAGTTATTGACTAAATATTTGAACACTGAAATATTCTGAAGTTATTAGCTGTTTTCCTACAACGTCATAAATTAAAGTCAGACTAAAATTGTATCAAAAATGTGTTTTTTAAGTTTTTTTCTTTTCTTTCCCGTTTTAAAACAAAGAATCACGCTTTGTAATCGCAATAAATTGAATCATTATATGAATATCGAATCGTCACCACAGGAATCGTTTTAGCCCTATTTTAGACCCCTCAACAACAAGAAATCTTGAAAAAGAGTAGGCTTAATTTCTCTCATGGCACACTTTTATAATCCCAACAAATGCCAAACCAAAAATGTTCAGTAAAAAAACTTCATATTTCTTTTATCTTGTTTTTTTATCTGCAGTCTAAGACATTTGGATTACTTTGACCTTTGTCCAATATGTTTCAATATGTGACAATGTGAAAGGAAAAGAATGGAAAATATGTAGGAGATTTGCTAATTCATAGTCAGTGATGGTAATCTCCAGGAAAAGCAATAAAGGGTTTTATAAAGGCAAGGGTGAAAAATGTTGACCAAGCAAAAATGGCGAGCACGGAACTTGAAGGTGATGAAATATTTTTATACAAAATAAATTTTGCTACTATGACATTGTCAATATTATGAATGACTCGAAATGGTGGCAAACTGGCACTTGTAATGGACATTATCTGGCTTATTGTAGAAAATATTGATTGGAACTGTTGTCAAATTGAGATTTCACATGACGTTGAAAAATGACCGATTGGTAAAAAAATAAATCAACAGCCCTGGCCAAGGTATTCATAAAATTTCTAAAAAGTCCCTACCTTGCAAAATCTGTCAAGATAAGGTTGGTTGGTAGATGACAATGTTCAATGTTCCCTGGAAAGCGCATACTTTTATCGTAAACCAGGTAGTTGGTCCAGTATTCGTTGTTGTTGGTAGTTGGTAAATCAATTAGCTCATTACATATACTTGTACAGGCATCTATCTACTACATGTAGCTTAGACAAAAACCAAAAAATAAAACTGGAACAGAAATCAGTGATTTGATTCCCACATCCTCAAATATCAGGGTCTGCACCAGCTGTATATACACCTTCTGTATTGACATCTTCTCAAGGTCATGCAGCTTCCCTAAATTTACATACACAAGTTCTCTCGGAATCATGTCTTTTTGATGTCCCTCATATCACTTTAGTCTGAAAAATTTGGACAGATATTGCTGGGGGAGAGTCAAAAATATACTTTCAGCACCTTTGCGGACTAACATTATATTTGATTTGCTCAAGTCAATTAGGAATGTTTCTAGATGTGCACTGTGTTAGCAGCATGAAATGAATCTTGGTTATGACAAACATTAACTTTTCAAAAACTTTTCAATATAGACTACTGCCTTTTCTCTAGACCGGAATACCTGTCTCTCTCAATGTCTACCTTTTCTCTTGCTCAATTTAAAAAAAACTTTCTAAAAAAAAACAAGATTACTGGCTGTACAGCAAATTTACATTAATTTCAAATAGAATTTAGACAAAAGTATTTGAAAGCAAGTCAGATTTTTGATTTAACATTAATCAAATGATCGTCTTTCACAACATAAATAGCTTTTTACGTAACTGTAGTAGGTATTATACCTCAAATTCTCTTTGGAAAGATTCAAATTTGGACCATATTGAAGGGAGAAAACTCTAATGATTTGATCTTTAACCTAACTACAGAACCCATTTGAGGCTGTCATAAACAAAAGACAAGCTTTATTATAGGGATCCCTTTGACCAGCTGGTCCTTGGCCAAACCTCTTGGCATTGATTATTCCCAGATTACCCCTACAAATCTACAGCTGGATCTACCAGATTTATCAGGGAAAAGGAACTTTCCTTCCTCTTGTTGGACGATCAAAAGAATCATTTTGCATCAAGGATTAGGCATCACACACAACTTTATACCCTTGAAAAATCAAGTTGGGTATATGAAGGGATTCCGAAAATATCTAAACTAAGTGTATAATAAAGACAACTATATATTGTATCAAAAAAATGGAATATTATAATTTATAATTCAAGATTTATTTACAATATTTCATCATATTTATAAAGTTAGAATCAGTTATAAAAAGAATTCAGACCTCTAGACTATCCATTTCCATTAAACCCAATTTTCCAAAAATTGTCATATGGAATGGGGGATTTAACCCCCTTAGAATGAGTTACTTTCAGTAATATTGGAACATTTTCAACAATCTTAGGAGAACAGTCAAAATACCAATTAATAGCTAAAAGTGTAAGAACAAACAAAGAGCTAATTCTTTGATATTTTATGTTTATGTATCATGAACATTTGGACATTATAGTTTCTATTTGCACCATTTCAATTCCAGTGTCTGCAGTTTCTTGCCATTTGAGGAAAGGTTGCTGAATTCTAATTCTAATGTATTACTAATGCCATCTGGTTCTTATAGCATTGAAATTGTTAAGAAAATCATGAATTCTTGAAAGCACTAAACACATTTTTCAGAAATTGTTGACTTCATTAGCATACCATGTAATTAAATTTATAACAGAGTCTTATGGACAGTTTTCTAGCTAATGGATAATCAAAGGTCTAAATCCCAGAAGAGTTATATTGATATATGCAATGGTAAATACAATATTATAGAAGAATTAGGATTAGGATACTTTAAATAAGGTCACCATTAAAATATGAGCGGATTCTACACCATTAAAGATAGTAATAATACATGTACCAAGAACCTGCAATCAATTAAAAGGGACCTGTTCAGTTTCAATTTTAAATTTTTCATTTCTAAAAGACCCCAGAATAGTTGAATAGATTTGGATAGATTTTAGATACGGTATTCAAAATTCTTTACAGATTTAAGACCACTCATGAATTTTCACAAACTTTGCTAAAATAGTGAGAGAGAAAAATTTACAAAAGTCAACAACTTGTAGGCCGTCTGCATCAATTTCAATTTGCAAAGTGTAAATCCTGGATTTAGAATTGTGTTTATGGGTATTTTGAGACAATATCCACTTATTTCTATAACTTCCTGATTTGTCTTCTTTTATATTTACATAATATATATATTACAAACAATTATTAAATTTGAAAAGATAAAAAAAATAATAATTTTCAATTCTTCAAAAAAATGCATTTTCAAAGGTTTTGGTACAAATACATAGGGCTACATACCAAAGTGGCGCTCAATTTGCAAGTTCTGCTCTTTGAGGATAAATGAAACTTAGTTTTTTTTACCGTTTGATTGGCGCCAGAGTTAGAACTAACAGAATTTGTTCGTAACTTATCAATCAAGCGCCACATAATATATGATCATTTTCAATTTGTTCTAGAAAATTCTAATCATGAACTACATTATACTGTGCTGAAAATTCAGTGGTCAAATTCAAACTTAAAAAAGATTTATCAAACATATGCGATAAAAGCAAGAAAAAATTGACTTTTGAGCATTGTTTTAGTGCAACATATAATTTGTACAGACAACAGTGCAAAATGTTACTTCAGGGTCTCATTCCTCCAGAAATTAAAAAAAAAAACCTGTCAAGTGGCTGATACAAGGCAAATATTTTATAGGACAATTTTGTCAAAAGTGATCCAAATCCTCTTTTGACTATCACTAAATCCTCTTTTCAAATTTTAAGATTTTAAGAAAAACAAGACCCTGGTTTAAAAAAAAGAAATTATTACAGAAACGAAGAAACACAATTTTTTGCAATGGGTTCAAAAATTACATATTATTTACATATAAACAAAAATAATATTTCATGTATTTCACAATTTTCTGTCTTAAGACCACACCAAATAATCTCCATATTTGACAACAGAGTCTACCATCATCGTTATTGATAACTGGTAAACCTGGACTATTTAACGATAACATTTTTCAAGAACTGGTAGCAAGTTAGATTGTCGTCTTCTAGGCAAATCTTTCTCATGATCAGAAAAATTCTGATGCACCACCTTTTTGGGATATTTTACAGAAAATTTGGTTACCATGGAAACTAGAAAATTATTTGGTGTGGTCTTGTGATGATCTTTTAACAAGAATATCATATGGATCGTATCACAGAAATTATTTCACAATTCTTTTTTTTATCTAAAAATCTACAAAATATATAAAATGTTACCATAACAAGTAAATTTTGGCTATCAGAGGCTAAACTTGGCCCTTTGTTCAAAACCTTAAATGATATCAGATTTCAGAGATTTTTAAAAACACTCTAGGTTACAAAAAGCGGCAAAGCTCGATAGAAATACTGCTGGGCACATACATGGCCATCTTGTAATGAACATTTCAAGAAAAAAATGCAAAAACTGACTTAAGTCAATCATAAGATTCTTTAAGAGAAACAAGCTATAAGCAACTGAATTTTTGCATGGAAGCCAAAACTATTACTGATAGTTGCCATCTGTTTTTATAAAGTCCTGAAATAAATGGAACAGCTGTTCACCCTTCAATGTATAACTGAACTCTTCCAATACACAATACAATAAGCCAAAAGATAAGAAATATGCATGTGTGGAATAGTCCAAAATACAATAGGGAGTAGAAATCACATGACAGCCAAACATGTATTAAAGTTAAAGTGGTTTTCTAAATTTTTGTTGTGTTTTAGGACACTGATAACAATCAGATATTTGTGGTAATAGCAATTCCGCTTAAAACTAAGTGTTTGATGACATTACAATTGCAAAATATGCTAAAACATATACTATATAAGACCTCCGCAAGTGTGTCGTCAAACACTTAGTTTAAGTGAAAATTGCTGGAACCAAAGACTCCTTATAAATGAAGCAAATTTATATTATCCCCTGATACACATACAAAATTTAGAAAAACCTTTTTACAATCCCTTTTAATGATAGCCAATGAAGTAACAAAATGGACAATAAAATGAAAGAAGTGTTCCTTTACCAAAGAGTAAGAAATATTACAAAGTTTATAATAAAAGCTTAATTCAACTTATATATACATTTCAACAATATTAATTTTGAAGAACACATTTTTAAACAGTCAGCAGAATCAATAGAAAACAAAACTCGCTTTGGCGATTTCAAAGTGATTGCAACCTAAACCTACAAGGAATGCATTTCTTAATAACAGAAATAGTGGTTTAAAGAAATTCATTCCATAACCTAGTGAATTCAACAAAACGAAATTTCTAAAAACAAAATTTGGTAAATATTGTGATCTGGGGCTACTTTCACAAACTTATATTCCTGTTATCTGATTGGTCAAATTGTTCAAACACAAAATTAACATTTTTTTTTAACCAATCAGATTACTAGTTTTCTTCAAATAGAGAATTTTAAATTAAATTTTCATGAAAATTGTTCAGTCACAAATCCTACTAAAAAAAAAAATATTTTAAGTGCAGAAAAACAAAAATGCAAAAAAGTCTAATTATAGAAACAGACGCTTACATATTTTATAATCCATTATATTAATAAATAAATAATGCTTACAAATTTTTCTTAAAAATATATAAAATATTTGAAAAGTTAAATTGAACAATAATTATTGAAAACAGCACAAGTACAGATTTAACATGTTAAAAATTTTACGAACAAGAAAAACAAAACTTGAAAAAAAAAATCAAAAAAGTTTGCATAGTCTTTTTCTTTTTTTCTTATCTTTGCCCTTTTTTTCTTTCTGTAAATAATAAAAGCATCATTTAACAAAATATCTAAAATAATATATATTTAATAATATATTTAATAATATATAAAAGATTCCAGATGGTTTGAAAACTGTTACTTTAATAATATTATCTAATTTCTCCAAGAATTATTTTTTTCCAATTTGACCATAGATAATAAGCATATTTCCCTGTCTTGGAAAACCATTTAAAATCCTTAAGGGCATTGCTTTAAGTAGAATTTGTAAATTGAATTTTGGCAATATTATCCCTGCCTATACAATACCCGATTACAAAGACAAAGACAAGCGTGACAGCCCCATTTAAAAAATCTGTCATCTTGACTGGTTTTGACATGGCCTGACCTTTGACACGACCTCTGACATGATTTGACATCACTGAGAAAAAGGTGTATCGTGTACGGGAAGTAGTCTGGTGAGCAAGTAGCGCGTGCTAAATTCCTTCATGTGCAAGAGCCTTAACAGAGTAACTGGTTCTTATCAAATATCAAATATCAATGATGCAGTATAAGTTATGTCATGGTAAAGTTTTTACTATTTAATACTTACATATTGTCTAATTTCCCGAACTAAAGTATAAAATGCATGGTCAACACCTTGTCGTGTTTTAGCTGATGTTTCTACGTATGGTATACCGTAACTATCAGCTACCTGTTTAGCTTGAACAGGATCAACATTACGTGATTGTAAATCTACTTTATTACCAACCACTGAAAAATATAACAATACGTTTAAAATAAACCACTACTAATTTTGCCCTATGTTCTTGCAAAATTTATCAAAATATTTCATTCTAAGAAAACCAAAGTAATGGTAATTTCGGTCTGTGCAGGTCTTAACCCAGGACTTCTCAATTAATTTTTTATCTAAGACCAAATGCATTTTATAATGAAATACAAGAGCCAAACAGCTAAGTAAGGAGCATTTTAGAAGGTGGAATTCAGGGTCTCACACAGTTTTGACTCTATTTTTGTCTCAAAAGATAGTGGACCACGGCCATATACGCCTAACGAAAAAGTCTTAATTTTAATCAGGAGTAAACTAAACTTTCTCAAACCTTTCGATTTAGGTCGAATAACATCCATTTTAAGTTTCATCAAAATCGGTTGAAAACTAAGAGAGTAATAGCATATTTAAGATTTGGGGCAAGGGCAATAACTCTGCTTGTAACAATCGAAAATAGCTCAAATCGGAACTTGATCTTCGTTTTATGAATATGTATACACATATCAAATTTCATTTGATTCCGTCAAAAACTAGAGTTTTTAGAGCGTTTACAAGCAAATGTTGATGGACGGACCAACGGATTTGGGGCAAGGGCAATAACTCTGCTTCTAACGATCGAAAATAGCTCAAATTCGAACTTGATCTTCGTTTTATGAATATGTATACACATATCAAATTTTATTTGATTCCGTCAAAAACTCTAGTTTTTAGAGCGTTTACGAGCAAATGTTGACGGACGGACCGACGGACGGACGGACGGACGGACAGGGGTGCCGACAATATACGTCCTAATAGAGAGATGAGGGCGTATAAAAAGGTCAGTGAGAAATTATCTTTCAGAGCCTGTAAAACAGTCAGACATTCTAAAAGCTCTAATATGAAAACATCTCAAAATCAAAATAAAAGAAAATTAAATATCAGTAAAAGACGAGATACTTACAGACCATAGGAACTTCATCTGCATCTTTCACTCTTTTTATCTAAAATACCAACAAATATATATACATTATAGGGGAATGTTCATCATTTTTTTAGTGTCAATTGAATTGGGCCTTGAATGTATGTAATAAGCCTCTAGAAAACTAAAACTGCACAAAAATCACATAATCCTTTCAATTATACTTCTTCCTTAACATTTTTCTTTTATTTCCTGTAAAGCATAGTCTCAATGAAATTTTAGTTGTATTTTTGACTTTCAAGCACCAATAATTATGGATATTTGAAGATTTAAATTTTGAGAGCGAGTTTGTGATTAGATTATGGCTAAAAAAAAATCCAGTTTATGAGACAAAAATTTTATTGGTCGAATTGAAGGTGATCACTGAACATATCCCTTTAAAAATGACCCAGCTATTTTCCAATTAAATTGCACTTTTATTGCCAACTGTTTAATCGAAAAACTGGTTATTGATGCATTTTTGTGAGACAAATAAATTAATAATGCAATAAAGATCATGTGGGAACATAATATGATGATCAACTTGATACATTTTTTTGATATCTTATAAAAGATAACTAGTTAGAACTGAAAGTTATTGGTAAAAAAAAATGAAAATGAAAATCTGAACAGAAAAAGATAAGATAAAGACATGGATTTTAAAGGGCCATTCTGCTTTTTTGAAAAAAAGTTTTTATTATCAAAAAAATCGCAAATGCTACCAGAGAGTATTTTTAAAGTATGCTTATTGTATCTCTATATCTTCTTGATCAAACTGAATTTGGTTTTAAAGGGTTAATTACAAACAGGGAGTACAGTACTTATTGTTAATTAAGCAATTTGACCTAGTTTTGGTGTTTGCCCTTTAAATGGCTCAATATTTCTAACTGAAACCTTTACAATATATAGTCAAGACATTTCTCTACAATTTGGCGTTTATTTTACTCAAATTCGTTCAGTAGTTTTCTATCAGCGTCTAAAAAACATAACACACTTAAAAACCTTAAGTAAGGTTTTTAAAAATGTTAGCATGTTTTTAGCGTTTAAAAATTCACGACATTTTTCAGCTATTGTACTCCTATTGACCAAGTTTGAAAATTTAATTTTTTTGTTCATTCTAAGACGTTGTATTGCTTTAAAGGAAATATTTTTCACCTGTTAAAAAACAACTGACAGAAAGAGAGAGTGACTTATAAATTATTCACTCAACAAATATAACCTCTGCACACTTAATATGAAACTGATTCAAATGTTTAAATCCTTCCTTACTTCCTTATTTGAGCCAAATTCACAAATTAAATAGTTATTTTAACTGTCAAAATTTAACTGTGTGCGTAAAAATGCACGGGTCTCTATTCCATAGATATTGCCATGCAGTGTGCAATAAGGAAAGATTAAGGCTTCTTTTTTGCAATAATTGTTATTTAAAATCATTTTATAATATTAAAGGGATTGTAAAGAGGTTTTCTAAACTTTGTATGTATAAAAGGGGACACTGATAGCATCAATTTGCGCCATTCCAATTTCCATTCCGATGTCTGTGGTTCTTGCAATTCAACTAAAACTAACGTGTTTTATGTCACGGACGGTGATCTAATGGAAACTACTATTGATATCTATGCAGATCACTAACTAACAGCACTTTAACAATAAAATTCAAAATAAATTGTAACAATACAGACCTGTTCTCTATATGTATTGATATCTTCAAATGATTTGGCCACATTGACAGCAAACACACATAAAAACCCTTCTCCTGTCCGCATGTACTGATCTCTCATAGCACTGAAATGAAATTCAAAGTCTTATTATAGCGGTATAACAAATTTGTTATCCAAAAAGAGTAAAACACACCGTCTTTTTATATCCTAATAAAGTACTGTAAGGCTAGAAATTAATGCGTCAACAAATTAATGCGACATGGGGTATACAGACTAAAATGCGAGTACAAATTAATGCGATCCGCGATAGGTGTCGCATTTTTTAATATCATAAAAAAGGAATGGAAGTTTGACGGCTAGTGCTGTATTCACCTCTAATCTTATCAATTAAGGGTTCTTTTCATTAAAACTCAAGCCATGATCAACGAGTTTGATTACTAATCAGCTTCAAATTTAGAGATTACCTAATTACTTAATCCAGCCCGGTCTCAATTTAAATACTTGACCTATATTACCATTTGTCTATATAATTCACTTGGAAATATGTATTTTAAAATGAGGATACAAATTAATGCGATCGCAGATAGGTCGCATTTAACGCATTAATTTCTATCTCGCAATAATTTATAGCCTTACAGTATTCAATAGCCTTGAGATTTTGATAAGCATAAGCATTTAATTATTTCTAATTTTCATATTTCAAACTTACAAATGCAAACATTATATTTAGTAATTTTGAGACAAGTCTTTTGATTGGCTGAAATAACAATTTGGCTTCTAAAAAATGGCGTCTATCTTTCTAAAATAAGGACCCCGCTTGAATATTTTAACTACAACAATTAGTAGTTTATATTCTGTCAAAAAAAGGCTGACCTCTCATAACATAGAAAACATTTGTCAGTTTATAGAAATAAAACCTCAAATTGGTTGCGTGATTTCAAATTTTAACCATTTTTGGATTGCTGTCCCTCAAATTCACTAATTGTGAGACAGGATGTTCCGGTCTAGCACCATGGCAACAATTAGGTTCAAATGAGTACCTGTATTCTTCTTGACCTGCGGTATCTAGAATATCTAATAAACATGTTTCAGCATCAATCACAACCTGTTTTCGATAGGAATCCTCTGTAAAAAAAAATTATTCCACAAAATAAAAAAATGAGTACCTATACTCTTCTTGACCTGCTGTGTCTAGGATATCTAATAAACATGTTTCAGCATCAATCACAACTTGCTTTCGATAGGAATCCTCTATAAAAAGTAACATTTACAATGAGCATATTATAAACTTATGCAAAACAGGGTCTGTTTATCTTTCAAACACCCATTTTAAAAATTTTGACAATTAACTGAGTTAATTCAACAGCCTTTTTTAACCCTTACAACCCAAAAGCCGCTATAGCGACTTAATGATTCGTGATATATACCCGAAATGCAGCAAAAGCGGCCGTTGTCAAGTGACGTCATTCAACGTTAACGTAATACAAATCAAGAAATGGTGCTTGGAATTCAGGGTAAATGATGTTTTATCAAAATAAAGTCAGGGTTCAAAAGGTTAAAAGTCCACATTTTTATTATCAATTATCAAATTGAACAATCGATTAAAATTCATAGACAAATTTTTCTGTAACATAATCTGTTACATGATTAACCCTTTCAACCCGACAAGCTGGTATACCGGCCCATCATTACGTTATATATATCCGACAAGATGGTAAACTGGCCGTTATCAAGTGACGTCATACAACGTTAACGTAATACGTTTTAAGAAATAGTGCTGGGAGTTCAGAGTATATGACGTTTTAGCCAAAGTAACGTCATAGTTCAAAGGGTTAACACAGATAGTCCATTTCATGTCAAAGGTGTTTTTAATAGGTGGCAAAAACCTTTGTGTATTTTCTATCTATTCTACCTCAAAATAAATGGACTGTCAATGCTCGAAATTGTCCCCTGAAATACATGATATACTTGTTCATCAACAACCAATTAAAAGCTAAGTAGACTCTTCACAATTAAAGTCAAATTAATGAACCTATACTTCTGAGTGCGTCATAAGCAATAAAGCAATTGTCAATTGCCTCATTAGCACCCATATCATAGTGACATTTTCATATAGAACTATTGAAGAATGGAAGTCAGTGGCAGTGTGTTAATGTCAAATGACATGACGTCAATTTATTCTCCAAGGACAAACATGGTGGTTTAACACTAATTTGATTGAAATGAGTTTCAACAATCACTATTTGTTTCTTACTGTCATCAATTCCACTAGGTATACTTGTCAAAATGTCAGTACAGCTTACTAGAAAGTAGTCAGAAACAAGCACTGATGTCACTGATTTGCGACTACTTTTGGCTTTCTCATGGTCATTGGATCTGCTTAATGCACAGTCTGCAGCGTCAAAGGTCAATATTCATTTCATTAATTAGACGTTACACTGAAATCACATGCAGTTTGGCAACATGCATTGTACACTTTCTAGAAAAAACTCAGAAAAGCCTGTCAAGATCAGAATTTGTTTTAACTACAAGCCTTGGGAATATCCATGATCCAGAAATGTTATGAACTTACCTATTGTAGGGTCATATTCTTCTACAAAACTGAAAGAAAAAAAAATCACAATGAATGATTATCAAAAAAGCGCAACTCAAAAGCTGTTAATATTATTAAAGGGATTGTAAAGTGGTTTTCTAAACTTTGTCTAATAGCACTAATTTGCGCCATTTCAATTTCCATTCTGATGTCCGTGGTTCTTGCAATTCCACTTAAACTAACATGTTTTATGACCTCACTGAGAGTGATCTGCATAGATATCAATAGTAGCTTCGTTAAATCACTGTCATAGTGACGTCATAATACCACTTTACAATCCCTTTAAGTTACCAACCAAAATCACAGTGAAAAGCCGCGATCCAAAGTCGATGACCGATCACAAATTCCTCACATGTAAATCTTCTAATGAATAGAACATTTCATTAGTTGAATATTGTCATGACATAGAACATGTGTGAATAATAGTTTTGCTAGATCATTGATTACAGGTGGAGATAATATACAAAATTAATTTAGATAATGCATCTCATGCAATCCACTTTTTCTAGTCCGGTCATTTTTTTGCTTACAAATCTGTTTCGAGTCAAGTCTACTGGAAGCTACTATTGATATCTATGCAGATCGCTGTCAGTGATGTCATAAAATGCGTCAGTTTTAGTGGAACTGCAAGAACCACAGTGCACAAATAGAAAAATACTGTTTACAAAAATATCTGAAATACCTAAATATAAATAAAGCCTAGGGTTATAATTGAAGATCTTTCAATCAAAATGATGATAAATAATATTTATACTTACTGATTTTGGATTAACTGAATGGTTAAGGCACTTTTACCTACACCACCAGCTGAAAATAAAAAAAAAAACAGATTTTAGAAAACATTCTTAATGTTTATGACATAAATCATACCCGTAGCCAGGACGAACCCCCCTTGTTTGAATTGTGACTGTTAAGGTTGAGTTAGATTGTTTTGCACGTCCAAATAACCCCCCCTTGGAAATTCCTGGCTACGGGCCTGTAAATGTAGGAACTGAAATAATATGAAATTGTGTATTTTATCTAGTATAACCTGCTAATGTGAAGTGTGCATTAAGGGAAAATTTGTCACAACAGCAATATAGCCTTATTTTTTCACTTTCCAACTGTCAAGGCATGCCAATCAATTACGGCTGAGCATACACTTTATTTAATGATAAATTTGCAGACATCGTATCACAATGGGAGTTTTTGACATTTTCTTTTATAAGTGGAGGCATGATAAAGAAGGTTAGGTGAAAGTGGTTGTAACAACATATTTTAGCTTAAACTGCCAAAATTGAGCTCTATCAAAAAATAAAACTAATATTTATGAAGATATTGTGTACATGTATATGCATGAACAAAATCCTCAGCAAAAACATAAGGTAAGGGAATACGAAAATTGAACTGTAAACTGAACTCTATGAAATAAAAACATGACATAAGACTAATTAGACCTGATGAACTTTGATTAATTAATTAAAATAGGTAAATATGATCTAATATATATCTCTAACCTCTTCCTCAATAAACCTAATAACTCATGTTTATCATCAAATTAGAGAAAATATCAGATAAATTAGCCATTTTATGTTTCATACATTTAAAGTGGCACTGTGCACTAATTCACATGTTGTTTTTTTTTTAAATATTTCCCACTACAGTCATAATGGAGGGTTGAAAAAAAAAAAAGGTTTTTGAAAAATAAAGTTTGTCAACCCTTTGAACCCTGACGTTACTTTGGCTAAAACGTCATATACCCTGAATTCCCAGCAACATTTCTTAAAACGTATTACGTTAACGTTGTATGACGTCACTTGACAACGGCTTGTAGGGTATATATAACGTAAGGCTGGGCGGGTATATAACGTAAGGATGCGCCGGGATACTGGCTTGTCGGGTTGTTGAGGGTTAAGGATAAAACATTGATCTCATTAGCATTAATGGCGGAAAGCACAATTTATCACACAACCAACATACATAAATGTCATACTTTAATAAATAAATAAAATTTCACTGTTTGATCATTATTTTGTTTTAATTTGCTACAAATCTAAATTGCTTTAACAATGTCATGTGAAAAACTAGCGATTATCTAAAATCAATGCCAGTTTGCGTAACTTGTTCATTAAATGGAGTGATAGTAGAAATATTGTGGTCTTGTTCTCTACTATTGACATAGCCAAATCAAAATTGACTTCACAAAATTACCAAAAAACCTGTTTCGTTCAACTATGAGAGACCAGATTATGTCACAATTTAGAAACACACCCTCTATAAGTAGCATAAGTAAGATAAATTTGTCTGGATTTCTGAACTTTTGACATTATCTTCTGTTTATAAAGGGGCACATTTATGGACAATTTGTAAGGGGAGATAACACCATGTAAAATTATATGTGGTGTGGGTCTGAAGTTTGTAGCAGCGGGGCGTGCGTACAGTGAAGTTTTTCTGGAATAACAGATACCACGGGCACCCAACAGAAATTTTGAATATACCAAATAGAAGTTAGAAGTGTTTCATACACATAATAATGCTAGAAATCCTCTTTACAATCATTAAAAATCTTTTGCTCATTTTGTGAGGTAATATTGCTTTAAATTTGAATTATATCAAAGATTTTTTTCTAAAAACCACGATCTCAGTAGAACACAATGTGAGAAAGAAAATTAATTACTCTCATTCAATTTCAATGATTGTTAAAAACATTGTATTCTATCTTATACCATTTTTAATCAATACCAATATATTTTATACCCAGTCAGCATATTTTATATAATTAAACAAATAGGACCATAGGCGTACGGGGCGTTAGTTGAGCGGGGGGGCAAAACCAATTTGCCCGACAACTAATGCTAATTTGCCCGACAACAAAATATAAATGCCCGACAAGTCGACCCCACCCCACCCCTAATTCCAAAAAATTCTCGCCATCTGCCTGATCACATCATTTCCGAACGATTTTATTTTTTTAAATTTTCTTCATGAAAATCACTGGGGGGGCAATTGCCCCCCCTGCCCCCCCGGCTCGTACGCCTATGAATAGGACTGTTTCAATATAGTTTTAAAGGGGAATGTTCAGCATTTTCGAAGATTGATTTTGGCCTTGAATTGATATAATTAACATTCAGATTTACTAGACTAGAACTGACAAAAAATCGCACAATTCCTTCAATTATATCCATATCTTTCATTTTCTATGTATGTGTTTTCTATATAAGTCATAGTCTAACTTAAAGACGAGTCGTATTTTCGACTTTCAAACGCTGATATTTATGGATACACTGGGATTTGAAGGCTAAAATTTTGAGAGAGAGTTTCGAACATTATTACGGATTAGATTAGCTAAAACATTTCAGGCTCTGAGACTAAAAGTTCTTTGGTCGAACAGTTAGTGAACATATCCCTTTAATCAAACCCATGTAAAATAAAGAGTTTATTATTATTATTATTATTATTAAACTATGTGCTACGACAAATTTCTATTTTCAAATTGGCAATGTGAACATTCATATATTATTGGATATACCAGTATATTAAGTTTGATCAGCTTATCTCACACCTTGCTATATATTCTTAGTTTATTAGCTACGTATATATCCGTATATCCGTTATACGATCATTCAATATTGATAGAACCTTCTACAAGTTATTTTATTATGGTCATTAGTATTGAATCTCAACTAAATTATTCATTGTAACAGTTTGGACATATATTTATTTCAACGTCTGATATCTGATCTGGACACAAAATCATAAATCAACAGATGAAATGAAAAGAATGGAGTTTTACGTTCTACTTTTCTGCACCTATATGGGCTAATTGAGGACGCCATGCAGTGTGCAATGAGGGAAATTTTGACAGGACAGCAACATTAGCCTGCTCTTATTTTCGATTTCCAACTGTCGAGGGATCTTTAACGTGCACAGCCAATAGTGCACGGGGCCTCGGTTTATTGTCCCATCCAAATGACTAGATGTTTTTTCCATGTCAGCCCCTCCGACCTGCATCACTGACAGGGGGAAACCGGGTTGAAAAATCCAAAGGTACCATCTCGACCCATGCCGGGATTGAACCCTGGCCCTTCAGGTTAGCGAGCAAGCACTATCATAAAAATCTGTACAAGAAATTTTTTCTTAGAAAGACATTCAGTTAATCAAAATCGCATCCTAAAACATGGCAACGTCGAGAGCAATAGAGCATGACAAAATCATGTGATACAATTATATAGAACCATACGAGAAGTACTGTCAGGGTTTTGAAAAGAGTAAGCATGGTCAGTTTTGCGTGCGACACCCACCACTGTTATATAGGTCAAAATCATGATGTGCAACTGATTGATTCATGTATGAAGCAGATTTGTCATATTTGACAAGGAGTTCTCCGTAAGAAATTTCAAGTTTTTCAGCAATTAAACGGTTAATATTCGACCTGTGGATACCAGGACTTCATTTAATGGCCATATTATAATTATCAAACATCTGTTTGAATATAAAATTTGCCAACCTTGAATAGAAATAGAACCATGGTTGTCAACTTCTTTAAATATAGTAACATATCAAATACATCACACTTGGATGAACTGTGTTAGAAATACGGGTGTGAATTTTACATGTTTGTACCGACTGAACCCACCGTTTCAGGATTTAGCAAGAGTGCATGAGTCACATCACATAAAACCTTTGCTATGCAGGCCAATATTTGTCATTTTAGACTCATAAAACTTAAGTCTAAAAACTATGGCAATATTCAGTGATGAATTTTGATGAATATGGAACTTCATTGAACATAAAAATGAAAGAAAAAGAAACATCTATATTTTACAACGATAACAACTTAGGTTCTGTGAGGATCTTTTATCCCAGCTGGTCCTTGGCCAAACCTCTTGGCATTGATCTTTCCCAGATTATCAGTACCCATTAACATCTGAATTGATTGGAATTATGAGTAAAGATGACTTATTCAAGGTCATCAGACTTTCACACCTCAATCGAGAACCAAACCATAAACAAAACAACCACCAGTTCGTATCCAAGAAATTTATGAAGCCATGTTTGTAAATAAAGATGTACTAACCAACTGTGTTATAGAATCCCACATAGGATAGATACCAAAATTGGCAATCTGTACAGAACCAATGAGCAATAAATAATCTCAATGAATCTAATTGGTTGAAAACTATTTTCTGTCTGTTTTATCAAGGGTTAGATTTGTTTGACAAGCTCATATACCCTTGCAAAATCAAGCTGATAATCAGGGATGAAAATCACAACAAAGATTTTGTAAGCAGAGAAAAGCTAACTGTGGATAAGCCTAAGATGGCCTAAAATAGCTCAGTCTTTAGCAAGTTGAACTGTGGTCTGCTAGGCAATGTGGTGCCTTCAAGGTTAGAAAAATTTGGATTCTTGTGCCAGTTAATTCAAAGGTCATACCCCTATCATAACAGTCTTTCTTGCTACTGGCAACCACAGTCTGTACGATATGACTAGTTATATTAGTCATTCTGATTCTGGCCACAGGAGTGTTATCAAAAATAGATATCTTTCCACATTATTACAAATGTCAAATGTGAAACAAAGCTCTATCATGTAGCCATTTTCATCATCAGCTTGAAGACATCAAAGGACATAATGAGGTATTTTGATTATGATTGTCCCTGGATTGTTTTAAATATGTCACATCCTGTATCAAATCCTCCTTAAATAACACAGAAGGCCAAATATAACTAAGAAGTACATTAATGTGGATTGATGTGTCATGTTTCTGATTGACTTACAAGGCAAAAATTCTTCGCTTTTCTGCACTGAAGACTGTCAATGTTGCACAATTTTTTCAACTTTCTAAAATACTGACAAATAAGGGCAAGGATCAATGTATTGACCAAAATTTCCATTCCAAACGTGATCCTCAAGATCATGATGGGAAACTAAATGAAGTAAATGATCATTTTGTCGACCAAACATTAATGTGCCAAGTCCTGACATCCAAAATATCATGATTAGATATTAAACTAAGAGAGCGCATGATCACGTTTTCAACCAAACATTTGGTGTTTTTGAACTTGACCACAAGATCATGATTGAAAGGGAGAGTAGGCGTACATGATCATGGTGTCAACCAAAACTTTAGTCTATCAAAAATGTAAATCATGGACAAGTTAATTCGGTAAACCAAAAAAATGAAGTTAATAATTCCGACATCGACATCAGACTTTTAAACTAAAGGATTTTGAGGTTCAATGAATCACCAAAGTTTTGAAGAATAAAATGGAGCAATATAGAATATTATGAATTTCATCCATTCCAATGGCAATTGCCTGCCAAGTGTCACAAACAGATCAATGACCTACAACTTGTAAGGAAGAAATACGCATTATGGAAACTGGATATCCATAAATATTTCCCAAGCAACAAGTCCCTGTGTACTCTTGCATATCAAATAAATCCAAGGTGGTGGTACAAAGTGCTACAATGTTATATTAAAGAAAAGTATAACGCATTTTCGAACGATACCGTTATATTGAATTACTATAAAAACAGTTGTAATGTACTAACCTCCTACCACGACCAATTTATACTCTGTCATTTGGCTCAAAACACAACAAAATAAAAATCTTGTTCCGTCACACAGCTATCTTCCGGTCTCTCTCTAAACCTTTAAAACATACATACACAAAATATTTGGCCTATAATGATGTCATGAGTGTCAATAACGTTTGTGAAATGCCTGTCTGAGTGACCTCATTGCGCACGAAGCACACCCATGTCGGTACTATAGTATATCGTAACTGTTTCTACAAATCGAAAGGAAAAAATGTCTCAGCTACTGAATGCATAAGTATGTTATAGAAACGCCATGTTTGTGATCACTTAAATAGAATTCATTTTTACACATTATACTTTGAATTGACATAAAGCATACTGTAGCAAATGAATTATTGAAAATTCTAATCAGAAATTTAACGAAAATGATCCTCAAAATATAATTTTAAACCATTCGATCCTCAGCGTCGAGCACCTGCTGCTATTTATATTAACCAATCAAAATGCAGGGGTTTAAAGTGTAAATAGAGCGTTATTTCAGCCCTATTATTAGGCTAATATATAAACTGGTATAGGTAAAAGTTATATATTGATAAAAGAAATTCCTTGCCCCTTAAATCATACCATATGTTAAATGGCTAGATTGGTGACTATTACGCATTATAATGCGCTATAAATATGTGTTTTTTAAATGGAAAATTTATTTATTGTTACAAAACACATTATATATAGGCCTATGTGGGCAACAGCTGGCAGACGGTGTCATACTTTCGCACATGTGCATTATTGCATACTGCACACTTTTAGCTTTTTAAAATAAATTTTATGGTTAAAATTGAGGTAAAGTGGTCTTATTTGAATTTCGTCCGTATAATTCCCAGCCATGAAGTAATATAGCCAGCCATGAAGTACTTCTTAATCTCTTCCCTTGCTTTTCTTCATCCATCTAATCTCATACCTTTCTTTCTTTTCGTTCATCTCATCTTTTTGCTTTCTCCCTGCTTTATTCTCTCTTCGTCCATATTTCATCTTTTGCTTTCTCTCTTCGTCCATATTTCATCTCTTGCTTTCTCTTTATCCAAATCTCATCTCTTGCTTGATCTTCGTCTATCTCATAATCTCATCTCTTGTTTTCTCTCGTCTGCCATAGCTCATCACATATCTCGCTTTCTCTCTCTTTCCCCACATCACCATTCTTTCTTTCCTCCACATGTCATCCCTTGCTTTCACTCTTTCCTCCTCATCACATTATCTTGTTATCTCTTATTCTCTCTCTTACCGCACATCACAGCTCATGCTTTCTTTCCTCCACATCATTCCTTTCTTATCACCTGCTTTCTTTTCTTTTACCACATCTCATCTCATCTCATCTCATCTCATCTCATCACTACAGCTTTCTCTTCTTCCCTCAACATCTCATCTCTATAGCTTTCTCTTCTTCCCTCAACTTCTCATCTCTAGCTTTCTCTTCTTCCCTCAACATCTCATCTCTAGCTTTCTATTCTTCCCTCAACATCTCATCTCTATAGCTTTCTCTTCTTCCCTCAACATCTCATCTCTATATCTTTCTCTTCTTCCCTCAACAGCTCATCTCTATAGCTTTCTCTTCTTCCCTCAACAGCTCATGTCTATAGCTTAGCTCTTCGCTCGACAGCCCATCTCTATAGCTTTCTCTTCTTCCTCAACAGCTCATGTATATAGATTTCTCTTCTTTCTCAACAGCTCATGTCTATAGCTTTCTCTTCTTCCTTCAACAGCTTATGCCTATAGCTTTCTCTTCTTCCCTCAACAGCTAATGTCTATAGCTTTCTCTTCTTCCCTCAACATCTCATCTCTATAGCGTTCTCTTCTCCCTCAACAGCTCATCTCTATAGCTTTCTCTTCTTCCTCAACAGATCATCTCTAGCTTTCTCTTCTTCCCTCAACAGCTCATCTCTATAGCGTTCTCTTCTCCCTCAACAGCTCATCTCTATAGCTTTCTCTTCTTCCCTCAACAGCTCATCTCTTGTGTTCCTCTCTTCCTCCACATCTAATGCGTTAATTCCGTTCATCACATCTCGTCTCTGCATGGCTTTCCCCCCCCTATAATTCCCTCACATCTCATATCTTGATTTCTAGATCTTCCTTTCCTCTCATATGTTGCATTCACTTCTTCCTTTAAATCTCTTTAGCTTCTCACTCTTCCTCCACAGCTCATCTCTTTTTTTTCTATTGTTTCTTTCACATCTCATATCTTGATTTCTAGATCTTCCTTTCCTCTCATAATGTTGCTTTCACTTCTTCCTTCAAATCTCTCTAGCTTTCTCTTCTTCACATCTCATCTCTAGCTTTCTCTTCTTCACATCTCATCTCTTGCTTTCTCGCCCTTGAACATAAGGTTAATTAATTTGAATTGATACTGAGCAGAGTGTTGCCCACTGTGTTTTGAACTATCCAAAAGTTATGGTATTATAGGCTTACCCAGGGTACCCCGAATCAGCAAGGAGGCCATTACCGAACATTATTCGTCATTTTGTTCCCACGTGAAACTGGGTTTCAGCATCAAACGAATGTTGTTTACCTCAGCAACATTAGCTATAATATATGACTAATCTATCATAGACGGAAACAGTGTACAATATAGCATTTGTATATCCTGATATATACCAGGGGATATCTACTTAACTTCCTGAAGAGGCCAGATATCCCAACTTTACCATGAAGACTTATTTCCTTTGCCTTTAAAGGGATGTGTTCACTAACTGGTCGAACATAAAACTTTTTGTCTCTGTACCTGGAATTTTTTTAGCTATCTAATCCGTAATAATGATCAAAACACTCTCTCAAAATTTAAGCCTTCAAATCCCCGTGAATCCATAAATATCAGCGTTTAAAAGTAAAAAATACGACTCTTATAGTTAAGTAAGACTATGACATAGAAAAATGAAATATAACTGTTAAGGTAGGCTACGGGTATAATTAAAGGGATTGTTCGATTTTTTGGCAGTTCCATGTCTGAAGGATCAGCCCAACCCCCCCCCCCCCCTCAAAATTTTTGCTATGAAGCAAGTTACCAAAAATGCGACGTCCAGAATGGCCTAAGAGGCAAGGAAACATCCTAATTTTCGAAATTTTCTTAGGTTATGGGTCTTCCTGAACTCTCCAAAAGATACATTGTCATACCGTCAGCCGAGAGTCGCATAACAGAGAGCTCTGTCATGAAAGGTCTCAGATACAATGAAATCAACTGAAATTTCAAAATATAGAATGCAACCACTCCACTCCTGCAGTTTGTAAAGGCCTGAGATGTGAGGAGATCAGCTTTTGTTTTCAAAATTTTTCTTGGTTTACAATTTCCCACTAAAACCTACTCCATTGGCAACATTATCAACGAGATCAGGAGAAACCTCAGATTCAATTTATATTTTTCTAAATTTTCTTAGGGTGCCATCCATCAAACTCATCTGCTGTTCACAAAGGCTTGATATGCAAGGAAATTACCCTTTAATTTTCAAAATTTTCTTGCTGTATAATGCCCCAAACCATATTCAAGAGGTGGATGTATCAACGAAAATTATATTATTTCTCCACGTAACAGGTCACGCTTTCTCTCTCTCTCTCTCTTCTTCCACAAATCTCAAATCATGCATTCTTTCTCTTCTTCAATATCTCATCTCTTTCTTTCTCCACATCATAGCTCACGCTTTTTCTCTCTCTCTCTTCTTCTCAAATCATGCTTTCTCTGTCTTCTCTCTGTCCATCCATCACATATCATCTATTCTCTTGTGTTCTATTTCTTCTTCCTTTATCTCTATATAGCTCTTCTTCGAAATATGATCTTTTTTCTATTCTTTTCTTCACATCTCAATTTCTCTTCTTCCTTCACATCTTAAGTTCCACTGCAATCTCTGACCCATTGTTCTGAGCTATGGACTTGGAACTACCGTTTTGTCAATTCATAAAAGTCAATTTGATTAATTTTTCAGATGAGGGGAGATAACACTCTTATTATTGCACACAGAAAACAGTTATTTTCCCTTGTCAATTTGAATTGATTACAACAATATTTGCAGTTCTCCGAGGCACTAGATTGAAATCTGGTTTCATTTCATGGAATGACTTTTATAGTACAGTTGAAAATATTTGGAAAATATTGCCAATCTTTTTTTTATCGTAATTACATAAGTGCGTATATGAATCTATTTCGGGTTAAATATTTTGTATACAATACCAAAGATCGAGATGTATATTTTTTGAGTGTGCCATGGTTTTTCCTTTCTCTTGATTCTTGGACATAATAATCCATCAAGTTCAGATTTTCCATTTGTTTTCGAAATTGATTTGAGGGTATTTCTGAACCAAAACGCAGAAGCCTCATATTGAAGCGCAATACTTGCATTAACGCGGTGATAATATAATTATAGCATTTTGCAACATTAGAAACGCATCATGAGCAAAAAATGCTACACCCTTTCTAAACAAATGCGGTCATGCTAATTCTACCACTCTTTTGGCTCACTTTTTATTTGACCGATAAGGGTCGTCAATCTCTTTTGTTATTCTCGACTTGTAAACTGAGCTGTCAGATTTATCTACCGAGCCAACAGCTGTCCACATGGCCCGATATTGTTGTCATTCTAAAAATAGACATGACGTTTTCCATCTTAACCAATCAAATGGCAGTATTCCTATCTCATTATCTGGAGCGCGCATTTCAGATACGCCATTTTTTAATCCGAAACGTGTTTTGGTGTTTATTTTATAAAATTTTACTGTTTATATTGATTATTTATTAACTTTTTTATTTTATTATGGTAATGGATGCTAAGGTTAAATTAGATGGATGACGAAGCAGCCCTTTTACATATTGAGCGGTGAGTAAATGATAGAAGTAAAGTGGCAAGTGAACAAAGCCGCCCATTTTATTTTGCAAGGTGATGTGTCATCATATCATAAATAAAATTTTCCTGTTTCGGTATCAAATCTAGATCTAAAATTATTTTTTCAATATTTTATCAACCTAAAAGTAGGTCTCTGTATATCCATGCACTTTATATATAAATTAAGGTCAAATACTGATTTGTATTGTCTTCCATCCGGATTTTACGGATGAATGAACTTGCCATATTATTTGGCTGGTTTGGTTGGGGTACTTATCTGGTAAGGTCAGGTCAAATGACAGCAGACGGACTATCGTTATTAGTGAACCGTGACAATGGCGGAATAGGCGCCGTTCTTTGACTTTACTGTCTTGAGGTATTTGCACGACTGTGTAAAGCCAAATCTGAAATTGAATTTTGAATATTATGGTTTGAAAATGGATTTTGCTTATTTACTATTCCTTTTCATGAGATATATTGGCGCAGAAATGTGCGTGAATTTTGGAATCTATGATGTCATGCCACGATGACGTTTTGGTACCGTCATCATGTCTATTTATAGAGCAAGGATGTTTTTCTCAGCTGATTTTCAGATGGAAGTCTATTTTCGAGTTTTCAAATTTTACATGTAGACTGTCAGGTTAATCTGTTTAAAAGCAGATCAAAATGATCAGCTATACATTTTATATACAAGAAAAGAAAAGGTGATTTTTGATTAATAGTTATTGTCAGTGTCATTTTTAAGACTTTGTGCTTGTCTTGGTCACAGTGTAGGTCTAGCCATAGGCCTACCTACATGTACATGACATGTCCACTATGCCCTACTAGTACTGGGCACTGGGGCACTGGCATTAGCCAGTCTACTACCCTAGCTGCTTACCTAACTTAACTGGGAGAACAGTTTCATAGGCATACATCATTATGTTTACACATTCCTGTTTTCCTTTTCAGAATTGAAAGTTCTCAGTCATCTTGTAGTGAGGACGAATCAGATGATAGCCGACAAATAGACCATGATTATAATCAGTCTCATCTTCAGTTAAAAACCAGTTACAATCGTGGACGCTGGACTAAAGAAGAGGTAATTTTTGTTTCAGTGAATTTTTGGTGGATTACTAAATCTGTGCCTGATTTTTGTGTAGTAAAATAGAATCAAGATTGATTACAGTGCATTCAGGATTTTTTTTTTTAGCGCAAACACAAACTCTCTTAGTCTACAAATAAGCTCACACCAAAACTTGGCAAAAGACAGTTAAGCATGCAATATAAGTGCCAAATATCTTTTGGTACAAATTAACACTAATCCTACAATATTAAGCCTACTGTTATTAAGCCTACTGTAGATTTTAATTACACATTGTTTTGTTTGACAGTGTTTTAGGTGTGATAGAGTAGATAAAAGTGTCAGACTTGATGCCTACTGTGCTAGACTTAATTTTTGACAGTTTGAAAACACTGAATTGCAAAAGTTTCTTATATTTTTGTTTCCTCTGAATTTTCATTGATTTTGTGTGATTATCAGTTTTAACTTTTTGTTTGATGATTTTTTTGTAGGATGAGAAATTAAAAGGAATTGTTGAATCATATTCTGGATCTGTTGATTGGAAACAAGTTGCTAGTTTATTTGGTGATAGATCAGATATTCAATGTCAACATCGTTGGCTTAAAGCTTTAAATCCAGATTTAATTAAAGGTCCTTGGACAAAAGAGGTAACTAAATTTATAATTCTAACTCAGACACAAGTAATTTAGTGATACCTTTACCCATATATTTCAAAAGCTGGTACAATATCAGAACCTGTTTTAAATTTGAACCAGAGTTAGGTGAAACATTGCTTTTGATTTGTGCATTTTTTGATAAAATGGGAAACCCATCATTAAATTAATCCTTTGAATTACTAAATTACTAAAAGAGCAATTACTTAGTATTTGTATTTTGATTCCAGGAGGACGATAAAGTATTAGAATTAGTTGTAACTTACGGTCCTAAAAGGTGGACTCTCATATCTAAACATTTACGTGGACGTACTGGAAAACAGTGTCGTGAAAGGTAACAAGATTTTAATAATTAATTTTATACAGCATGTCAAATTCTTACATATCTTTGTCATTGTCATAAACTTTGTAATGTTCTTAATATAAGCCTAGGGATATTTAAAGTTTTGAGATTTGTAGGCCTAAGCTTTCAGGGCTTTAGATTACATGCTAGTTACAACGGTAAATTCCTTGTCCTAATTAACAGTGCCCAAATTATCTGCGCCAAAAAAAAAATTAAATTGAAATAAGATGCTTTTGAAGCACAGCAGTTCCAGAGATGTCAATAACTTTAACTGTATAACCTCACGAGAGTTATAAATTAGTGAAAATGCTTCTGTAGCCTCCTCAGGAGCTCTTGTAGCCTATGTTTTTCCCCTCTGCTCCTTGAATACAGGGTGTGCAAAAATTAAGGTAATCTAAAGCCTGGTTTTCCTCAGAAATTTTATATTCATTTTAGTTCAGTATTAGTATTATTATGTTTTTTTCCTTTCTAGGTGGCACAATCATTTAAATCCTGATATTAAAAAAACAGCTTGGACTGAACAAGAGGACAACCTTATTTACCATTTACATAAAACATTTGGTAATAGGTGGGCAGAGATAGCTAAATATTTACCTGGTAGAACAGATAATGCTATCAAAAACCACTGGAACTCCACCATGAAAAGAAAATGTGAAATAGAAGAGGCAAGAGAGAGGGTGACCCCTCAGACTATTTATAGCCACCCATATACACCCAGCTCTCAGAATAATGCATGGGTACAAGGTATAGCACCTATACAGCTATTTCCTTCCTTTCATGATGGTAAGTAATCAACCTGTTAGCTTTTAGCTTATTGACTCTGTTTCAAGTCAGGCAATATTTTTGAATACTGGTACCACAAGGCAGAGTATGCTTCTTTTAAGGAAAGCAGATGCCATTGCAACTATGCTTGTCAGCTTTTATTTTGTTCACGCAATTTTAGTACAGGTTGTAGTACTGGTAGGTAAGAGCATGGGAAACATCAAATAGCATTGTTTGGTAGCATTGAACACATGGTGAGAGTGGGTTCTAATCTCTGTCAGTTCATTACTCCATAATGGGTAAGGATTGTCCAGGAAATATCGATGCCAAGAGCAATAATCACTGTTTACAAGATCCCCATTATTGCATTAACCTAAGACTAAGTTGTTATCCTTGTATAAAACAGTTGTTAATTTCTTTTAAGGCCACAATAAAAAAAAAATAGATTATCATCCCCTCCCAACCCATCCCTTTGAGTGTCGATTTGAAATTTTTTATTGTAGTTCGGACTCAAATATTTCATTTTATGTCATACACTCCATTTACGGAAGGCTCGTTTACGATATACGCTTGATATATTATTATAGTAAAGAAAAACTCTTCATTTTCTTTAAATATACAAATATGTTCAAATGGTTGCCTTCTGTTGAGCTTATTAGTTACCTCGAGAAAATAAAAAATAAAATTTCCCCTCCCTCCCCATTTTTTGTGAAAATTTGGATGATAATCTATCAATTTATTTATTGTGGCCTAAGCTGAAGAAATCTTTGATTATTTTTATTTTAATAAATTTTATTTTTTAGGAAGTGGAGAAGTTGGAAATATAATCCCTTTTACAAATACTACTAATATATCTACACCACTCAAGTAAGTCAAATACCAATACCAAACATTTATAAGCTAAAAGCTCCTCTTGATATTTAATGCACAACTTAGTTTCTTTAAAGGGATATGTTCACTACTGTTCGACCAATAAAATTTTTTCAGCTATTCTAATTCATAATAATGTTCACAACTCTCCCTTGGGATTTATATAGAAAAGATAAATGAAAGATAAATGTTTAGGAAGGGATATTATTGAAAGGATTATGCGATTTTTGTGCATATATTTACATATATTAAGGGCTTAAATCGACCCTCGAAAATGATGACCATTCCCTTTTAATTTAATTCTTACATTTGTGGATGATGTTGGTTCACAAATTTTCAAAGTTCCTATTATTGTCAAGGTATTGTAAGGGCTTTATACAATGAAGTTGGGTAACAGTAACAGTGTGCAATATAATAATGATAATGATATTGTACCAAAAATAAAGTTAAGTAGTATGACTGAAATTCCTCAAAATTCTTCCAAATCCTGTTGAAAAGAAATATCAGCTCAAAATCTAAAATGTCAAATTTCTTTTATAGATCATTGGTAACTATACCCATTATTAATAATAATGATGTAGAAGATGATGGTTTTAATGGTATATCATCATTAGATTTAATAAGTGGTACCAAATCTGCTACTGGTGTTACACCTATTAAATTTACTAGACTTAATGAGAAAGGCACTACAGGTAAGCTATAGTATAAATATAGTATAGCTATAAATACATGTACAGTACCGGGTAGAAGGAAAAGTGATGATATGTTTTATTATGCAAGACATTTTAGTTTTTGACAAGCAGGATATTCACCGTGATAATCCATTTTTTTTTTTTGAGAAATTAAATTTTTCTTTTTGACTTTTTAGTTGCCCACATCCTGTAAATGGAAAGCAGCTTTAGTTTTTATCCAATATCCATGAAACTTGCTATGCATATTGATCAGATCTGAGTTAATCTAAATTATATTGGCCATGGACTCAAAATTGAATGCAATTTAACTGCATGATAATGTATTTTAAGTAAGGGAAAATAAGATTTCCAAGTAGTTTAAATAAATGATAAACTTTTGTTATTGATAGAGCAGTACCAAATGAATAAAATGATCCAATGTTAAACTCAAACTGATTTCAGGTATAAGATTTGATGGTCATGCTGTAGGGAAGTTAAAGAGTCCAGGTACTCTAATACCTATATTATCACCTGTAGCTTCTAAACTTAAATCATCACCAGCTATACTGAGAAAAAGTCACAGAAAAAAGGTGAGTTTCTTCAGAAATATCTGAAGTAAATTTCATTGTTTACACCAGAATATGGAATCTTTATTTGCAGAGAAGCAGTGTGGTTTCTGTGTGCCTGTAGGACCTGGGTTTTCAACTGGTTTCCTTAAATGTCCCCGAAAATGCATAAGGAAAGGACCATGTCCCCTAGATTTTCTGAAGAAGTCGCAGCATATTTAATCGAGGACGTTACGGACAGTGGACACTGGTGTTTCAAGATAATACAAAATAAAACATATTTTTTTTCAGACGTATATATCAGTTTGTGTCCCCTAGAGAATGTCCAAATGTCCCCAGTTTGGGACATGTCCCCCAAGTTGAAAACCCAGGCTGTAGGAAATATATCAATATACTAGTACTGGAGCTCAAAATCATAAGACATTGGCACAGACTTAAAAACCACCATCTGAGTCATGGACGTAAAAGGTGCAAAGAAAATTTAGAATTGACAAACCTAGTTGCATACCTTTTAGTAGGATCAGCATGCCTTGCCTCTTTCCACCCATTACAGTTCTTTCTTAATGCCGATGAGTTCAAAAATTGACAACACCACTATATTCTAGTGCTGGGTATTGCCAACCATGCCACGATACGATACGAATCGCGATACAAAGGTCACGATACAATACGTATCGCGATATGGGATAAAGGTACACAAATTGAAACTTCATCTTCAAAGTAACGATATCTATTTTTGTATAGCTTTATTAATGTGAAATTTGGTAATTTGGTTGATAGGAGTGATCCATATCCACGTCTTATAAATATTTTCAAAATAATTTCAACAAACTCGATTAGAAAAAATAGTGAATTGTAAAAAAGATCTACACTTTTTACAAAGTGAGAGGTATCGTCAAGTATCGATACACGACCTCGCGATATGATATACGTATCGTGGCATGACGTATCGTGATACATCGATACAACGATATATTGTGCCAGCACTACTATATTCATGTACTGTAACAATTTAATTTGCCATTTCAGAGACACTCGTCATATAAGAGTGAGTCATTAATGTTAGTAAAAGAAGAGAAGATTGATAATGAGTTTAATATAGAAAATGAAGCACCTCAAGATTATATTGATGATAGCTATTTTAATAACCTGACACCTAATACTACACCTATTAAAAACCTACCGTTTTCACCATCACAGGTACATCTTTAGGATAAACATAGTATAACATGTTCCAAACTGCATTATCGAAACCAACAACATATTGGTAGGGGTGGGCGGTATTCCGGTATTACCGAAAATACCGGTTCTAAAAAAATACCGGTAGTAATACCGTGGCTCATCTAAAAACCGGTATACCGTGAATACCGTGAATTCCTAATAAAAATACCATGATACTGATTATCTGACAGTGACTGTCAAGATATTGTTGAAAATATGTGTTCTTTATGCTTATCTTAAAATCAGTTGGTCTTATTTTGATTTTTATCATGCCTGTCTACCACACAAATTCATTGTGGTGTGAAAATCCTGTTAATTTAGTGCCTGCTTGGATAGTCTTTAACATACCAGACTATAAAAAAATATAGTACTGTTGACAGCAGTTAAGAAAATCAAAACATTGTTTCATTCTATCGAAAAAATAAATAAATAACCACCAGTCACCTCTTAAATAAAATTTTAAAATATTTCCACATCAAGATAAGAAACATAAACTGTCAGCCAACTCTATAGAGAGTTGATATTTCAGTGGAAATGTGATTTTTATCACACAAAATCACCCCTTACCCTTTCTTTTGATAATAGAATATTCCTTCATGCACAAATAAAAAGGTCCGAGAGCCATTTTGGCAAAAATGCAAATGTTCCAAAAATACCGTGACTATACCCAGTATTATATAAAATACCGAGGTATTTGAAATTGGCAATACCGCTCACCCCTACATATTGGTAATACATGTACATTGCTAGGAGCTAGTGAAATCTTTATTTGAGTGCCTGGAATAGTAGGCATACCGCGTATGGCACAAAACGTGCAATTATTGCTCAATAGTACCAAGGTCAAATATCCTACTTCTAGGTCTAGGATAAGTTTTATTCTTTCTTACATTGCAATTCGGCATTTCTGTGTTCATTTAGAGACTTCCTTGTTTCTAGCTGTAAAGGATTCCATGCTGGCTAAGGTTGTGATATAGCTTCAGATTTTTACTGGTTACTATATTTTAAAGTTGATGGTCAAGTTGTAAGCTAAGATCTTGTGATTGCTTTCCCCTAGAGCTGTTTTTAATGATAATTTATAACATTTCAGTTTTTAAACAGTCCTGATATGTGTTTACCATTCTCTGGTAAAGTGACATCAACACCAGTTAATAGAAGTAATAGTTCAAGTTCTGGTGTTGATAGTTTATCTACTCCTGCTGTTAAACTGGATATCAGGTAAGTCTACCACTTTCTATTAACGCGTTTTATGACGTCACCCCCACTGATCTACTAGAAGCTACTATTGATATCTATGCAGATCAGTGGGGGTGACGTCATAAAAGGCATTAGTTTAAATGGAAATTTTGCAAGAACCACAGACATTGGAATGAAAATTTGAATGGTGCAAATTGATGCTTCAGTGTTCCGATGCACATACAAAGTTTAAAAAACCTCTTTACAATCCCTTTAATCAAATTTTACTGATCACCAAGTATGTCTACAATTAGCTGGTGAATATGCTAGGTTAATGTGAAGGTTTAGATTTTCGATACAATTTGACACATATGACTACCTTTGATATACTGCTAGGCAATCACATGTTTAAACGAAATGAAAAATCAGCTTCAAAAAAGGTTTTCATGAGTTAACTTAAATTTAAACACCATACAAAAAAAACAAAAAAGTTTTTATGGTCCCAGATTCTTTCAGATGCATTGAGATTTCCTGTCACTGGAAGGAGAAAAACTTTGATTTTCTCCCTTCTGTTTCTTCATCTATTTTCAAGTGAGGTGCTTTATCTTTAATATTTGTATTTTAACAGTAATAGTAGTAAGTTAAATACACCAATAGTGAAGAGATCTATGTTAGAGATGTCACCCCGTACACCAACACCATTTAAAAATGCCATGGCAGAAGTTGTAAGACGAGCTGGTAAACTCAGTAAATGGGTAAGTTGTATATTTTGTTTATTCATTTTTCAGATGAGGTTCTTTTAGCAGATGCAAGTATCTTGAGGACAAATACATCTATTTGCATCATTCATGCCATTACAATATATTACCAAGTTTTTCTGGAACAACAGGAGTACAATGGTAACAATGAAAGTTATAATTGTCCAAAATAAGCATTGTTTATACTGTTACACCCCATTGCTAAAAAAAACTTCTTTCAAACCAGATAATGAACAATCAACAAAAGAATTGATATATCATGTAAGCTTATTTATACAATATATGAAGACAGCCTATAATAATCAGTTGTCTGAATACAAATACATTGGAGTAACAAAACAACATTTTGGAAATTCTGTTTGATATTTCTATATCGCTCTACAATTGATGTATGTGAACTATTTTAACAGTGAAATTATTTTGTTATATTGATAACAAGAATATGTTGTTTATTGTAGAGCCCTAATCAGTTAGCAGAAGATATAGATAAAGTTATAAAGAATGATACTTGTGGTGATACAGGTTATGAAGCTGATCTATCAGTTGTAACACCTAAATCAGCCAAAACTCATAAACGTAGACATTTAAAACAGGTAAGTTTAAAATACTACAGGCATTCACAGATTAACTCTCAAAGAAATCATATTAATCTGTTGGTCTCTCCTTCACAAAACCAAGGGTCTGCACGAATCAGGTGTTCTTGACCTGTTCCAGATGTTCTGTTCCGAACAAGCTTTAGAGTAATTCTGGAATTGTTCTGGACAGGAAGTAGAAAGTTCTTCACGGAACTAATATCTGAGTAGTTCTAGAAAGGTTCTGGACAGGAAATGACTGCTATCACTGCACTGAAAAACAGTTGCAAAATTTGCCGCCATCTCAATTTCGTCACTGTTCCAGCTGCACAACCTCGCTAGTTAGGACAGAAAATCTTTTTACAGAACAGTGTTCCAGTTCACTCAAATCCTCAAAATGACTGTTCTGGACCATAATTCGTGCAGACCACAATAAAATTTCCTTTAAAACTTTTTGATATATATGTTAAGAAAAGTTGAATGAATCTACATTAATTGAATGGTGTTCTCAAAAAGTATTGAAACTTCTTAAAAGAGCGGATTTCTAAATAATGCCTATTTTGTGACATGCTTACTTGCAGCTGTATAAAGTACCTTTTGAATACATTGAAAGAGACAAATATTTGTGTTATTTAAGTGATTTCTAATTTTATTATAGCAAACTGGAAGTAGAAAGAGAGTGAGACAGTCATTAGATGAGAAATGGTCTAATCAATCAATGAATAGAACTCAACATGAAGTTTCTTTATTATCACCAGAAACACCTGTATGTCTATTTTTACTTTCAGTATCTTGAACCCCTGCGTTGGCTCCAGGTTTCAATCCCAGCATTGTTTGCAATAATACTTGCATTTTCTTGCTGTTCAGTGATGCAGATAGCAGGGATTGGCATGGAAAAAATGTAGATGTTTTGTTGGGTCAATAAACTGAGTTCCTGTGTGCTTCATGCTGTACACCCTTAAGATCACTGGACAGTTGGAAATTCCAAAAAGATGTGGAAAAAATGCACACTGCATGCCATTATTGCCCATCTTCATGAGCCAAAAAAAGAAGCATAAAAGTAGTACATAGAACTTCATTTCTAAGAAATCTCTCAGGAAAATTGTCAAAATTTGATTGAATATTGCCTTTATAAAATCAAATCAAAATAATGATAATGCCCTTCAAATAATCTGAACGTTAATCTATATTTTACAGAGTAAATCATTAATTGGTGATACTAGTTTAGTTTTTTCACCACCATCTATAATTAAAGATACATTACCTGAAGAAGTTATAGATGATATCTTTTCACAACCCAAGACTAAAAAGGTAAGACTTACAACTTTAAATATGTTAGCTTCTACACATTATTGTAGATTTGGACTGAAGCTTCAACCAAGCATGATTATAGATTCGGACAAAAACTTCAACCAAGCATGATTATAGATTCAGACAGAAGCTTCAACCAAGCATGATTATAGATTCGGACAAAAGCTTTGACCAAGCATGATTATCGATTTGGACAGAAGCTTCAACCAAGCATGATTATAGATTTGGACAAGCTTCAACCAAGCATGATTATAGATTCGGACAAAAGTTTCAACCAAACATGATTATAGAATTGGAGAGAAGCTTCTACCAAGCATGATTATAGATTTAGACAGAAGTTTCAACAATGCATGATTATAGATTTGGACAAGCTTCAACCAAGTATGATTATAGATTTGGACAAGCTTCAACCAAGCTTGATTATAGATTTGGACAAGCTTCAACCAAGCATGATTATAGTTTAGGACAATCTTCAACCAAGCATGATTATAGATTTAGACAGAAGTTTCAACAATGCATGATTATAGATTAGGGCTGAAGCTTTAACCATGCATGATTATAGATTTGGACAGAAGTTTCAACCAAGCATGATTATAGATTTGGACAGAAGTTTCAACCAAGCATGATTATAGATTTGGACAGAACCATAAAAATGTCCTTTTGTCAGTATATTCATGTTAAGTCAAATAACAATTTGTTTTTAAATATTTCTTTTGATATCTAGAATGAAAGAAGAACAAGTAAAAGAATCATGTTCAGTGAAACACCACCAAAAATGTCTTTAAAGGTAAATTCAATCTCTTTTTGATGTGTTTGGTATGTGGTTGCTTGCTTGCTTGTTGTCAAATGCATTTGGCATCCAGATGATGTGGAGGCACAAAACAACCATGGCTCTGGGAGTTGTTGTGAATTTTGGGCCACGGTATGGAACATGTTGGGAACCACTGATCTAAAGGTACTGACATACAAAAGGGGGCATTAAAGATATTCACAAATGCCTTTGCAATCTGCATGAATAGATCTATAAGCTTATTTGTTTTGTATATTTCAGCTGGATATGAATTATGAGAAAGTGGCTTGTGGTAAAACAAAAGACCAAACAGAAATGACAGAACTAGCTAAATATTATTTAACGTCTTTAAAACCTAGAACTTTGGTGTTGTAGGCATTAAATACTCTTTTATGGTGACAAAAAAAAATTAAAATGACTTTGAATAAGCAATAAACTGTTAGATTTATGTGATGGGATAAAAAATATCTCAAATGATAACTGACTGCATATTAATGATGGTTTTCTAAGAGAATTAATTTGTGTATAAGAAAGAATTAATTGTATACTGTAATTACTTAATCTACTGTATATATACTTACTATTATTATCACATCGACAATCATAAAATTTTAATCAGTTGCGTAACTTTAAAATTATTAGGATGGTATAGAGGTTTTCTTAACTCTTTATGTGTATAAAGGATACTGTTAGCATCGATTCGCACACTTTTAGGTCTGTGGTTCTTACAATTTTACTAAACTAGTGTTTTATGACATCGCACAAAAGCTGTTAATATTATCTTAGGATCTTTGCAATACTGTTTGGTTTTATAACACATTAACTCGAATCATTATGCTTGGTCAAAATATCTTCAGTGGTTATGGACAATTTCTTAGGTTAAAGGAAAACTAGAGAAATATTTTGTAGAACTAGAGTCTTTTTTTATTATTATCGATATATATTTTGTAAATATTAGATTTGCTATTTATATTAGATGTAGAAAAAAAAGAACAAAAAATGTCCTATTTGTTAAGAAAATTTGTGATTTGTTTTATTTATGTCATTAATTGTTTTGCTTGTTATATTTTTAACCTACAATGTTTGTTGTAAGCTTATCAGACCCAATATGAAAACCTCTTTTATTTTCGACTTCTTTGCTTTGTAGGATGTAACTTTTATTTTGGTTAATGTGCAAGTTTTCCTGATTCATCCAGTTTACTCAATTTGAGTAACTTAAAAACTTTAGCCTTTCATTCTGTTGAAATAGTTCAAACAAAGTCTGCTAGAATTGCACGAAAAATTCTATTTGCACCAGTCCAATTTTCTGTCTGTGGTTCTCTAAATGCCAGAAAAACCTGACCAGATTACTATGTAACATTGGACTAGAATTGTATTTGTGATGGTCAAGATCAAATTTGGTCAGGTTTTCTGAAATTATTGGCAAATGTTTTCCATTGAATCTCAAATCAGCTAACTCAATTAGATCATTGCCCCCAGAGTTTCAAATTATTTTTTTCTTTGCTTATTTATTCTGTATGTTGTCATATTTTATTGTTGTTTTTAAAGTAAACTATAATTTGGAGTGCTAGTATTGTATATGTTAGATTATCTGAATATCATTTTTAACAAAAAAAATAATCATCTGTAAATAACCCAAATATGTTTTTTTTATTTCTATTGTCCAAATTGCATCTTGTTTAGGTCTATAAAGATCAATGCCAAATGGTCAACATGTAGAAATTTCAATTCAATTCCCCTTCTCCTGGAAAAAGCGTTGTGCGACTGCACGTTAATGAATCTTCGACAATTGGAAATGGAAAATAACAGTAGGCTAATGCCGCCGTCCTAGCAAAATTTCCCTCATTGCACATTGCATGGCGTTTGTCCTGCCTCAAATAGCTTATAGGCCCTAGTAGGTGCAGAAAAGCACAATGGAAACCCATTTAAAAAACTGCAAGTACCCATGCAAGCTGATTCTTAGCAAAATGCATGATGGGAGTGGGGCTCATTTAGTGCTGGGTATTGCCAACCATGCCACGATACGATACGAATCACGATACAATACGTATCGCGATATGGGATAAAGGCACAAAAATTTAAACTTCATCTACAAAGTAATGATAGCTATTTTTGTATAGGTTTAATAATGTGAAATTTGGTAATTTAGTTGATAGGAGTGGTCCATATCAACGTCTTATAAATATTTCCAAAATAATTTCAACAATCTCGATTAGAAAAAATAGTGAATTGTAAAAAAAATCTACACTTTTTACGAAATGAGAGGTATTGTCAAGTATCGATACACGACCTCGCGATACTATACGTGTATCGTGGCATGACGTATCGCGATACAACGATATATCGTGCCAGCACTAGGCTCATTATCAGTAAGATATGTAAATGGGACATAGAAAAAAACTAGTACTGGTGTTTTGAAATATTTATAATTGTTTGATTTGTGAAGAATAAAATACATTAAGAAGCAGGTGTCTGAGCCATGGTAGTTAAAGATTGTAGACTATTTTCAACACCATTCAAATTAGATTGCCAGCTAGTTAACTTCTGTCTTAATAGTTGCCATTGTTGTTTACCAAAAGTACGATGTGTTGTCCAATTTATCAAAACTTTTTTCTGCATTTGGTCTATTGAGGCTGATACAGTTTTTGTTCTGAGAACTGAAATAAATATCAAGGATAGTCAATAATTAAAAATATTAAGGCCAGTCTCACTAAAATTAACTTTCAAACATGGATTTGAAGGGCAAATTTTGACAGTGAAATTTGATTGCTACTACTGTTTAGCTTAAATATAAGAATTCCTCTTTGGTCAAATTTGCCTCCAATTCTTTTCAGTACTCCAATAATTCTAAGTGTATTTCCAGCAAAAATAATCTCAATATACATCATGCATCTATTTGTTAAAATTTCTATAAAAGAGTACTTTCTATCTCAAATATTAAAGGAATTGTAAAGCGTATTTCTAAACTTTGCATGTGTTTCAGGGACACTGATAGCATCAATTTGCGCAATTCCAATTTCCATTCCGACGTCTGTGGTTCTTGTAATTCCACTAAAACGAACATGTTTAATGAAGTCACTGACAGTACTATTGATATCTATGCAGATCATAGTGACTTCATAAAACGCATTAGCTTTAGTGAAATTGCAAGAGTCACGGACGTCGGAATGGAAATTGGAATGGCGCAAATTGATGCTATCAGTGTCCACTGTCCCCAATACACATACAAAGTTATAGTGCAGCTATATTTACCATTTATAATAAATTCTTCTACATCATCTTCTTCAATTTGCATTTCTTTCTGTATTGTACCAAAATCTATTTCTTTTCTGTTTTCAACTGACTGCATAAAAGTTAAAACTCTCATTTTCTGTATGTTTTCTTCATGTTTCAAACCTGAAATTATTAATCAATTCAATATCAATCTTGAATTAAGCAAGGCTTTCAACCCAAAATGACAATATGGAGTAAATATATTTGTGCCTAAAAAGTCCACTTATTTTTAATGTTGAATCATAATAAGAAAAAAATGTTTGTCTGCTGGTCGAAATTAGAAACATATTATTAAATATGCTTCCCGGAAACCACAATCTTATTCTAGCATTCATTGTTCAAATCAAACAGAAAAGTCTGCCAATTTTTTAAAATTACATTAATGCCTTTCAGGGGAGGATCCAGGATTTAGAGAAGGGGGGGTGGGGGCTCTGAAATGAACATGCAACAGCAAATTCAACAGCACCGCAAGCGCCAGAGGCGTGAGTGTTAAATTTTTAGAGGGTTTTGCCATTAGTCGGCCAAAAATAGGGGGGGGGGGGTTGGGGCTTGAGTCAGAGGAACCCGATCTTGGATCCTCCCCTGCCTTTTATGATTTTTGATTAGAATATAAGAAATGCCTTTGATATTGTATAAATTTCAAAAGAATATAATAGTCTCATTTACTTATGAAGTAAAAATTTCTATGTAAGGCATGAGAAATTGCATATATCTTATTTTTGACCAATTCTTGCAAAATATGGACAAAAAAAAACATAACAGCAATCTTTTAAGATAGTGGACCACGGCCATATATGCCTAACAAAAAATTTAATCAGGAGTAATTTAAACTTTCTCAAATCTTTCGATTTAGGTCCAATACCATTCATTTTAAGTTTCATCAAAATCGGTTGAAAACTAAGAGAGGAATAGCATATTCAAGATTTGGGGCAAGGGCAATAACTCTGCTACTAACGATCGAAAATGGCTCAAATTCGAACTTGATCTTCATTTTATAAATATGTATACACATAACAAATTTCATTTTATTCCGTCAAAAACTCTAGTTTTTAGAGCGTTTACAAGCAAATGTTGGCGGACGGAGCAACGGATTTGGGGCAAGGGCAATAACTCTGCTTCTAACGATCGAAAATAGCTCAAATTCGAACTTGATCTTCGTTTTATGAATATGTATACACATATCAAATTTCATTTGATTCCGTCAAAAACTCTAGTTTTTAGAGCGTTTACGAGCAAATGTTGACGGACGGACGGACCGCCGGACGGACCGACGGACAGGGGTGCCGACAATATACGTCCTCATAGAGAGATGAGGGCGTATAACAAAATGGAGAACTTAAGTAAGGTTGTTAGATAATTTTAGGTATGTTACAATCCAGGGGCTTTAGGCTGTGAACAACCCAGTGGGATCAAATTCGCATTCACCGACAAGGAGGTGTGTGACGAATTTATCCTATGATTTCTTCTAGCAACTTTTCAGATTAATATCTCCATTCTTCAAAATTAATTACATTTTTCTTTTACTTTCCAACAAATTTTCGTAACAAAAATGTGCCAAATGGTTTTGTCCAATTGCCATTGTAAAATAAGTAATCAAAACAACAGTCGTAGAAAGAACGGCCATTCAAAATGTAAGTTTGGAGTCACGTGATCTGATCTGTCCAGGTACACCAGTGTACTTCTCTGAATGTTTAATGAGGTGAACTCGAGAATACCATTCATTTTAAGTTTCATCAAAATCGGTTGAAAACTAAGAGAGGAATAGCATATTCAAGATTTGGGGCAAGGGCAATAACTCTGCTTCTAACGATCGAAAATAGCTCAAATTCGAACTTGATCTTCGTTTTATGAATATGTATACACATATCAAATTTCATTTGATTCCGTCAAAAACTCTAGTTTTTAGAGCGTTTACAAGCAAATGTTGACGGACGGACGGACCGACCGACGGACGGACCGACGGACGGACGGACGGACAGGGGTGCCGACAATATACGTCCTCATAGAGAGATGAGGGCGTATAAAAATGCTTGAGCTAACCACCATATTATGTGAGCACAATTGGTGTTAATTTGATATGCAGACATAGAATCTGCACAAGCCAGATAAAATGAGAATTTGTCATAAAATACAATCTTACCAAGGAAAGTGGTAACAAAATCTGTATTATTTTTATAGAATTGTTGGTATTGAGGTAATCTACCAGATACAAATATTGTTAACAGCTGTAATACACAATTTACAATACATTACAATTTTTAAACTTTACAACATATGGCAGATTTAAATGAACTTTAAGGGTTCTTTATGGTTTGTCTGCTGGTCGAAATTAGAAACATACTATAAAAATATGCCTCCCGGAAACCACAATCTTATTCTAGCATTCATTGTTCAAATTAAACAGAAAAGTCTGCCAATTTATCAATAAAAAAAATGCCTATATATTAGTTATTCAAATACAAAATCATATTCTTATTTAAGTCTGAAGTTAATATGAACAAGCCACTACAGTCAAAAGACACTTTTTGGCTTTCAGCTTCCACTGTATTTTAGACAGTGGCATCATAATCTGGAATTACAGGAATCACCCGAATTGCCTAAATTGTCTAACCATTTTTAAAAGTTTTTGATTGGCTAGTACAAGTTAAGAGGTATTGGGGAAAAAAATAACTGAAATGATAGCTAACTTACATCATGTATGGATTCTCCCTCTAAGAATTTGACAGGTTTTAATGTGAGTAGATGGTCCATTAAAAACATATTTTTATCAGCTAAACAGGTCACGATACATTTCTGGGCATCTTCTCTAGCTTGGGAAGCATTATCTTCTGTATAGGTTCCTAGTAATTCTATTAACACTTTTGTTGAATCTCTGAAAATGCGGAATCAAAAATCTAAATCATACGAATCATGTGATTCTAAATCATACCAATCATGTGATTCTAAATCATACCAATCATGTGGTTCTAATTCATACCAATCATGTGATTCTAAATCATACAAATCATGTGATTCTCAACCATATAATACAAATCATGTGATCAACATTTTTGTATAAATTATTAACAGTATTTACAAATATGTATGAAGAGAATTCAATACCAAACACAAAATCAAATTTGGCTTTTGACATTATGAAAATTGTCAAAAACTAACAACCTAATAATGGATCAGGGTAACTCCAATGAAAATCAACACAAAATATCTGGCTCTAAATTCATCAAAGAAAACTGGGTAGGGCAAGATTAGCCTAGTCAGACTAATCATCCAATATCCATGAAAAATCATTTTAACATATAAATGACCTTTCCATGTAGGTTTCACCTTCATCAGCGATAAGAGAAATACAGATTAATATAAAGAGTTTTTGACAATTCTTAGGGTACTGGTGTACTTACGGTGCCTTTGCTTGAACTAATGCATTATGTAATGTTCTTAATAATGTCTGTACTTTTTGTGAACTGATATCCCATTTAGCTATCCATACTTTAATCTGAAAAAAAAGTTTACACTTAATTTATTTAACAGAAGATCCCCATTAATCTTATATGAGTTGGTTTGTTAACTTAATTGTCTGCTGGTCGAAATTAGAAACATACTATAAAAATATGCCTCCCGGAAACCACAATCTTATTCTAGCAAATATCTTATAATACTCAAACTGATAATTTGAATATCTCGAGTGATATATGCATTGCATTAATATTTCAAAATCGGTGTAAAAAAAATTCAATATTCTGTAATGGCCTATGGTTCTTAACTGGTTTGCAAGTACCCCTTCAGGCCCCTTTATACAGCACTGGAGAGAATTGAAAAAAAAGGTTAAATCACACAGAAGAAACCATTGCTTGGCCAAATAATGAAAAATATTTTGCAAATGACTGTCAAAAAGTTGAGTTAGACAACAATTTTAGGGGAACAAGAATCTGGAACAGGGGATGCCTTTATCTAGCAAATAATACATTTTTCCTCAAAGTTTCCCTATAGAATAGATAAGTTTAAAATACCTCATCTAGATTTGTAGGGGCCATGTGTAACATATCAGCCTGGCCTGCTAGTTTGACTAAACTTAAATATACAACATATCTTAATGGTGACGCTGCCTCTACTCCATGAAATAAATTACACAACCTGTAAAATAAAGATTCAATTAAAACATCTTGATATGGTAGACATAGTCAGATTTTCGGCTTTTTAATTTGGTTAGGGCTGGGTATCAATTACCAAATTGAGATTGATTATCGAAGGCAGGTTACCAATCAATAATCGATTAATAATCGAAATATTTTAATTGGGAAATCTTCTAATCTTCATATGTTCGTGTACGTTTTTGTACCTGAGATGAGTCGTGACTTTTCTGATAAGCGTGTAGCAGATAATATTAAAAGAAAATTTGATGATGAATTTTAATTGTTTATGAAATTTGATAATCGATAATCGCAATAAATAATTTGTAGTGTTGGATCGATTATTTCAATTATTAGACCCAGCCCTAAATCTGGTAACTAATAACTTTAAATCAGCTGGGTAATTAATGAAATTGGAGTTTTCTCTCCTACTATGGTGGTTATTTTAGGTGTTGAATTAGGGTCCAGTCCAAATATGATTCTGTGAAGGGATTGAAAAAATTGTTTATTTCCAGTTTACCCAGCTGTAAGTGGGTATAGAAAAACTGAGTAAGGTCAATGCAAGAGGTTATACCAGCTTGGATAAAGAACTTAAGTTGTTATCTTTGTGGAATAAAGATTATTTTTTCTTTATCTCTCTTCTGAAGTTTTTTTCAGAATACAAAAGAATCATAATTAGTACAAACTGAAGCTAAAAGTGTTGCTGAAACAGAAACAAAGTGTCTAAGTTCCAATCATTTCAGAGTTTTGAGCAGCAATAATTTCCTATAGGTTTCTTGTCTTTAGAACTGTAATGATTTGGAAAAACTTACATTTTTAATCGAATGTTGATTTTCTTTTCATTTGGGGGAGCTTTGCCAACTTTTTCACAAAATAATGTGACAACACTTTCTGCTTCATTTGGTGGTAATAGTAATACTAATGATATAATACCATTAAATACCATTTCAATTTCTAAAATGAAATATAAAAAAATTTTGCTTTTGATGATTGACTATAAAACATTTCTGATGTGATGTGTACTTCTTAAACTAACCCTAAGCGCTGTACAGCTAATTTTGCATCACATATGAAAATTCTTTTTTATTTCCATAGAAGATAGAAGATTTGAGCCATATGTTACATGCAAATATGGGTAAGCTTACCAATACACCAATAAAAATACAAACCTGCATCATTGTTCAGTTCTTTCCAGCAAATGTCACTGGCTTCGATAATATTTTTCAGATCAACCAATAAACCAGCCTCTGCATTTTCGCCAGATATTTCTGCTCCTGATGATTTCAAAAAGCTTCTCAGTTCCCCAGTCTATTAATCAATTAAATTAAAATCAATCAGTGTAATATATAAGCTAATAAAAGACATAAGCTTTAACTAATCAAATAGGAGCGCTTCAAGAATTATTGGCATTTTCTACTCTTGGTCGCACTGGGTTGTGAAGACATTAACTAACACCATGCCGTGTGCATTGTTGAACAAAAAATCTGCCATGACATTGCTGAGAGCTTGGCCTGTTTACAACTTCAAAATGCTAAAGATCTTGTAAACCACCCCTACCACCCGGTCCTATGTCTTGGTATATTCTATTTATTGCCAATCAAATATAACTGTGTCCGAGGATGCCATTCAACAAGCTAAAAAAACGTGAGATTTGACAGAAACAGACTGTACTATTTACAACCGGAAGTACCAGATTTCTCATCGACACATGTTTCGGCATATGCACAGGAATTGGAGGAGCCATCAATAGAGTCGTATCACTCACTCACATACTATATTATAAAGACAAGGACTGAAACAGCCAAATCAAAACACGGCACCCCGCCTCACTAAAACATCCTCAAAATGACACTTCCACTTATTTTTTTCGCTTGAAACTTCACACGCACATCAATAAATGGTTCACCTTTCATTTCCAACCAAATTTTAGGTCCTTAATTGAAGGGATGGAGCGCAATCTTCTTTTTTCCACAGATATTTTCATTACAAATTTGTTTACCACCCTGACCGTCTGTGACGTCACATTGTGACGTCACATTTAGCTCCGCACCAAATTAGAAAGTTCATCAAAAAATTGTTTATATTTACTTTTCGCCCATAGAAATTGGTTTGAATTTACAAAATAATTAATCCAATGTATTTGAGTGACTAATACATTTTTATTTGCTTGATTTAGTGTTCATTTTTAACTGATAATTTGAATGGCAAAGGGAGGTAATTTTTTCATCTAGACCACTGTTAACTGTCAATTTCAAAAGCTTAGCATTTAATTGTTGTCTAAAAAGTTAATAGTTACCTTTTGATCAGAATATTTATGTGAATTATTATGCAGGGAATGAAAAATATCATTACTGCAATAATCAGCCAGAAAATATCATTTTGTGGTGTAATTGACAGAAAGGATCGTAAATTACTATAAACAAATGTTGTCTGAATCACATAATTACTTCCCTTACCACACTTTGGTGCGGAGCTAAATGTGACGTCACAATGTGACGTCACAGACGGTCAGGGTGGTAAACAAATTTGTAATGAAAATATCTGTGGAAAAAAGAAGATTGCGCTCCATCCCTTCAATTAAGGACCTAAAATTTGGTTGGAAATGAAAGGTGAACCATTTATTGATGTGCGTGTGAAGTTTCAAGCGAAAAAAATAAGTGGAAGTGTCATTTTGAGGATGTTTTAGTGAGGCGGGGTGCCGTGTTTTGATTTGGCTGTTTCAGTCCTTGTCTTTATAATATAGTATGTGAGTGAGTGATACGACTCTATTGATGGCTCCTCCAATTCCTGTGGCATATGCTTGAATCTTCAACCCATAATCTCTTTATCCACAGAAAAGGATGAACGTCCCTCATATAATCCGCGTCGTAAAACAGATCGTGTTTATACTGAAAATAGTTAGTTTTGAATTCATACCTGATCTTGAACAGCAATATCAATTATTACAGGGATACTCATGCTGTCGGCTCCCAAAAATGGCGTAGAATGGAAATCTATAAGGCCTAATTTGATTGGTTGAGAGAAAACAAAATCGTAACCTAAACATTTTCATTTGATTGTCCGAAAAAATCTACAAAAGTTATTAACTCCTAAATCGGGGAATTTAAGTTTTGCGATTTGCAAATGAAAATAAAGTAAATTCTAGATACTTTTTCTCGATTTTTATATACGACTATGTTAGGGCTTGCAATTTCGTGTAGATGTATTTTAATTTTCTGTTAGATGCCTAAACGCTTTTACCCAATTACGCTAGCCCCATGGTATAAAGTCACTTCTATAACCAATTTTATCATTTGAACAGATATCAAGATCAATCTAGGCCTACAGAAACGGCAGCCCCCCCTCCCCCACCTGTTTTTGAAAGACGAGCTTGAACCTCCAATTGCACCCAATTTTATAATATGATTCTTATATTATTCCGGCGGAATGCACCAAAATCAATGCCATTTTTCAAAAATTTCCGGGGACATTATTTATCTGTATGTCCTTTATTGTGCCCACGTTCGTTCCAGAAGGCTGCCGACGACACTGGTAATGGGATCACGACGTCTCGGACCCCCGACAGCTCGGCCTTTCATATACTAAGATACCTCGGCCTCGTACCTAGACACCTCGGCCTAGAACCCAGACACCTCGGCCTCGGGTTAATTTACATCGACCACAAGGTGTGAATTGGTCAATCCACTTAAAACCCAAGCCCAGTGATTATTACATGGTTCAATCTCAACTTCCATGAAAATATTACAAATATAAACTTGCGGACAGTTAAGATATCAAATAAGACATTTCACCAAATATCTCACGAAAAAAAGATATTCAGACTTCAGTATTTTGAAAATTGAAAACTTATATAATTGAGATCTTTCCCAAAAAATTCATTTTCAAAAATTCTGAATTTTTTGGCCGAAAATCGTCGATTTTTGCGCACTTAGATACGAGTAATTCCGAACAAACCGTGACTCTAAGGTTTAGAATGTGCCGACTGATTAGACCAATTATCACCAATCAGTGCCAATCAGGTTGAATTAAAACTCAGTAATCAAAATTTTAAAGATACTTTTTTGGGGGGTTAATGAGGAAATATTGCCAGGCTTCGGCACTCACGCAGGCACCAAATTCTGGTAAAAAAATTCGTATCTAAAAAATCGTATAAAGTTTTGTTGTGCAAGAGAATATAACTATATACCATTTTTTGTTTTACCAGAATCGATGCAGCATGGCAGCATATCGCATGATGTATTTGTACATGCACATCCTGTAGCAACCGGGGCCTCGGTTTTATTGTCCCATCAAATTTCAAAGATAGAATTTACCGCCAAACATAAGCGTAAGAGACGGACGGGGTCCTACTTTTGGATTAGCATCTCTACATCAACTGTTTCCACAAATGAATTGATATTTATTCCTATTCCTATACAATATTACAGTTCTGACCGGACTTGAAAGACCAAGTTATAACAGTGCAAGAGAAAAACCTACTTCCACTCACAGATCTGGGGATTTCTGTCCAGTTCTTTTGGATATGAAAATCAGATCGCAAATATGGTCATTTGAAAGCACCCCTTTCATCAAGTTTTGGGAATAGCGGTCAGTAGAAAATTATGCTCAAATCAGTATAATTGGTCATTTGTGTTGTCATTCCGTCTATTTTTTCGGGAGTTGGGGTGCTCAAATTATTGGAAACTTAACCTTAACCTTAATTTTGAGAATTGGGTTCCTTACAGTTGACACCTTTCAAGAGCGTGGGGGTCGAACCAGGATGGTTTGTAGAGTTGAATTACGTCGCGAAGCGCCGCAACCGCAAGCCCAAACAGAAGGTCCTCGTCCTAGAGAAAAAAAAATGGAAAATGGCATAAATTTTGTGCATTCTATAAGATATTTCAGGATCTGAGTTGCAATAGGGACTTCCTACTCTGATTTTCATCTGATCGATTTTGATCTTCAAAAAATCTTTCTTACTAATCAAATTATGGAAGGGGAGGGGGGGGGGGACCCTTTCGTCCACCTCTTCTGAGTTCAAGGGGGAACACGTCCTCCTCGTCCCCCCTTAATCTACACCCTTGAAAACTTTTACAATTGCTATGTTTTTTGGGGGATTTGTAGGCCTGAAATCATGAAAAGTATAGATTTGATTTGAATATAGATTTGAGTCAATTGCGCATCTTTTTAAAAACCAAAATCCTGTTGGTAATCAATTAAAAAAGAAAAGTCTTTTTTGAAAGGTTGATATGTTGATTTCAAAAACAAAATATTGTTTACATCAAATCAAGGCTTGAACATTCAATGAAAAGTGTGACTTTCAATATTTCAAGTAATTGCAGTGGTTACGTTACTTATCGACAGATCGTAACCAAACGATATTATTACTTCCGGTTTCATCATTCAACGTGTTTACATTCACTTGACAGATTGTTATTCAAGTTGTAGTAAAGTTATGTCTGTTAGCAAAGGTAAGAATTGATGTATGGAAATTTAAAAGAATTTTAAAGGTTTAATGTGTAGATCTAGTGCTTTGGATTTAGTTGTCATTCATGACTTATGTTAATTTACATAGCTTGTAATTATTTAAAGGGCCAGGAAATTGTCTTTTTTAATGCCACTATAGCCTAGGCTACTGTTTCAGTCTCAGTACAGACTTTTTACATAGCTATTCTTTTTACCAGTAATACAGATTCAGATCCCAACTGGAGTTTTGGATCTTTATGATCATTTAGTTGTCATTCATGACTTATATTAGTATACTTTTAAATTACTTGTAAATTGTCCAGGGTGCATTCCATGCACGAAGACTCGAAGATCTCCGGCGTGGAACTGTGTTCTGACTCGTACGGAAGCTCCGGGCTCGGCGCACCTTCGGCGTAGGTTTTACATGGAATGCACCCTGGTAAATTGTGTTTAATGCACCAGGTCAGACTTTGCGATTGAGTTTTTGAATGAAAGAGAGATTTGAAGAATGAAGCAGACAGCTGTATTTATTTGCAGTTTTATTGTTTCGATAAATCAAGTATCAGATAAGCGAAACTTCCTTTTATGGATATTTCTTTTCTTAGAAAATGATGTAAGATTTATTATAAGCTATTAAAAAGATTTGATTACAAATGACATTTTCAACTTACATTGTGGAGCATACATGTCATTGTCACAAGCCTAAAATCATTAATGATAATAATATTATTTTATTCTTTACTACTTTATATCAATGAATCAATGGAAATAATTGAAAACTATCAATATCATACTAATATTGAGGTCTTGCAAAGGGTACCGGTAGTGGATTGGTATTCAGTAGTGTTTGTAGAAAATTTTTGAATACTGTAGCATTACTATGGTGCCAGTTCAAATTTTCAGTTTTTATGAATATTTCATGGGGGTCTTTAAAGCGTTATTACCTTTCAGAATGAGAAAAAAATTAAGTTTTGAAACTTGGCCTATACTATAAAAATATATTTTTTATCAACAATGACAACAATGTCAAAAGTATACAAACAGATAAATAAACCCATAAAACTCATGTAAATTTCCAAAAAATTATTATTATTATGTTATTGATGAAAAAAGCTTAACATTTTTTCAATTACCGGTATTATAGAGGTAATCTGTTGTGTAGTAATGACACCATGTAAGTTCACTGATAAACATAAACTCATATTCACCAATTTTGATCATTTTGATTTTTTGATCATGCTTAGAAGTGGTACCCCACTTTATTGTATTGTTTAAAGGGGCACCTTACCATTTATCTCAGAACTGATTTTTTAAAAATCTAACAAATTACAGTGTTAACTGCTCACACTGGCTCACAGTCAAAATTTGAGCCTTCAAATCCATGTGTATCCATAAATATCTGCATTTAGAAGTTAAACTTACACAGTACTGGTATATGGAAAAAACATAAAGAAATCGAAAGATATGTTTTTAGTTTTAGGTACATTTGAAGGGATCAGTATTGACAAGAATCTGAAGAAATGTGCCTGGGACATTAATTGAAAATTTTGACAAGAAATATCTTGCCATTAATAACCTTTTTGATGTTATCATGTTTTCATTGGCTGAAGTTGAAAAAATAATAAGCAGATTGTTTGTTCAATATTCATAGTAGATACATTTAAACACTGAAAGTAGGAAACATCCTAGCTTGATTCAAAACATCAGTTAATATCAATTATCAATAGATAACATTAATTTGGGAGCTCTTTTGAAGGCAACAGCAGTATTTTCTCAAATTTAGATCTTTCTGAGGGTTATATGAATACTGTCATGATCATGCCTTCAAAGTAGTTGGCATCTCTAGCTGTACTTAAGTAGCATGACATCATCATATGTTTTTCTAATTTGGGTCACAACTAGCATGTAATTTAAAGGCCTGAGTTTACTTATATGCAATGTAGACAACTACTTTGACTGTTTGTAAATTATATGAACTGGACTTCAATGTGTAAAAAAATCTTTTTTGAAAGAAAATTTCAAGCTAACATGTTTTGTATTATATCATAATAAGTTCAATTTGTGATCTGTTGTAGGAAAACGAAGTCAGCCAGTGTGGCAACCTCCACAAGGTACACCAGAGATCAAACTGAAGTTATACAACAGTTTAACTAGGCAGAAGGTAGGGTATTTCTTCTTTAACAGACACTTACAAATTTCATCCCGTAACACATTACACAGCTGCAATGTATTTCATGTTCATTGCTCTTGAACACTGAAACAAGCAGAACACGAACAACACTTGAACAAGCTCAGTGGTTCCCAACTGGGAGCTATGGAACATTTGTGAACTGAAATTGAAAATCGAATATGTATCTTAGTAGAAATGTACCATATCTTTCCGAATATAATGCTCACCCATGTATAATGCTCACCTCTTCCTGACCCCATCAAAATCGGGAAAAATCCATTTACCCATGTATAATGTGCCCCTCTTGTGGACAAAAACACAAAAATCAAATTTCACCTTACTCTCTAAAATAATCTTTGAATTCTTAAATTGGAAATGCTGATTTTTGGGCCACGGACAATGGCTTGAAAAAGATTGGGAACCACTGCTCTAAATTGAATAAAAAAGGGTTTCCCAATATATGTATGTAATGGGGACACATGTACAAAATTGTTGTTTTCTGAACACGTTTACAAAAGTTTGAAAATTCAAGTCAAACAGTATTTGCAATATATATGCCATGATCTGACGTCCTTGTTGATATGATCGCAAAAAGGTTTTCTAAACTTTTTAACTACCTTGGCAGAAAATGCCTTCTATTTGGATCATTCCAGTTTTCTGTCAGATGTATGTGGTTCCAGTCTTTATAGAAAAGCATGAGAATCTTAGTTCCTTTTAGGTAAACTGCAAGATGTCAGACTGAAAGTTGGAATGGTGCAGATTGATAAGAACTATCAAAAGTGTAAACCACTATACAACCACTTAAGTAGTGCTATTAAAGGAGCTAAAAGTGTCCTCTTCCCTCTTTTAATAAGGAAATGAAATAGGATCTGAAACTGAAAATTGCATCATAAAATTGTCATCGCCTTTTTACTGCACTTGAACATGGTACATGTATATACATGATCTGACATATTAATTTGGCTTTGTTGGATGACACTTCACAAGGTGTAATTAAGATATAAAAGCGATTTCTCCGTGAATCAAAAAGTCCCATATATTTATTAATTTAGTTTTTATTTTTGTATGTAAACATTATACAAGACAAACAAATGTGAGTGATAACTGTACACTTTACATTATGATATATTTACAACTGTACAGAATATATAGTGAGAGAACAAAGCAAAGGACACAGGGACTTGAATAACAGACATATTAGAGCCCAAAAAAATCTGCATGCAAATGATAAGTCTTTAATTGAAAAGACACATTTGGAAAATGTCTAAAATAATTTGCTTATTTTTTTAAAAAGTCACAAATTTAAGACAAAATTTGGATTAATCTTACTTTGATTTTGCCAAAATTCAAGTCTCAGTTTATAAAACATTTAAAAAAACCAGTATCATTTATCAGCATTATATACAATTTTATATTGTTTAACAATAAAAACAATCAACATTTATTCGGCACATATGTAAGAAAAATGAAAGCATAATATAAAGGTTTTTGACTCTCCCATATTTTACCATATATTACCCATACCAGTAAAACCTTAAAAAATTCAGAATCTTGACTTTCAACGATTAACGTCTAGTTCATTTATGTAGGGAAAGTTTGGTGTGAAATTTGTTTTTTGTATTACAACTTGGGCATACCTTAACGTCTGGGTTTTCAACTTGGGGGACAGGTCACACAAACTGAGGTATAGGTCTGAAACTTTTAGTCTCCACTGCCCGCAACAACTCTATATACTTGTATATATGTTAGTATACTTATATACTTCTTTGACAATTTCTGTTTAGGGGAGTGTGGGAAATTTCATTATGCATAATCTTGAGAAAACCAGTTGAAACCCAGGCAATTATGTGATAAGCATTTGCTGTGCTTAATTCAAAAATATTTTTTGGATAAAAAAATCTTAAAAAGCTAGAAAGAGAAAAAGGTTGATTGTTGATGTGTGCTTTCTTTAAAACTAGATGATTAAAAATATTATGATGCAATTTGCAATAATTTTGAGGTAAGCAAGCAGAAAAATGCTGCACGGCATTGGACACAACATGGGCAAACTAGTGCTGTTACCCAAACTATTGTATCTGGTTAGCTCATCTCATTGTAGCATGATTTATGCTGGTGAATTTGGAAATAAATGTGCCTTTTCTCATAAAGTGCAGCTCTAGGTTTCAATGACAAAGATATCTGATTGGGTGATGACCAAAAATACATTGACCAATCAAAACTTTCTGTGTTAAATCCTCACGATTACTTAAGTTATGATAATTTTGATTGGATAATGAATACAAACAAATACATTGACCAATCAGAACTCTGCTTGTTATATTCCCATGAATATTAAAGTTATGAAAGATTAATTCTTTGTATTTATCAGAAAAAACCGTTACCATTTTGTAAATTTCAAAATAAATTTACAATCATGTCAAAACTTTCATATTTTTCACTTTCAAACATTTTTTATAAAAATAAATCAGATATAAGCATATATAAAGGGAAAAAGAGGTGAATATAAGATTGTGTTATTTACAAGTTCTATAATACAAGGAATAAATAATGATCATATCAAAATGAATAACAAAATGTTAACAGTTGAAGAAAACAGACTGATGTACGTAGCTCATAGCTTGGGTTGTGTTAGTGCATTGAAGATCTGAATTTTGAGAGAATTGACCGAAGTTCACCAACAATGCTTTTGCGGACATGAATAACTGCAAAAGATTTTCTTAAAGGCATACTACCTCTTAGAATGGACATAAAATTTAAAAAGTAAAAATTGACCAAGAGTAATCTGTTGTATAGTTGAATATATTGGTCAATTTGAGAGATTTTATGTTCATTCAAAGAGACAGTATTCTTTTAAAAGGATTCAAAAGATCTAAATTCTTTTAAGTCAGTGAAAAGACCTAATATAAAAAATCATGATAGAATCCAAAAGGAATTTTGTGAAAGTTTATATTTGCACCTTTTCCAATCGAATATTTTGATTTTATTTTAGAAGATCATGGGTACAAAATAGTTTGTGTCATTTTACAAGTTGCATGCTTGTGTTATTTCTTTTAAAGGTGGGTAATCAAAATTGTCATAAATGATGCAAAAGAATTAAAAATTCTTTGTAAGAAATTCAGAAATGTGCGATGATAAGGAATTATGTATATCAACACCAAAACAATAGCACTAGTTTTTTATAAGATGGTGGCATTTACAAGCATTCTAACAAAACATGTGAATTACACTCAAAATTAAAAATCTTGCATACTTTAATAGAAGTAAAAGGCAAATTGTGTCTTTTTCTCACTCTATAATACATGAGAAATTTCTTCTCTAAATCAAAATGATATGTATTTCTTCAACTGAGTAAATTTTTCACCCATTCTCATACATTTTCAAATTTCAAAGACCGTCTGCTGCTTAGAAGTCTTTTTGGAAGAAATTTAAACCTGCATTGAAATATCTGTATGAGAAGGACAAAAAGTCAAATTCTATTTAATGTTGATTCTTATCTTGAATTCCCTCCTATTTTGTGCTTTCAAGATGCAATTTTCATCAACTGAAACAGTGCGTTTAAGGTTGGTTTCAACATATTGGCACATTTAAGTAAGAGTTCTGTATTGTGTGTATATACAAACTGATCAAAATTTGAAACAACAAAAAATTGTGAATTTGTGATTTATATTGGTGATTACCAACAATTGATAAGAATCGAAGTTGACATATGTCACACAAGTCACTAGGTACAAGCTGTAAAGTTTTTCATTGCAAATAGGAGGGATTCAATTAGATTAATTTAGTTCACTATTCTTCTATGGACTAATCAGCATTTAATTGTGAATCGACAAAACAGTTTCACTTGTTTTCAAATTTTTTTTGTCAAAAATTTGCAGAATTGCGAGTCATCGATATCAAAAACTATTTTCTATGTCCAAAACTATTTTCTACGCCCTAAACATAACCAATACAATAATATGTGCAGTCAGTAGTTTTTTTTGGTTCCTGATTAAAGCTTGCAAGGTGTAATAATAATAATAATAATATAAGGCATGTAAAAAATTTAACAAAGTATCACATTTCATATTCAAATACTTCATAAAACTAGATGGTCTTAACTATTTTTGTTATAATTTCGTGGATTGATTTGGGCCTTGAATTTATCAGATGTTTTGGAATTGCCCAAAAAATGAAAAATCCTTTCGTATTGTTGACTTTCAAACGCTGATATTTATGCATATACAGGAATTTGAAGGCTAAAATTTTGAGATAGAGTTCGTAACATTTTTACAGAAAATACACGTTCTGAGAAAAAAAGTTTTTGGGTCGAACAGTTAGTGATCATATCCCTTTAAAGTCCTCTAACAGACTTACAAAATGCACAGATAAACTTCGTATATTGGACATTTGTATATCATATTTTAAAGGGAGCGTTGTTGTGAACATTTTTTGAATATCTGACTGTTTTTGAAAACGAAGCGCAAAAAAAAACCACGATCTGTTTTGTTCAGCCCAACTGATTGTTGAAAAAGTCATACCATAATTCCTGTTTTTATGTTTCTGACACGCTCCCTTTAAGTTGTGCATGTTCTCTTATAATTTTGATTGTGTGATAAAACATGCTATATATGTTATGACCATCTAGTTTTATTGTGAAGACACTCCATATTCTAAGGAAGGAGTAGGACATTTAACTTTTGAAATTTAAGGGTCCAAAAAATAATAAAATCAGTTCATCAGAAACTTTTCAAATCATAAACATATCAAATGAAATGATCATACCCGTAGCCAGGGGGGGTTCGGGGGTTCGTACAAACCCCCCCTTGAAATCAAATAAGCACTGTTAAAGAAGACATTCTGTTTGAATTGTAACTGTTAATGTTGAGTTTGATTGCTTTGCGAGTCCATATAACCCCCCCTTGGAAATTCCTGGCTACGGGCCTGATGATAAAGTAAATATCACATCAAATGATGATTTGTTTTGTCTTTTTTTACTGATAAGTTTTAAAAAATGTCTTTCTACTACTTTCTTAGAATAACAAGCCATTTAAGAACTTATTTACACAATTTTAATGATAATTAAATACTTATAATCCCCAGAAGACTTCAAAACTATAAAACACAGTTGAAAAGCGTTGAAAAAAAAGACACTAGCGTTGATAAAACTGAGGTACTGAACACTAAACACACTATACAGTTTACTAGTAGAATACCAGAAACACACGGCACGGTACTGTGTGCTGAGTTCAAACTGTCACGGATAATTTTGTCCACAATTATATTTCTGTCTATTTTTCTCACTGTCGTGGTTCTCGTGCGAGGAGTAGTCTTGTACTCAGTGTCTCTCATAGGCACGGTTGCTACTGGGCACAGCATTGTGTCTGGATCACGCAACCAGAAATGCATTCCAAATACTTGGAAGTGTTTGTTGTACATACATGCTGGTAGTTTGGTTGTGTCATACACAAACTGAAAGAGAAAAACACAGTCTTTTAAAGATTTTGTTGTTTGGACTTTAAAAGTGATATCCTAGTTTGTTTGCTTGTTTGCTTAGTAAAATATATTACCATTACCTTCAGAATTTCCCCTAGTTATTTGCACATGGAGGGGCTGCTATGGATGTTTTTAAGGGCTAAAAATGTTGGATATATGCAAATTTGTTGGTTTTCATAAATAAAAAAGGTGAATGGGTTGTATGAGTTAGCACAAAAAGATAGATTTTAGTATTAGGTATGTTGCATACTTGTCCAAAATTCGATAAGGCCCTATTCTATTTCTTAAAGCTCACAGCTCAAAATAGCTGCATTGTGGTCTGATCTCTTTTACAGGAGTTTCCTCCCTTGCATAGGAAATAAAGGGTTCTTGGTTTTCCCATTGCAATCAATTCAACAGTATCAATGAGCTAGAGTTGTACATTGGCTTGACTACTCAATGACATAGAGCTAAGAAGTGAATTTTGGCATCTTTTCGCATCTTCTTGCCAAATCATACTCTAAAGGTCTCTCTTTAATTTATATTTTTAGCTCATAGGGCCTCAGACTTTTTCATTGTTAGCACATCTAACCTGCATCACTGGCAAGAGCAAACATGGAAAATAAAAAATCTTTATTTTGCTATGTCCAATGTTTACAAAAATAAAACGGAGGCAAAAAAAAAAATTTTACTTACAGGATAATACTGATGTGATAGTCTGAACCATGATAAATCATTTTCCATATAAGGAGATGGTGCACCTTGGAATGACCAACCAAAAGATCCTAATTGGCCTTCTGAGTTATACATTAAAAATACAGGGTACAGTTCTTCACATTTCATATTAGGTGTTAGATTCTTAAAATAGTGTAAACCTGAAAAAATCAAAATCGTTATATTCTTTGAACCCTTTAAACATCTATTAAAGTTTTTTCTATGTGCTTGGAGGCATATTTATCCTGGTATGTCACTTTGTCATTATGCCGCTGGTAATTCCGGTTATTTTTTTTCTCCAACTCATTGTAAGGTTTATAAAGCGTGTTCTGGTGACGAAATAAGCTATTTATAGCATGTGCCATCCTTACAACACCCATCAGCCAATCAGAAGAACGTTTACAAGCCCGTAATAATTTGGACTACCGTGTTGTTTTACTTTCTGTTTTGTTCTCCCGCAATGCATAAACACGCGATCTGCTAGGTAGTTTCTGATAACAAATTTATTTGACAATTTTTGGCAGGAAATTCACCAGTCTGCTCAATATATGTCATTAAGCTATGGATGCATTGAACAGTTTATAGTTGAAGCAGTAACCTACAATAATGTTTGCAATACATCAGACAGGACTAATACTGTGTTCACACGACTAAAGTTAAGCCAGCTTAACTTCTAACCGTTCTTCGAGCCTGGTTTTTTTTGTCGTCTGAACGCGACCGGTTGAACTTAAGCTGCCTTAAATTGCACCTACTTCGGAGGTGGCTTGAAACCTGGCTTGGAAACTTAAGCTGGCTTGGTTATTGCTGTCTGAACACTCCTGGCTAACAAAGCCGGATATAACATTTTCCGCGCATGCGCAGTCCTGTTACCGGATACCCGCCATTACCTATTCATTTGTAAACAACTTTAGCCATGGAGCAAGAAAATGAAAATGACCGGTGTAAAATTGAAAGTTGAAGAAGTTCATAAATTAAAATAATCGGTATCGTCACCATTTTGTAGGAAAAGTAAACAATACACGCGAATGCGTCATGGTATCTTGACCTCTGAACTTCCAGATAAATTCCGAGGTCATATTATTCCAAGCTGGCTTAACTTTTATGTCCGTCTGAACGCTCATGGAAAAAACGTAAACCATGAGGCTCGAAGAACGGTTAGAAGTTAAGCTGGCTTAACTTTAGTCGTTTGAACGCAGTATAAGTGCCATGATGGACCATAAACTTTTCTTAAGGTTGCATAGTGTCACTTTTCAGCTTGCACCAAAAATAAACAAAACGATCAAAATTTATTGTTATTCTTACTTACCCATTTTAGGGTTACAAGTATGTGGTACCCAGTCTGAAGAAAGGTGTTTAGATTCTAAAGGGATCTCTATATATTGTTGTTCTACATTATAGCCTGTTTGTATAAATAATCCTTTATCAGGGCGAATATTAGCATAATATGGTGTACATATCAACCTGGGATGCTTGAAATATGCTGCAAAAAAAGAATATTGTAAATTAAAAAATATGTTTGGATTTGTATAGTCTGCTATATTTTATTATATTACAGTTGCAACTCTTGTCAATATCATTAAAATCTGTACAAGCAATACAATTACATTAATCAAAAATCTTGTCCTGAGCATGACAAAATCGGGTGCAATTATAGTACTGGACTTCCCATATGAGACGTATCATCAGGTGTTTCGAAAAGAGTAAGCATGATCTGTATAACATCACATATCAATGTGATTTTTTTCCTGGGTCATCTGTTTATGTACGTAAATATTTGGTCTTTATTTTAAAAAAATTGATGCAGTGTTTCAGAAAAAAGTTTTCTGACATACAAATTATCTACAGATACATCAGAACTCTCTCCTCTTTTGTGCAGATTTCTGTACCATTGTAGTAAAGAATTTTTGTGTATCTGAATATGTCTACAATATGTGTTTATAAAACAAAATAAATCTAATCAAAACATTCCATTTTCTATATTTACACACTACTAAAAACTGTAGCAGAAGTCATTACAAAAGATGGAGGAAAAGGAAAATTATTTCTATTCTTTGTGGTTGATTTCCATTCTTTTTGATGAAAGAAAACAATAGTGTGATTTCTTCCCAGCAAATACCAGAAAACAAGTTTCAACACAGATAAAAGACAGAGATATGTGCAGATTAAGCGAGACTAAATGCCGATAATTTCTTCACACCTGCTTGTATTTAGTCTCTAAGCAGAAAATGTTGTCTTTTCTCGCTACTTGTTTGGCCCTGGGGTCAGCAGGAGGGAAGAAAGTAACCTTTGCCTCCTTCTCACCAGATGTAACTGTTTAATGTTAATAGATGTGCTGGGCGAGTTTGTAATAATACTGCCTGGAGGGCCAGTCACCGTGGAGATCAGGTCTCCTATTATACTCTCCAACCCTCTTATTATACTCTCCAAACCTCCGTATTTATTTCTTATTAATACGTTAATTGAATTTTAGAAAGTGAATAGCAACCAGATTATGTTGTGAAATGCAGAATATTTGGTTTAAGCCACCCATAACAAGTGTCAAATTTTGAGATTTGGAATGTTTTTCCTAGATTAATTGAGAATATTGAGAGAGAATAGAATCATATTGAAATAATTAATCTCTTAGAAATAGAATATTTAACCCTCTTCATGCCAATTAACTTGGAGAAATATTGTATTAAGTCATCTTATTATGCGCCATTTTGATTCAGGAATATTAATATCTAATTTACTTCAATTAAGTTCTACAAAAGTGTATATTTTTCTTCATTAATACAATTTAAAGAAGAATGTTCAGCATTTTCGAGAGTCGATTTCGGCCTTGAATACATGTAAATATCCATCAAAAGTACCATTATTGTACAAAAATCACACAATCTCTTTGATTATACCCATACCTAAACATTTATCTTTCATTTTTGTATGTGTTTTCTATATAAGACATAGTCTTACTAAACGACGAGTCATATTTTAAACTTTTAAACGCTAATAATTATGGCTATACAGGGATTTGAAGGCTTAAATTTTGAGAGATAGATGTGAACATTATTACGGAAAAAATAAGCTAAAAATATTCCAGGTTCCGAGACTAAATTTTATTGGTTGAATAGTTAGTGAACATATTTAATATTTAAAAACAGAAAGGAAAATTTATGGTTTATTAGATTGAACAGTTCTTGCTAGTACTTCTGAAAACTATTTACATATATGCAACACCAAAATCAACCCCCAAAAATGCAGACTTCCTTTACAACAACTTATTTTCATTTGTTAATGCAAATGCTTATATTCAGTGGAAATCTAGCTGCATTTGAAGTTTTAGAAACGCTACTCTTTCAAGTTGAATTCTAATAGTGAAATAGTTCAACACAGAATCATAGGAAACACGATTACGCAATTACCATACTTAACTAATTAGTTTAATAAAATTTCCCTTCTTTTCAGAAAAGAGTTTTAATCAGAAAATTAGTGTAGGAAAGAGTCAGCATTGTATTTGCTGATGGCGTAGATTTAGAGTTTGTATAAAGAAGAATTAACTAAGTGATTGATATCGTTATCGTACAAATTAACGTAAATGAATTGAATAAACCTGCTACTAAATGAATTGTTTGCCTCTACTGATCATGCATGTCCAAATCAGGTCCAAGATCTAATTGTCGCAGATTGCCTTGTGGCTTACGAACGAAACCATCCCCTCTCTTCAGTTTCTTTGTTATCTTAATAAGATCAAATTGGTAGCAAAATTGACCAGAAGCAAGCTTAGTCCAGATGCCGTCTGCCATTTTGAAAAGTAGAAATGTTAGTCTCGGTGTAATCCTGGAGATTAAGCTGTCAGTTGATTGGCTATTATTCTTTGTTTAGTTATGATTTATAGTATTGTATGAGTTAACTAGTATTGAATTTAGTAATATTAATTATATTTCTACTAAATTGAATTGTATCTTGATGAAGAGTTCTATGAATACTAATGAAGACTTAACAGCCTTTCAAATGTTTACAGTACACTTTGTGTTCAATAGTAATTTAGTTTGAAGTACTTCTTTTTGTTGGTTCTGTGAAAAGAAGAATGGTCACTTATAGAATAATTGTATTACAAGTGGTACCATTTAAGTTATTAAAATTGCCTTTTTTTTTTGTTATGAAATTATATATAATGAATAGTGAAAGCTTACTTTTAATTTTTTATATAATGCAACTTTTGCTGCTGAGATAAGCAACAAAGAATAAAGTTAAAAATTTGATTGAGTGTGAAAATTCAAATTAATGTGTGCTTATTTTTTATCTGTTCAGTTTGAATTTTCCTGATCTGCATTACAATCAAATTCGCTCTTTTAGATAAATAAGCTGAATTTTATATACTTGCATTCAACATATTGAACACCCAGAAAATTTGTTTTTAAATATTTTCTACAGAAAGATTTTTATATACTGGTACTTCATATTTTGGGATGTTTCTCACATTTTGTGACTTGGACTTTGTTTGGCCATCGACTGACTTTACTTCATCTGGCAAAAGTTCAATCATAATGGGTCTACTTAAGTATACTTTTATTGTCTGAGTAACATTTACCAAAACAAATGTTATTTTGTGTCAAAATCTCATTCTTACACTGCTAGGAACACTTAAGTAATATTATTGCTACAATTCACTTGACCCAAATTCGCCAAATTGTCTAAGGCAATTGAATTGTCTGTGCTGTCTAGGAGAATTGGTTGGAAAACCGCCTCTATAGCTCTATTTTAGATTTATAGCCACAACTAATGATAGACTACTGGACGATCACAATAGATTGTGTGATTACATGATGTAAGCTATTAGACTTCGATATCCAGTATTAATCAATGTTCTTACGTAAAGACATGACTTGATAGAATGCATTAAATACTCGGTTATAATTAGACTCTAAATAAAGAAAATCTCAAGTCTGAGTAATCAAGTCTACCTGAATACTGTCAGATTACCTGAGACCAACCAATCAGACTCGTTACACGTGCCGATACCTTGGAAATCAGCCTAGAATTTCAATTAGATATTTCTATGCTTTCAAGTTGGATTGTCATTCAAAAGAATAGTTATATGTCTGTCTTACACTAAGCAAATCTTACAAGCTGGAGAGTAAATTTTCTAATGGCGGTTTTGCTAGAAAATTTGATCATGTATGGGTCTTTCTGTATACTTTTCATTAAGTAAAAAATGACTTCATGTAAAGAGAAGCCTTGGTTCAGTTATCTTTGAGTTCAACCATAAAAATAGCAGACGAAACAACCCTAAATTGTTATTAATCTTCATATATTTTGAAAAAATTAGTTCAAATGTATTGACAGTATGCTGTTTTGGGGAGCATTTGGGAAAAATAATGTTAAAGGCAATTTTTGTTAAAGATTAGGAAGCCTTAGATCTGAAGTGCTTCCTAATTTTAGACGTACATCAAGTAAAAGTGAAGGAATCCAACTTGAAATGTAAGTGAATTTGAAATGAAATGAAATTACTCGTGTAATTAGAATATTTTGATGTGTTAGAAACATGACCAGTCATAATTATTACAGCTTTACAATGGCTTTACACAATTAATTAAAACTACTTATAGGATTTCACTGTTCAACACCAAATAAATCATTCTACTACCTTTAACTGTCACTTCTCATTTGATTTTCATTTATAACTCTTTAATGTCTATGTTTTAATTGAGAATTCTTGTAGGGTTTGTATGATAATAAGTTAATTTCAATCTGGTTTGTCTTCAAATGAGACAATGAATCGAGGACCTGTGTACTAAAGACTGAACATGTTAAGATCCTCCAACAGTTGGAAATAGAAAAGCAGCAAAATGTTGATGCTTCTGCCATGGTTAGGGCTTCTCCACAATACACTGCATGGCTTAACCCAGGCAGAACGTTTTAGCGGAAGGGGTCATACTTGAGGAGCCATTCTCAAGGGCGTTGCGGTCTGGACTTGAGAAGGCCTGGCTTAACCTATCTTCATAGTACCCAAACTGGTGCAAAAGAGCCGGTCGTAAAACAGCATTTCATTTCAGCTGATTAAAGGTGAATGTTCAGCATTTTTGAGGATCGATTTGGGCCTTGAATTTATGTAAATAGCCATCAGATTTACATCCCACAATCCCTTCAATTATACCGATACCTTAACAATTATCTTACAGTTATGGAACATTATTATAGCTAGAAAATTCCAGGTTCTGAGACTAAAAGTTTTTTGGTCGAACGGTTAGTGAACATATCCCTTTAAATAACTCAAGCCCCTAAATTCCATCATAACAAATAAAAGTTTTGAAACTTTTTTTCTTTATTTAGTAGTTTTTATTTTCAGACAATAAGGTTGTCGCATAAGAGATTATTTTGAATACTTCCTCGTACTTCAAGTTTTAATTTGTGTAAATTGTTTAACAGACAATAAAAACATTTTCAAACAAAGTCTCCATATTTAAAAAAAGAAATTGAATTAAACTTAAAAAAATAATTGATTTGACGGACTGGAACAATGTTTTTTTATCCACAAATTAATGTTTTGAAATTTGTGGGATTCTGGTATTAAGTATACACACATCTTTACTTAGAATGGAGTGAAACAGTTTGGATACCCAACAATCTGAAACCTTCAAGACGGTGATTCTTTATAATATATAATGTTCTATTTGTTGATTTCTTGCTTCTGTCACTTAATTTGCTTGCTTTGGTCATTTGTTTAAAGACGTACGTGTATCCATTGCAGCTCCCCTGAAGTGATATCTGGATAGGATGTCCGAACTGCTTAGTGCCACAAATCTACCTGTCATGTTGATTTTCATTGGAATTGCTCCATTTAAATTTGGGTCGGTAGTTGTTTTGTTTACCTATTTAAGATAAAAAATATTCAAATTTACCTGTTATAGTATACATCTGTCTATCATTTTTACTTTGTTCTAAATCTAATAATATTGGTGGTATGACATCGGGTGGTGGCAGACGGATGGTCTCGTTTCTAGAGTTATAGCCCTTTAAATTTCCTGGAATCTGAAATGTACAACACACAAATCATTAATGTTATCTCATCAAAATAAATGATTCTTCATTGACAGAGAGTTTCAAAGAAAAGTCGGTTACCAAAATAGTGATTGATCTTCACCAAGTAGTTAGTGTTGTGCTCATTGTACACTGCATGGCGTTTGCCAGTCCACATTATAGCCCTGTAGATGCAGAAAAGTTGGAAGTTAACACCATTTTATTTCAATTCAATTCTAAGTGACTAGCCCAGTCCCAATGTAGATTAGGTTTTCCAGCATCTGCCACCATATTTATTCTTTAGACATTTCAAAATAATATCCAAGAACTGATTGGAAGACTATGAATCACCCGGATTAATGGGCTCCAGGCTTTTGTGCCAGCCTGACATTTTGTTTTATTCTTTTATGCATCTGTTCCCTCATTGTACACTGCAGGACATTTCCCAGTCCTCATTAGCCCAAGTACAGAAAAAGTAAGGACGTAATACTCTCATTTCATCTCATTAATATACATTATGAAAAAATTTAAATGATTCTTTCTTTGAAAAATGGCAGATAGCGTGTTATTAGCTCATGTTTTAAGAATTCAACATTTATCCATATTTTATTCTTAACGTTAGCCTTTAAGCTTGATGAAGTATCATCAAAATTCTTCTACAAGTAGAAATTTCAAAGATAATGACACACTAAGCCTCCACTTTGAACTTGTTTTTCTGAAAGTTTTCACACAATGTTTATTAGGTGCTGCCAATGACATTTATTTCACCAGTAAAATTACACAGTACCGTGTTCATAAATTACATATTTAATGTTCACAGTGTCTCTTTATGGCGTTTTAAGGCGTTCGTGAACAGAAGTAATCATACAGTGTTTGTCAATGTACTTGAAAATCTCCATAACTCATTGTGTTAATTCTACAGTTGCATGCAACACTTGGGTTTTAAAACTTGTTTCGTGTCCTAATATAAATCAGTCTTACTCATGTATTAATTAAAGATTGATGTTTTCATCAGATGATTGTGTGTCTGCTCATTTGATGCATATTTATATTGTCAGCTTTATTAAAGATCCTTGAGAGTTTATTTACATGCGTATCAAGAACATTAATAGCTTCTATGTGCATGCATACAGAACAGAAGGCACTGGCACATTCTTATGGGTGCAATCACAGGTTCTAGTTTCTTTTCATTTATAAATTTGATAAAAAACGGGGGTACCATTTTGCATAATCTATTCTGTGAAACTTAATTGTTCTGTGAACAAGATTCTTTTGACATAAGCTACTATAATTTCTTTTATTTACAACAGAAGCTTCTATTATTTTGAACAATTGAAACTTTCTTTTGCTTTGATTTTGAACAGAAGTTACTTTGATTTTGAACAGAAGTTACTTTTAATTTGAAGAGGAGTTACTTTGATTTTGAACAGAAGTTACTTTGATTTTGAACAGAAGTTACTTTAATTTTGAACAGAAGTTACTTTTATTTTTAACAGAAGTTATGTAATTTTGAACAGAAGTTACTTTAATTTTTAACAGAAGTTACTTTTAATTTGAACAGAAGTTACTTTAATTTTTGAACAGAAGTTACTTTAATTTTTGAACAGAAGTTACTTTTATTTTGAACAGAAGTTACTTTAATTTTGAACAGAAGTTACTTTAATTTTAAACAGAAGTTACTTTTATTGTGAACAGAAGTTACTTTTAATTTGAACAGAAGATACTTTTATTTTGTACATAAGTTACTTTTATTTTGCTTCATATTTAATATTTGTTTGTTTTAGTACTTGGCTATTAAAAACACCAGCATGGAGCTGACTTCTAAAATGTCTTACTGGCAATACCATGTTAGAGGATATGTCTTTCAACATACATGTACAAGAAGATGTTGAAGATTAAAAGGAAATCGTAGAAATACAAGAGAACATATTGTTCTGATCTCCATGTTAAAGTTCACTGTATAATAAACATATGTATGATATTTATTTGACATCAATCTAAAGACATATTATATACAGTTATCTACTTGTTTGGTAACTTCATCTTTCTCTTTTCTAATCTGAATCGTAAGACAATTTCTCAAGTGAATAGTGGTATGATGATGTAAATAAATATTTCATATTTTGCAGATTGAATACATTTAGGATGTTTTCTGAAAGGTTATTTTTTTAAAAGTCAACTTCATATTCGTCAGATCATATCTGTAAACTTTTGTTTAGCATTATTTTCCTATTGTTAGAGGATTGGACATTTTTTTTTTTGTACTGTTACATTGGAAATAGGTGTTGAAGGGTTGGATTATCGAAGCAGCAGAAAATAGTCGAAATAAAGTGTGGTGTCTGCATCGTGTCAGGACCCGTACACTGTGTATTCGCTTCTTTCATTTTCTACGAGAAGACACCATATCTTGTCTATTCCCAGCTTAAGCCAGAAACTGCACCATGCCAACACTAAAAGCACAGTCTGGAAATTGAATCTGGACTTCAGCTTTGACAAAGTCCAAATAGATACATCAATATTAAAAAGGTTACACACATCTATTGTTCCAATTTTACGTTTCATTCTTTTTAGCACTCGACATATCTGAACATAACTGCACGGAAATAAACTAGGTCTTTTACTGCAAGTAATTAGATAATAGTCAGGAACTTTTTTATTTGTAAGTAGGTCAGAATTGAAATGATCAATCTTTTAGAGACCTTGAATTTGATATGAAATCAATTATCTTTGTAACATATAATAGAAATCAGTTTTTTACTATCAGAACAGATCTGTCATTGTATGTAGTCATGCATATAACAATTGAAGTTAAATTGTCATATCAAGATATCGGTGATTTGATTGGTCCAAGATCAACCAATCATTAAAAGTGTTATAAAGCAGTTTTCTTAATTTTATATGTATATCGGGAACATTTATAGCATCAATTTTCACCATTCGAATTTTCATTCCGATGTCTGTGGTTCTTGCAATCCCACTAAAACTAACGCATTTTATGACGTCACTGACAGTGATCTGTATAGATATCAATAGGTAAATCACTGTCAGTGACGTTATAAAACACGTTAGATTTAGTGGAATTGCAAGAACCACAGACGTCAGAAAAGTGAAAGTATCAGTTCAATATTTTATGATTATTGTGGGCTACAAAACATTTCCTAAATACATTTCTTTTGGATTTTCCAATATACTGGGTATATTTCATATCTTATTCAAATTAAAACTTGTTATTCCATTCTAATTACTTCATTTCTCAAATTAATAATTGATATAGGTTATTTTCTTAATTTCAATCTCATGTTTCTTGCCGCCATTATTGAATAGTCTGTCTGGTCATGAAGAAAATTAAAATGGCTACAATTAGCTCTTTTGTTAAATGTTAATGGTAGGTTTCTAATGGAACAATATAGAATTTGAAGTCAATCAGACTTTTGGTCTAAAAAGTTATAATTGAAATGTTGGAAAGAAAGATTGCGACCTCTCTAGATGACGATTATAAAGTTGTCCATTTCAGCTTCGAAAGTCCATTGTTGTTCAAAGAATTAAAAATGATAGCAATTACTTTCTATTTTTATCCTTTTTGAGTAAGCTTAGGTAAAGTTTGGTTTCAGAAAAGGGTTAAAGGAATACTACCTCAATAGAACAGACCTTCTCTATTAATTTTTGTAAAGGGCCAAATGTATTTTATGGAAAAAATTTAAGGGCCAAATAGAGCGTAGCGAGCAGAACGTTTTAGCGGAAGGGGTCACTCTTGATGAGCCAATCTCATGGGCGTAGCGAGCTAGATTTGAGAAGGCCTGTCTTAAAATGAACATAAATTTCATTTTCAAACTTTCTCAAGAAAAGTAAAAAAAAAAGAGGTAGTGTTCCTTTAAATTGAAGATACTACTGTAAAATGCAGAGTTGCTGCCCTTGTTATAAGAAGAAACTTTTCTTACCATAGTTTGAATTCCAGCTAAATTTCCATTTAAATCAAAAATAATTCTGGATTTATCATTTCCTTCTTTTACAAATATAAAACCATGATATGAATCTGCTGAAAAGACAAAAAAGAAAAATTAAAAATAATGGAAAATAAATTGAGCTACTGGAAAAAATTTGGGAAAATTTTATGAAATGGGAAACTTAATCAAAATGGGATAATTGAATTAATTATTTTGGTAAAATTAACATGAAATTAAGCATTGTCCATGTAAAAATTTACTAAATTACAATTACAAAATTAGCTAAAAGTATTCCTTTAAAGGGGAATGTTCAGCATTTTCGAGGGTCGATTTGGACCTTGAATATAATTATATAAATAGCCCCCAGAAGTACTAGAACTGTACTAAAACTGCACAAAAATTGCAAAGTCCGTTCAATTATATCCCTACCTAATCATTAAACAATTCCAGATTCTGAGACTAAAATTTTATTTGTCAAACGGATGGTAAACATGTCCCTTTAACTACATGCATTTTGCAAGGATTTTGAACATGGGTGACGAACGTTTTAAAAATCTGTAATTTGTATTGACAGCCATATGGTGTAACTAGTCAACATTTTAACCCCCATTTCAATACAATGTAATTTATCTTCTTTTTGGCTACTGAATAATTCATTGTGAAGTGTGCAAATTGAATTAGTTGATGCATAATCAATGATAAAAAATTGTCATCTCCTGTGCTTGAAAACCTTTGCCGACGTTTTAATAAAATTTATCGGTGCATCGCTATTCTGCACTCTATCAAATTTGATGCGGGGTAGAAATTATATATTTGTAAATGATTATCAATTATCACTGTTATGAATTTATTGTCAGCTTTTATTAGTCAGTTGTTATTTAAATGATCTGACAAATGTTTAATATCTGTATTTATTACACAAGTTTAAAGCAATACCACCTCTTAGAATGAACAAAAAAATAAATTGTCTAATATGGTCAATAAGAGATATTCATCAACGCTGTTTATAGTATAATAAAATTTATCGGTGCATCGCTATTCTGCACTCTATCAAATTTGATGCGCGGTGGAAATTATATATTTGTAAATGATTATCAATTATCACTGTTATGAATTTATTGTCAGCTTTTATTAGTCAGTTGTTATTTAAATGATCTGACAAATGTTTAATATCTGTATTTATTACACAAGTTTAAAGCGATACAACCTCTTAGAATGAACAAAGGTTCTCAAATATGATCAATAAGAGTATATATTCATCAACATGTCCAAAGTATACAAACATAATCAAATAAACCCATACAACTTTTTCCATACAATTACAGGTTATAATTGAAAAAACAAGTTTGAAAGTTTTGATTTTTTGTTCATTCTAAGAGGTTGTATTCCTTTAAATGGATAGTTAAAGGTTTTTTTTCTATATTTTTATGTGTAAAGGGGAAACTTATAGCAACAATTTGTACTATTCTAATTTTCAATCAGCTGTATGTGGTCCCAGCACATAAAACATTGGGATGGTGTTAATTCACATTAGATATTAACCTCTTTACAATTCCTTTAATAAAGTTTTTGCTGAGTTTTCATGCAAGGTTGACAATTTTTATCGACAAAGAATATTTTTATGTAATATTAGTATTTGTCTAACAATGTTCATAATGTTATTTGTTGAGCCTTTAGGCAAGGTTGAATAAGTGTGTATAAACACCTAACATCGATTATAAATATTTATTAATCTAGACCATTATGTGCTTTTATGTGGAGTCAATGTACTTCAATGCACAAGATTTTGCATTCGTATTACTTCCTAAAAATGAAATCAAGATATTTGCTGAGTCTATGAGCAAGGTTAAAGGGATATGTTCACTAACTGTTCGACCAATGGATTTTTTTAGTCTCAGAATCTAGAATTTTTTAGCTAATCTAATCTGTAATATTGTTCACAACTCTCCTACAAAATTTGAGCCTTTAAACACATGTGTAACCATAATTATCAGCGTTTGAAAGTAAAAAATACGACTCATCGTTTAGTAAGACTATTCCACAAATGAAGGATTAATGTTTAGGTTATAACTGATTAAGAAATTATATGATTTTCGTGCATTTCTTAGTTATGGAGGCTATTTACATATATTCCAGTCCTTAATCCACCATCGAAAATGCTGAACATTCCCCTTTAAAAGTTGTGAAGCAGGAATATGAATACATACACAAAACTTTTGTGAGCTTGAAACACTTTTATGGTCCAACAATACATGTATCATTAGTATTTATATGATTTGATGGTAATAGATTTTGTACCAATTCATGTTATTGTATAATTACTAACTATGTCCACTACCAATACCAATATATTTGATTACCATCACCAAAGTAAATACCGCTCTTAATTAGTACGTGCACAAGTCAATTAAGAGTGCAAGGCATAAATATGACTCGTTTCATTTACGCCATATCAGAAATTTTTGTGTAGCGAACTTTGATCTGCGATACTTCCAGGAATTGCAAGCTTTTCATTCCATAGCTTTTGTTCTGGTCCCGAATGTCAATTAGTTATCACTTACACACGGCAGAGAATAATTATAGACTTTTTGTGCCTGGGTAAAATATTGGACCTTTTGTATTTGCCGATACGTGACCAAGAATAATGAAGTGCGGATACGTCACCGATCTTTGGGCGTAATTCTCTATGAATTTAATCAACTTTTCTCATTATCTATACAAATCTTATTCATATCTGCATGAATGCATACCCACATTAAAAGACAAAAAATAGTAATAATCAGAAAATAATTGAAATTTAAGGGGAAATTACTCTCATTTTTTTCTGAAAATGAATTACAGTGATTTATAAAAATAGAAATGAGAAATAAAAAAAATTTCAATGCTGTCGTTTTTCATTTATTTTGACATGTTTTTTTGTCTAAGTTTAATATTAGTTTTGTTTAATGTAGAATAAAATAGGTCAGAAGTCGTAAAAAACTCATTTAGACTCCATTATGGTATCTATTTTTCCGACAAGCTAAACTTAAGTGATCATAAAAATTTCCTATGTTGTCACATATCAGATTTACACATAGTATTTATACCTATTATATAAAACACATTATCAGGGAGCGATAGTCTGTGAAATTTATATTACGTTATATATAACAATGACAAAGAGGAGTCGAAGTTAGCGAGCTTACAAGCGAATGCGAGGGACATTTATTCTTATTTGAAGAGGACACTTTCATACCATAGGCATATGGTGTTTCCCAAAATTTAATATCATTTGATGCAGGTTAAATATTAAAAAGATCAGAAATGAAATGGTGTTTTACATCATCCTACTTTTCTGCACCTGTCAGTACAGACCATGCAGGCATAAGCCTTTTCAATTTCCATCTATGGAGGATAATAGGCCTCAGACTATTCTACCATCTGAACAACAAAATGGCGTCCAGACAATATTGACTCGGGAATCACTTGTGAAAAATTCAAATTTTTTAGTGACCATGTGCACCCCTTGTTTGACGGGTACTTTTCAGGTAAAAAAGTGTGCACTATACACGGAAATATACGGTATACGCTTTTTCAGTGTCAGCCCCTCTGATCTGCCTTACTAACAAGGGGAAACCATGTTAAACGAAAAAGGCTTTATCTCAACCTTTGCTGGGATTGAACCCTGGACCTTCAGGTAAACAAGCAAGCGTCTAACTCCCTTAGCTTCATATAATTTTGACTAGGAATTTATTAGTTTGCTATGACCATTGGCATTTAGTTTATTCTACCAACCAAACAACTGTACACTTTTTCAGTATCGGTCCCTCTGATCTGCATTATAGGGGGAAACCATGTCTCAACCTTTGCTGGGATTGAACCTTGGACCTTCAAGAGGTGTCTAACTCCCTTAGCTTCATATTGTGACTAGGATTTTATTTGTTTTCTATGACCATTGGCAACTGATAGTATTGATTGTAAAAAGTATGTTGATGGTTAATTATTCATGTTTAAAGGGTTACTTCATTTAATTCTTCGCCTCATTACCTTATCTTTCAAATAATGGTATTTTTATTATTGCCAATTTCCTTTAGTATTCGCTTTCAATGTCACAACATCGATAACATATATATTCTCTTTTAGGATATCAAATTCTATCTTTTGATTTTTAACTGTTCAGAGATTCTAAAAATGTACATTTTAAGAAAGGGTTAAGCACATTTAAGATTATTGGAATCAATCAAATTAATGGTTGCTGCTAATATTATTTTCAGTATGCAAGTTAAAGTTAGATGACCTTAAAAAGTCATTTTTTTACCCAGCTCTAAAAGGGTACAGATAATCTGAAAATCAATTCCAAGGTTTTTTTTAAAAAAAGATCATCTTGTATAAAGGATTTCATGATCTTAAGTTGTTATCCTTGTAAGAAACTTTGGTTGTTTTTCACTTTCGTTCTTGCAGTCTGTTGTTCATAATAGCTGGTCCCATGCAAGTGACTGTATCTTTCTTTTCATGTCAGATCTTCTGACTTGCATTACTGGCATTGGGTTTAATAGTCCAAAGGTATCAAAAAGACCTTCACCAGGAGAGAACACCAACCTACAGGTTATCAACAGCATGTTTTATTGAGTCACACAGCTCCATGTAAGCTTTATCTACATGTGATGCATAAATGATGAAGGATAATTCAAATGATAGTACAAGCTATAACAGATCAAGAGATTGAAGCGATATCTGCACAATGCCAAATGATTCATTGGAAAATTAAAGGCTGAGATTCTATGAATTTTTGATATGATTACAAATACATGTGAAGTGTGACATCAAAAGATATAGAAACTATTACAGTGACTTCTGCTACACCCTCCATGTTTTAAACATTGACTTCTGCTATGCCCTCTATGTTTTAAACATTGACATCTGCTACACCCTCCATGTTTTAAACATTGACGTCTGCTATACCCTCCATGTTTAAACATTGACTTCTGTTATACCCTCCATGTTTTAAACAGTGAATTCTGCTATACACACCATGATTTAAACAGTGACTTCTGCTATACCCTCCATGCTACACCCTCCATGTTTTAAACATTCGCGTCTGCTATGCATCTTTAATACAGTCTCTGATTAATTCTTTAATTAGGTAGTCACTAGTAGACAGACACATTCTCTTGTCAATACGGAAATATGTCTCATAGACAATCATAAAGGAATTGTCCATGCATACTGATTAATCATGTCAGCCATTGAATACAGTCTCATATTGGTCGTAGATATCTAGTGTTGTATATATTACACAAGTAATAACCAATTCACTTTGGTAGAAATAGAAAAATTTTCAGTGTCGATATAAGTCTCAAAATCTCATTTTGTGGAGGAAAACTCAGATATAAAGGAACTTTAGTCATACATGACTGGTAAATAAGTCAATCTCAAATCCTCTATAGAAAATTTGACTTATATTTTATATTTTCAAAAAATTGTATGAAAGTAGCTTCATTTTGAAACCTTTTTTTACTACAACCAATGGCAAATTCAAAACAGTTAACAACTTTTGCTTATATAAAACTGTGCTTCTGCACTTAACAGTTTTCAGAATTTACTTGGTGCACTTTTAATTCCATGACAATATTCTCTAATGTCATCTGCAGTTATATCTCAGACAAATGTTTGCATCAACAGGCTTTATAAAAGAAAAACATGATGATAATAATATTAATACGATTGATAGACTAAAAAAGATCGCTCCATTAAGTAGGATGTTGCCTTATTAATCAGCTTTGTAAATAATTTGTGATATGATAGTCACGATATATAGACATGATACTGCTTCAATAACCATCTGTTCAGTGGATCAGAATAAAACACAATCCTCTTGTAGCGCCATGTTTATTATAAGATCCCTTAACAGTTGGAAAGAGTTGACTAATACTTCTATTCTGGCAAAATAGTCCTCATTGTACACTTCATACATTTGCCTGTTCTTATCAGTGTAAACAGGTGCTTAAAAGTAGGACGAAAATCTCCATTTCACTTAAATTTTAGTCTGGAGTGGCTCAGAGTTGAAAACTTCTTCTCGTAGCGCCATGTTTAAGATCCCTTAACAGTTAGAAAGAGTTGACTAATACTGCTATTCTGACAAAATTGTCCTCATTGTACACTTCATTCATTTGCCTGTTCTTATCAGAGCAAACAGGTGCAGAAAAGTAGGACGAAAAACTCCATTTCACTTCAATTTTAGTCTGGAGTGGCTCAGAGTTGAAAACTTCTTCTCATAGCGCCATGTTTAAGATCCCTTAACAGTTAGAAAGAGTTGACTAATACTTCTATTCTGGCAAAATTGTCCTCATTGTACACTTCATACATTTGCCTGTTCTTATCAGCTCAAACAGGTGCATTTAAGTAGGACTAAAAACTCCATTTCACTTCAATTTTAGTCTGGAGTGGCTCAGAGTTGAAAACTTCTTCTCATAGCGCCATGTTTAAGATCCCTTAACAGTTAGAAAGAGTTGACTAATACTTCTATTCTGGCAAAATTGTCCTCATTGTACACTTCATACATTTGCCTGTTCTTATCAGTGTAAACAGGTGCAGAAAAGTAGAAAAAAAAAACTAAATTTTTGTCGATTGATTCTAGATTTTCTAGAGTTTAATTCTCTCAAAAGTCGAACATTTGTTGAGATAGTTCCTTTCAATTATTATCTGGTTTCCTCTGTCAAAGATGCAAGTCAGAGAGGTTTATATAAAGAAAAACATGATGCAACAATAAACCCACTCCTCGTGCCCACATTCCAATTTGTAAATTTCATGAAATTTCCAGAGATGCAGAGATTGAAGGCTTTTCAGTATGTATATTTGGTTGATAAACTTTAAATCTGATGTAAATGAAACTCTAAAGCTAAGGTTAAATCCGAAAGGTAAATATATTTGAATGTAGAAATAGTATACAAATTGTCTGGATTCCAGTGAATTTACGTGACTTTGCATTAAGAATCATTCTCCAATACTCAAACCTGTATCACATGGACCAAAGAAAGATCAACCAAAACAGGCTACCATGATCCTAAAGGATAAGAATTCAATCTCTAAGATTCTGCAGAGCTTGGTTTCATTTCAAGGAATATTACCTTTTAGAATGATCACAAAATCTGAATTCTCAAACTTGGTCAATACTTATCTGGTGTCAATAATGACAAACTTATTTGGGATTTTTGCGAATAATGGCCCTGGCACTATCACTCAACGATTTTGTTGCGGCAGCATTTAAATTTGGACCGAAGATAAGTGATAAGGGCTAAATTGACTCACTTCTGCATCAGCAGTTTATACGTTCTATTGATCACCAAGCACTGCAATAGCAAGTCAATGACATTGGTGGTCTGTCGAGACAGTTTTACTCAATCACTAGAAGATTGCTACCTGTCTCTACTTTATCAAATCCCTTAAGTCGTTTTTCTTCCGAACATCCATCATTTTTTCAAGTGAAAAGACTTGTTTGTGTCTTTTTTCACTGATTAGTATGCACGTCTGGTACAGTCTACTATACTGTTCACATTAACTGCACGATTGTAAAGGGATTTCCCGTTGCATTAACTCGATTGTAAATTTGTAGATTTTTTCTAGTTGATAACACCGTATTTTGTTAGAACCGAGTCAAGATTACTGAAGTAGATCTTACAAGAAAAGAATCGACTTGTACTATAGGAAAAAATAAATACACGAAAACGTGCAAACAGTAGGTAAAAAGTCGATATAATGAGAGTAAATGTAGCTACGTTTCAGGACTAATCCCTTTATCAGGGAAAAAAAAAAATATATATATTTAAAGGCGAGAAAGGTCCAACACTACACTAATCTGAGAGTCATGAACTCTTAGGAAAGAGTAGTGAATAATATTTCAGAATTGAGTTGTGGATAACTGAATCTTCTGAAAAATTTATGAAAAAAGATTTGTTAAGAAAGAATAAACCAAATTTGGAACATTTGCTGTCTTGTTCTGTTATTTTTGTGAACTTTTGTTGCTCAAGGTTCAGTGAATCATTTACTTGGTTGATTTGGGACTGCTTGTGCTTCCTAATTTCAGAATTTAGGACTAACAGCTTTTAATGCTTTTAACATATCTTGTTAGTGCTTCTACATGTAAATTTTTGGACCATCTCTCTTTACTCCAATCACTTGATCTGCCTTCAAGGGATTTTATTAGATCATTTTTCACATGGCTTTGATGTGCCTCATATCTCTAATACAGACTGCTTGCAAAGGGAAATATATGTTGACATCGTGTTTGTTTAAAAGCTGTTTGATCATACAGTTATTAATACTATACAGAAACCAATAGATTGCTGTCAAAATCTCAGGAAATTATGGTGTTTAGAATTTCTTTGAGAATCACAAATTTTTTCCTGAAAATTTCCGTAAAGAAAAGAAAACAGGCAGAAAAGCAATCATTTAACTACTCCTAGCCATATCAATAGTCAGTTGATTAAAATTGGCTGGCAAAGTTATAAAGTAAGTATTGACTGATCCGCAGCAAATATTTTCCTCGATACTAGAATTTGGAGATTGAAGAGTTCCATACAATGGTTTCTGTGAAGGAATGGAAAAGATGTCTGCTATTACCAGCAATAAAGTAAACATTGTTGCTCAATAATGACTAATCAGCCAGTAATTATAGTTTCACTACAACTAAATTAAGTAAACACCACCTTTAGCCTTTTGATATCTCTTGAAAAGAGAAAAGAATGGATGTTAATTATTCAAACTTCCTCAGCAGACGTGATTAAGAGGTGGATTGAGGAAAAGCATCTAGTGTCAGTTGAGAACCATTATTATCTAACATTACATCCTAAATTACATGGCTTTAAGTCTACATTGTTTAAGAATAAAAATATATTTGTGTGCAAACAGTCTTTAAAGCAGTTTGATTAATGTCCAGAATTTCTTTCTGCAACATAATTGGTGCCAGAAAATGGCATAATGAACGGTAATTTTCAGAAAAAAGAGATCAGTTGCTAGATCCACACTCCAATTGATTACTGTTTCCAGTTAAATATGCTAAAGACAGTTTTGTACTTCTCTGAAGTACATTCTACATCAACACTTGAAGAATAAATTAAACGCAGTCATTGTGTTTGGAGCAGAATGTTGTGCAATATAAAAATCCTTTTATGAAACAGTTACTTTTCTTTATCTTTTCTTATCTTGGGTAACGTCACTTAAAGGTTTTAGAGAAGTAGAGCCTCCATAGGCATTGGTTTTTACCAAATTTTCTATTTAATGTTTGAACCCTGACGTTATTTGGCTGAAATGTCATATACCCCGAGCTCCCAGCAATTTCTTAAAGTGTTTTACGTTAACGTTAAATGACGTCACTTGACAACGGCTGGTCGGGTATATATCATGTTATGATTGAGCCGGTATATTGGCTCTTTGGGTTGAAAGGGTTAAGTCCTTTATATGTCTGATTTTGGTTACTAGATCATTTTACAAAAAATAGCCAGTTTGTACGTATTTTGCGTCACAAATTTTAAAACATGCTGCTCAAAATTTAAGTAAATTTACACCTATGCCAACTTCCTTTATTTTGTTTTAGAATAACACCCAAAATAATTTGAAAGGTTAAAGTTAGATGTAGTTAGTGATATTTAAAATTTGGGTGTAAATTTAGTAACAACTAGGACAATAGATGATCTAAATAGAGGTTAAATAGATATCATTATTTCTTTTGATGTGAGGGCGCCAGTATGACACAATTTATCACATATATTACAATTTTAACCTATGGTTTTAATTTCATAAGGATGCTCTATTTTCCAGAAATAACCCTTTTGGCGTCAAATATTGTAATTTAATTTGACCAAATTTTGGCATCACTTATAGAAATTCTGACCTTTAAGTTTGTATTTTAGGACAGTATTGCACTTTGGTGAATCTTATTTGGTAACAACTATAAGCATTACAAATCTTAATTTCAGAAAAAAACAATCTGGGGTATCAAGGGTTGAATATTGAAACTGACTCAATCCCTGTGGGTTCAAGAGGAATTCCAGGCTTTGTCCTAGCCTCCTTATTTTGGAGTCCATAAACCATTACCAAAATCTATACCACAAGCACATACGTGTGAAAAAAATCTTAGTAATTAATACAAATTAAGTAAAGAGGTTGCAAATGTTCTCAAGATTGGAAATCATACTTAGATGCAGATTGCCTTGCATTCGAAGTCAACTTTTAAGAGCTATTGAATTGGTGACAGAAGTACAATGATGCTTATTGGTTAAAAATTGATTAACCCTTTCAACCCTAACAGCCGGTATATCGGCTCAATCTTATGTGATATATACCTGACAAGCCAGTAAACCAGCCGTTGTCAAGTGACGTCATATAACGTTAACTTAATACATTTTAAGAAATATTGCTGGGAGTTCAGGGTATATGACATTTTAGCCAAAATAACGTCAGGGTTCAAAGGGTTAAACATGCTAAATCTTCATTTTAATCAGATTGCATAATTATATGTATGCAGTACAATTACATGAAGACTTAAAGATAAGTTGCTGAAAACAGTCAGATTATGAATTGTTGAAAAGAAGAAAAGGCCATATTTGATTTCCATAAACTGTGTGATATGGCTGTATTGGACTACACATTAATCAAGATGTTAATAGAATTAATTACTAGGGTTTAATATCTCATGACACTAGATTTATTGAGTATTAGTGTGATCTATGATTGATAGGGTCATAGAGTAATTACAACCAGATGCTAGTCAATTACATGCTAAACAATTTCTATGCCAATGTCTGTGCCTTTGTAATCAAGAATAGATTGGCCAAGTGGGATAGCGTCCAAGAATAAAAAATGACCATTGGTAGGTATTTCCTACTAGAAAGACAGTTAGAATCAAGTCATAATGAAAAGAGACAAATCAATATCAACACATATTTTGTGACAAAATTAATGGTACCTAATTCTGCTGTATTTGGCACCATTAAGTCAACGGGCACAAATTTAAAATTTAGAAAATGTTTTAAATTTTAAAATAGTCATATATGTTTATGATTTAAACAAAAACTAACATTGTTTATAAGACATATAGAAGTAGGAAGATTACATTAAAAACACTAAGATATATGGATATACTACTTCTGCATTTATTACATACCGGTACTAGTTTCGAAACACATACACATTTTTTACTTGATAACATTACAGCTGTATGTGTTTTGAAACGTAGTATGTAATAAATGCAGAAGTAGTATATCCATATATCTTACTTAGTGTTTTTTAAAAAACTAACATGTAAGACAAAAATTTTGTTTTTCGATTTCTTCAATCTGATATAAAGTTGCTTGTAACCTTAAAACCTGAAGATATACTCCTTTAGAGTGAAAATCCTAATCTACAAATCCTACCCTATTTTGTAGCCTCTGCCCATTTCCCATGTATTTAAAAAAATGTTGATTACCCAGACATAATAGTTTTAGTATTGTTTGAAATATACACAATTTCTCTTGGTATGTTATTATATAGATAATAGCTTTGTTTTGTCAAATCTCTAGAAAATTGCTCTGATATTAAATGACTAAATCTGTTGTTGCATTACTCAGCAGAAAGTAAAAATTCTTGAATCCAAGAATATGAGCTAGCAGACGCAGAAAAAATGTCAATAATAATAGAGAAAGGCAATGCGATTAGATTCAGATTACTGTACATCATATCATCACCAATATGGAGACAAAAACAATTTCTCTAATCTTATTTGTCAAATTTTTCTAGGGAAGATAACCTCCAGGCACGTGAAATATGACTCTTCTTTCTCCAATGCTAACAGTTTGTATCCCAGGGGGCATAGCAAGAAAAGAGACTGGCATCGGTTCAATGAACACTTAGTGTCAAATTCAATCAAATTCAACAATTTTCTGATCAAATGGTGTCGCAGTCGACAAGAAAATCAAGGCTGTAGTTGTGAAAATGAAAAATTATGTCCTAAGATATTGACAACTTTTTCACAAGTTTTACGTCAAGTCTCCAGCTTGGGAGACTGAAGGCTAATAATCAACGTAGTCTTGATCAGTGTCACTTAAATTAACACAAGTGTCGGACACATAATTGTTATCGAATACAATCACGTTCAACCAGAAAAACCTGCGGAATTTTTAATTGCAATTGGTGTGAAAAAATGTTTTAAATGTGACAGAAGATGAATGCAAAAGGAATGCAAAAAGGTGTTTGAATGACTGAAACAATTCCAGAAGAGCAACTGTGTCTGTTAGATTAACAGTCAAGACCACTCGTATCTACCTCGTATACTTTAAGGTAGTCACCATATTGAATAAGTTATAGTTCAACCAATCACAATCATTCTTCAGAGAGTATCATCTTCATTCGCAGAAAAAATAACCAATCAAAAACAATCTTCAGAAAAGAGTTGTCTTTTCCTGCCCAAATACCAGGTAAGATATGGCCGCTTATCATGGCCGAGTCATTATATAGTCTTGAACAATGGTGAGGTTGAGCCGAATGAGTCAAGACGGTGGACGGACAAAAGCCCCACCGGACAAAAGCCCCACTTTGATTTTTTACCCCTAGCGGACAAAAGCCCCACATTGAAAAAAAAAATATTTAGGAAAAGTACATTTGAAGAATTATTTATTATTTTAATAAGAAAAAAATTTAGAATTTAAATACATTTAGAGATTGGATTCACTTGTAGAATTAATGTTGAGGGTGTTAAGTTAATTAGATAGTAAAACAGTTTGTTTTGTTAATTAGATAGTAAAACAGATTGTAATAAATTAATAATGAATATGATGATGACTTCTTTTGATAGGCAATTATTCAACAGATTATAGGATTAAAATGTCTTCTTTTAAATCCATTTCAATTTCTTAGATGTCTATGGCTTCTATGTCTGAAATGGAGATCATAGAAAATTCCAGAGGTGGCATGAAGCTGTGCAATGAAGGTTATATGTATACCAAGAAATCGGAAAGTAAAACCACCATCCGATGGGAATTTTCCCAAAGGAAGGCATTTATTTGTAAAAGTATAGTTGAGGCTAAGACATAGAAGCCATAGACATAATAAATAATTCTTCAAATGTACTTTTCCTAAATATTTTTTTTTCATAGTGGGGCTTTTGTCCTAGGTAAATTTATATTGTGGGGCTTTTGTCCGCTAGGGGTAAAAAAACAAAGTGGGGCTTTTGTCCAGTGGGGCTTTTGTCAGCCATTCGTCAAGACAGCAAGGTATATCTAGTCACAAGTAGGACATTGGATTGTATAGATTCTTGTTTTTTCAAAAGTGTGCAAGATTTTATGGAGAGGGACATAATGTATCATGTGAAACAAACAGGAAGAAGATTCACATCTGCAACAATAACTGACATATCTTAATCTGCTGACAATCATGTTAATCTTGTTAATCCCTGCCATTGTCCACTTTAGATCTCTCAATGTCTACTTTTAGTCTAGTGAAACCTAAAAGAATGGCACATTTTCTAAATGAAATAATATGAAATTTATATAAATGAAATAGAATATCTATGAATTTATGTCAATGAAATAAAATATCAATGAAATATATTATGGGATAAGTTAATGGAATAAGCTTATATGTCTCCAATATGTGCATGTATCAATTGAATGAAACATAGTAACTAAATGAAATGATATGAAATTTATATAAATGAAATAAAATATCTATGAATTTATGTCAATAAAATAAAATATCAATGAAATATATTATGGGATAAGTTAATGGAATATATGTCTACAATATGTGCATGTATCAATTGAATGAAACATAGTAATGAAATACTGTATACATATTCAATGATGTGAAAATATATTAATAAAAAAATGTTTTTAATGAAATATTTACAAACTTAATATCAATGATTATACATGTATTAATAAACTATAAAACATTGAGATTTACAGATGTATGATATGCAGAACAAGAATGCAACTATTGCGCGTCGAATATGTGTTACTGATATAAAATCTCAATCCCGACATGGGTCGAGATGATACCATCGGATTTTTCAACCCGGTTTCCCCCTGTCAGTGATGCAGGTCGGAGGGGCTGACATGGAAAAGCGTCTATTCGTTCGGATGGGACAATAAACCAAGTTGGAAAAAGTTGGAAATCAAAAATAAGAGCAGGCTAATGTTGCTGTCCTGGCAAAATTTCCCTCATTGCACACTGCATGGCGTTTGCCCGTCCTCAATTAGCCCATATAGGTGCAGAAAAGTAGGACGTAAAACTCCATTCATTTCATTTCTGATATAAAATCCTTATCCGGAAAACTATTAAATTCCAAGACTATATATAGCACTTCTTACATTGATCAAAGTAAGTTTGTGTACATGAACAAGATATATGAGTATTTAACAAAAGTGATATCCAGGCAAAATTTTTGTAAAATTACACTGTCTTTCAAATTTTTCACTTTGAAATATTAGAAATTTGAGAGAGAAAGGAGTCATAACAGCCAGAAGCCATCCATTTTGATGCTGACAAAAATTAATGTCTACTGTAGCAGACGTAAACTGTTTTTTTCACCTGTTCCATTACAAATTATACTACTGACTGAAATATCGAGACATTTTCTAGAAAATTGATCTGTTAGTGGAATGGTTGCCGAAGGGACTATTGAGGGGTGAATGAGAGAAATATAGTAATTGGATGGTAGATTACAGTAATCCTACACTATCTCCGCTCGTGACAGTCACAAACTATCCATCTGGTACTCAAAACTCCATTTACAAAGTCAAAGAAGCTAACTATTTTTCCATTAGTTTAATAGGAACATTTTAAGGCAAATCACAATTTGTTTTAATGGAGAACCTATCTGCGAGGAATGTTCATGAATTTTCTAGTCATTATAGCTCTCATTTAAATCTTCCTTGTATTTTTGTTTTTCTTAGTTTTTTTTTTCTTTTGTGTTTTTTTTGTATTGTTGCATAGTATGAGGAAATACTCTATTTTATTCATTTTGCAGTTGAATTTGAAAAGCAGAACTGATCTTTTTTTTTTCTTGACTACTTAACTAGATATTTCTTTAAAGGGATTGTAAAGAGATTTTCTAAACTTTGTATGTGCATCGAAAACACTGATAGAATCAATTTGCGCCATTTCAATTTCCATTTCGAAATGGTTCTTGCAATTCTACTTAAACTAACACGTTTTATGACGTCACACCCACTGATCTGCATAGATATCAATAATAGCTTCCGGTAGATACGATGCACATACAAATTTCAGAAAATCACTTTACAATCCCTTTAAAAAAAACCCATTGAATTGAGTTCAGGGGACATTTGATGGGATCAGGCTATGATTTTCATACTGTAATTTGAAAATAAATAAACTGTACTCACTTTTACATACATCATTGATTCGTTTATAGCCTAAATGCATAGCTTGAGAAGGTGTTCTAGGTGGTTTATACCATAGTCCATATCGTACTGAAATAGAGAAAAAAATAAACATAAGAAAGGTTGCAGCTAGAACTTTAAATACTGGTTCTGGATTCTTCAATGAAGGTATTCACAATTTAAAGAGATATGAATTCACTAACTGTTCGACTAAAAAAAACTTTTAATCTCAGAACCCGGAATTTTTTTTAGTTTATCTGATCCTTAATAATGTCCCAAACTCTCCCCTGAAATTTAAGCCTTCAAATCCCCATCCATCCACAATTATAAGCGTTTGAAAAACTTTGCCCAGAGCCACAAAAACCATTTGGCTTATAATTTCCACAAATTACCAAACCACTAAGGATTGGTTGGAAATCAGAATAGTGCATTGAGAAGACTTTGTAATTGTCTCTGTTGTACTAAAATAAGAGTGCAACCCTTTAATACTAAGCCAAAATCACATTTGCAAAGAATCTTGGAAAATCTTTGTGGATGTCATTCATAGCGCAGGAGTCAAAAGGACCCGGCAAAAAAATTACATGTTCTTTGTATCTCCTACTCAATTGCATCAATGTCTCTTGACATTCCTTTATCTCCCACCTGGACAAGTTTGTCCCAGATGAACCTGTACTCTAAATGTACTATGGTAGGGCCTACATTCAATTCAATATTCAAAATCAATAATCATTTTTGTTAGCAGTATATTCTGTTATCGATAATAAAATTCAATTCTCAAACTTCATCAACAACATATGACGGAATATAAATCATACTACTTGGGAACATTCCAGAAGAGACAAAAATATTTCCACTTGTTTTATGACACATGAATGACTGAAGCGAACCTTTTGTGATGGTCACAAAAGATGTACGTAAAAACAAGAGTGAACTATGATGTAACAGAAAAAAGGAGTGAGCAGACGGTTCAACAAGTCTTCAGAACTAGATTAAAGGCGTCTGCTTTGTTTTGATTATCTGCCTACATTACTTCCTAAATCTTATAATTATATTCGAGACGACATATCGGTAATCAATAAATAACTCTATTATTATTATTATTCATATTTTTTTAAATCCCTGAGGATTAGGGATTTGCATGACTTCAAATTGAAACCAGACAACCTCGTAGAACCTAATATGTTTTCGGAATCAATAAGGATTTCCTGTACCATACTATTACTATGTCGTATATAAAAAGATCTAATAACTGATGTCAACTAAGGGCAGACGGTAAAAAATATTTATAAATTCCAATGGGATTTAAGCGAAGTCGAGATTTGTCAACGATTTGAGAAGTCTTAGGAAAGACTGACACAATGATTTGTTGTAGGAGTATGGATTAAATCCACCTTCTTTTGTAGAGAGTATTTTTGACAATGTCTCCTATGTTTTGACCACTGACATTGGCTACAAATAGCAGAAACAAGTGTCACTGATTAACATATGGTGGCTGAAAATCCACTATTATAAAGTTATTTGTACATATCCAAATTTTTAACTGTTTAACTTGGGTTATGTATTTATTGTAAATATTCCAATCGATTCCAATGTACCTAGTGACTGTTATGTGATGTTATTTTATTGGATTATGTATGTATCATACTATCGGCTTTTAGTTACATTATTTTATAAAAATATAGATAATGATCATAGACACTTTGCTATTATTGAACTAATGGCTTGATGTGGGATAGGGTTCATCAAATATCCGCTATCCAGTCCAACTCTAAACCAATATCTCCTTTCTTAATTGGAGGTATTCTTTGCCACCCTGATAATTTTGGATAATCTTTGCCACCCTAATAATTGCATATTCTTTGCCACCCTGATAACTTTGCATATTCTTTGCCATCCTATTGAAGTGATTGTAAAGAGGTTTTCTAAGCTTTATATACTGATCTGCATAGATATCAATAGTAGCAGCTTCTGGTAGATCAGTGGTGGTAATGTCATAAAACGCCTTAGTTTAAGTGGAATTGCAAGAACCACAGACGTCCGATAGGAAATTGGAATTGCGCAAATTGATGCTATCAGTGTCCCCGATACACATACAAAGTTAAGAAAACCTCTTTACAATCCCTTTAAATTTACATTTTTTTCGCTGTACCCTATTACCTAATGATTTTCTTTGTCTCTGCATCTACATAATATATATAACTTTAAAAGTATTGTAATTGAGTACAAAATTTTTTTCTGGATTCCAAAAAAGTAAAGATAGTAAAGGTAGACTGAACACAGGGTTGTTAGCTAATTACAGAGTGATAGAGTAAAATATTGATATTTTCTCTCCATTCGTCGGAATAATAAGGGTAAATTAGTACTTTACTAATTAATAATTAATTCAGTTTTATATACAATAGCTTTCTTTACTTATTGATAATCAGCTCTATTGTTTTTAATTATCTTTGATGTGTAGTTAGCATGTTTCAAGGCAGTATTAAGATGGAACCAGCCTTATCAATAATTCACGTCTGCTGCACAAAATCTTACAACATTTGTCATTGATATGTTTAAAGGGATTAATTGATAAGTCAAGATAAAAGTCAGACTTGAGGAATAAGTCAGCGTTCTGATGGAATTTGCATATTCATGTACTTTTAAATATTGACTTGAAGTTTATATTCTGTTTTCTGCTCTGATTGAGTTGCAATGCCATGTAGTGTGCAATGAGGGAATTTTGCAAGACACTGTCCTTCTCATTTTAGTTTTAAACTGGACCTTTAATGTGTACATCATGAGCACACTTTCCATATATGAAAAAACAAATTCAAAAGACACTGCATCAATGGGATACCCGGTACCACATATGCCTGATTAAAAATTGGAATGGAGCAAATTGATGCTATCAGTTTCCGCAATACAGACAAAATTTTGGAAAACATTTTTACAATCCCTTTAACATAGATATTGACATACAATTGTTATATATATTACATTACATTATGAAATATAGATATCCCTTGATTCAAAACATCAATCTCTTTATACCTAATATGTCTTTATGACAAACTTCCAATTACACTAAGTGTAATTTCCGCACTCAAATATAATATTTAAGAAATAATAGTCCTCATAAAGAGTAAACTACTGCTGAGCATCGCAACTTTGAAATTGGCTTTTGTCAGACTTTCTCTCATTTCCAAACTCATTTCCATGGTTTTAGTGGTCTGACGTCTCAAGTTGATGATAATATTTGCCATTAGTAATATTACATAATCATTAATTCTATTATAAAGTATACAGAAGACATTTTAACGGCATATTAATTCACTCAAGATACAATAAAATACAGTTTTTCTTTGGCCATCAACACACACATGGCACTTGATAATAGTCCTTAAAGAAATGAGAGAGCGACTATTGAAAGCAAGTGAGGCGAGCTAATACTAATGTTGTTCGATTGAGTAACTCTGAAGCAAGTTGAACAAGACTATGTGTATTTCTTGTAATAGTGGGTTAGTTCGCTTCATTAGTCACACCAAAATTGATCTACTGGCATGTCAAGAAGGGGATCACCTTATTCAAAATGGCTGCCATTGTGGCATACTAATTTACATAAAACGCTTAGATTACAGGATTAATTCATCAACATTTTCTATACAGCTGGCCTCCGTTTTCCATTAGCATAACAACTCATGCTTTATATTCTCTCCTGTCTTCAAGTGCCAATCATGGAAGTTTGAAATATAATAATCCATTTTCGTTCATGTCTGTAATGAATTTATGAGTATGATGGACCTTGGGACTTAATTAGGCAAGGTTAAAGAATTAATTGATTAATCTAGTATCTTTAATCAATCTTCTTCTCTGCTCATCAATTTCACTCTATGGATACAAAATGGACGCTGAACAACTCCTGACAATTTAATTCACCCAGTTTTTGTTCTGTGAAAATGTTCCTCACGCTTCATTTGACACCAGACGATGTTTTTATTGTTGGTCAGATCATAGGGCGTCTGGCTACTTTCTTCAACTCTCTTGCCAATGGTAAGGCAATATTGGATAGAATTGCCAACAGAGCACAGAGAAAAGGTGACATTTATATGGCCAAGTAAATTCTCACTAAATTAGTTTTAAATTCTATTAGCAGACTTTTTCTATGTTCAGTAGCCAAAGGTATATGTTTACTTATCCTTACAGATTATATATACACAATGCTAAAGCCCTGTGGCACAATCTAGAATACACAATGCTAAAACCCCGTGGCACAATCTAGAAAACGTAACACTGACGTGGGGAACATGCAATCTGTAAATTTGATAGAAAATCGTAAAATGGTTGTGTTGTATTGCAACTTGAGGTTTTAGGGCATTGAATTTATCTTTTGTCAGTTGCAGAATGCTAACATGTGGTTAAAAATTGTGAGCTTATTTTACATGTATAATATACTTGAAACAACTGGGTATTTTTACATTGTGAACTCTCACAAAGAGATGACAAGCCTAGTCATCTAGTGGCATCATCTCTTTCAGAAGAAGAAGCAAACCCTGCCTTAGAAGATAGCATCAAATGTGTTCATACCAGTGGACGTGTTTTAAGACAAACAAATTAAAACATCTTTAGCAAAGTCTACGGCAATTTCCTGAAAATTACATTAGTCTCAAATTTACTTTTATGTCGGAATAATTGCATGCAGTTATTAGACTTATTACTTTAGTATAGTTTCAATATAATATTTCATAATTAGATCATGATTGATTACAAATCAGTCGGAAAAGCAATTTGGTCCAAAATGACTTTGTGTCTAGCTTTTTGAAGTCTTGATGCTATAATAACACAAAATTGCCCTTATCAGATATAATGAGATCTAACAAATATTGAACAAAATGATCATCCTCTTAAAACTAGGTGCCGTTCTTATTGTTTGATCTTCTTCATGAGCAATGTAGGAGAAAATTTTAAATTGGAAATTTGTTTCAAACATCATAACATTATCTTAATACGTATAACAGTGTAACTATCTAATAAAAGTTTTTTTAAAAAAATAAAACCCAAGCATGAATAATCCCAATTGTAAAACAAATCTCGATTGTAAATCAAATCTCAATACATTGTTTTGCCTTCCCATGAAAAACTATCACACTCTCATTAAAAGGCACTGAAATGCTTAAAAACTTTGCTTTTTTTAACACAGATGCTGTGAGTGGCAAGCTGGATTGTCTTAGTTGTGGTACTAACACCTGAATTGCTCACGTGAATGACCAGAAAATTCTTTCTTAGTTGAGAATTGTCAAAACTTATCCATTAAAAATGGTAAAGAAATGTGTGTAAGCTTTGAATTTCACTGCATGTCAATGTTTTGTCTAATCTTAAATAAAAGATGAAACCAAACCAAAAAATAAAATTGTAAATTTGAAAAAAGTAATAAATCTGATGAATATTTAAAGACTCTCCTTTTTTGTTATGCTTGACCTTTTAGAAATCCTGTTTTTCATTTATACATGTTACCACTAGAATTAAATATTTTCTTCTCACAAACTTGTCAAATATTTTCATATCAATTACAGTTTTCCTAATTCTTCATAAATATATTATTAGTCTTGATTACTAGCATTCCACTTTTTACCAGAAAAGTCGGCAATTTTTGCAGCTGCAACGGAAATTGATTAACTTTTTCTGACAGTTGTGAAAATTCTATTTGTAATTACGGAAGAGACTTTAACAAATATGTGTCCAAAAGATTATTTGTGGTTTTCTGAAAAGAACATTTCAAGGTAAAGGTAATGGGGAGCCATGCAGACCTGAAGCAATCTTAACCTTTCTTCCCGTGCTATCAGCTGTCCTTGGCATGCTCGTACTAATTCATGTCTGATAATGCAGTTAAGAAGAATATATGATTATTTTCCAATGGGAAATGAATAATAATTACCCCACGAAAAATTTCTGTTGTCATCATCGAGAAATAAGATTGTCGACTTCTTCGCAATCAGAGGCTATATGTTTAAGAAAAAATTTTGATGCCATGCAGAGAAAGTATTTTACAAGGATAACAACTTAAATTCCTTGATGGATCCTTTCTACCAGCTAAGCCTTGGCATTGATCTTTCCCAGATTATCTTTGCTCATTTAGATAGCTGGGTTGACTGGAATTATGTAAAATGACTAATTAAAGGATATCAGTTTTTCACACCCTGTCCAAAATTACAACCCATCACCACAACAACAACAAACAGCCCTCTACGTATTAATTCCCGGCTTGGGTCGAGATGATACCTTCGGATTTTTCAACCCGGTTTCCCCCTGTCAGTGATGCAGGTCGGAGGGGCTGACATGGAAAAAGCGTCTAGTCGTTCGGATGGGACAATAAACCGAGGTCCCGTGTGCTATTGGCTATGCACGTTAAAGATCCCTCAACAGTTGGAAATCGAAAATAAGAGCAGGCTAATGCCGCTGTCCTGGCAAAATTTCCCTCATTGCACACTGCATGGCGTTTGCCCTTCATCAATTAGCCCGTATAGGTGCAGAAAGCAGGACGTAAATCTTCATTCATTTCATTTTTTTCTACGTATTACTTGGATGTAGGTAATTTGGTCACAGTAAATTTGGTCACCGGAAAAATGGTCACAGTAATACGGGCACAAGGTATTTTGGTCACAGTAATACGGACACAAGGTATTTTGGTCACAGTAATACGGACACAAGGTAATTTGGTCACAGTAAAACGGGCACACGGAATTTTGGTCACAATAATACGGGCACATGGTATTTTGGTCACAGTAATAAGGGCACAAGGTAATTTGGTCACAGTAATACGAGCACAAGGTAATTTGGTCACAATAATAAGAGCACAAGGTAATTGGTCACAGTAATAAGGGCACAAGGTAATTTGGTCACAGTAATAAGGGCACAAGGTAATTTGGTCACAGTAATAAGGGCACGTGGTACTTTGGTCACAGTAATAAGGGCACAAGGTAATTTGGTCACTTTAAAGGGATATGTTAGACCTGTAAATCTTTAGTCTTAGAACCTGGATTATTTTTGTCATCTAATCCGTAATAATGTTCACAACTCTCCCTCGAAATTTGAGCCTTCAAATCCCAGTGTATCCATAGTTATCAGCGTTAAAAAGTCAAAATTACAACTCATACTTAAGTGAGACTATGCCTTATATAGAAAACACATATACAGAAAATGAAGGATAAATGTTTAATAAATGGGTAAAATTGCAAGGATTGTGCAATCTATGTGTAAAAAATAGACAGTACAAGATTCAGTGATCAAGTACATGACCACAAATTGTACAGTTTACTAATGTTTGATTAAAAGTTACAGAATATTTTTTTCATATTTCATAATTATAAAAATATGAAATGGTCAGATAAAGTTGAAATGATCAAAAATAAGAAAAACAAAAAACAATCAAGGTCAAAGGTGCGTTTTTCAAGAAAAGAAAATTTAATGCATTGGGATTATGGGGTACTCAAGACATCATAATAGTCTAATTGTCTTTAAAGTATTACCAAGTTGCAACGATCATACCGCTCTGTAATGCATACTTTAAATAACCTTATGGAGCAACATTTATTAATTTGGCAAATTATGATCTGTATGTCTGGACAACTTACATGACTTAATCTTATAAACCGCTCTTAAAGGGGAATGTTCAGCATTTCCGATGGTCGACTTAGGACTTGAATATTTCTAATTAGCCTCAAGAAGTACTACTGCACGAAAATCATATAATTCATTCAATTATATCAATACCTTAGCATTTATCCTTCATTTTCTGTATATGTGTTTTCTATGTAACGCATAGTCTGACTAAACAACGAGTCGTATTTTTGACTTCCAAACGCTGATTATTATGGGTGTACACCTATTGTACATATTGATCTTATTTCTACAAAAACCATCTCAGACAGATGATTTTTCCAATTTCTTGGCACCAAAAGTATGCAAATAGTTTTGCCTGTGGACTCCATCGGCACGCAAGGTCAATAATACGATATAATATTCTGTCGGGTTTCCAAAACCAAAATACCAGGTGCCTAGATTACTGTGACCAAAATACCCTGTGACCATATTACTGTGACCAAAATACCGTGTCCCCGTATTACTGTGACCATAATACTTTGTGCCGGTATTACTGTGACCAAACTTCCGTGTGCCCTTATTACTGTGACCAAATTACCTTGTGCCCTTATTACTGTGACCAAAATACCGTGTGCCCTTATTACTGTGACCAAAATACCATGTGCCCTAATTACTGTGACCAAAATACCTCGTGCCCGTATTACTGTGAACATAATACCTTGTGCCCGTATTACTGTGACCAAAATACCTTGTGACTAAATTACTGTGACCAAAATACCTTGTGACCATATTACTGTGACCATATTTCCGGTGACCAAATTTACTGTGACCAAGTTACCGTTCACCTATTACTTGACAAGTAGCCTACACATACAGTCATGTTTATTTCTAAAGTTGTACATAATCCATCATATTTCTGAAATTGATTTTCATAGTGTTCAGATCTTGCACTAGGCCAACATAAAACTTGGCGTCTGACTTCCAGGCCATTTTTATCTAGAATCAATTTGAAGTATAGTCTGTTGATTATTACCCACAATCATATTTATCAAACATAATGGAAGTGATTATCTAACTTGTTTCCATGTCAATGTTTTGTTCATTGTCCTCACTAACTTAGCCTAATGGCAGACTCTTAAACACTTGAAATTCTGACAAAGAATAAGAAATAACTTCAGGTCATATCTTTTTTTCTTACAGAAAAACAATTAATAAATGGGACAATAAACCAAGATGGTGTGCTACAGATTGTGCTTGTTCAAGATCCCTTGAATGCTTAAAATTTATAATCTAAAAACTAATGGACCTAAGAAAAATTTCCCTCATTGCACACAGCTTCGGTAGCCCAATAAAGAGCAAGAAATTGAGACATTTATCTACATATGATTAGATTAATATTTCTATATCGCTCTACATTTAATGTATTGAGCACTATTTTAACAGTAAAAATATTTTGGTCTGTTTTATATATTATAGTAACATGAACATTATTCTGAAAATTTCTTTTTCATATAAAAGTTAAGATCTTATACTTTTGATTAGAAAATGTTTGCCATACAGCTCAGCTGAGCTAGTGTGAGTTTGGCTTCAGTAAATCTGATCCGTAATTAAACCTATTGAAAGCTAAGATGAACATCTACTTGTGATTTCAATATCTGAATATTGTAAACCAAATTACTTGTATAGCGAACAAATTGGTACATTTTACAGTCGATTGCTCCAGTCTATTGACAAGTGACTGGTGTATAGAGGAAGGTATATTCTACTACTGATAGCCTTATTTTAAAAGAATTTACGCTTGTCATTTGCCTGGGTAACTAGCTGATGGTCTGTATTGAGCAGACTTCTCTGGTGTTTGGCTACGTCGAGATGTATGATTGCCTGTTCGGAAAATTCTTTATAATTCTGTGCCAGTTTATGAATTATGACTATTGAACTGTTTAGTGTAAACATTTCTGCACAAAAGAGCAGGAGTGAATTTAGCAACCAGAAATAATCTCCATGCCAAAAGTCAACATGGCAAGAAAATGGGGTTGGTTCAGACATTAATTTACTTTGAATGTTTGGTCTGAGAGATCGAAATGACTTCAGCATGCAAACTACCGTGTTGATTTAGTCACGATATTCTGTGGTATAAACCAATCGTAATTTAATGAAGATAATTGCCTTCTCAAATACGCTCCATTCTCATCGTCTGCTACTTTGCGCCATTTTCATCATCCTGGCAGATGCATTTTAAACAGGAATTTGTCGACTATTTCTTTTAGTGGTCAGATATAAAAGAAAACTTGGGAATTGCGATAGAAGCTGATTGAATATTCATAGCAGAGGAAATTGTGTGATATTGCCCATTGGGGTTAATTACAAATCTTCATGAAGTAAAAATTAAAGCTTTCATCGTACGATAAAGTGTTAGATTGAGAAAAAGAATGATAATTGTTTGGTTGAATTCTCAACATTACGTTCAATGATCATGTCTTTCTGAAGGATTTCAACATTATTATTATCTTGTGTATGGTAATCTTTTTATAAGGAGGAAGATTGAGTCCTATCAATGCTCTCTAGAAAGGGAGGTGAAAAAATGAAATTGAAATTAATATTGTGTTATTTACATTACCCTAATATGTTATGTTCAATAACTTTATTGCATTTAAATAAACTTGACGTGTAATCTTCACTGAAAATAAATCTTTTGAAAGACTAACTCTTTCCTCTAAAGAATCTCCGATGTCAAGTTACAAGTAATGGATTTTGTGTTATTTTTGGATAATTCAAACTGATTTTCCCCAAACGCTTTGTGATTAAGTGCAAATTTTCACAAAGTGAATCAGTTTTAAATCAATTTCTCTTGCAGACGAGGAATACTTGGGGGAAATGTTCGATTTCATTCTATGATTAAGGCGTTGTGCCGTTTGGTAACTCACTCAATATTATACCAAGCTGTTAAGACTTTCTCTATCTGCCTTCACCACAGTCATCAATAATGACTCATGTCAAAACACGGTTGACATTTTTTAAACTACTCAAGTTGATGATTGTCTGAATACAATGGCTTCTGTTCATATATTTTATGCTTGAAACAATGGCCGTATAAGTTCAATATAGAAATGTCTGAAGAACATGTAAATTAAAAATAAAAAGATGGTGTCTAAGATCAAATCAATGTCATCATAGTTAAGTATTTTGCATGAAGCTTATATTAACTTAAAAGTATTTTCAGAATCATAAATCTTTCAACTACCGCTCAAAAACACAATAATTTGGGAGCTCTCCAACCCATTTTTTGTTTGAGGCTTGGTACATATTGAATGACCGTTTCTTAAAGGGCTTGTAAAGAGGTTTTCTAGGGTGTTTGATGATATCAAACTCACAAAGGTCTTCTGTTGATGCAAGTATGTTTTGCAAGTGTGGTGTCATCAAACACTTCGTTTAAGTGAAATTGTTGGAACCACAGACATCAGATTGAAAATTTAAATGGTGAATTGATACTATTAGTACAGTCCCTGATACACGTACAAAATTTAGGAAACCTCTTTACAATCCCTTTAAAAAATGACGCACACGTCTGCCCACTTGAGACGATATATTACCTAAAGTGCAAATTTAATGTGTCATAAATTTTCACTTTTGCTACTAGAAAACGTCATGGAGTTTGAAATCAGAGTAATTTATGACTTTTGAGTACATTACTAAAAACTAGTTGAAATTTTATGATTAATTCCCTCTTGGATTAGAATAGTGTAATTTCTGCACATAAATGCAGCGTTTGAAGTCATCAATTGAGTTATCAATGTACTCGTTGTTAAACGACACAATAAATAAGAGGAAAACGAGACTCGGATGAAACAAAAACTTTCTACAGTTGCTAAAATATTGATTTCCAGTAATATTTATTTGATTTAGTCGGCAAATGGTGTAAGATGGGGGCTGTAAATCGTATAAGACCTACAATGTACTCGGTAGATTTGCAACTATTAACGATACCTAATCAATTGCAAAGGATGACAAATCACCGACAACTAATTTTACATTCGAGATTGTGTTTTCAGAATGAGATCACTGTATCGCCACATGATTTATCACCGAAGCAACCAGTGGTTTCAACATGTGTCGAACGCTTTCTTTATATCAACATGATTTCTTTGTTTTTACCACGGCAAATCAACATCAAATCACCAAATCAAGGACTATCGAAAAAAGAGTCATTTCTCTGAACAAACTTTACAAATGCTTGCATCAATATTATCTGATGGTTCAGCATGCTAAAATTGGCTAAAATCACATTCTTGTAACCAGAGTAAGATCCTCATTGGATTTTTTTTTTTAACGTTTCAAATTGGGGGGATAATCATGATGGCGTCATTCTGTATATGAAACCAAGAATCAATATGCTAAAATCTGCAATTTACGATTCTTCACATTATTCATGTGTAGGATGGAATAAGACAGGAGATTTCTTATAAAAACATGTTGGTTTAGAGCTCAGAAAGTCATGCACCTACGTTTAGTTTGTAAAAGATGGCTGCAATAACAGCATGCCTCTAGTAATGAGTAGAAAAAAACCAACAGACATCTTGGATCTTGGTAAACAGGCAATTGCATTCGTACAAATCTAACTTAATGCTTTCTTAATAGAAGAAAATAACTCCACAATGATTGGACTATAGATTTTTTTCTATCCTGAATTATGATATGAAAATTGCTGAAATCGTCATGTGCGGATGGAGTTAATATTTTCTGTTATAGGCCTGCAAAAATTCTAACAAATGTAGATTTCTGGGACAATTTAGGGGTTTGACCAGAAGAGTCAAAGACCTGATTTTTTAAGCAAAAAAGAAAATTAAATATACAATATAAGTAGTATGGGCAAGGAATGATCATTTGGGTATCAGATTGGAGTTTTAGGGTGTAGATTTGATTGGGTATCAATTACCAAATTGAGATCAATTATCGATTGTTTCTATGTTTGATATTTATCAATTTCTGGTATCAAAGACAAATGAAACTAAAGTAATGTCTAAATAATTTTGATGATCAAGATATAATGGAATGTGACTTGTCTGATAATCGTGTAACTATGTTAAAAGAATTTGACTATGAATTTGAATAAATTATGATTTTTGATAATTGATCAACGAAATAAACTATTCATAGCGTTGATAATCGATTATTTTGCCCACCCTAGCCATTGGTGCACACTCAACCCTTGGATCAAAGTAGGACGTATAAAACTCCATTCATTTCATTTCAACCCTTGGATCAACTCATGCTGCAGAGACAGATCGATCAGCAGAAAATACTTAAAATATCAATAAATTTATAAACTTTTCATTTGACAATTATATCATTTAGTGTCGTCAGTCTTCATAATCCTTTCAACCATATAGTCTACTATAATTTCTTGGAATTGGAGAAAATAGATTTAGTTACCGTTTCACCATTCCACTCAGTAAGAAATGGATTTTTAACATGCAATGTTTTCGGAAATTACTCGAATCTTTTATTACATTGAGTTTCCTTTCCGCAACGCGACTACCATCTTTTAGCGTTACATTCTCGGTCAAACAAATTACATTCATTGTCTTCTTGCTCCATTTACCTACTTTACATCTTCTAATTCAATTCCCAAAGAAATAAATTGACGTCTGCATTTGTTTAGTTCATCACCCAAGAGGACAACTCTGTTCATGGCATAAATCAAGTCTTTCTTCAGTGTGATAGGATATATTTACTGATACTTGTATAGATTTCAGATATTGTCTTCCTAGATGGAAAAACTATTATCAGCAGTCATTGACTTAAAACACAATTTTTGGGAATAGAATAGAAATTGGACTATTTCTTTTAGCAAAACTCAAAAAATTTCAGTTGGTCATTGGAAGTGTTGGATGAGGATTAACATGTTAAAAGTTTCCAAAAGTGAAAAATTTTGGCAGTTTTCATATCAAACCCATGGTTACAGATAGTTTGTGATGCCCCAACCAGGTCCAACTGGCTAACTTTTCATTTCATTTCATTTGAACAGCCCCTCAGAAATTACAATTTTTAGTCTTTCTGAGAAAATATGCAGCTATAATGCTATAACATTTTACATTCTTCACAGACGTCAACATTTTATATATATGAAAGGAAAATTTTCCAGAAATAATTATGATGTCTACAGTAATTCCTGTAATGGTATTGTTTGTGTGTCTATATATGGAAGACAATTTGGCCATTTTTCATTATTTATTGTTTCCATGCTGGTGTAATTGTCATTATTTGTAACAATTTATAGCATCCACATTGAAATCCCATTAATTATGGCTCCGATCATGTCATCTACTGAAAGAATGCCACACTTTGAAATTATACGACATACATCATGAAAATTGCAAGCTGATGGTTAATTTTTGCAGACATGAATATGCAGGTGCATTATGCTTATACTATAGGGTTAAACAATGCTTTCTTAAAGGTTACCACTTTTGAAAGATCTTGGCACTTTTTTTGTAAATGGGTATCCCACTTTAATCAGTTTAATTAAGGATCTTGTTCATAATTTAAAGATAAATTTAAAAAAAAGGTATCCAACTTTAATAAAATGAAAGATTTAGTTTCATGGACCCTTTTAAAAAAACAATTGGTTCAAAGGTAATTAAACAAAAATAAATGTGCATCAAACTTTAATCAGTTTAAAAATTCTAAAAATGGGTATCTAACTTTAATCAGTTTGAAAGATGTAGGTATTAATTTAAAGGAATTAACCGGAATAGACCTAATCCGGCTTAGATAGATATAAATAGCAACAAATAACAAGCTGAGTATATTTTTCGATCTACAGCTATCAAGCTTATTCCATGATGTAGATATACACTCTGATAATGTATCTGATACACGCGATACATCACCCTTTGATGTCAACTCGTGAGATTTTAATTCGACTAAAATTCTACCTTTCATGAATAATTGATTTTTAATCAGAAATTTTCCTTCTTGTTTTGTAGATAAACTCATTTATCAAAGTCAGAAAATCCCCAAATCTGAACAATTGATGGACTTTTTTCTATCCGCTGAGAGAAGACATTTTTGCATAGAAATTATTTTGTAATTATTGCTCCGTGCTGACATTGACCTCTCAAAGGAAACATCTGTATTCCACTTTTATTCTGACTCAGTTTTTTCCCGATTTACTATCCTTGGAAATTACTACCTATGTCAACTTTTGATGGATGATCTTCGCTTTAACATCTTCACAATATCAAGATTTAAAAGACACTCGGAAAAAAAATCTTGAAAGTTTACTGTGAATCTATTTATGGTTTGATGAATTTTTTGTTTAGTCTGAATTGAAATTGGGTTTAGAGACAGTCAGGATACAGAAAATTTTGCCTTAAGCAAACGCATTTGCGTATATGTTGCATAATATTCATTTCACCTCACTAATAAACATGCCAGCTTACATTGGAAAAAAAAATGGAGTTTTAACTCCTTCTTTTATGCATCCGTTTAGGCTTATGAAGAAAATTTTGCAAGAATAGCAGCATAAGCATCCTCTTTTCAATATCAAGGATTCTTTAAGGTGCAACAGCTCAGATAAAAAGCACCAAAACTAATTGAGTAAATGTATAGCCAAACGACTTTCATGGTTCCTTAGTGAACAATATATTCAATTCTCAAGTGACTATGATAATGGGAAGATGAGAAATCCTAGAAAAATTTACTGATTGTACTTTGCTACAGATTCATTCTTCATTCAGTTATGATGATTAATGCAACTTCATACAATAAAAGATTGGATGGTTTTTTTTTACTTATACTTTCATTTTAGTTAAGTGATTTGTATGCAGCGGGATATTCGATAAGAGTGAACATTTATTTATTTATGCATTTGTGGAGCAGATGTGTGAATTCACAACAAAAGTTGCATACTTTCCTTTGTTTGTTGATTCATGCATATTTGCCACAGCTTTGAATAGAATTATTTATATAATTATATATTATGAAATAAATATCAAAGAGTAGACTGTATTATTCAACTGAAATCTAATATAATGGAGATTTACATTGTACCAGTGCACTAGATTGTGCCAATTAAGACAACACCATACAGTATGCAATGGGGAACATTTTGCAAGACAGCAGCAATGAAACATTATTGTGTTGAACTCACTATATTTGACAAACTTAAATCTCTGGTAATTTCAACTTTTCGGAAAATGAATTGAAATGAGGATGGACAAACGTCTGTATAGGTTCTTGCCATGGTTTATTGTGCCATTCTCATAATGCTCTTTCTATGTCAGCCTCTCCTACATGCAACACTGATGGGGCAACCATTTTTAAAAATCTGAAGGTATCATCTGGACCTTTGCTGGAAGTTTTCAGAAAAGAGTCTTTGTTAAAATTGGGAAATGAAAAATGAAATTTAGCCTGTAGAGACAAATTTGACTTTTGTTTTAGTGTTATGAAGTAATTACTGGAAAAGCAATATATCGCTAAATAATAATAATATGCTACGTGCATTATATATGTTTAATTTTACCTAACGTGCGTAAATAATAATTATATTTACAAGGTTGTGAAATTAATTTGAAATAATTAAATTTCCGAGGGAAAATTACGAGACCATTAGGAAGGGAATAATTAAATTTTCACTATATCAAATGTTTCGAGAGTTGTAGTTGTAGACAATAATAGGTTCCGAGTTGCTATCTAAAATATCAAGTATCTAATTGATTTAGACCCTTGCCAGTTTCTAGTCCATAATTAACTTCAACTTGGAAACAAATTCCACATTTTACCCGTCCGAATCTGATTGGTAAGATTCTAAATTATTTATCCCTAAGTATTGATTCAGTTGTCGTCTGCTTCCAAAGTTGTAAAATTTCGGTGTCAGACAGTAGTTAGGATTAAGGCTGGGTGTGACAATGTACACAAAATGGCTATTTTCAACCGCTTCCAATTTGTAAAGCTTCCTATTGTAATCTACGTACACTAAAACGTGATACAAATCGAACGAGATTTTCTTGTTAACACGAAGCAGAAGTTTGAAGAAAAGAATATGGAATCCTTCATCAAAGTTTCATAAATAATGAATCAAGTGCTACTTGAATGTAATTTAGTTTGTAGATAGATTCAGAGTCGACTGACTTGTAATCACCACGGCGATTCAATTACATTTTCATTTACTACAAACATGGAATATGTCTTTTTGACATGTAATAAATACTTATTTAAACTGATCTCTGATTACTTGATTTACTTGCTTTTACTTGATTTACTATTCTCTTTGATTGATCACAATGAAAACAGAATTGTTTCTAATCTTTTATTCTGTTTGAATCTTGGAAATGATATTAGCTTTTGTAACAATTTGAACAGCAATGCATCTCTGATGTAAAGTGAAGATGACTTCCCTTGTCATTTTAAAACAGGGAAGTGGAAATCCCAATCCATACCAAGATTCTTGTAGTGCACAGCAACAGATTAAACAGAAAAACATGTCTGTAGTGAAGTAGAGATGACTTTCATTGCCTTTTAGAACTTGGAAGTCATATCATTGCCTTTTGAGGTATATGGAAATTTTGATAGATAACTTTTATTGCCTGTTACAGTACATATGCCACAGTTTTAACAGCAATGCAAGTCTGCTGTTATGTAAAGAGATGACTTAAACTTTTTCAGAACATGACAACAGGTTGAACAGCAACAATACAAATCTTCCATAATATTTAAGATGGCAGATCATGGCCACTAATTACCATTGTAACACTTCAAAATAAGTGTAAATGCAGGTTTGTTTATGAATAAGTGAATGGTTGCATGTTGAAGAGATTGCATTCATTCCATCATTTATGTCTTAACGAAGTGATATGCACTTAATGCAAAATTATTTCTTGTATATATAAGTACTCTTTAGCTGTATACATAGTTTTATGCACATTTGATGAACATTCTTATGTATTATAACTCTTTAACACATAAAGTGTGTTAAAAGCATTTTGGAAGCTAGATGGCGGGTGTAAAAATAGCGTTCCAAATGGGATTCCGAAAAAAATCAAAAAAAAAATCACAAGATGCATTCTGATTGGCTGTGATGTAAAACATATTGCCGTCATTAATATTCATTCATGTACATTTTGATAACCCAAAAGTATTCAAAACTTTAATGTAGTACTATAACTTATAAGTTTTAATTGCTTTAGTGCCTGCTACCTGAAAGCAATATAGACATGTTATGAACAATTCTGGATGTACATTGGTACATTTTGCTAATAAGAGTATCCTTAAGAAATTCAAAGTTCAAAAAGGAAGAAATCACCCTTTCTCAATGAGTGAATAGGGTTAATACAATAAAATGTTCTAAAATAATTAGTCATTCCTGAACATTCCAATAGGATTATTCCTCAGAAAGACAAATGAGCAGATGAGACCAAAATTAAATTAAAGAACAATTATCTCTTATTACAACATATTAAGAATTTAAAATAATAGATGGAAATGTGGCCTGTGCGTGTTAATTTAACACTTTGAACTCCCAATAACGGATCTTTTTAATCAGATTAGTGCTATAATAGCGCTATATTAGCTTGTAATTTTAGGGTTATTATTGTCTAAATTGGATATAATACGTGTAATATAATTTATCAAATGATACTTTAATGTAATTGTTTGTCACCTACCATGCCTTTAATTCATTTACTCATATTGTTTATTAGCTGTTACCAATGTATTGTCAATAGGTTTTTATGGATTTGCGGTTAAGATCATATAAGTACTTTCAAAATAGCGCATTAGCCAACGCAGAGGTGTAACCGCCCAATGAAAATGCTTCACATTAGTAGGGCCTTAATTTGTCTGCCATTATTTTTCAGAACAGATTTGGCAGTTTTAGCTTTTAAACAATGGGGTAAAATTTGTTGAAACAATCTCAGAAATTAAATTTGAAATTTGAAGGGTTTGAGTCAACACACTGCCATCTTGCTGTTGCATCAGATATGATTCTAATGCTCAATATGCAACTCTTCACCATCAAGAACCAACAATTTAACTAGTTATCTTCTGCTCTATTCCAAAGTATAAGGTTTCTTTGCAGGCAATCTCGAGGGAGCCACGGTGGCTCAGTGAGATAGATGCTTTCTCGCTAACTTTAAGGGTCCATGGTTCAATCACAGCATAGTTCGAATTTATACCTTTAGACTTTCCAACCCGATTTCCACCTGTCAATATGCAGGTCGGCCTTACTGACATTGGGACAATAAACCCAAGGCCCAATGTGCTATAGTACTAATAAAAAAAATTGCAATCGTCCTATCCAAATGTCCTAAAATTTAGCTGGTATAGAATTTCATGAAGCTTGGCAACTGTTTAATAAGATAATTCAGTAAAGAATTTCAGTACTAATAAAAAGTTGCATTCTTCCATTTATTCAGTGTAATTACATTGACTTAATAAAATTTCTAGAAGATCGTCTTAACCAGCTAATTTCTCTTGTTGCATTTAATCAAGTTAAAGTAATGATAACAAAATACAATGTCAATATTTTGATAGTACTTGGTTCTACTGATTGGTAATACTAACTATTATTGGTCATTGGGTAAACTTGACTAGCTTGTTGATTTCTGCTCTCCTATTTCTGGTACTAAAATACTGAGGAGTCTACTGAGCAGAGTTTCTGTTATCATGTTTCTTGCAAGCATTATTTAAAGGGGAATGTTCAGCATTTTTGAGAGTCAATTTTGGCCTTCAGAAGTACAAGAACTACACTTTCAAAATCTGAAAATCAAATACTTCAAAAATTGTAGCCTCAGTCATGAAAATGAAATACACAAATTCAAGAACAAACTTGAGCTACATATCATGTTTTAAATATTTTATGAAGTTCAGTTATTGCATTTTTCAAGAATACAAATTTAAAAAGTAGCTTCATTTAATGGCTTCATTTCAGTCTTGAGACAATTTGAAACTTTTGGTAAACATTGGTCTTAAATGATTACTTCTATCTTAGACGCCATTTTCATTCTCTTAGAAAAGTTTGATAAATATGGTAGAGTTGGACAGTTTTAATTTGGCAGTTGGTTAACATGAAGTTGTTGACATAAGTTACAAATAGATTTCCAAGATTGCTTTTTACACCAAATCTCTGTTGGTGAAAAACATTTGAAGATGTACTTGCGTGCAAACTCTTAATTTACTAAGTGTCGAGAAAACGTCTCAATTGTCTTCTGGTAGAGTAAAGCATGAAGGGTAAATCTCTTTTGGTTTTTCTGAATGGATATTTTATAAATAAAATCGCTACGCTGAAAGCTGTATCAACATTTACCAAACTTTTAAAAAAATGTTTTTGCTAAAATAATTTATTTCATTTAAAGCATATTTATAATAAAAAATATTTCACATACACAATTCAAGTCAGTATTTCAATTTAATCAACATTTCATTTTGGATTTTTAATGTTTAGTTAATATTAATTAAAGTCATGGATATGTAAACACAATACCATTTGAGTCATATGTACTACACGCAATACCATTTAAGTCATATTATATGTACCACATACCACCAAACAAATCTCTGAATTAAGACACATAACTCATTGGAGCATCACCATACCTCTTTTGTAGTTGATCATGGTTAAATTTCAAGAAAGATTCATACTGTTCAGCCATCTTGGAAGTTAAAATACTGTCATATTGGGTTTGAATCTGTTCTTCTCGTTCTTTGATCATTCTATCACAGATCATGCTGACCTGTCGAAAGGTAAACAGGGGGACATCTTTCTTGGTAGGACTGGAGATCTGAGTTGGATCTAAGTTTAGATTTATTGACGGGTCCGAACTTGATTGAGGAGATGACACACTCTCACTGTTGTCTTGATAATGAATTTGACGTCTGTGCTGCATTCGCTTCAACTCTTGGCTTATTCTGGAAGCGATTTGCTCTGTTGTTAGTTTGGGTAAAGCATCAGCGAATAGTGATTTGGTTATATTTTGTTTGGCTGGTGAGGTTGTCGACTGTAAGGGCATGACATACCTTCTTCTTTTAGGTGATCCTTGACCAGGGCTGTGTAAGGAATCGAATTCACTGCCACGTTTGAGGGTTGCTCCACACGCCATTTTGTATGTTCAGAAATTTGATGTTCCCAAATCTTGCATTCAATTTTCAAAAGTTATAAATATATTTCCAATATCCAAATACAATCTTTGTTTTCACCAGTGGTATCACAAATCTAATCTTAGGTTTTCAATTCACAATTTCAAGGAGATAAAAAAAACCTTGAAACCAGTAGCTGTGCTCTGTGTCAAACCACAGACTCACAAGTAAAACAGATTTTAGATTTTAAATGTATTCACTACCTAGTGTTGATGACAAAAACAACTCAGTGGCTTGTGAAAGTGAGTGGTGTTTGAAAAGTTATCAATGGCCAGACTTGAACACTTATCAACTGCTGCCTACCAATTGATGAACTGATCACACAAACAACTCATAGTGTTATCAAATTGACAGTGAGTGATGTTTGAAAAGTTGTCAATGGCTAAGACTGATTACTAATCAAAACACTATCCATAAAATTATGAACAAAAGTTTTATATAATTATTGATCATTGTATTATAGTTTTAAGATTAAAAGACAATCACAGAAAATCCTGTAAGTAAGCATAAATTATTGTTGTCATTTTTCAAACATCTAAAATGTAGTTTTTAAGGAATGACATAATATTTTGGTTCAAATTTATACTCATTTGCCCATTTGTACATATGCATATTGAAATAAAAAATTTTAATTTTGTTTGACTGTTGCATTGAATTCTATTATAGGTTTATATAGATATTAGTCTTTTAGACTACTCAATTTGGTTTCTCCCTGTCAGTGATGCAGGTTGTAGGGGTTAACATAGAAGAAATAAGCAATTAATCATTGAAAAAAAAACCCACATATGTTATAGTCCTTTCAAATGGAATTTGAATATGTATTGGCTAATGTTGTTTTCTTTCCCTCATTGCACACTGCATGTCATTGGTTTGGAAAAGTAAGTCTAGCGAGGCCTTCTCAATATATTTTTGTAAAGGGCCAAATGTATTTTATGAATGATACCTACGGGCCAAATAGAACTTAAGTAACAAAGCGAGCTGACGGCTGAGGGTTTAAGCGAGGGCGTCGCGGCCCACCATTGGAGAAGGCTAAATACCAGCTAAGTTTCCTAAACCATAAAACTGTTCTTACTCATCAAGCTACAGTGTTGAACTTCAGGATTAGAAGCAAAAGATAAGAGATCTGACCTTCATAATAATACATTTATAAAAAATCATTGCCACACGCGTCAATCAATTCATCATAATGATAAAACAAACCGAATTTTTTTTTTACAAATATACGTCTTTTGTGAATCATACATTTGGAACTATCAGACCTCTAAATCTCATTTAATGGTTTTCTTCCATCAGGGAAAATAACGAAACACATTTGTTACATGTTCATTCTCTTTAGTAAAATAACGACAGGAGAAACGAGAATAACAGATATCAAATTTATTTCTAATTTCTCACAATAAATGATGAATGCTTGGGATTAAAATCTATCATGTAGTTCTATGTTTTTACTGTTTGAAATAGATTAAGAAAAGCAACCAGGCATTCAATGATCATTAAGTGCTCTATTAGTCATGCCATTCAGAAATACAAATCTGAAATAGGTCATATAAGAAGCTGATTTTCATTTTTGTATAATGTTATCATTTGGTTGTACCATTTAAAGGGATGTTCACTAACTGTTCGACCAAAAAAAAAAGTCTCAGAATCTGGAATTTTTTAGCTAATCTAATCCATAATATTGTTCGCAACTCTCGTACGAAATTTAAGCCTTCACACACACGTGTACCCATAAATATCGGCGCTTGAAAGTCAAAAATACAACTCTCCGTTTAGTAAGACTATGCGTTATATAGAAACACATAATACAGAAAATGAAGGATAAATGTTAAGGTAGGGATATAATTGAAGGAATTGTATGATTTTCGTGCATTAGTAGTACTTCTGAAGGCTATTTGCATATATTCAAGGCCCAAATCGACCCTAAGAAATGCTGAACATTCCCCTGTAAGAGTTTGAAACAGTTACAGAAACAGCACTTCTCAAATGATACAGAACTTTGTGTAATTGTCAAAATCACTGAAACATATCTTGTCAAGGACCAGCTGGGAGAAAGGATCTTCACGGAATCTGAGTTGTTATTCTTATAAAATATAGATGTTTCTTTCTATTTCATGCATACTTTAGCACTATCAAAACGGCATGGAATTCAGATAAAAGAATGCCGCCAAAATCTGAATCATGATTTGATATTCATTGAACATGTACTTTATTATGCAAATGATGAGAATTGGTCTGAGATTATATTTTTCTACACAAGTAGACTGGAGGCGTAACAACTCATTAGTGGTCCTAATATGATTTTTATTGACACCCATCAATCACCAGTAATTGAAAGAGAAAATATGGCTCTTAGTCGCACATCAAGCAATCAAAGTTCAAAGGCTGGGAAAAGTTGAAATTGTCTAATTAATGATGCATTAATCTTCATTGAAATGATTTCATCATCATTACCATTAATTTTCATTGGCTTTTATTACCCAATTTTAAGGTCAGGGAACAGGCTGAAGGGAAAACAACCTTTGATGGGATACAGTTTAACCTCAATTTCCAGATTGGAGCTGGGAGCTTTTTCAGTTCACATTCCCTTACATGAAACTGAATCATATCTAGACACCTGCTTGAAGCGTTTTCAGTTGTCATTCCTTGGCATAACATAGTAAAAAAGCCTTAGTCAAATGGCTTTCATTCACATTCTGCAGGGTTTGTGTTATGTATAGGTAAGTCAAGTCTTTGCCACGTTTATCAAGAGATAAAAATGTACTTTTTGCTGTCTTATGGTATTTTTCAAATAATTTGTGTTTCAGAGGCAGGTGAAATTGACTTTTTTCCCTTTCATTTCTGTTAGATTTTCATTTTCTTCCATAAGTTGAATAATGACCCAATCTTTAGAACTGTCTATCATATTTGTATTCAAAAAAGATTTATACATAAATGATAACAGTAGAAAGATAAATCATAACAAAATTGAATATAATGTTTCACAAGATGGCGTCTGGAAGTGTTTGACAAACAAATGAGACAATTTAGTCTGTGTTGATACACAGTCGAGTCTGAAGACCTTCTTGATGTCTGTAGTCCAATTCTGATTTCATATACTATTAATTCTTGTCGTGCCATGTTTTGTTTGATTTCTGAATTAGAAAAAGGCGAGATCTCCATCTCTAAAGAAAGTTCATATCCAAAGTAAATACGGCAAGTAATATTTGATATGTATATAAGATGGAAAAGATCAATCGACTAGGCTAGTCAGTTATAAAGATAGTCTTTAATGAGGTTTTAATCATCCAGAGACTAACATGGAATATGTTGTCTACTTTTGTTGACCGAAATATGGCGGGAAATTTGGTAATATTAGAGGGAAAGTAGATTGGCTGTTGCTGACTTATGTTTTAAGTCCTATTTTTCCCTATTGTTTGTACTAATGAGAACAGGACGATGCCATGCAGTGTGCAATGAGTGAAATTTGTCAGGACAGCAGCATTAGCCTACTCTTATTTTTTATTTCAAACTGCGAAAGGATCTTAAATGTGTGTATATAACACATTGGGCCTTGCATGATTTATTGTCCTCCAAAAAACTTGATCGTTTTTTCCATGTAAGCTGTGATGTTAGGTGTTTTCAAGTTCTAAGAATAGTTTCCATCATTTTATGTTGCAACATCACTAGAACTTCAGAACCTAGACATTCAACAGAATAAATAACAGCATGTAACCATGATGGTACATGAATTTTCTTACTTTTAATGGACGAAAACAGTATTACAAAACAAGTACAACTGGAGCGGAGGAATGTATTTATTGTAATCAAGGTAATTAGTTCAGCTTTCACAGCCCAGAACTAATGGATTCTACACAAATTACCTTGGTTTTTTCTTCATTTCTCCTTGTTTGTAGACAATTTTCTGTTATTAAAGTTTTTATTCCTTATTTAGAAGAGTTTTTAGATAGACTGAATAAAAGATTGGAATGGAAATAAATATCTTGTCATCAGGTTTCAGTTGAAATTAAAATTGTGGGCAGCAAAGTGATCTGAAATAAATCTAATGTAGAAGTCTGATGCTTGTTCTTTTAGTAATGAGTGTGGGAAGGAGGGGTGAGAAACACTATCGTTGACAAATATTCTTTTGGTTGTGATAAAAAAAACTGACATATTTTGTCAAAGTGTTCTAATATAAATTCCTTCACTAAAAATATAAACCATGATTAAAATGGGTGCTCCTTGCAATATAATGACTACCCTATCCTTAACAATTGTAGTTGTATTGCTATTGAAAGAATCATTGCGTCAAGTAAAACATTTTTTTACAGAACTTGCAAAAAGAGTAGGCCTACAACTCTTTTGTGTCATATGTCTTCATTAGCCTATTAAAGTGCAGGAAAATGAAAGTAAAACTCAAATATGATGATAACATGATGATGATGTTAATGATAGCAAGTCGAAACGATCAATTGACTCAGTTAATTCTTAAACTGCAGGAAATTGAACTATTTTCTGCTTACTTATTGACAAGATGATGAAGAAAAATGCCTTGGGAAATACTTTTACATGCTTACAAATTGGATTAGAAGATTTGGAGTAAACCAGTCTATTATTGCTGACATACATAACTTCAACTTCTGTTCTCTTATTTACCTAAATCATAGCCTCTGATTGAATTGAAATAAGCAAATTAATGTTTGAATACAAATCACTCGAAACTTGCCTAACATACTTCAGAAATTGTCAATTTAAGTCGGCAACAAGTTTGTATATGTGTAGCAAAGTGCTACAAATTAAATTGGATGTTTACAATTGTCATTTAAAGTGGAATGGAATCAGCTAAATTGTTTTCTGCTGCCCTCTGGTGATGTTCAAACGAGCAGACGTGTTTGAATGATCATTGTTCCAAGGCAAAAAGCTGAAAATTAATCTCATGTTTCTCATTGGTTACTGTAATTCTCCGTGTCAGAACAATTAGATATCATGTGATTAAGGACCCTCAAATGAACCTCTTGGTCACTGGAATTCTGATACTCCAAACTAATCAAATTACTGATCTAAGGAAGCCTTTTTTTTGTGACAGATGAGAAAAGGGGATGTTAACTATGTCGTCAATTAGGCAGAGGATTGGAGAGTATTCTCCCTGGGGACAAGTCATTAATTCAAGATGCTTTCTTGTATGATCTTGTTCATTTTGGGAAATGCAATCGTTCCTTTGCGTAAGATGTTCCCTGCCTTTTCTATTCTGTATTTTACTCTGAACTCATTTTCTTTTAATGTGCCTCGCTCATTTTATTTTTTAACCACTCGTTTTTCATGAATTCAAGTCATGAAGTAGAGGTATGATGACAAATTAACAGAGCCTGCGAGGAATTAATAAATCTGCCAGTTTGTGCCGTGAAGACGGAAATATTTGGAAATTTTGATTAAAATCGAAGATGAATATCTGAATTTGATAGCTATCGTGATAGCTAATAACTAATGATAGCCACATTAAAAATGAATAAAAATTTCAGAAAACGTTGCGGAATATTCAGCAGCAAACATTAAAATTCTGCAGAAAGAGAATTTTATTCTGTCGACACTGACTATAATCATTTATCATGAAGAAAGACTGCAGCTTGTATTCATGTCATTAAATTCCTTAATAATTACTGCAAGATTATGCAAGATGCATATAAGGTATCATTTAAGGTCATCTTTTGTGATACTTTTTAAGCTGTTTTAGATATTTACTCAACATCTTTCAAGTAAATGTATATGCAATTAAGAATTTTGTATAAAATCATAAATGTTTCTAATTGAATAAAGCTAGACCTTAAAATTGCTTTACAAAAAACTTCTTGCCTGCGTTCATGTACTTTACAATTATGGTTATGCGCTTTCGATACAGTTCAGAGTTCATTTTTGTGAACTAATCCTGATGCAATATTCTTAAAGGGATTGTAAAGAGGTTTTCTAAACTTTGTAAGTGTATCGAGGACACTAATCAATTGCAAGAACCACAGATATTGGAATGGAAATTGGAATGGCGCAAATTGATGCTCTCAGTGTCCCATGCACATACAAAATTTAGAAAACCACTTTACAATCCCTTTAATTGGCTTAACAAGTTGTTCATTCCTTTGCAATTTAAAGGAACACGCATACATACATATAAGGATATAAGTATAAGATATTTCGTTTTGTTGCCTTTAAAAGGATGCCTGCACTGCTTAAAATAAGGCTTATCGATTCCTTTAAGAACTTTAGCGATCATAATGAGCTTCAAACTATATAGCACAAATAAAACTTGAGTGATGGTTGGCATTTTGAGCTAATTGACAATATTGGAATTCTTTATTGTATAACAATTATTTGATAATATAGTCTCTGACGCTATCATAGTTCTTTCTAAATATAATAAAATTATTGGAAAATCTCAACGTCTTATCGAATATTGAATCATTTTAACGTAATCTTTCTTAGATCAGACGATAAAATCACCTTATTATATATCAATAATATATTTTTAATATCTTAGTCATCTTCTAAAATCGAATCTTAGAATTTAGATTAACATTCTTTGATCGTCTTAAGGAATTTTTTGCAAAAAAAATCTTTGAAATATACAATTCTTAAGATTTAAGTATTTCCTTTTTTACCTTCGATACTTTTTTGATTCGTGTTTTAAAAACCAGTTCCAGTGTAATCTTATTTTTTCCTAAGCAAAAGAATACAATATTTGGGTTAATTAGTTTGTTTACATGACATAATTTGCTTACAAATGGTAATTGTTGGTTTTAATCTCAATCAAGGTGTGTGAAAGTCTGATGACCTTAAATAATCACAATTCTAGCAAGCTGTAAGTGGGCAAACATATTCCACCAAAGGTCATTTTCTAGAAGTTTGTCCAAGGCCAGCTGGTAGAAATGATTTGCTTAGGAAACTAAGTTGTTATGCTTTAAAATACAGATGTTTCTTTCTTTCTTTCCTTAAAGACTTTTTCTGACCGTTTTGTATCAAAAATGATCCATATACTATATTACTAAGTTTTATTATCTACAGTTGTCTTCTTTCAAACAACATTGTAGTATTTGAACAAGATCAATTACTCGAGATGGGCTCATCGATATACAATTTCCCTTTTTACAAAATAAATATTTCTTTTCATTTCACTGATACATTCTATTGTTTAATGTCAGTCGTTACTACGTCCTATCAATTAACCTATGCTAGCTCTTTATTTTGATTTCTGCGAGCCTACAGTAATGGCCGACAATGGCTTGTTTACATGATATGTATCATTTCCATTAGTTCATATATATTGGGAGAAAACATATGTTGATATGTACACAGGCTATAATTGATGAATCAAATTCTCACAACCTTTGTTTATGGATTCAATATTTTGCCGACCACCCAGCTTTTAATGGCGTTGGAATCAATACATATTGTTTTTCCAGAACCTTCCAATTGTTTATGTTGCAACCAGGACTGTTCACTTCTGCGTGATGTAATGGAGAATTGAGTGTTTCGTGTCAGATATTAAAAACCAATAAAAGGATACTTGAGAGGTTAAATCTATTTGTTGGAACCTGCCTTATATTTGTGTAAATGGTTTTTTTTTGTGTTGGTCTTCATGTGAGAGGATCTGCATGAACAAAGGCATTGAATTTTTAGACTTTTTACTGGTACAGTGACTTTTCCAAAGTGTGAATGAAATAAAATGGAGTTTTACATACTGCTTTTCTATACCTGTTTTTGTCTATTGAAGATTGGCAAATGCCATGCAGTGTGCACTGAGAAAAATTTGCCAGGACAACTTCTTAAGCATACTCTTATTTTCGATTTCCATCTGTCAAGGGATCAACAACAGGGACAGCTTGTAGCATACACATACACTGATAATTTTTCAAATTTTATTTCAATAAAAATAGCATGTAAAAATCAGGTGTTCTAAAAACTGTATCTAAAAAATTTTTTTTTATTTTCTCAAGCTATCTATTTGAAAATTTTGTTGAAAAACATTTGACAATGGATTATAAAAATTGGTCAGATTTGGTTTTCAAATGTTCAGAATTGGTTTACGGAGCTTGAAGAGAAAATTCCATTTGACAGTAACCATTGTCTGGTTTTCTTCAAGAAAATTGGCAGTTAACAGATCTCTCCTATAAAATATTCTTCAATGATTTATTTCACAGTATATATATTGAGAGAGAAAATTGGAAATCTTTTGTAAAAGTCGTGTCGAGATATAATATATATGGAAATGTAAGACAATAATTAAATTTGTTTTATTTGTCCTCTACAAAATGGTATGGAGAATATTAAGTACCGGTATATAATAGTGTGAAGACTATTTTGTCTGAAGCTCTCTTCACATACGAATGGGTCCAAAATTATTGGTTGCTGTGCATCACAATAGTTGATTTTTTTAGGCTGTCGGTATTTAATTTGGGCACAAGATCTGCTAAAATCAAGTCAAAACAAATATGAATCATTTCCCGAATCATTTATGCAGTGATTTTAATGAAGCAAAAGGTGCTTAAAAAACTTCAGATGGGCTATTCACACCATTTTTCTAAAGATTAACGATAAACGGCATGTTCTGTTTTAATATTTCTATATTACTCTGTACAAGTAAAACAATTCTGTTAATCAAAAGTGTTGTCCATAAAGAACAGCAAAATTTAGAGCAATAGTTGTATAGCTATGGACTCCTCCAAAGAGCGATACCATTTGGTATACTGCTCTGTAATTAATGCATATGAATTACATATTAATTAATGTATTCAATTAATATATATTGAATTTTTTGCGAAAAACAACACCTGTTGTTGCAAATAGAATGCTCATAACTTAATAATCCATAATGCATATCATGTCAGTAAGTACATCTGCTATGATCTACCAGTATATAAAATAAATATACAGCTTAGATCTAGACTATATACCATTATAAACAGTACCAGGTTCATAAGCGATACAATAGCTTGAAAAAAACCTCTTTATCACAAACAATAGAATAATTACTACACATCAATGGCCAAAACCACATAAAATTTTATTATCCCTTATCGGCCATCACCATAAAAAGTTTTATTGTAGCTGGGATGGGTATATATTATTCTTATCTATTGTCTGCATACATCAGATTTACACTGGATATCAATTTATGACTGCAAATTATGCCTGTCTATTCCTACATCAATGGCTTTCATCTCTTTGACTGACCTCTTTGGCTAATTTCATGGCACATATGTCAAGCAGATCTGGGTACAAGTTTACTAGTTCAGTGCCAACATCATGTCTAGTCTAGCCACAGCAAGACATTCATCACTTTTATTCATTTTCATGATTACATTGTTAACTCTTATACCATTCATTTACAGGAATAGATTCTATCAAGCTATCATGAAAAGCATTATGTAATGTAATTCAGATTTTAATGCCATGTTAAGCATTGACCTTCAACTTTTTGCAATTTCACCTCTCATATGAAAATTCAGAAACTCTTCCTTGCTAAAGAAAATGGGTGCAATGAAACCTAACTATTTTAGAATAAAAAAAAGTAAGCATGAACAATTTGATCCATGTAAACATATTGTCAATTTATTGTTAACAACTTTTCATATTATGAAGTATATCAATAAATGAGTAAAAATTTCATAATAGAAAGTGGTATCAGATGTCTAGAAGAGTAAGCATATCCTGCTTGGTACCAAGCCCAGAGAGAAAATGAACCAAGTCCTTTACATAATTAATGCAATATAGCAAATATAATAACTTAACCCTTTGATGAGTGAAGCGACACATATGACGTCACATAATTATGAAAGAAGCAGAGCTAATGTGACTTCTGCTATAACCATGCTATAACGTCAAATTAAGTCACTCCCTACAGTATGACGTAATAATTAAACTCACTGCTCAAAGGGTTAACATTGGAAAGGACATAGATTTTGGTAATGAAAACCAATTCCGGCAAACTGTGTCATCTACATATATTGACATTGACATTATACCAACAACTATTGTAAGAAATCTTGTTTCAAACCTTGTTGATCATATCACAAACATTCTCATACAAATTCCTCTATTTTCTTCTCCCCGATGGTAGATCTAGATAAAGCTTGTCAGTCAGACTTTTTATCTTCTATTTACCGCAGTTGCATCGTAAAACTTTTTATAATTCACAAATCTTATCTACGATCATTATCAATTGACAGGATTACATGTTGGCTCATTGCATTAGATTAGAACATGATGTAAAATATGGGACACGCTTGGTGGTAACCCTTATCAAATCTCACCAACACATTTCTAATTCTTATCATGAATGAATTTAAAATGAGGTTTCAAGTGCAGACTTCCATTCACAAAACAGATGCCGTTTTTAAATGGAAAAAAGTAAAGTTGATAATGAGAACTAATTTATGAGCATCCCTTTTTTTTTGCTTGAAATTTTTTTTTCAAAGCTAAATGGCTATTCTCAAAGAGGACATATTTGATTAAATTAGTTTTAAGTTAGTTGCTTAGTTGGCATTACACAGTTTTAAATTCGATTCCAAAAGAAACTGGTTTTGGTACGCAAACATTATGGCTGAAAATCTTACATTCTGCAATCGTAACCTCTAATTGCAAAGGTAGTAATTATGGTATGATTTGTGGGTAATCAATTGAATATACATGCCAATTTGGAATAAATAATAGTCCTTGAATAACTGGTTCTTGACATGCTAATTACCATATTTTGCAGACGTCATGTGTTTGCATACATTGCTGTTTGATGTAATTGCATGTGAACATTCTTTGTCGAGCAATATTTCTTCATTATGTGACAAAATGTAGCAGAAATGCAAATGAGTTTATGATTTATGTTGCCATGGCAATAAGAAAAGCATTATTTTGTCTGCCCGTTTCCAAACTTATCAAATAGTCGCACGTCACAAGGCCTATATTTTTCTACTTACGTCTATGATTTATGTTCTACATCAAAGTGTATTTTTGTCATTGAATCAATGTTTGTCTGCGGCCAACGTCTAATTACTAGAAACAAGTCCTCATTGGATTTTTCATCTGAAGCAAACTACCATTTGCGTTCCAGAAGTCTGTTTTAAATGGCTTCTTATCTACAATTAATTGATTTTCTTCTAAAATGATAATTCAAACTTATGACAACCAAAACTTAAAAAGTGTTCACTGTAATTACAAGTCTGCAACGTTTACTTTGATCACAAGAATTTGTCAAAAGAGTCAAAAAGATTAGGAAATTCCTGTATGTGGTCTTTACTTATGCTGTTCCTAATTACTCCCTGAATAGATATCATATCCTGAGGGATATTAAAAAAAACAAAGAAGAAATAATTGAATTTAAAAGAAAAGTATACCAGCCAAAAGACACTAGACCAATTTGACCTTTTGAGAGAATAATTGAGCCTTTGTAAGCGATATCATCTACTTATCTACTGCTCTTCAAAATAAAGGAGTAAATTCCAGATCACTTTTGTTTCTGGCAAAACATTCAAATGTTAAAGTTGAATTTCCCTCTCTTCTAAATGATTTAAGATGGATTTTTAAAAAAAAATCTTTTTGTCTATGAAAGCAATGTTTCTTAGGTTTCTTAAAGTTGAATTGCCCTCTATAATGAAATATAATTCAAAATTGATTTAAAAAAAAAAAAAAATTGTTTTGTTTATGTAAGCATGTTTCTTATCTTTCTTAAAGTTGAATTGCCCTATAATGAAATATGATTCAAAACAGAAAAAATAACTCTTTTGTCTATGAAAGCATGTTTATTATGTTTTATGATTATAACAGGAAGCAGATTTTAAAAATGGTTTGCATTAATCTTCAGCATCTAAGTGTCCTTTATTTCAGTTCAGTACATTAAAGTGAAAACGATAAGGAAGAGATTTTGAATGAACAGAATTCTACTCGAGAGAATTGCATTAACTGTTCTGATTGTTAAAAGAAGCTTTGAACTTTTGCAAAATCAATTCACTCCAACTTCCAATGAATAGCTGAAAAAAAAACTTGATGAAAAATGTCCGACATTTTCCCATTACATAGACAATAAGATTAAAGAAATGAAGTTGAAGTAGTTTTGTGAGCAGCTATAAAGTTGGGCAAATAAGCAAAAGAAAAGATTAAAACTTTTAATTTACAACATTAGTAGGCAATTATTAGGGAAACAATAAAGGGAAAATTATTCAATTATGGCTCTAACTTGACAAGTTAATCGAAGCTGAACATTTCTTAATTTCATTGCAGAAAGTTATTTGAGTGATACTCGATATCCGCATTGTGGCATTTTTAGATTACTCAGCAAAAAACATGCTGAAATTGCTTGAGTCGGGCAGAGTTTTATTAGCAAAAATTCACTGATTTCTATTCTATTAACTTTACAATGGCTAGTGGATATTTTTTTAAAATTCTAAATGTATTTTGTGTGAACGAGTTTGGGAATAGTTTACTAAAGATAACTGGAGTTTGATAGATAATTTTCAGCCATTGACTTTGTCCGTCTGTTGATTTTTTTCTCGTTTAAACATAACCATTAAAGTTTTCAATAGTAATTACCTTTTTTCTATGGTAATATGTAAAGCATTGTGATTTCGTTTTATGATGATTTGAGAGAAACTAATTGCTGATCGTAATAACTTTTTTTTTTCACAAAATCTTTATCACCGTTTTTAGAAAATTATCTAAAAAAATTATTTAATTAAACAAAATATTTTTGTCAGGATATTTTTCAAAAAAGTATATCACTCTTTTGAGTAAAGTGAGTTTTTTCTCAGTTTTTTTTTTGTGGTACTTTGGTAGCCTTTAAAATGTGATATAGTATATGGAAATATTACAACTGATAGTTTCAACCTGAAGAAATATTTCTCTCATTCCTAACAATCCAACATGGTTTGCAGGTGTAAAGCCAGCAGACGACACCTGAAATAACAAGCCTCTTCCTTGAAATACTTCCTCCTTAAAGACTTGTTACTTCACAGAGAGGAGTACCAAGGGACATCCTCCCCTAATTGGGCGATTAGATTTGTTTACACGCTACCAGATCACATATCATTTAATCGCTTAAAGTTGAATTACATCTGTAAACTATTTCAACCTCTTTTGGCGTCTGCCTCTCAAACAGACGGATTGCTGTGATACCCTCCTTTTATCAACATTACCATCTAGCCAAGCATGCAATACGTTTATTTTCCTTACGCCATAGCTTGTCATAACACCCTCCAATTAGACTTTTTATTTATGTCTTAAAGCTGATATTAATTTCTCACACTTCTGCTGAAAATATTTCTAAATATCTACCGCAAGTCTGCAGGGATTTATGTATACAGTAGGTGTGACATATTCTTTCAAATTCTAAATGCCTCGTAAAATTGACAGTTGGGACAATAAAATTTTCTTCATTTTTTGTGGCCCGTTAGGTGTTGATGTTGCTAAATACATTTCATTTTTTGTGAAAAAATTTTCGTCGTCTGCTGTGACCAACCAAATGTGTGCAAATTTGAAAGCTGTACTGAATGTTTTGGAACAAAATATATCAAGTAGCTTCTGTTATTATGAAATATTGAAGAACAATATGGGAGGTCCTTGAGTTACATAAAGCTTGATGCAACAGTATTTTCTCAGTTGCCGATTGAAGCTCTTTGCACCAAGATTGTACCCTTTCAACAACAACGTAAACTTATTATCTAATAACCTTTCGATCAATAAATTTTATAGTGTTTTTTTAAAACAATTTTCCAATATATTTGTGTAATATTAGGCTTATTATGTTATAGAAGCTAGCACTTAGATACTGTTGGTTACTTTGATAGAAATGCCAATTCACCTGTTGTCAAAAACTTCTGTTGAAAACAAAAGCAAGAACTTGCCAAACGTATACCAAATGGTAAGAATCGAGTAAAACGATGTTAGTCATCATGATGCAAGGTGCACTGTGTATGGTCAACTTAGTGCATTGAACATCATCTGACATTGTCATTTATAAGAAATACATTTTGCTTAAAGGGGAATGTTCAGCATTTTTGAGGGTCGTTTAGGCCTTGCATATATGTAAATAACCTTCAGATTTACTAGAAATTGCACAATTCCTTCAATTATACCCCTACCTAATTTTTTATTATATTATTTTCGGTATATGTGTTTTCTATATAAAGCATAGTCTTACTAAACGACGAGTTAATACTGCAAGTGACATAAGTGATTTTTGCTTTATTAGCAGGTAAATCCGTAAATCAGACTTTATATTTATATTATTTAAAGTGCTACAAATAACTGAATTAACCCAGTTCTCTTTAAAAACAAATTACACTAAATCACAAGGCAGTCTAATAAATTTGAGGTAAAGGAAAAGAAGACAATTTTGATGAATTAAAGTAGATTGGAAGAAAAATATTGTTATTGAATAGACATAGTTGATGTAAAATGTAGACATGGATTATTACAATAAATACTTAGTCTAGTTTCTTTATCACAATTCACTTTTTTTATTTGGCCAATTTCGACATCATATAAATGTGAAATGTGGCTACAGATCATTTGATAAATTGCTGAATGTTCATTTAAAATATTTCTGTTTAAGAAATTCAAAAGAAAGTCCATCATTCAGAACATTTAAAGGGACAGAATGAAACATTTTCATTTTTTAAGACTGACATTATTTTCCAACACACCAACCAAGAACATAATGACATGTTCAACTTTTCAAAACCAACCATGAGTGACCCCCTTATAAGTGTCTTTTTACACCATTCCAATTGCCGTCTGACATGTTTGGTTTCTGCGATTGAATAAATGTTTGACTAGATTATGATATTATTATCAAAAATATATGTTTACGTGACATGATTACAAAGCCATGTTTTGTGGAATAATTGACCAATGAAAGTTATTTCATAGTGAACTGTTACATACGGTAAGATTTTTATAATGGATGTCTGAAAACCTTGGATAGGAAGACCTAATTTTATCAATCTAGTATGTAAGTCAAGTGTAAAAAATGTAACAATGTCTGTCTGATAAGATGGCAGCTCAAGGGAATAAAACATATTTTAACTTTTTAAATCAGACATGTTTCATTTGTTTGTATCCAATGGTTACGTCGGTGGTCAAATTGGTGTAATGTTACATGTTCTATTGAACAGCTTTGCCTCTTAGTTTTTTTTAAATATTTTGTGGTTTTGTCTACTGAATAAATCTGTGTAAACATTGGTACCTGTTCATTAAGAGACAATGCACAAGACTTATAAACCATTTCCAATCAGATTTTATCCCATATACTGAAAACCGACTATGTGTAAATTTCTTTTAAAGGGATATGTTCACTAACCGTTCGACAAAAAATGTTTAGTCTCAGAACCTGGAATTCTTTATCTCATCTAATCCATGATAATGTTCCAAACTTTCCCTCAAAATTTTAGCCTTCAAATTCCTGTGTATCAATAAATATCAGCGTTTGAAAGTAAAAAATACAACCCGTCGTTTAGTAGACTATGCCTTATATAGACACATGATATACAGTAAATCTGAAGGCTATTTATATAAATTCAAGAATGAAATAGATCTTAGAAAATGCTGAACATTCCCCATTTAAGACTCACTTTACTCAGAAAAATTACGACTGTCCTGTCAGATTTCTGTAATTGTACAGTGCTCCTCTTCACAAAAACATGATGTAAAGATCCCATTTCTTTCATTTTGGGTTTGAAAACTCAGCTAAAACAGGCATTAAATTCATAGATAAAGCACCTTGAAAGCATGTATTTGTCCATATTTGATATCATATACGGATAAAGATTTAAGTCTTGAAATTTAATGGAAACACAGCATTTTTATGCCTCATTTACTAAAACTACCTGTTCTTCAGACTTATGAGTAGAAATAGATGATAAACTAGTCCAGTCCAATAGAGAAAAAAAAGAAAACCGGTTACAAGATATTTAATACCGATTGAAGAATGATTTCCTTTTATCAGCTAACCATTGATTCAGTTAGCGGGGAATTTGATATTGATTGGGATAGATCTATACGAAAAGAAAAGCGTTTTGATCAGTCAGCTTGGTATTTGAGAATTAATACAATAGTCTATAACGAGATATAGAATGGTAAATTAAGCATTGGGAAAACGAGAATGCTGAATTTGACATTTTGGACAATTGTGTCTGATAAGATGCTTATATATATACATTCTAAATTATAGTTATCATATCTACGCTTATATTTGAGATAATTTTGAAGAGATTTACAATCAAAGACTTGAAATTATATATTTAAAGTATTATCATCTGTGTATTTGTATGCTTGATGATTTTTTTTTCAAATTGATCTCATAGACTTTAATATAATTTTTAAGTTTTCCAAATAACTATTACTACTTTCGTTTCATTGAAATTATTACAAATATGTACATGTATAGTTATGCTACCAGGGAAGTCCCCTGATGAATATATACTCCTATTGACTAAGTTTGAAATTTAGATTTTTTGTTCATTCTAAGAGGTTGTATTCCTTTAAACCACAAATTTTTGGCCACTTAGCCTATATCAAGTAGAAAAGTAAATCCTTCGAAAAAATTTACATTGAGAGTTAGAGAAAACATTGCCACATCAAATCAATTATATGTTTCTGTACATTATAGGCAGAAAAGATTTGCTAATGAAAAACTGGACTGCTTTTGGTTTTGAATAGGACTGGATGTTCACGAATATGTTTGCTGTACAGGTTTGGGACACATTTCTATGATGTATTTACCAGACGCTCTAACCTCAGACATAAAACATGAAATAACTGATAATATTATACATTAATAGAATAAAACATGTTATATGTACACTCTGTTATGTACAGACATTAAATTTCAAATGATTGAAAACAGCGCTAAATGAAATTTATAGCATATACTTCTCTCTAACAAAGCAGCAGGGGTGATTTAATAGGGGGACCATTAAATGAAATGAAATGGAGTTTTACATTTTACAGGGCTTTTTAAAAGGATATAAAGTTGATATATAAATTCGAATGTATATGTATCAATTAAGTCAAAATGAGGAATTGATTGAAATATATTTGAAATTCCTAAAGAATTGTTAAAATGAAATTTATAGTAAGCATCACTGGTATTGAAATGAAATACATTTGATATCTCAAAAGTGATGCATGAAATGAAATTATCAAAAATGGAATTAAATTCTATATTAACACTGAAAAAGGTGCTATTCTATATATAAATTATGCATGTATATATTTAATGATTCAATATTTCAAACGCAATATAAGATTTCAAGTAAATGACACACTGCCTGAAGTTTGATAAATGAATATGGACCTAAAGACATATACACTACATATGGCTTCCAATTTAAAACACAAAAGCAGATTATAAAGCATCATGAACATTTGTTCTGTGGGCAAAGATATTAATTATCTGATCTAGCTATACAATAAGATAATAATTAAACTAAAATGGTGATCATTAACAAAGGTGAATTATCTCAAATTTCATCTGAAAATGTTTAGTTTTGTGTCTAATGATGTTAATTAAAGGGACGACTCTTAGAAAATATTGTGTGAAGCAAAGTATTTAATCTTATAAAATAGTGTAATGAATGCTCACTTTGTCACTTTAATTATAGTCTACTACTGTCTTAAGATAATGGCACACATGTCTTGACCAACTGTTCACATAGTTTCATTGTTTTCTTTCTGTTAATTGCCACGGTTCTGCTTTCTTTTGAGACATCTTTGATGGTTTATTGTAACATGGATTCAGAAAAAATTTGAGCCTTTGTATATGTATTTGAGGACACTATAAACAACTTCTATTTCAGGTCTGCTGAAATGGCGACCCGCAGGCCAAATCCGGCCTGCGACGTTCTTATAAGAGTGGCCCCTCAAAAGTAACCCCTTACACTTAAACAGTCTGCTCGCTATGCTAGCTAAGCTCTATTTTTCCCTTATATTTCATTCATAAAATGCATGGCTCTTTACAAAAATTAATTAAGAAGGCCGGTTCTATTTGCAACATTACTTTTACTATGCATTGTCTGTGCTTCTAGTGATTAGGAGTACTAATAAGCTAGGACTTGAAGATACATTGGCATCATTATCTGGTCTGGTTTTTTTTGGAATTACAGGACATAAGAAAGGGAATTGAGACAGTGAAAGAAGCTGTATGTGTTTCTGTATCCCTGATAAACTGACATGCAAGGGAAAACCACATAGATATTAAAATTCTGTTATGAGGATGATTTCATACATAAGGATAGAAATTTCTTATGAAAAATCATACCAAAGTCATATTCAATATTATTTCCAAAGTGGTATCTACCCTTTAAAGGCTAATGAAGAAGCATTGTTCAAGTTGCTCAGATTGCTGATAAATAGAATATGTCATGACCTTCATCACATCAAGCTTGCCTTTTTCTAATGCATATTGATTTGCTTTTGTGAAATATTGACTGTTTCTCAAATTTCTTGTAAATGGATATTTTCAAGATAATAAGGTTATCTAGGATTTCATAAAGACATGCATTTCAACTATTGCTTAATCTGTGCTAGGCCATCATTTTAATGACCACAAAAAATGGCCGCCGACTGTCAATTGTAAAAATTAAGGGTATCTAAATATTGATTACCGAGAAAAAAACTGCATCATTGACAGTTTGAGATTAAAGCTTTTGTAACACCATTCAAAAGATTTCTTGCTCCTTATCATGACCATGTTGACGAAGGTATTATTGAATTTTTGGCAAGAATGTGCTTCACGTTTCATCTGTTTTTTTTGTACGAGTGTCCTCGAAAAGCGAAAGATTCTTGATCAATGCAGCTTTCTCAATTAGTTGTAGAGTAAGTTTTTCCACTGTCATAGCCATTGTTCTGATGGCAAATTGTAATCTTTCAACATTGATTTTTTTCAAGTATTCAGAAATTTTAATGATAAGTGCGTCTGCGCGTTGACTCGAAATCCGGTACAGCATTATTGACACCTTGGAGACTTAAGCTTGACAAGAATAGAAGACCGAAGTGAAAGAATTTGTGAACAATGGCTGATTATTAATGAAGAATGATTGTCATTAAAATGAAGTCTTAATAATGATGGTATTTGTATAGAAATGGTTGTTAATCAATAACTCGTTGTTTATTTTTATAATTTACCTTTCTAAGATTATCTTGACAATATTTTTATCAGAAGAGTTACAGAGATTTATTAACTAACATTTGTAATTCCATATCGGTAATTTGCCAAAATACAAATATGGTGGATTTTTTGTTGATCAAATTTTTTATTTTTTTGGATGCCTTTGTTAGCTTTTGGAGTCGAATTTCAGAATTGTTCATTACAAAAAAAATCAATCCTATGAAATATTTCAGGAGAAAATAGTGGATTTGGTTATTTGGAAAATTAGCATGGGCCTCCTAATGAAGTCTTTAATTGTGGAGATTGAAGTTAAATGTTTCAATATTGGACTGTTATGACAGACAATTTCCACTTCTCAACACCCTTAATTTGTTTCTAAAGGCAATATCATAACAATTCATGCAAGTATCAAAGCCCATATATCCAACACTCAACACCCTTAAGATAAATAAACATAATCATGGAAGAAAGTTTTGTTTATGAACTTCAGTGAACATTAAAACAAATAAATTAATCAAGTTTGATTACTTTGATGAATTCCATGAACTAACAACTAAGTAGGACTAAGGTTACTTTGACTTCTGAGAAAGTCTGGGTGGGCGCCAAATATTCTAAAGGCTGGATTAGCAAATGGTTTTACAATGAGACTTGAGCAGAAATCTATTGTCAGTACCAGATGCTTTATGAGATCGTGTCCTCATTTTCTGTGTACTTGATTTGCAGTCGTCATGAAATTCTCTTAACTGTCTGCTCTTTAACGCATAACATATCTACAAATAAGTTGTGATGTTTGAAAAAAATATACTCTAAAAACTCTGTTTTGGCTGATTTTATTGTTAGTTAGCTGGCAATGTTTGGGAAATTGCTGGAAAATAGGAAATATTGCATCTGCAAATGAAATCTCGGACAAAAAATTGTTAAACGTTTTAACATCTTTCACAAATCTTCTTTTTGCTTTGTTGTGGCACAGTCATTGTTTTCTTTTGCGTATTTAAACTAATCATCATAAGAATGATTCCAGATCATATCCCATGAATCTTTGTAATGATGTGAACATAAAAACATGGCAAGAGGACCAAAAGTCATTTCCTGACAAACAAAAGATCCGAGTGATAATGAACAATTGAGATTATAAACATAAATTAGGCAAAAAACAATCGGAAGATTTATGGCAAATTGTTTTCGGAGAAGTGCTAAATTTTTCTTAGTTTAATTGTTCTAGAAAATGTCATTGTCATCGGAATACAAATTAGCGCCATTTTGTGTTAGGCTTGGACTAATGATGCGTCGATCATGCGCCAATAAATTTGCCATCAGACAAAGAAAGTTGGCTGTTTTATTTCTTCATGATCAGAAAAATTTGCAGATGTATTAGAAATGATTAGAAAAAGGGAAATATTTGTGCAAAGATAATTGTACAGTCAAGTCATAAACTGTCATTTTCAACGCTGTTACCCCCATCACAATTACAATCTAAATTCCATTAAAGATTATTAAAAACTATTGACGGGATACAGATAAGTTTTTTTTTAAACTTGAATTTTATTGGTATTATTCACAGCAATTAAATTTTAATCTAGAATTCAAAATTCAAATAAGAATTATTTAATGTTTGTATATTAAGTATACAATAAGGGTGGAAAACATCATATAAATTATAATACATGAAAATTGAATAAACTATTATACAATGCATGGAAATGCACCATATAAACTATACAAGGATGGAAAAACACCAATAAACTATACAAGGGTAGAAATGTACCCTTTACACAAGTGGAAAAGTACCATATAAACTATACATATTTGTGGAATTGCACAATATAAAATATATAAGGGTAGAAATGTAGCTTACAAAACTATACATGAGTCAGAAAATGTGTGAAATAAACTATACAAGGGTGGAAATGCACCATCTAAAACTATTATACAACAGCCAAAAAATGCACTGAATGACTAAGGGTGAAAATGTACCATATAAAACTAATAAAAATATAAATATAAATAATAAGATTTAAAATGTCTTGTATAAAAATGTTACATTTACAATGAAAATCATAAAATTACTATGAAAATCATAAAAGCTTTTTCAAAGTTTTTTTTTAAAAGCAGAATTGAGGCTTAATTTTTTTGCATAATATTTCATAGAATCTTTTTTTAATTCTGTGAAAAATTATTCTGTTTATAAAGAAATTTTTCTTTTGTCTTACGGCCAAGTTGCAAAGGGAAAAACCATGACAACTAATGTGAAAGAATTCTGATATCTGGAAAACAATAGTATTGAAATTCTTTATTTTCTTTGACCTAACCTCTTAATTCACCATCACATAATAGCCATAATGGACCTTCATTCATCTGCCAATTGATGAAGCCAGAATAAAAATTTCCTTAGAAAATGATTTTAAGGAGGCAAAACACCCCACATTTCGATAAACGACTTGAATTATTGGGTTGTGTGTTATGGGTGAATATTGTAAAGAGAAATGTGTGCGACCTTTTTAATGAAAATCACAGTGAATGATATTTGATTTCATTAATGAAATGAACATTATTCAAATTTTTTTCTCTAGAAATTGCCAAATATTCGATTTATGCTCTTTTGAGGGTGATAATGTGCTAATTGCTGTGCTGGAAAGTTCACAATTAAGGAGTTGATAACAGGCTAAAATTGATTATTAGTTTTTTTTTTCTTGTCATGCCATCAGGAACCAATGTCTGATGTTTGTCGGTTTTTAATCTAAAAATAGGTGACGAGAGGAAAGCAAAGTTTCCTGAAGTCTGTGTTTTTTTTTATGTAAAATTCGAAAATTTCTCGGTAATTGGTTGATTTTTTTTAATGATTTGAAATGGAATACAATAAAGTCTTATTTTTCACGAACTTAGTCTACTATATATTAATTCTCTTTTTAAACATGTTTTTCTAAATGTCAATACTTGCATTGAAAATTTTAATTTCGCTTCAAATATCCATCTGTAAAATTTTGATTATTTGGTATTGAAATCGTCAATATGGTCAAATAAATAGAAGATAAACAAGTGTCTAGGAAATATGACAAAACCTCCTTTGTGTGCATGCGTCTGTCTATCAACTTCCCATTTCCCGCCCAGAAGTCAATGGGATCAAATTCAAGAGTGTAAACATTGGACATGTGTCCTGACGCAGTTTTCAAGGTCAAAACGATCTTCGGTATCCTTTTCAAAGTCCATGAACCATATTGGTTTCAGTTTCATGCTTTAGACAAGAAAAAAAATGGAGAATAATATGTAAAACAATACAACAGTTACTCTCATCTTGCCAAAACATTTTGGCGTAAAGAGAAAACGTGTGCCACCCATTAAGTTCATGTTGTCAATTTACATTGCCTGATCTTTCTACTGACTGTTTCTGTCGTTGCTTATAGAAAGTGAAAGTTAATAGGCTAACATGAATATTTGATGCTTTGAATTTGGTAAACAGAGATGTAAGATGGATATTGCAGATGTAATTCAACTTTAATAGTATTAATTCGATGAAACGTTTTCTTATTGAGAAGACATTTTTTTCTCTATCTGCAAGAACTATTCTGCAACATTTTAAAGATGATACTCTTTAAGGCACTGGCTGTGGCATGAATATTATTATCTTAATTGAAAGGCATTGGGATTCAGAAGTCAAAGTTATTGTGTGCAGTAGGCTATGTGGATACACAATTTTCAATTACGCTTCTGTCTTATACCACTGTCAAGGGCTTAATGGGTGAAAAAAATCTAAAGGGCTTGACTTAAGCCAGGATTAAACTCTTAACATTTTGGATAAGGGTGCAAACACTAACTTGTTAATCAAGGAAACTCTATCAAAGATATAAAATTGCAATGTATAAGAATTACTATAAACAAAGAAAAATACCCAAACACCATTACATATCCAATGAAATATTGCATGGTTTAATCGAAATTTCAAAAGAATAAACTACATTTTCTGTCAACTTGTTTCGAAGTATTCAAACTCTCTGCTTGTTTAGAAGTATATATCAGAATGATTGAGTAAGGAAAATGGTTCCTGTGAGAAAGAAACTATTAGTAGTGATTTATGGTCACATGGTTAAACTATCAGACGTCACAGGAAATAATTACACCAATTCTTAATATAAACAATTTACTTCTTTTATTTTTGATACAATCTTAGTAAAAAACGCCCAATTCAATGTTTTTTTTCTTTACTAAAAATTCAAAATATATTTTATTTGAACAACTTTCAGTGGGGATCGGTCATATATCCACAAAAGTTTACAAATGTCGGTAATGCAATGCATATGTACAAATAAAGCTATTTTTTGTGGTGACCATTTTTTGTTGATGTCACCTTCAGTGATCCATGGTATATAAAGATGACTTTGTTCATTTCTGAACGTTTTGATTATATTTAACTATGTTTGAAAGCATGCAGACGCCACATGATATGCTTCGTTATTCTTATGATTTTATTTTCATATATTTCAGGTATGGAAAATCTTAAGATATTTATTTTCTATTGCTCATGATCCTCCTGTACAGTGAGTTCATTTATTCTAATTTAGCCCTTTGTTTGGACAATTAAATCATATTCCAAAGGTTTTTATTACTGATTACTACTTTTTCAGTAGGTACACAGACTGAAACTGCTCAGTGCGTAACTTTAAATAACAATATGTTTTAGGTTTTGTTATGATATTTCAAGATAATATGCTGTTAGCTTTCTTTATTGGGCTTATATAGTACAATTGCCATTGCTGCAACAATCTCAAAGCAAGTAACTTGAAAGCAGTATCAACATCTTTGATAAAACCATTAGATCACATCTAATCCCATGAAAAATCTTGTATAATAGTTATCAGCTGAGGACTTTATTTTTTAAGAGTGTTTCTTTTTGTCAAATCTTAATACGCAATTTTATGAAAAAAGAACAAAGACACTAAATTTCATAAGAAAAATCAATCGAGATCCTAACATTTCCATGTAATATTTATTTGTATGTGAAGGAATTCTGATAAAAGAAAATGAAAGTAATTATAGTAGTGACAACAATGATTGACATTATTATTATTATTGTCATCATATATATATAACAAGTGACATGTCGGCATTACTAGTAACTAGCTCGCACAATACTTATTAACGATATAACCTCATCGATTACTACTGTTTTCTATCATCACAAAAGTATCTCCATAACTAACTCCATCTTATATTATTATCTATATCACAGGATGTGGTTTAGCCTTCCAAGCTTCTTTTCAGATTTATCTAATCACGCGGGTGTCAATGTATTGTGGAGGTAGGCCTAAATATTGTGGGGGAGAGAAAGTTGGTTATATCTTATTTTTTTTTGTGCCAATCCTCGAACTTTTGCCTTGGCAAAAAGTTAGGTAAATGACAAAAGACACTAGAGCATTTTCAAACCAATTTTTTGGGGGAGGTTTTACATTAGTCCATTCATGCACTATACTGTATAGAATTCATAGTTAAGTTTGAGACTTGTCGGTTGCACTGATTCTTTGCTAAAATCATTGTATTTTTATGTCCTTCGCCAAATAATGTTTGTGAAAAGTCAAAATTGTTGGTTTTTTTTGTCATGCCCATGTTAATGGTTGATCAACTAATGTAAACGTAGTTGAGTGTACTTGCTTACAAATTGTTCCTCCTTAATGCCTTTCTTAACACAACTGAAGGTATGCATTTGTCCAAATGGAATCACCTGTGCTTAAATAATATGTTTGGAGAACGCGGAGAACCCCAACACCAGCCCTCCCTCTCCTCTCTAATGTCTGCAGTGCAGTGCAGTACAGTAGTATGCGTAATGTTCATTCAAATTAATTTTGAAAACTTGATTATAGATCTTCAGGTAAAAAATACATCATCGCGCAATCTATATTTAGCGCCCTTGTCATTGAGAGTAGAAACTTTAGAGCTCAGCCATCAGCAGAAAATATTGTATTCATTAAACCGCTTATCGATTGACATTAATATTATCACTTTCAATTCCTATTAAAGATTTCTCATTATTGATAGATACACAGTAGACAATACACCTTCATTGTAATATCAATGATGTCAAAAATATCGCGAGGGAAAAAATCGGTGAGTTTGTATGGAGAGATAAATAGAATTTTTGCAGACGTCAAATATAATCTGTTTACTTTCCACTTGTGAGAAGAAAGATCAAATCTATCATATGTGCTTACTGTAGTAACAATATGCAAATTTCAAGTTTGACAGTTCACTTTTGTATGTAAATTTGCCCAATTCTTGTCTTAAGGGTTAAAGATTTCAATACATTACAATGATTATCATTATAAGTAGACCATTAATGGCTTTAATTTGCATAATCTTTAGAGAATGTTATAAAAAAAGGGAATGGCTCATTCTATGAAACATAATTTTTGTCATTTTTTACTTGGAAATCTATTTAACTTACTAATCCATATCTCTTGGAATTGGTCCTTAATGAATTATCTGTGCCTTTAAAGGCTGTATGATGATTTAAGGGATTGTAAGGAGTATTTCTAAACTTTGTACCGTATGTGTATCGGGGACACTTTTTTTTTTATCTTGTAAGTCCGGGGACACTGATAGCATCAATTTGCGCCATTCCAATTTCCATTACGACGTCTGTGGTTCTGGCAATTCCACTAAAACGACGTCGCTATGACAGTGATATACCAGAAGCTACTATTGATATCTATGCAGATCACTGTCAGTGATGTCATAAAACACGTACATACAAAGTTTAGAACTAAACTTTACAATCCCTTTAATGTTGACCTTAAGTTTTGAAATGTAATATGCAAAGAATATGTAAAATATGTTACTAGTACAGGTTTCCCCCATCACAATCCAGTCCTTGCCCACAATTACAGCAAATGCATCTCCATGTGATTGATGCAGGTGTAGAATGACAATCAATATTTGGTCAGTGCAGTTCTTGTACAACTAATGTCAAACAGATATTTAACACACGTGTACGCATTATTAAGATTTCTTTGAAATTTGCAGAAACAATAAATCAAATATCAGTTACACACATTTGTGACAATTTTAGAATTAGTTTTAACAAATATGCTGATTTTGCACGTCTTCAAGTTTCTTTACTTCATACACAATTACTTTAACAATAAAATTGACTTAGAATAAACTTTTTGTAGAATGAAATATAATGTGGACGAAAATATACAATGAAGCTTTTAGGAACTAAATCCAATTAAATGATTGTTTTCCTGCAAGAAATTCATCAGCTGACATTGTATTCTCAGTTGCCACGGTTACAAGACCAGCAGAAAATTATCTTTAATAAAAAATAGATTTAAATATGTCAATTACTTATATATGTTTTATAGATTTATAATAACCATTAACTTATTTTAGGAATATTAAAAATATCTTTATGTTTTTAAACATTTTAAAAAAATCCTATCTACTAGCAAAACTTCTTGGCTTTGATCTTTCCTGGCTTATCTAACATAGATAATTATACTTTTGATTAAGTTCATATAATTAGGGAACCATTTCAAAGTGTGGAACATTTCTTCGCTGACCATTTCTCTGAATCAGCATGCAACATAACTGATCTTTTTTTAAACAAGGGCAACAACTCTTGTATGTAAACATCAATCTTTCTCTTGTGAACCTGTAGCAATCATATGACAAGATGTATTTTGTTCGAGAAGTCATTTGCATATCATCATGTTTCCAATTCATCATAACATTACAGAGTAAAAAGTCATCAATAATTCTGTCTTTCTGTCGCATGTCACTAGTATGTCCAACAGGCATCCAATAACCACATCAAAAGACAAGAGGCAATTAAATTTCATCATGCTTGAAACCCTATTTTCCACCATTTTAGAATATGGAGACCTTAATAACAGAAGTGCAACTGAATGCTAAATTTAATGTGTCTTGTCATTTTGATCTGGCTCATTTTCAAAGGACAGTCTTTTTCTGATTAATGGATATGGTTTGAAACTCATTGCTATCATCTGCATTGTTGTTCTGATAGATTACCTCTATTTCAACTTATGCGTCTGCAGAAAATTCTGCTCACTGTTTAGTGGATAAATTCTTTTAGGCTTACTTTGTTTAATCCACCTGAAACTGTGGGCAGAAAATATTGAATTTCTTTGACAAACTCCAAGATTTCTGTCTACTTAATTCCAGTAGGTGTCGAAACTAGGTGTGATCCTGCCTTGAAGCTGTTGGTTTATTCACACTGTCAAATAAGTCAAGACTGAATAATATATCCCATTGGAAATAAGTTAACACCAGCAATCTACTATGTTCTACAATAGCAACTGTTGTCGATAATGCTTAAGTTGCTTTGTCAAAACACCAGACGCCATAAACCTTAAATGCCATTACACACATCTTGTCTTGAACTATTCCTGAAGGGAAACTCATAGAATAATCTGAAGTTTATTGTTTGATTTCAATTGCATAGATGTATTAACAGACCTTCCATTCACAAACAGACCCTTCAACTTGCTTAACTCTCTAACAACAGATACTCCATTGTCTACATTCTTATATTGGCTTGTAGTTGTTGGCCTGTGGCATTTCAAGGTTTTCAAAGAATAAAAAAACTAAGTCTGTACAATTTTAGCCTCCACAAATCAATGGCGGAACACAATACCATCTTCAAAATGACAGTAATCTGATTACTGAAGTTAAAAAATATTCTTTTAAAACAAGCCATTCAAATTTAGCTTGTAAGACAATATACATTTTTCGAGTTTGGATATGAAAATTGTTCTTTTATAAGTCTGATGCTAATATAAATTAAATAGACTTTTTTCAATACAATACATTTACTTTTACAAAATGTATCGGGAAGCCTCATGCTCAGAAAGCTTTATTACCCAAACTGTTAAGTTCAGCAACCAACTTTGCCGTCAAATGGTGTTATATCTGGGCAAAAGACAAATTGAGTCAAAATATTCTTACGCACTCTAACGCTCAAGACACAAAAATATTTGATCCTTCAAAAGCCTTTAATTAACCTATCGGACATAGCAAACCAATGTAGGAAGCACCAGCTCAGTTCTATAGCACAGTGGTTAGCGCATCGTTCTTACAAACATGACGTCAATTGCTTGGATACGAGGAAATGAAGGTTGTCATGTTTGAGAGTTTGGTTCTCGATCAGGGTGTGAAAGTCCCATGACCTTGAATAAGTCATCTTCACTCATAATTCCAGTCCACCCAGCTGTAAATCGGTACGGATAATTCGGGAAAGATCGATGTCAAGAGGTTTGGCCAAGGACCAGCTGGGAGAAAGGATCCGCACGAACCTAAGTTGTTATCCTGTCTTATTTGTACACCCAAAGATTGTCGCATCTCTGAATTCTAAGAGAGCAATGTCTATGTTAGATATCAAGTGCTTTAAAATGCGGATATTTCCAGTAGATATCTTGTTACACAATACAAGTCAATGTATATGATTAGAGAAAGTCATACAGGCAGCAATTGTCAATAATATGCCTGGAAGCCAAAACACAAAATTTATTCAATAAAGCAAACAAGATTGGAAAGTGACACCGCTACTGAACAATACATTCTATCGATATGATGTATTTACTTAAACTATAAGTGTAGCGAACACATCACTGTGTTTTCATAATTCTGAAAGTGGGATATGAATACCAGAATCATTGCTTCATTCCACTTGTGTTATTTCTTTAAATATCAAACTATTTTTCTAGAATTGGAGAAGAAATTGAGAAAATAAAGAAACTTATTGAAAAGGAAAGAGTGTATATACTGAAGTAATCGATAAGTTCTCGCTTGGATTAGATCGAAATTATTACTGCTTAGAGCACAAGCTTTTAAAACCCAGAAATTTTGGCAACTGGCATATTATCTTAGCAATTTCTCAGGTATACCCTGGTCCTTCCATAGGGGTACTATAACTCAGATTGAGAATAATAGCTAAAGAATCAATCTTGTAGACAGCAATTTGGAGTCAAACATTCAATATAATACTACCGTATTGGTAAGGTACTAAATCTGCCTTTTATTTTGTACTCAAGGTGGTCTTAATTTAATCTAAGGCCTCCGTTCCCAACCAGGGGTACTAGTACCCCTTGGGGGTACCGTTGTGAACATCACAAGGGGTACCTGAGAAGCCTCTCAATCAATTTAAAAAAAGTATTGAATGGATAAGATATCAAACACCATCAACCAGCAAATAACCTTTTACTATCATGTTGGCTCTTAATGTTACTTAGGATTGGCGAAGGGGTACCGAGAGATTTTCTTGAACAAAATAGGGGTACGAAGAGTTCAAAAGGTTGGGAACCAAAGATCTAAGGTGACAAGCAATGTTCAAACAATTTTGGGGTTCTCATATAATTTACTAGTATTGTCCATTATATTACTAGAATATTCAATGGTGCTGATAAAAATTGTTATTTTGGGGGACATCATTTTACAAGGGTATATTGGAGGACATCATTTTATAAGGGTATATTGGAGCACATCATTTTAAAAGGGTATATTGGAGGACATCATTTTATAAGGGTATATTGGGGCCGGGGACATCATTTTACAAGGGTATCTTTCTTCAAATTTATTGGATTGCACATTAGACTATTAGGTTTCCCTGTCTAGACAATCAAGTTCAATGTACATGTTTGTCTAGAATATATTCTGACATATTGATTAATTATAAATATAGTAGGTAATGATTAATCAATTACTTATAAATTATTAATAAAGTTATAATGATACTTGTAATAAATAATATCTTTATCACTTCATATAATTTATATCTAGTGTATATCACTTTCTAAATTAGCTCTTTCAACGTGGTATTCTTAATGACATTCTTGTAGTAAGAAAGAACTAGCTATATTTAACTAGGTTATACCCTTGGTTTTGTAGAGGATCCTTTCTACAGATGGGTGGACTAGTATGTGACAAAAATTACCATGTAATAAAAGAAACATGCTTTAAAGGGATATGTTCTCTAACCGTTAGACCAAATAACTTTTAGTCTCAGAACCAGAATTTTTTTAGCTTATCTAATCTGTAATAGTGTTTCAAACTCTACATCAAAATTTAAGCCTTCAAATCCCTGTGTATCCTTAAATATCAGCGTTTGAAAGTAAAAAATATTACTCGTCATTTAGTAATAAGAGTTATATAGAAGATAGCTTGCCAGGCAAGGTAATATACGCCCACTTCAGCAAATTTGAATATTTGAAAAAGTTGATTGCACCATCGCACTTATTTGAGCTTATATTTAGATGAATCAATTCGAATGAAAACTGTAGCCTCTATTGTGTAAACAAGTTAATTTCCACTAAGTCTAGGGCAATAACTCATAATTAATCACGACTAGAAACGCACGATTCTCGAATTTATCAGAGTTATTATCAAGATGAATACACATACCAAGTTCATTTTAACGTTTTTTTTACTAAGTCAAGGTCAACAAATCATAAACCGACAACTGGAATCGCGCCATTTTTGAACTTATCCGAGATATTATCAAGATGAATACACATACCAAGTTTCATTCAAATCGGATAAAAACTCTAGCTTCTATTGCGTACACAAGTTAATTTTAATGTTTTTACACTAGGTCAAGGGCAATAACTCATAAAACAACGACTGGAATCGCACCATTTTAGAACTCAACAGAGATATTATCAAGATGAATACAAATTCAAAGTTTCATTCAAATCGGATTAAAACTTTAGCTTCAATCGCGTACACAAGTTAATTTTAACGTTTTTTCACTAAGTCAAGGGCAATAACTCATAAACCGACGACTGGAATTGCGCCGTTTTCGAACTCATTTGAGATATTATCAAGATCAATACACATACCAAGTTTCATTCAAATCGGATAAAAACTCTAGCTTCTATCGCGTACACAAGTTAATTTTAACGTTTTTTCACTAAGTCAAGGGCAATAACTCATAAACCGACGACTGGAATTGCGCCATTTTCGAACTCATCCGAGATATTATCAAGATCAATACACATACCAAGTTTCATTCAAATCAGATAAAAACTCTAGCTTCTATCGTGTACACAAGTTAATTTTAATGTTTTTTCACTAAGTCAAGGGCAATAACTCATAAACCGACGACTGGAATTGCGCCATTTTCGAACTCATCCGAGATAATATCAAGATGAATACACATACTAAGTTTCATTCGAATCGGATAAAAACTCTGGTGTTAATCGCGTACACAAGAAATTGTTGACGGACGGACGGACGGACCGACGGACGGACGGACGGACGGACGGACAGGGGTGACGGCAATATACGTCCACATTTTCATGTGGGCGTATAAAAATATATATACAGAAAATGAAAGATAACTGTTAAGGTACGGTATAATTAAAGGGATTGAACGATTTTTGGGCAGTTTCAGTAAATCTGAAGGCTATTTACATAAATTCAAGAACCAAATAGATCCTCAATGCTGAACTCCTTTAATCCACTGTGCTATATCAACCGCTTGAAATTGCCAAATGGCTCATCATACAATATGCAGCACAATACAAGAATGCAATACTGTATTGTGTGTGATATGTGTTGAAGAAACAGTAAAATGTAACAGTTCTATAAGGTTTACTAATGGTACACTAAATTGAATTGTTTGAGAGAATTCATCTTTAAATCTTATTATACTATCATAACAGTATGAATATCATCAGACCATAATTCTCTCTACACGTTCCCATACATAATGATTATCCCATACATAATGATTATGTCATAACCTTACTGAGTGCCAATGGCTACTTGACTAGAATAACTGTAGAATTGCTATGGTAAGACCCTGATATGATCATCTTCAACAATCTTTCCTTCTCCCTCGCGATCAATACTATTATCTTTAAGTAAATTACAGCAAAGATATAGCCAGGCAAATATTCAAACTTCTTTCCTATTTGTTTAAATTACTCTTGATTAAGTGCAAATCCCCAATAGAATTTCTTATGGTTGCTGTATCTTTGCATAACATAGATCGTTATGCACCAAATATGTTTAGTCTAATTTGATTTTGAGCTGTGTTTATTCAATTCAGTCCCTTTGCTACCTATCCTGGTGGCCTGAGTTTGATTCTGGCACATTTAAAGACAGTCTGTTGAACCCGATTTCCATCTTGCAGTGCCACGTTAGTGGATCGGACATGGAAAAAGAGTCATTTCATTCAAATTGGACACCAATAGTGGCCCCTTGTGCTACAAGATCTCTTGACAGTTGGGAAATCCAAATAGATAAGGCTTTTACTGCTGCTGTGGGTGAAATGTCCTTCATTGCACAGTACACATATTTCCCTATTTGTGTTTGAAAAGACATCATTAAATTCAGTTTCATATTTAAAAAATTAATATTGTTTCACAGACCAAGATCAGTCACTAGCACCACAGTGTTTGTTAAATGTTTGGAAAATTTCAAAAAATTAAAAAGTTTAAAATACGACTCTGGTGCAGTATCATTGACATAATAGCGATCGAGTTCTTATCAGTTAGTATAACTAATAGATAATGAAGCAATAAACTCATATTTCATGCCTGTAAATACAAGACCTTTAACTATTTGATTAGCAGTAATAAGTTCCAAATTTATGGCACATTGCCGTTGTCAAAAGTAATTTATGGAGAGGGGCATCATGCCTGTCACCAAGTCACGCAGGGGTCAGAATTAAAACTTGATCTCTCTATTTACATTCAGAAAATAGACCAACAGTAGCATTCATTAACTACATATTAATGACTTTTGTCAAAACTAATCTAATCAGGGAAATAAAGATATCCAAAATGGCACCCCAAGACCTATTGGCTCAGAGTCTTCACAGCTTGTGGGACACCATATTGTTTTTGTTTAGAAGTAATGTGTCAGAAGAATTCTAGAAGCTCTTTAATTTTGGAGGAAATTAAGTGATGATCTAGATCTGGTAGATCTCAACGGCCATATTGAGATGGATGTGTGAACATTCTAATAGCCATTACCTTAATTGTTGGTTAAAGGAACAGTGTTTACAAAATCTATGAATTCTGATTTCTGCGATATTTCACCATTGCATGATAATTTGATTTTGCACTACTGAAATTTAATTAGCTGTAGTTCAGTTTTGCACTATTGAAATATCTGTTTGGTTGTATTTAAGTATATAAAATGTGTCGTTTAAAATGACAACCACCTTTGAATACTGGCATTGAAAGATGTTTTTGCGTGTACTACCAAGGTAAACCTTATAAAATCTCATTTGAATTTTAGATTTTGAATCATTTATTTATGCTGAAAACCTATTCTGATAAAATTACCATATACACTGCAAATTTTAAAGGTAGTGTACCAGCAAAATTTTCTTTAAGGTTTTTGTTGATATTGTGATGTTAGTCTAGTTTTTTCCTTAAAGGGATATGTTCACTAACTCTTCGACCAAAAAACTTTTACTCTCAGAACCTGGAATTTTTTAGCTAATCTAATCCGTAATAATGTTCCAAACTCCCTCTCAACATTTAAGCCTTCAAATCCCCTTGTATCCATAAATATCAGCATTTGAAAGTCAGAAATACACTTGTCGTTTTTAGAAGATCACTGTTAAGGTACGAGTATAATTGAAGGGATGGTGCGATTTTTTGGCAGTTCCAGTAAATCTGAAGGCTGTTTACATAAATTCAAGGCCCAAATCTATTCTCGAAAATGCTGAACATTCCCCTTTAAGGAGTGTGTACCAGCTTCCTGAAAACAAGAATTTTTCAGTGATCAACAAAATTTGTTGATATTGCAATTTAATTTTAATTTTTTTCCCCAAAATTTCACCATTGGCCTTATATGAAACCATTCATAAATAGTTCCACAAACCTATCCTGGTAAAAAAAAGTGCACACTGCCACATTAAATACAGGACTGAATTGGCTTGATGTATGAGCTGACAGTTTTATTCACTGATAGTTTCCAGACTGAGAACACTGGATAATTTACTAGCAGAAGCAAGTTGATATCTCAATAGATTAGAAGTAAATCAAATAATCACTTCTAATTGGATAAAATATTGATGTCAATCAAAGAACTATTTATATTTTTATCACACATCGTCTACATTGCGTATCTTTTTATCTTCAATTGCTTTATTTAGTCTGTTGTATTTCAAAATGTCAAATGATTATTGTCTTTTTTTAAATTTTCTTCCCTTTCTAATAATTGGATTATCTTATCTGAAATTAGCTTATTAGACATAATTATAGCCAAATGTTAAATTGAAGTCAGCATTATCATGAAAAAATTATCTCCTTTGTGACCAAATGGTTCAAATAATTTGGATAGCTGAGCTATGAGCTGAACAAAATTGTATAGTTTAAAGAAATAAAAAATAAACGACAAGTTGACTTATAAAACAATGCAGTTATATTCTTCTTTGTATTTGGTTTGAGACATTCCATGCAGTGTGCAATGAGGGTAATTTGCTACAACAGTGGTATTTGCCAAGAATTATTTGTTAGTACTACTCCAAATCAGATATGACTGAGAAAAAAAGCCAAAATGCTTGTGTATGATCTCTTTTTGGAGCAGTATTACAATTTGAAATTGTTAAGCCATTATATTTTATACAATAAAGCCATTAAAGACTGAAGATGCAGTTTAAAACATAGTTTTTGCATTGATTTAAACAGAATTTATTCTGACATTGAAAATGGTAGGTTTTGAAAAAGCTGCTAGAGAATGAGAGATAAAACTGCATGTCATTTCATATGACTAATTATATAGGCAGCTAGATCAATACAGATTAATGTCAAAATATCTGCATGGCTACAGAAATATAAAAATAACTACATGTATTAATGTTGATGCATTTAATATATCCAGATTACTTTTATAAGTTATTCCGTCTGCTCTTGGCCTTTTATCTATTGTCATCAAACCCTATTGTTCTGGACTATAGTCTTGATTTCACTACCATTTCATTAAAACAGGCTTAACAAGGGCAGAGTTGGCTTAAACATAATAGACAAATCATATTACTGTATTCAAACTTATTCATACTCGGGTTTCAACCTCAGCTTTTGTTGATACACAGATTTTACGCTTCAATCAGTAAATGCAAAGCTGTTACTAAATAGACAGTGTACAGGACATCCTTAATACATGGCTTGCTATGTCTTCAGGCCATTAGCAACTAGCAGCGTTAACTTTTCATTCAAGGGTTATTTCAAACATATTGTCACATTCTGGTGCAAAGTCAAGGCCACAATGTAATGATTGCAATTAAATGCTTAATCCAATGTTTACTTAGAATAGGCCTTCTCAAATGGGGACCTCTGGCCAAATCCAAGAGTGACCCCTTCCGCTAAAACGCTCTAGCTGAGCTTTATTAGGCCCTTATATTTTTTTCATAAAATGTATTTGGCCCTTTTCAAAAATTAATTGAGAAGGCCTGACTTAGAACCTATCCAAATGTTTTTGTTCATTTAATGAAGCTAGTGTTTCAATCGTTTTGTTGCCGTCACTGACTTTTAAACAACTTAAATTTCAGGAGGGTTAGATTGGTTTTATATGTCCATAATGTAAAATGATAGCTCGAAAATGGGCTAAAGCGATTTTGTTCTTTTATGACATTTTTGTAAGGTGAGCCACTGCTTCAGTTTTCATGTAGTCATAAACAATTGGCCAGAAATCACATGCTTAAATGTCTTGCTAGGGAAATTTTGAATTGACAGCCATGTTGGATTTTGTCTTTTGCTAGATAGTTTTAATGAAACATTTTAAGATATTAAAATATCATTCTTAAAAGTTCATCTTACTCTGAATCCCTATTTATATGATGCGGTCAGAATGGAATTAGCATTGTTGAAAAAGAGTTATAAAAAACCATTTTGAATTTTTTTTATGAAACCATAAAAGAGAAGCTATAACACTTAAAAAATTACAGCTTATGTTCAATCTGAACATTCTCCTATTATCCAAGTATTATCTAATTTTTTGTATAAAATCTTTCATGTAAGACTCAAGAAAAAAAAGATATTTGCTGATATCTTTTAGGGATTAAGCTAATCTCGTAGATAATCTTTTCAAGCCTGGCATTCATAACGATACCATCTTCTTCCGTTTCAAACCGGTACATAAACAAAACACCTCATATCACTTAACACTTGTGGCTATTTATTTACACTAGTATCTGACAATCACTGCGGGAAGCCCACCAACAACAATATGTATGCCCCTAGGGCAAGACAGTTCGCAACAACAAGGGTGGCATAATGGGTCGTGATCCATTTTGATTCTTTACTGATTAGCTTGTATCTTGCTGAGAGGGTCAACCTTTTAGCATTAAGGGGATGATCTATTTGATACAGTAATATAATTCAAGCATGAAATTTGTGAATGAGAGGGAAGGGTCTTATCTAATACTTAGGGTTCACTAAGGTCAAATTTCAGTGAAGGGTCAATTGTGAAATTTAAAAAATAGGGCATTGTGTCCTGTGGTTTTTATACGCCCACACATAAATGTGGGCGTATATTGTAGTCGCCCCTGTCTGTCTGTCTGTCTGTCTGTCTGTCTGTCTGTGTCTGAAGCCTATTGAAAATCAGAAAAATCGAAAAATATTTGATGGGTTATTGCCCTTGTTTTTGGAAATACTTTGTGAACACGATAGAGAGCTGGTTTCTTGATGGATTTTGATGAAACTTGGTGTGAGTGTTTGTCATCACCTTGGGATTAACCCTATTGAAAATCAGAAACATCGATAAATATTTTTATGAGTTATTGCCCTTGTTCCTTAAAACGTGTTAATTTTATAGCCCGTAACACTCTCAAAGTTGTGAACACAATAGAGAGCTGGTTTCTTAATGGATTTTGATAAAACTTGCTGTGAGTGTTTATAATTATCCAAGGAAGAAGCCTATTGAAAATCAGAAAAATCGAAAAATATTTGATGGGTTATTGCCCTTGTTTTTGAAAATACTTAGTGAACACGATAGAGAGCTGGTTTCTTGATGGATTTTGATACTTGGTGTGAGTGTTTGTCATGAACTTGGAATTAACCCTATTGAAAATCAGAAACATCAATAAATATTTTATGAGTTATTGCCCTTGTTCTTTAAAATGTGTTAATTTTATAGCCCGTAACACTCTCAAAGTTGTGAACACAATAGAGAGCTGGTTTCTCGATGGAATTTGATAAAAATTATTGTGTGTTTTTATAATCGTCCAAGGATGAAGCCTATTGAAAATCTGATAAATCAAAAAATATTTGATGGGTTATTGCCCTTGTTTTTGAAAATACTTTGTGAACACAATAGAGAGCTGGTTTCTTGATGGATTTTGATGAAACTTGGTTTGAGTGTTTATAATCACCCAAGGATGAACCCTATTGAAAATTAGAAGAATTGAAAAATATTTCATGGGTTATTGCCCTTGTTAACTTGTAGTTGTAAACACTCAAAAATCGTTTAATTTTGTAAACATTTTTGATGGCACGGTTTTCGACAGATGTTTCATTTACTGATAGTTCTTGTCGACCTCCCGGACGACCTGGCTGCCATTACAAAAGTGGGCGTATTACGATGGGGCATCGCTATTTTTTTTCATAACTTTCATAACTTTAAGAAGTTGATGACCATTTTTGTCAATTTTCTAACATAATGCATTAAGGTACTTTACCCTCTCAAAAAACAGTTGCTGATACAAAAAAGGTGTCTAAACTGAATGAGGACCATTGCTTCAGACTGAAAATGAAAAAAACATCGGAAAAAAAAGCAAGAGATTGTCCAAACAAACTTCGGGTTGTATACATAAAAGTTCATTGCTCCCCATAAGCAGCATTTTAATCCATTTCATATTGTCCAGTGACAGAAATGAAAAAAAGATTCGGGCTGGAACAATAGTGGAATAAATAGACACTTCAATAAGGTATTTGATATACATCAACTGATGACTGCAACATGGCTGACCAAATCAATATTCACTCTCATTAATAAAAAAAAATACAACTGACAGAATTCCATGTTGAAATCAGATCAGCCATTGTCTCAATAATCATCAAATCATGTATTTATTTAATGGCTTTATAAAGGACTTAGCGGTCACTTGTGGTCAGTCTATTGTTGTTTACAGACTAACATGCCGTCCAGTATTGTCATTTTGGCAATCAGGTGTCACCCTCTTGGTGAAAAATTGATGAAGCGACTTAATTCATTCGCAACAGTAGTCAGTCGCCAATTTCCATTTTCCATTATTTACAAGTGATTAAAGTCATTAATAATGGAGGCCAAAAGGAAATGACAATTTTGGAAAAAGCAGAGAGTGAAAAGTGACAAATAAATAAATAATGACTGTCAGTCTACAAATTCATTTATTTAAGTACTAAACTGAAATTCTAATTTCATGGACTAAGAAATTATTTTTATTGACTTTTAGCTTGAAAGTGAGTTTGGGTGATTTAGGATGATGGATAGATTAGAGATAAGAATTCCCATAAGTATACAAACAACAAAGAGAAAAGATTATTTTAAAGAGAGGGTGCCAGTTAGATCTACATTTATAAAGCAACATTCTGAGTCTCTGACAACCATAGCAAATGCTGCATTTACATGTTATAAATGGAGATCAGCTTTTAATCTTGACATAAGGGGTCTCATTTTTTTTTTTAAATATGAATTCCAAATGAAATTGAGTTTTTGACAAATTAGATGAATGAAATGCTTGAATTAAAAACCCAAGCACTAAAAATCCCAACATCAAAATGAAAGATTATATCCAAAACAGTTTGGTAAAATAAATTGAACTTTTCAAATGAATCTTAAATGAGTATGAGCATTTCATTATGAAAAGTGGTATCAGGTGTCTGCGACTACTATTCCAATATATTAAAGTGTTGTAGATATTTTAAACAAAAGGACAATATATCACAACGTTTTTGTTTCCGTAATCTTATCAATCCATTGTTTTCAAATTTCCAAAAGCTTTTCAATAAAGGTCATAAAAATACATGGCTTAACCCCTTTAAAAGACATAAATCTCTTGATGACATTGTTAACTCTTACAAGGCCTAGTATTCTTCTGTATATTTCTCTACAGTCTTTGATCTACTGCTTCAAACAGACTTTTCATTGTCTGCTAAATTTCAAGAGATATTAAAATTATATTAGCAGCTCAACCAAATCATGTACATTAAAACATTTCCTGGATTTATACAACTTTGTATAAGATTGTTTATAAACTGAACCAAGCAAAGAGAATTATTGTTCGATTTTTAATGCACTGAAAGAACCTTTTGAATATGCTTCTTAACAGACTGACATTATTGAAGGACATTTGACCTGAATCCTTTTTAAGAATGGAATTTTGGTATAGAGCATGTCTGCGATTCAATTGAATAAACCAATACTGAATTACAGTCATGCTTCTGGTCACAAATTTGTATAATAATTTTTCATAAACTGAACCAAGCAGAGAATCTAATATTCGATTTAAAATGCATAATAGAACCTTTTGAATAAATGTTTCTGACCTGAAGACTGACATTATTGGAAGACATTTGACCTGTAACACTTGTAAGAATGGAATTCTTGCATGTAGTTCTTCTATGATTCAAATAACAAATCTGTATAATCACAATATAAAATTGTTTATAAACTGTACCTTTATTGTTTGATTTAAAATGCACGGAATTTTGAATAAATGTTTCTATACAGATTGATATTAATAGAATACATTTGAACTGTAACACTTTTAAGAATGGATATCTGGTATGCAGTTCTTCTTCAATTCAATAAAAAATGCTTGAGATCACATTCATGAACTTCCATGTTAAATTGCAAGAGAAAGACATATGATTTTAATTCTATTGAACAAGTAATTATTTCGACAAATATATCCATTGAAAGCCAACACATTTTTTTAACAGAAAGATTAAATTGTCCATCAACAGAAGAAACCATACTCCAAAATAATTGGCTAAAGTAATTTAAGATAGGACTATATTTTGACTAGTCAATAAGTATATTTTGTATAGGCAATAAGTGGTATTAGTAAACTATTAACAGATCTCGTGATATCTTAACCCTTCGTGATTGATATCTCTATCAACACCTTATTCTCAATCTGTGATATCATCTTGATAGATGGAATTATTTTGTCTACCCTCCACTTGGCACTATTTATCGAACAACGTATGTTTTCAATAAGTAACATCAGGTGTTTTGGTAAGACAGTTTCTGGAATGGTTTGCAGGCAGATCAGAGTTTTGATTTCTGTTTTATCAAAATAATTAATCAACTAGGCCTGATTCTGCTTGTGGGTAAAATAAGCAGACGTCATTGTGTCAGTGCTGTGTTCTAATTTCTGATTTTCTACTGTTAAGAATTTTGTTATGAGAATACAGGGAGCCATCTTGTCAACTTCTGCTTCCAATTAAACATTATTTATTGTTGGACAGTTGACTCAGTTCTGTATAATAGTACATTTTAGGGCCAATAGTTTTAAAAGCTCACGGGAAAATGTCCTTTTTCTGGTCATGGATTTTGATTTTTGTTTCCAGATAAAAGCAAGAATGAAATCTTAAAATATCTTCTTTAAATTGGAGATTCTATATCAAGAAATTTATAGTATTTCAGGACATCAAATATTTTCAAGAATCCGTAATCAGATCTTTTCCAGCACTCTCTTTAATTAGAGATAAATTAAGTATGTAAAAGACGGATACAAGTCACGATTTTCCAGTCATTAATTAAGTGGAATTGGGGAGGCTTAGTGTAATTAATAGTGCAGAAGAAATAAATGGAGTCATTGATAAGTAATCATCGAATTAACCAAGTCTAAAAATTGTCTTCCTTTATACCTGATGTGTCCATAGTTACTGCATGAATGACGGCCATTTTGATCTGTGTATAAGTGGTTCTGAAGAATCTTGATAAATACTGAGTTTATATTTAGAGCTGTGGGTGTGTCTGTGTGCCATTTATATCCATACAATATACAAAAAAATATTTCGATTATTTTTTATTACATATAAGGGATATTGCTAATTTTTTGAATCGATCATTTGTCCTCACTAAAAAGGGTTGAAGTGCATGGAAACCTTTGGGATTTAGATATATTCCTGTTTAAGATTCTGACGAAAGATATGTCTTTTGATGTAGGGTATGCTTACACTGTTAACAAAAAATCTTTCAGATCATAAGAATTATGTAATCAGGCCCTGTGTTCTACAGGCTGTGTATGTTACATAGACATTCAAAAATTAGAGTAGGCGTATAATTTATAGCATGGCATTTCCCTTACCTCATTAGCCCAATAGGTACAGAAAAATAAGATGCATATAAGTCCATTTAATTTCATTTTATTTCCTTTTTCAACTGAGCTTGTCATGTCTGCTTTAACTTCAAAAAGTCCATGTAGCTAATTGTAATTGCCTTATGTTTATTACTTCACAACTAGAAATTATCTTAATAAAACCCACCCACTGTTCTTTACATAAATAAAATTGATAATTCATTGGATTAGTTTATGATTTATCATTATACAACACGACATCCTGTGATAATTAACCTACAAGGTCATCTCGGCATTATTCTACTAATAATATAGTCAGATATTGATTGTTATGGTGTGTCATTTTTTGTGAAACTACTGAAATACAAGCTGTCATCATATCAACATGAATTTTTGCAATGTTTGCTAAAACTAGAATGCATACTGTTTGATAGAACTGGAATGCACCCGGTGTTCATATTCCTCTTAACCCTTAACCCGATATACCGGCTCAATCTTACGATATATATACCCGATAAGCTGGTAAACTGGCTGTTGTCAATTGACGTCATACAAATATTGCTGGGAATGTAGGTTATATGTTTTAGCCAAAATAACGTCAGGGTTCAAAGGGTTAAGGGGATTGGCCAAAACTATATCAGCATCTGCTGGAAGCCAACATTTAATTTTTATCCACCAACCATTGGCCTAGAGTAGTCAGTTTGTGTGTTAATTGGTCCATGACAATATTTACTTGATTATAGTCTGAACACCAAATGAATTCAGTTTGTTACTTTTGCAGAACTAGATTCAGATTGTGTTCAGGGGCCTTATTCTCGAATATATAACTTACAATGATTTTAGTGTTTTAGTAATCTGATTGGTCAATCACTAAAATCGATTTTAAATATAGCTTTATTATCCAATCAGATAACTGTATTTCTTAAAATCTGGATTTTATCTTAGCTAAGTTTTCGAGAATAAGGCCCCAGATTGTTATTTTGCACACTAAAGTGCACCCTGCTTGTTATTTTGACCTATTTAGATTTAATTTTAAACTTTACATGCATGTTTTCAAATTGGTCAATTCTACTTCAAAGCAGCAGATAATCTTTTGTCTTTAATTTCCACAATCAAATAACAATCTTTCACATCAGGTCATTTTGTTTATAACTCTGCTAATAATAACACATTATTGATTCAATGGTTTATTTTTGTCATTCACTTTTGGTATGATGTTATTTTGGAAGTTGCGTGGGTTCTTTAATTGGATGTTGACAGTGACTTCCGTTGCCCATTGTGACATGTGAATGACTTCTGATGCACCAGATATAAAACGAGGTTAAGGAGCCATGAATTGATCTGGTTGCATATCATGATTGTGACTTATATAGTAGTTGCAGTCAAGGGTGTGGATTTAGAAGAGTACAGGGGGAAAGTGAACTCAGAAGGGGGTGGAGGGGACCAAAGGGTCTCTGTTCCCCAATATAATTTGATTAGTAAGGAAGGTATTTTGAAGAATCAAAATTGATCAGATGAAGTCCCTATTGCCAACTCAAATCCCGAAATATCTCTTAGAATTCACAAAATTACTGCCATTTTGTATTTTTTTCGAGGACCTTCTATTTGGGCTTGTGGTTGCAGCGCTTCATAACATACATCGACTCTACACGGTCACCCCCAAAATTTTGGAAAAATCCACGCCCTGCGTTGCAATTGAAGAAGCACCTGATGGTACTTCTCGATTGGGAAGTCCACTTCTATATTATTGCATGACAAAATTGGGGGTTAATGGAATAGTTTGGTTTGACAAATTTTCATTATTTTTTTTCTACTAAATGTATATCAAATACTAGTAGAAAAGTTGTGAATCAAGAAAATTGATGTCGAAAAAAATTGAGGATTGACAGGTGATTGTTGTCAGTTCCACAATAGATTATAGTAAAACAAGATTTTCTGTCCTCAGATATTGACAGTTTTTATCCAAGTTTTCTCTCTTCGAGGGAATTATGACGAGGAAATCAGTCTCTCATGAGATTCCAGTTTTTCTATGTCAATAGTTTTACATCTTACCATTAATGAGTTCACTCTGAAACAATTTCATTTACATTGTGGACCAATGTAGAGTATAGTCTCAAGATGGAGGTTATCGCTTGATCGTGTTTTCCCTCAGGATTGAAAAGAGGGCATGTCTTATTGTAAAAGTCAAAGAATAACAAGTTTAAGTCACGGTTTCAAATAAACTGAGCACAGAATCACAGTATTTTCAAGCCAAGGGCAAGATAGAGAGATTGGATTCGCTTAGTTTTCTGCTAAAAATATTAAAATTAGCTGATGTTGGGTACATTCAAAACAGCCATGAAAAGAATGATAAAACAATTGTATGCAGAAAGGACTGCACCATAACAGCTTGAAATGCAGATTTCAGTAATTTTGTGGTCTCTTAAAGAAAGATTAAAAGACATTTTCCTGCCATCCAGTCTGATTTTTCGTTAAGCCAAAATATAAATTCACCTTGCCACACTACCTGAAGATAAGTGATATATTCAAAACAGCGTAAGATTGCAGACTTTGCGGCAACATCCGCAAATAATGGTCCTGGAAGACATTTTAAAAAAAAAATACCAATTTATGGCATATCATTCATAAAAATAAATTAATGGACATTTTTTTTTAATAGTATGCATTTAGTTTATCTCATTTACTTCTAATGTGTTATACACCTTGATGGAAACAGACTTTAATGCACTGAGGCAGAATGATACACAATTTTCATTTACAAATTGAAAACAATAAAAAGTTTGGTATTGATTTTTGCTGAGGTTACATTAAGAGAATGTTGCTTCAACTATCGGCCAGTGACAGGCCATGAATGTGAGAGCAGTGATAAATAGAGAAGCAATAAAATGTCATAGTTGCTTTATAGTTCCGCAATGTTTTTAGTCCAAGATGTGCAAGATAGTAATAAAAGGAAGTAATCCAACATGACTACATGTCACTCTCAATCAGACTAAAGTCAGTAGAGGTATTAAGATGACTGCTGATTCATCAGAAACATCAAAATAATAGAATTGTTCACTTCTGCTCGACCATTGACCATCAAGAAGCAATGTCAAAGATCAAAGGACAATTGGAAGCTTAAAGTGTTGATTTGGATTCACAAAATAAGACATGTTAAAGAGCTACATTTCATTTCTTTGTACATGTAGTTACCTTAAAAGAAATTAACTTTAAGGTATTCTCCAACCCTTCTCTTGAAAGTTAAAAAAGTTTATTATTGGAACAATTTTTAAAAAGCAAACAGAACTTGGGAGACTATACCACTTTTTCAAGCCTAATAGCTTTATAAGACTAAAAAACTTTGTTTCTGAAAAATGGAATTATAGGCCTTCTGGGCTATTTCTGAGCAGCTACAAAGTGCTTTCGCCATAAATAGACAACCTAAACCAAACTGCAAATGACAAGTTTGGGTAAATTTTAATGTTGTAGAAAAGCACAACAAGTGTCTGCAGAAAGTATAACAGTAAGCTGAAGAAGTGAACTGCACTGGCCAAAAGCTGTGTGTTAATGACTGAACATTCTAACCACCAAATTTTTAAAATACTTGATTCCAGAAATATTTTAGACAACCATCTTAGAATCAAGACATTCATGTGAAAAATGTTCCAGAAATATCTGCCAACACATCATAGACTATCGAACTACAATAAGTTTTAGTTGACTAGATCCAAGTTCATTGAGTGTGTTTGCCTTTCTATTAAAATCTAGTTCACCATTTTCTAGCTGGTTTAAATAAAGTGTTGTCAATCAATGATCAAAGCTACTATGATCTCTATCTACATGCTATAATTTGTAAATGTATTGACCATTAAATTGGGTCATTTAATTTGTTTGTTTGGATCCTGTTAGAAATGACCTTTCATTAAGGGTCATTAAATAAGTGTAATAATTACAAGACTAACTTGATTAAGGAAATCATTTAATCATTGTGTATGTTGGACTTGTTTTGCAGTTATCACATTCATACTCAAATGTATATGAAGCAAACTTTCCTCATTAAAGGTTGGTTAAGTCTCCTAAGTTTGGACACTTTGCAGTATTATGTCAAAGAAATCGAATGATCACGCTATTTCTTAAGTGATGGCATTCTGATTTGGATAAACTGCGAGAAGTTTCCAAAGTTTTGTTTACATTTAGTTCTCCACAGGTGACTTCTGTACCATTATCACCAACATTATCTCTTTTTAGCACCTTTCAACACCAGGCATCCAGATGGTCAAAATGGCACCTAAAATGTCAGTTTCTAAACAAAATATATACACATCTAGTAGATATTATCTTTATTTAGTATACAATCTTTATGAAGAGAATAATATTGTTTCTAGGTAGGGGTTGTACCAGACGCAGAACCAAAGTTGTGTCTGTTCTATTCTGGTGTATCAGAAGTTATAGACAATTTTAACTAAAGTTAAGGCAGCTTAACTATCAACCGCACTTCGAGTTTGTTTTACATTTTTTGGTGAGCGTTCAGACAGGCATAGCCTACCTCACAATTAATCTAAAAGTTCAAAGGCCATAAAGTAAATTTTGCCTATGTGCATTTTGACTAAAAAAATAATGGCTAAGGAATTCAGAGGAATGCGCACTAAAAGTCGAGATTAAGGTTTTGAGTATCCAAAAGCAATGGCTGGAAATCCAAAACGCAAAACAAAAATCAAAATCCATATCAACTTATTGACAAAACATTTGTAGTAGCCAATGAAATTTTGATGTTATGTCTAAATTGTGTAAAATGAATGCAATGTCGACAAAGAATGGTCAATTGGAATTGCACTAGGAACAGCAAGGGTTAATGTAGTAATCTTTAAAAGAGTTTTCAGCTCAATTAATTTTAGATAAAAGATTAAAAAGATACATGTATCAATAGTATTGTATATTGTGATAACAGTATTGAAGATGAAAGAGTTAATTAATTACTGAACAATAAGATATCTGTAGATAATAGAGTACCGATATGGTGTTATAGAGTACATTACTAATCACAATTCCATATATTGTCTTAAACCCCTTTTACACCAGGCTGCTATAAAGCGTTCCGTTCTCGGATAAAATGTGACCATTTACATTACAGTACGGTATATTTAAGTGGTCTTAGAACGGTTCTTCATTTGTAGTGTAACGGGGTAACCGTTTTTAGTACGGTTATCTGGAACTCTTCTTGAAAGAAGGCACGGAAATGTCGAAATTCAGCGGGAAAAGGTGAAGGTTGCTTGTTGGGCATAGGCACGCTGGCACGGTTACCGTTACCGTTTACACTACACAGTTTTATCGAGTTCGTTCTCGGAACCGTTCCGAGACTACCTCCAAGAGGTGGGCCAGAATTGGAACCGTTCTCAGACACTCGACCGTTTACATTACACAAAATTCATCTGTTCTGTTCAGTGACTTCACTGACAGTGATCTACTGGATTCATATCTATGCAGATCACTGTCAGTGACGTCATAAAACGCGTTAGTTTTAGTAAAATTGCAGGAACCACAGACGTCGGAATGGAAATTGGAATGGCGCAAAGTGATGCTATCAGGATCCCCAATACACATACAAAGTTTAGAAATACACTTTACAATCCCTTTAAAAAACAATACGAAGGATTATCTCATGCAAGGATTAAATCCTTGATATTTAGGTCAGCCAGCAAGCGTCTAACTTGCTGAGCCATCGTGGCTGTCACAAATCATTACACATGTACAGGATATTTGACCTTTTGCTCAGGATGCTGCGAGTTAAGCATATTATGTCTTCAATTTCAAGAATATGCTGAAATTGATATGAAATTCAAATCTTGCCATCCATCCTCTTGTGATATAGAGTAATAAACCTAATAACTCAAGACATAGAAAATTGATGAATTGTCTTTTTTTTAACCATCCATCATTTCAGCTTGCATGTTCGGTACAAAGATAGTTTAAGGTTTGAAATGAGAATTTCTTCAAACTTCCTTCATACTTCCTTCATCTCATGGTCAAAACAATTACATTATGCAACTTGACACGAATTGAGAATGAAGTTAAGTACACAGAATCCAAGTCTCGAGTCGGGTTTCATCATTATTTACAATGAAACGAACTTAGCCTTTCACTATCACAGCTTAATCAATTCTCAACATCGTAGAAATCTCTGACCACAGTAGCCACTGGTCAATAAATCTATTAACATCTTCATCCTTTTATTCTCTGACCAATGTCCAGTTCCTTGACCAAATACATGAACAGACTAGACATGGAACCCATGTCCACTACAAAAACTAATATATGGAAAACCATCATAGCCACAATGTCAGCATTTCAGCTGAACAAATTTGAATAACATGACCGGTCAATATGTCCATTTCTTTCATCTCATTGATGTGACAAATGAAAGCAATATTTTTTTCATTATTTTGTCTATAATGTAAGATGGTCTTTGTTGACCCTCTACTTGGAAATGAAATGGTCAGATTCATAAGTAATTAAGCTCTGAATTTATGAGCCTTTTTACTACATATTTATTTGCATTTCGTCCACAGTTACAATTTTAATGGTATTGCTATAAATTGTATAGCCTAAGTTTTATTAATCGACATCAAATAAGCCTTTATTTATTGGACATATCAATAACTTAGCTTTTATCTTACAAATCTTATTAAACATTTGATGCGACATTTTATTAACAGATTCTATTCATATTGGAACAGACGACAAGCCAAGTTGCTTTAATGTCACTCATTCAACTTGATTCATTCTTGATTTAACTCATTGAAACAGGCAACTAAAAAGCTTCTGAGAAGTTATTTTGGGAACATTTTACCCCTACAATTCCCACATTTCATACCAAAATAAAAATTCAGGGAGTTTTCACCAATGCAAATTTCTGTTGCTGGCAAAGTTGAAGATCCAGGGTTTGATAACCAGATGATAATGCTAAGTATTTAGGACCAATTTATACTGGTTTTGACAAAGGCCCTTTCGTGCTGGAGGAGGATGTTAATGTTCAATATGCTTTGGAATTGAAAAGATCTGGACGTTGAATAATGCAAGGGAATGGAAAAATATTACCACACAAAAAAACTCATATACAAATTTTATAAACAATTTTTAAATGTGATGAATAGCAAGGTTTCTTGCATACTTTTTAAAATACCGGTATTTCATTATTCTTACTAATTAAGCAAGAATGTAAATATACATGCATATTTATAAAAATTACCAACTAGAACAAAAGATGCACTAAACTTATAAGAAAGGAAGAAATAAAGAATTTCTAAACATGTTTGATCTTTCAGCTCTTCTTTTGTGAGGTAGAAAAGCATCAAGTGTAGCAGATACATATTTTATGATCTAAAACAATGGCATGCACCAGTGCATATACAAATATATTGAAATATTTAACATTTTTTTCTTTCATTTCATATATTTGTATTTTTTGACATATTGACTTTTCTGTCACAACTTGTTAAAAATCCATGCATTTGTATTTTCTAGAAGCTTAGTTATTAGTTTATCATAATTATTTTTTATTGCTTAAAGGAACAATATTTGATTTCTGGACTTTGGGAATTAATCAACTTAGAAGAATCTGGAAAACCAACTTTTAATTTCCCAGTGCTGCAGCAAGCAAATTTTTCAAGCAGTGCCACCAAGCCCACTCTATGTCCCATCCATTGTCAATTTGCCCATAGCAACATATAAGACTTGCATTTTTCAAAGAGGAATCTGGGTTGAAATCCAAATGCATCAACATCACTTAATGCAAGATTTGAGCTTTCCCATTCCCCTGGGTGAAATATTTGAATCTTTTCACATTAACAGTACAATTTTAAAATTTACTTCATCTGCACAAATAGATGTGATAAAACTCATAAAATTACAACAAAAACAATTATGTTAGTAAGAACCATAACTCTGTCAAATTTGATGAAAATGAAAAACGATTCACATGTTGAATAAGCATTATATCACATTGGTGGTCTCACACATTGATATGATTTATCTTTACGGCAATTATTAGCTATTCTAAACCATATCTCATAAACATTTACAGTTCTTGTTAGACCACCAAGTCAAACTGCAGATAACTATCAAGGGTATAAAATTCTTGAAAAATTAGCGCTACATGCTTGAAAGTGATATTTGATTTGCAGGCTGCAAGGGATGATATAAATAATAGAAATATAATAGATGTTTAGGAGATGGAATTCCAAGATGGCTGACTATTAAAAGAATGATAGCCTGAAGGTGGTAAATGTTCTCCCTTGTGATTGACACCTTTATAGAAAGTGATGTGGCGTCACGTTTGGTTTACGCGGTTACATTTTTGTTGCTGAATATATGACATTATGAACGTTGTTTTTGGTTTTGTGATAAACCGAAGCCCTGTGTGCATGTTAAAGATCCTTTAACAGTTGGAAATAAAAAATAAGAGCAAATTTCCCTCATTGCACTCTGTATGGCCTTTGTTCGACTTCATTGATGTAGAAAGGTAAAACTCCATTCATTTTGGCTTTATGGAAATGAGGGATAATTGCAGAAGACATGATTATATATGTTTTTAATCGACAATTTTTCTATTTTCATATAAAAAAAGACAGGAGTCACCTTGAATTTCCATAGAAAATTGAAAACATATCATTTGACTTATCAAATTGACGTGATGTGGGAGCATGTACTTTATTATTCCCATGGCTGCAGATATATTTAGAATAAAAAAACATCTAAAAATACAATATGATTCATGCCCTGAAGCAGAAGTGAAAATTATTACTGAAGCCTTATACTTGTAATTGGATTTTCTTGAAAATGATCAGTTTTCGAATTGGAAGATAGGGTTACAATTTGATTCTATCATTATTTTTCTAATTCCTTGAAATTATTCTGTCCAAAATGTTCGGTTGTGTTCATTTCAATTGTCAGACAAGCCCACATTTGACCTGATTGACAAACATTGCGACCTGTTTGCGTCTGCTAGTATTTGATCAAAGTTTGCTTCATTTATTTTCTTGGCAGGTTTCACTCCATTTTCACCTAATTAAAATCAAGCTTCCTTTTCCCTGGAGAAAATCAAAAGAGTGTGAAGAGCATATCAGATTGCCATTTGGAAAAATAGAATCCATGTTTGTTGTCTAGGTGAAAATATTGTTTGTGGGCTGACAATATTCTGAGATGCATGCATTTGTCAGCTTACATTACTCAAAATTCATTTGAAATTTTGGTCTCCTCAAGTGTATTAGAATTTTTCAGACCAGAAAGAAATGATTACACATGGACAACCCCCTTTAGAATCAAATTGGCCACGAAGGGTTTCTTGACTATCATTTGGTAATTAAAAACAGTTCATCCAAATAGTCACTTTCAGCAGACGTAATTAAAGAATACTTTAAGAGATGCATCATGGCAGGATAAACAATCATTGATTTTTGTTCATATTTCAGGTTTTAAAATGTGTCGTCTGCCAACCAGCCAAGCTAAATTTGATGACCTTTTGTAACCATTGAACTTAGATCATTAAATAAGACCCCCATGACTACACATTTAATATTGAGATGGTCATTATCGCATTTTATTGCCATGGTTTTTTCAGTCATATTTTTTCATTTTCTAATATAATCCTATTGTATGGACAACTGTCTCAGCAAAAAAGTTCTCTGTAATAAGCTTATCGATTGAAAATGAAATATTGAAGGATTGTGAAATGAAGGGAAATAATTTGATGCAAGTTATGCTGCTATAATCCTCTGATGTATGACAACTGAACTTTAATGATATAAAGGATCAAAAAGACAATGGAAAAAAATCTCAAAAGATTTATGTTAAAATTTTAAAAGCATTTTTCAATGTGTCTACATTTCCAAAACAAAATTTTTATGGCTTTTGTTTTTACCCTTTCTAAGAATATAAAGGCGTTTTTATTTAATCAAATCGCTTTGACACTTATCAAAGTGTGCATTTATTTAAACGAAGCGCCTACAACGATTTGAGTACAATACACACTTATTTTAGCGATTTGCCAAAGCGAGTACCCAAATCGACCAAATCGTTGAACACAGCGCTTTGGTACGATTCGATGTAGATTCAAGATGGTGGGAAACAATGCTATCAAATATGTACATTTCTAGAATTTGTTCTGATAAGATAGGATGGAGGACAGAATGTCATTTTTTAACCAGCGTTTGAATTTGTATTACAACAAAGAACAACATCAGTATTAGACTTTATTCCATATTGGAAAATTTAACTGTGTTCAATCCAAAAATAAACAGTTAGCTTTTCAATAATCTGTTTATTTGGAAGGGCAGACAACTCGATAGCAGACGAACTCGACCAAACAAATAGAACTACGTTTATTTAAGGAGAGTTGATTTGTACCACGTGATGAAACTCGGCCGTCAAAGCGAGTTGATGCGATTTGCTTGAATAAAAAGGCCTTAAATGTTCATTTCCATAAAAAATCATAAAGCATTAAGCAAATTGATATTTATTACAATATGTAAGGTAATCCTCATATTTGTGGCATCGAAATAAATCTAATGTCATAACCGTTAACCTTAACAAAATTTTCAATTTCTTTGTGTTATTTTGTCTCAAATATGAGAATGCTCTTTAATAAAAGAGATCCAATTGCTTTCTTTTCAAAAGTTAATGAATTACCTGATACTGTGGCAAAATGAAATTTAATATTAATTATTATAGTTGACTTTTGTCTGTTTCTCTTAAAAGGAGAAATAATGATACTGCATCATGTTACAATATCCTTTGCTAGTAGCTTCCAATACAAATAATGAATTGGCGTACTAAGGGTGGGGGGTGGTGCCACCCCTTTCTCCCTTGGGTTGAAAATTTTCACTTGAAAATTGCAAGTTTATGCACATGTATTGTGATACTTAAGCAATGAGCAATGACTGTATCCTTCAGATACATCAATAATGATGCATTTATTATTGTATCATGCACAGCAAAGTCTCTATCATGATACAATGTCAAATAGAGCAATGATTGTATCATGTAGGTAGATACACCAATAATAATGCATATTTTTATTGTATCATGATATACATGTAGACAAATACAGCAAAGTCAGTAACATGACACATGCTCAAATAGAGCAATATTGTAACATGTAGGCAGATACATCAATGATGATGCATTTATAATTGTATCATGATACACATGTAGACATCAAATACAGCAAAGTCTGTGACACATGCTCAAATAGAGCAATGATTGTATCAATTTGCTTAAACTACATAATAGATACATCATGTACTATAAATGCATCATGCTATCAGGAATAAATGTATCAATAATATACAATGATTTCAGTGTAATTCTGGCACTACTTGCTTACACTACACAGTAGAAACACCATGCACTATAAATGTATCATGCTATTCAGGAATAAATGTATCAATATACAATGATTTCAGTGTAATTCTGGCACTACTTCCTTAATACCATCATGCACTATAAATGTATCAAGCTATTCAGGAATAAATGTATCAATATACAATGATTTCAGTGTAATTCTGGCACTACTTGCTTACCCTACTTCAATTATCAACGGAGAAGATTCAGACTGGTAGATTAGAAAGAGAAATGACATTACTTCGTAGTATCAGAGATCAACATTTGATAGATTAAACAATAAAGTTGCGTCATGACCCTATTCACCTTGTTTCCATTGATTTCTTGTCCTTAGTGATGGAAACTTCAGACTAAAGTGTATAGTTTAAACAACGTGGGATTTCCTACTTGTGATAAACTATAGACTCTGAGTGGAATCGTGGAATTCATGTGTTTACTCTTATCTTAATTTACCTTCATTTTTCTTAATAAGTGTTACATTTCTTATTGCCTCCTACACTTTTTCTTCATATATCTATCTGGTACCAATTTGTCTTATATAAGTACTTTTATTTGTATCACTAAAATGGACTGTTTCTAATAGTTTTTGATTTCGAAATTTTTCTGTTACTATCAGAATACATGGCAATGTCATTTGTAATACCATTACTGTTTTGTATCAAGTTAGAGAAGTGCTTCTCCTTAGAAAGCTGGGAATCCAAAAAGGGTAGGCTAATGTCACTGTCTTAGACAAATATTTCCTCATTGCACACTGTATAATCTGATTAGGGGTAATTGACTACATGTGTTTTGGGTGATAATCTCCCACCGAGATTGACTGTGAGGGAAATCAGACTCAAGTTGCACAAGTGGTAGTCTGAATCCTGAACACTTGTTTTCTATGGCAATGACAAGTGAAATGAAGCCTGTTAAACTAAGTCGTTTGGTATTTTTCTACAGCTGTCTGCTTACAAATTGACAACATTAGAAAGCTGGGAATCCAAAAAGAGTAGGCTAAAATGTCACTGTCTTGGAAAAATATTTCCTCATTGCACACTGCATGGCATATTCTATTTCCTTTCAGTGCAAAGCATAAAAAACAGCATTCATTTTATTTCAGTTCATTATTGAAAAGGTGCTTTTTGAACGTTATTCATTTAAAACCTTCTTATCATTTAGCTAAGGAATTTTCAAGTCGCACGATATTAGCTTTAAAATATCAGTTTTTACCTAGCAGAATTTTTTCCAAAAGGAAATTTGTTTTATATTTTAAGATATTCCAATTAAAATTGTCAGTTGTGTCAATAACATCTGCAAAATTTTTCTGAGCGAAATAATTTGGTTTGAAAATGAATTAATTAAAAAGTAGGAAGAAAAGATATTTTTTGGTTGAAAAAAATCTGAAATCGATTGGAAAGACAGAAATAACACAGTGCCAAGTTACATCTAATGTTGTGGAAAAACTTCTTTCTCTTTGTCTCGAGGGACCCTGTTATTAAATGCGTTATGTCAATAGAGAGTTCATTGGTGTCCTTTCTATTCTGTATATATATCATTAGAAACCTTAATGAAAACCAGTCACTGTATTATGGGAAAAATAAAATCCTCTGAGAGTGCATTTGGTTTATATCTTACTTATGTTAGTAATGCATTCAGAAATTTTTCATTGGAAACATGGAATTGTATCCCAGTATCGACTTGCGCCTTGTTTGTCACAGCCAAAAATTAAGTGATTTGTTATATATCGTAGTTGAATTTGTGTACTTTTTGGTTATTAAAGATTAATTTTTTGGGATTTTCTTTAATTTTTGACATATATTTGAAAGACTATTCATTCGGAGAGTCAACATGATGACTTTTCATTTGCTACTCTAGATGTACATATAAGACTTATCATTTGTTACTCTAGATATAAGCTTATTCTTTTGTAAAATTGTCCTAAGACCCCAGTCATGAAAAGAATCATCAGTGAGCTCTATAATCTCCTTAAGGTAAGGTCCAATCACATAGTTTGAAGTGACAGAAATGTTTTATAGGTATCAGATGATACATGTTAAGTGGCTCTTTACCAAGATAGAGATGATACTTTAACTAGTTCAATATGGCTACCCTGTAGTTTTAATGTCAAAAGAACATGATCTCTTTCACTTTCATAACTTACTCTTAAACATAACATACAATTCTTTTCACAAGCTATTAGAGCCCAAAAAAGTCACTCGAATGGACATAAACTAGATTCTTTTGGGCAGAAGACATGAGTAGCATGGTTTCTGTGATAGTGGTAAAAATATTTGGCGTCTGCTTGTTAGAAAGACAAGTATTCCCAAGTGTTTCAAGGTTAAAGGGCGTGTTTAAAGGAGTATGTCAATGTTCAATTATCAGTAAAAAGCTCCACATGTCTTCCTCCTTACCGAAATTTATAGGGCCACTAATCTGATTAGGGGTAATTGACTACATGTGTTTTGGGTGATAATCTCCCACCGAGATTGACTGTGAGGGAAATCAGACTCAAGTTGCACAAGTGGTAGTCTGAATCCTGAACACTTGTTTTCTATGGCAATGACAAGTGAAATGAAGCCTGTTAAACTAAGTCGTTTGGTATTTTTCTTCAGCTGTCTGCTTACAAATTGACAACATCAGTTGAAAATAAAAAAAAAGAATCGGCAAAGATGAAGGAGAAGTAATCAATAAATCATTGGAAAGTGCATAACGATGAGTAGAAAATGGTTGTTTTTAGAAGAAATTGTAAGCTTCAATTCAAATTTGATTCTTGTAAGCGTAAACCAATGACTGCTTATCAAATTGCGTCTACAAACAAAAACATTGGAGAAAGATGTGATGGCATACTGCTGGTTGTTGAACACTATACCGATCTTGTCTCTTCTGGCAACGCCGTCTGCTACACAAGAAAACTTGTCAAACTTTTGATATGAAAATCTGATCTTGTCTTTCAACCAAAACAATGAGACAATTTTTCTATGAAAGAAGGAGTGGATCAATTCAAGACTTAGGGTGAAAAGATGAAAGAAGGAAAAGGGTTGGGAGATCGTCTGAAAGGCCATTCTTATCACAGTGCCACTGAGCAAATATTTGAAGAGGACCATAAAAGGAATTGCTGTGTTTTAACTATTATTCAAGACTTTAAAGAGATTGTTTCATTGAAAACTTCTCGTGAAATTAGATAGAGCAATGCTTGTCATCTTTTGTTCAGGACCTGTGATGCATGTACGTGTGTGTGTGCATTACATGTTGTGTCATCATGTGTTTGCTCTTTGTATTACAAACTATCACAAAGTTCCAAACAAGCAGTTCTTTTACTGTATTTAGAATATAATCTGCTTATGAATTTAGAGCATCACTTCAGAGCTAAATTTGCACTGTGAATTTTTGAAAAAGCCATAGTCATTTGAAACTTTCATCGAAAAAAACATTGCTGATTTTGAAACTTTTCATTTCATGCAGTAAGTGAAGAAATATGCTTCTGAACAGGCAATTATCATATTTTTACTTGAAGCTTTTAAGGAACAAAAGTGGCCCAGTTATTTTGGTGCTTGCTCACTTACTTAGAAGTCTGGAAACGACAGCATTAGAAATATGATTTTCCAATGCAGCTTTCTGGGATGAGAAGTGGGTTAAAGATTTTTAAGTTTCCACGATCTGGGCTGGATTCTGGCATAAAATAAGGAAGTGTCTTTGTTGGACAAAATTAAAATGTTCTGCTTGCTTGCAAAATTTTTCAAGTTAATCCTAAACCAATTTCAACAACCATTAGCAGATATAGTCAAAGTGCCAACTTGTAAGCCCAAGGCAGTTCAGCAATATTTCAAAGCATAGAACTATTATGGCTGATTACAGAAACCCCTTTGTGAATGCTATATTTATTTTGTTTTAGTCTCATTATGATTATGCTGAAGTTTGCTGGAGGCTTGAAATGGTAGGGGTCTTTGGTTTATAATCTTTTTAATGACAAACATGAAGGAAAATTATGTCTAATTTCCTAATTAGAAACAGGACACCAAAAGCACCGTAATTGTCGGCAGGTGTCATGATATTTGCCAACAGAGAAACTAGAAATAAAACATTGATTATGTCTTCTGCTTCAAAAAAATATGAAATATATAATTTTCTAATGGCAGCATATTGCGATTACAAAACAGGCAACAGCTTTTTATGATCTTTTGTAAAATGTAATAAAACTCATGTTTCCTAGTTAAAAATGTCTTAAATATTGGATTTTGTTTTGCTATCTGAAGGTTATAATCCAGTGACATCAGGTGTTGAAGACTTCAATACCATTATTAATTCTCAAATAGATTTCATAAGAGATAAACATTTGGTTTCATATTATTGTTTAAAGGGATATGTTCACTTACTGTTCGACCATTATATTTTTCGTCTCAGAACCTGGAATTGTTTAGCTATTCTAATTGATAATAATGTTCACAACTCTCTCAAATCCTCGTGTAGCAATAATTATAAGCGTTTGAAAGTCAAAAATACGACCCATTGTTTAGTAAGACTATGCCTTAAATAGAAAACACATTACAGAAAATGAAGGATAACTGTTAAGGTACGGGTATTATTGAAGGAATTATGCGATTTTTAGGCAGTTCTAGTAAAACTGATTTTTTTTTACGTAAATTCAAGGCCCAAAATGATGAACATTCCCCTTTAACAATCAGTTTCTCTCTACAACTTATCACAACATCTCTCTTCTATTTTAAATTAGGTTCAAAACTAATGACAAATTTTTGAGTCGACTTAAATCATGAACAATTGATGAAAGAACGTTTTATGAATGGTTCAATGTTAATTAATGTGTTTTTTAAATTTTCACTGAATGCAATTGTTAGATAAGCATTGTTTGTTTAAGTAGAATTTTCCTTTGATCTAACAAAAACTAACATCCGAAATAGATGCTTATAATAGGCTATAGTATTTTTATAGTAGCAAATTGTAATATATTTACATGTACTAATACTTATTTAAATACATATTTATTAAGCAGAAAAAAAATGCTTTGATGTTGTTTGTGGAGGAGTCAATCCAGAAATTGGCAACCGATCTACACAAAACAGGAATATGATGTTATCCTTCATATCCTTCATCATAAATTTGTGACCACATTCTGACATTGGCCTAACTTGGGAATCATATGGCATACCTATGAAACATCTTAGCAACAGAAACCAAGATGGTTTCAAATTATTGAAAATGTCCACAGAACAGAAATGGATGAGATTTTGAAGAGTTTTATGACAATGTTATCAGACATTTTGTATCTTGTAAACATTGATCTTGTCTTCATACACATTCTGTTGACCTGCTGTCCACTTGTCTGTTGTCCTGGACCATGGCCTTTTGACTCTTCTTAATTGAAGTCATAGAAGGTGTGCAATAGATCAATTTTGGATTTGAGCTAGTCATATTTCTAGTTTACTTGCATCTAATTTTCATTAATCTTATGCCAATCAGGGAAATTCATATACAACACGAAAAATTGGATACGCACAAATTATCTCAGTTGGTTTCCACCATCAAGCAAGTAGCAATATAAGATAATTCTGAAGGTCTTATTATTGCCTTTGCTTTCAAGAAGAGACATAGCCATAGGAGACGGGGGTGGGGGGGCGGCAGGGGGGGGCCCCCCTAAATATTATGTTTTCGGGCAAACACTTCAAGAAATCGGGCTAAATATCAATAAAATTTGGGCAATAGGTCGGTCTGTCCCCCTGTTGAGTCGTGGGCCCCAACGGCTATGAGGAGAGATATTTCCACAATTACATAGATATTTGAATTGGTGGTTTACTATAAGCCAAATATCATGTCCATAAATCATAATCAAGAAAATATGACACTCCTCCAGAAAGGACTTCTAACTAACAACTTTAATTCCAAGTAATATTGATATATAAGTATATCTATAGAAGATATAAATAGGAAAGTATATTATAACATGAAATTACTTTATTGACCAAACAAGCCTCCCACTAGAGATCTTTGTATGGGAAATTATATAGACCAGTGGTCACTAGAGAGTGGTCAAATATCACACTGTCTATCAAACATAGATTCTAGATTTATAGTGGACATTGGAAGAGAACATTTTCTAGCTTTATAGTGGACATTGGAAGAGAACATTTCTGTATTTCAGTTGAAATTCTCTTCAAATGAATTGCAGTAATTTTCTAAAAACTGTTGGGGAGATATTTTACTAAGTTAAAGTCACCGTAATTTAAAATTATTTTGTACCTTTAGGCATTGAAATTTTATGTCCCATTATTTTGCTCTAGATTGGACAAATGAAGATGTCATGCAGTGCGCATAGTGTTATGAGCCTACTTATTTTGAGTTGAGCCTACTTATTTTGAGTTTTGAGTTTGACAAGGAAAGTAGTTAACATTTGATGATAGTTTCAAAGGGTATGTTTCTTTTCTAGAAATCCTTATTCCTTTCTCAAACACAGGTCCACAAAATAATGAAACATGCCAAAAGCAAAAGCCAGTAGGATTATTGATGAATAAAATATATGAGTCCTTTTTTATTTACATTTATAAAATTCATGACCAATTTCTTAATGTCCATTGTTCAAAATGGCTGACAGCTATTTTATTTGTTTTTGATAGAAAATGAAATAAAAGAAACTAAGACTCCACAATGGCAAGCTTATTGTCTGCTAGCCCATTCAAGGTAATCCTTGTAAAGCAGGTGAAAATGAGTGGACAACTTGAGGTTGGCTTTACTGTTTAGTGTCCTAAATTTAATGGCCATTTGCAGATAATTTCAATATTCTGCAAAAAGATTTCAATCTTTCTCTCAGTACACACTGTAAGACACTGCTTGTTCTAAGATAAATCTGGCTGTTAAGATATTGTAAATAGGGAGCTCTTCAGTGTGAGAAGGCAAATTAAATCTACCTTCTCTAATGTCTTGACAACAAAAACATAAACAATTGAATGCAGTGAAACTTGATCAGAACACGATTTGATGGCCACCAGAAAAAACAAATCATTAAACAGTTCAAATTTTTTAATGTGTGACAATTTTATGGCATTTTAAATAGCTCTTAAAGAGGGCCATTATTGTCATAGAATTTGAGATAAGTTTGCTCAAGTCATATTTTAAGAGTCCATAATGGCCTTTTGATTTGAATGGTTCGGTCCATAAGTGTAAAGTCTCCTATTATTGTTGAAATGTTTATGGTCATCTGAGTTTTAATCTGTCTGGACACTGTCCACTAGGTATGAATTGAGTATTGACCAGTGGTTTGCAGTATGTGCTATGTACTGACCAGTACTTGGTGATTACAGCCAGAATGGACAGAGAAAAGTTAATGATCTCTGTGGGAATTCTGGAAGCTTCAGGCAGATGTTCCCATTGTCGTCTGCAAAAACTTTGACTTACTGTGATGAGTGGCTTTAATCCTCCAGGCAATGAGATTTTGATTAAAATTAGATTAAAGTTAGATACACCCACAATTTTGAATTGAGTCTGAATTAATATAGACAAGAGAACTTTTGGCCCTATTGTTATGAAATAGAATGAATAGGCTTGAGTGAATGTCTACTTCCTAGGTCTTGATAAAGAAACAATACTTACAAAACTCCACAAAAAATTTAGTGGCTCGCTCATATGTTTATGTTTGAAACTGCACAATATTTGCAAAACTTTATCTGCTTTTGTCAAATGGTGTTGATTGCTGGCTAATGCTCTAAAATGACTAGGGAACCATAAAATTGGTTGAGTCTTTTAGTATCTTGTTCTCTTGACTAATTAGCTCCCAAAAGAATGGGTCAAGGCATAAAAAGTGTCAGCTATTCCACACCCAAATGTAAATTTGAGAGGAAGAAAAACAAGTCGAAGTGTAATGATGGAGGCATCAGAGACCGTGACTATTGGAAACTGATTAATATTTATATTGTATGATTTAGTACCATCTCAATTATACTGTAGAATAGTACTAGATGCTCTCAGGGGGATGGTATCTCGTCTTTAAAGAGCTGTTGTCACATTTATTATCATTCCCACTAAATTGTCCGTCTGCTTGGTTTTCGTCAACATAGAAGTTAATCATGGTCATTTTGTGAAAGATAGGGCAGCTCATATTTTTTTTGCCAAAGAACAAATTTCAAACTTGTACATGAATGGCTGGCATCGCAATCTTTATGAAAAAATGAGATCACAATTGCAGATATTTAGAAAAAACTTTTCACATTGGACATTTTTAATTAAAGACATCACCATTTGAAACATTTTGAAATAAAAGACGTCCATTTTTTAAAACAGACATCACGATTTTGGATCTCAATTCAATTAAACACAGACCACTGTTAACTCTTTCACATTTACCATAGAAACAATAGACCATTGGCATCAATTCTCTCTCTCAGCAGTGATGACCAGACGAGTTTTATTAAACTAATTTTATGACCAACAGACATCAACATTACTAACATTGATCACAAAATAGATTATTGTTATGGTAAGTTTATGTAGTGGACATTTATTACCAACTTTACTACTGACCATTGACCAATACATCTGACATTTACAACCAGTAGTGTCCAGTTGTCCTCGGGAATTGACCACTCATAAAGATCAGATCTGTCCACTCAAGTGACTGGAATCAATTCTGAGTGGTCATCAAGTAATGAGGCATCCATTCTACGAGCTGGTCAGCAACATTTGAAAATGGACGTGTTGTAATGAGTTGACCGATACAGGACAACAGACATTTAATGACAAGAAACGATTAAGATATTAGCAGACGCAGGCTCCTAGGATCAGATCTGAATTTAATGGTTAATATAGCTTGACATATATCCAATCAATATCGTGTTCAATGTTTCTATAGCCATTTAATTTGCGAACTGATATCATGCAGTTTATACTTTCTGTATGTAAACTCTTAACCATAATCTTTTATCATTTTCACATCAGGAAATCTTCCATGTTTTATTTACTTTAATTAAGTATGGAAAAATATTGCTGCAAAATATTAAAGGTTCCCCATTAATTTTGTGAAAATTTGTCTTTCCAAAGGGTTATTTTGGTCTGTTTTTTTTTCATTTTTACCATTATTGATTCAAAATATATCACAAAGGCTTTTTGGATATCTGATTTTAGTAAAAAATAAAATATTCAAATAGATTTTTTTTTGCAGTATTCTTACAAACTTTCTAAAATATTTCATAACTGAGAAACGTAATGTGGTTTTCTTATTTTTCAAATCATTTCTGATATTAAATTCAGTTTGAAAATAAAAGAAAGTAAGAACTAAGACGTTAATGTGATGACTTCAATCTATATAGACATCTATAAAGGATGAAGTTATTAATAATGGATTGGTAAACAGCAATACACGGAATAGTACAACTTTAATCTAGTCTTATAGCTACACTTTTCTCTTCCATGTTTCACCAATCAAATCAACACAAAAGGCTTTTAAGAAGTATTAAGCTACATTTTACTAATGTCATAGAGCTAGAGATCGTGGTTTGTTGTTGAATGTTTAAATCAAAGAATTTTACATTTGAATGAAAATCAGATTTTTGTAGACTACACTAATGGACTGATAAGTAAGGGTTAAGAGTTGGTTTTGATTTTAACTTGCATAATTTTTTTCAAAATAATGATATTAGGCATGTGCATTGTGCATGATGTGCTGCAAATGTTTCTAAACTTTTGAGGATAGTCCAATTTGAAAATTTTTTTTGGACATTTGAATTGCAATTACACAAAGAATAAAACAAATTTAATAAAATTTCCACAAATTTAGTTTTTAAGAACAAAAAAGCCTCAAGTGATTCAACCATTTGTGTGAAGCATCCACACATTTTTTGGACATTGACACTATTAAAAATTGACATGGAATTTTGAAATTTTCAATTCTTGAGGATTTCTTCAAGTATTTAAAAAAAAATTGTGAGGGAAAAATTCAATTAACTCATTAGGGAGAGAAGAATTCAAATGAAGGCTGACAAATGGAAATAATTTCCTCTTTCCTGTCTGTCACCTCAGATCGGTGCAGACGGACATGGTGTGAAGGAAAGAAGTGTAAAAATGTGACAAGCAGAATGGATGCATGGATTACTGTTCAATGACATTGGGTAATTAATGCAAGGAAAATATGTCGTTCTCAAGTAACCATTTGCATCGTAGCCTGCTTAAAATAATGACAGAAACCGTGTGGGTTAATTGGCTGACACGCATTGCCTTGACATTGACACATCGTCAAGTAAAGCAAAGAAACGGTTGAACTTGATTCAAACTGATCCCTTTAACGTCATACCAGCATCATTACAGGGATGTTAATGGTCTAAAAGGATTTTTAAAATCATTCTTTACAATATGATGTTCAAATCTCAGGAAAACCCAATTCAATGAAACATTTTTAACGGCTTAAAAATTTCAGGATTTGGACAAACAACAAATCTTCTTAAGACCAACATGGCGGTGTTAATGCATTGTTACTATTGTGTAATGTTACTTGCCAGTAGGCTGATGTTAACAAAATGTTTTTTACGACTTGTAGCCCTGGGTTCCAAAACTCCTAGCCGAGGAAATTGTCATGAAATCATTTGTCTCACTTGGTGATAATGTGAAAAGGAGATGTTTGGTCCATTTGGTAATGAAAGGAAAACAATCACGATTAGATATTGTTATCATGTTAATCACAAGTCCCTGTTCCTTAATTACAGTTCCCTGCGAATATAATCAACTTAAAATGACTCCATTTTAAAATGAATTTAAATCCAAAAATTGCGAATTTTTTTCTTTTGGAGTCGCGAGCTTAATCTAAGAGGATGTCTCATTAATTGAAGTGATCTTTTGAAATAAAAGAAAATAGTTGGCACTGATGAAGTTTAAAAGTCTGGCATTAAGCATTGGCATTTTTCTGCCTGATTTTGTTATCATTCTGACCTTTATTGGTTGAATTTGATTTGTCGACTCTTATCAAGAAATGAATATTTTATAAGATTCTTTTATCAAACTTAATAAACAGTTTTTCCACCTTAATGACTTTTTGATTTGTGTTTATCAAATGTCATGTACATTACAGCTATCAACAGTGGAAAGAAATCGTTGAGTCCGGAAAAACGGAAGACTATTTTTACGCTTTTATAAAATACATTCAATGTTGCTTGTTATTAGTCGTTTCCTTTAGTTTTTGTTCCGAGGAGATTGTACAGTCGTGTGATCAGTCATGTGCATTATAGCATTGTTCTGTCTTTTCACAATGGCCGCTGATACGGAAACAATAAGATAGTACGGCACACGAGCTACACGACAATTAATAAAATCATACTGCTACAATCCAGCGAAATTATAGACCTGCTAGAAAAAGAAGAATCTGTAGTAGTAAACTGTCGGTTGATTAAGATGTTTTAATCAATGATCTTGAGTGAATTGATGTTGAACTTGTTTGATTATTTTGTACTTTAGTTACTTTTAGCATAACATTCTTCATCCCTCGGATTTGATCAAAATATTCTTCGATTCCAGCTTATTTATTTACTCATTTGATCATTTTTTCATTCATTCATTCATTATACTATCTTTGTCATTCATTCATTTATTCATTCATTTATTCAAGCAGTCTAGTTAATGTAATTTCAAAATATCAAATGTTTCATATTTTTGACACATATAACAATTATCTCCTTCACTCTGATGGTAATACCGCAGTAATTTTTTCATTCATTCATTTATTCAATCTTTCATTCATTTGCTACTTCATTTCTCTCGATCAGAGATTTTGTATTTTTCTTAACTCAAAACTGCAATTACAGTCATTTTATTCATTCATCTGTCAGTTTGTTCTTTCATTCATTCAATCGTTCATTCATTCATCGTGTCATCATTGAAGGAGTCCAATTTAAATCCGAGATTCATATCTTTGAAACATAATACAATTTCATCTCACTCTCAAAACACTGAAATGATTCAATGTCTAAAATGAAATGAAAATCATTCATTCATTCTCACTCTGTCATTCATTCAATCTTTGTCAATTATTGAAACAAAATGAAAGAGATTGACAAGCTTTCAATTTAAAATGTTTTGTAGTTGATACACATAGCATAGCATATTCAATACAGAATATACTGAAGTGTTTTCTTCAATTGCCTCACTTAACTAAATGATTATTTTCGTTGCTTCACGAGTATTCAGCGATAATTCAACTGAAAAATGTAAATAAGAAATTCTCGCACAACAGTTGCTTCAATCATTAAATTAGAAACAAAATATTTACAATGATGTCATTATGTTTATGTGTCAAAATATAATGTTGTGAAATTTGTGTTATGTTTTTACTGTGTTTGACAGTCATTTAAGTTGATATCAAGAACATAGTGAATTGTTCCGAAATGTCGAAAAAGAATCTGAAAATCAAAAATGTAATGCGATTTATAAAATTGTACAATATTCAGTAGATTATTTGAGTACTCACAAGAAAGATGTTCCCAAGTCGTATTACAGCATACTACATCCAAACATTCTAAAATAATCGCTGATAAGAGTATCAGCAGTAAAGGTAATATATCCATTTGTGAAATCGCAAAGGGACAGGGGGGTCCGTTAGACACACTCAACCAAACCTGAAACCCCTTTTTATTTTGTATGAATAAAGTCCCTTGTCACTAAGAAGAAACTATAGTAAATGAATTGAAAGGGAGACTTGAAACATGTGCTCTATAGTTAATAATAGAACTCTCTACTCCCAAGTTAGTGGAGATGTAATTGTAGCATGACTGCTAGCCAATCACAGTCCATCTAGCTTCTGTCTCTTATTACCATGCCAACTGTATGTCAGACTACTATTGACTCTTCTTGTTCATGTCTTGTAAGGGTTGCTTCCCCTTGATTCCAATGCCAATATTATTGTAGCAGGCATTCCTAGCAGTAACTTTTATGATTATGGAATCAACTTTAATTTTGCAGATACATGCATTGTAATCCCAATCATGGGCAAAGCTTCATACTACCATGATTCCTAATGGTTGAAATGCCAATTTTGCTTCAAGAAGTTACTTTGATATTTCAGCATATAAATTTGAAGAAAATTTGTTTTATATTTAAAAGGATTGTAAAGTGGTTTTCTAAACGTTGTATGTGTATGGGGGACACTGATAGGATTAATTTGCTCCATTCCAATTTCCAACGTTAGTTTTAGTGGAATTGCAAGAACCACAGACATCGGAATGGAATTTGGAATGAATTTTTTGAAAAAAGATTCTAAGTAACTTTTTGAATTTTTTTATTTTGGCCCTTAAACTTGTGTTAAAAAAACAGTGAAGGTAAAAACTCTCTTCCCTAAATTTCATTCAAAACATTTTTGTGAAAACATCTTACGTCTTTGAACAATTTTGGACCATTACATTAATGTATATACAATTGCTTGGCTTGAATAGTTTGACCTTGTCAAGATCATAGTGACAAAGTTCACAGTGTGACACAATATTGTGTGATGTAATGATAAGAATAGAAAAAGTCAACACAACCAGCTAATCCTTATTTGATTTAATTATTAGTTGATTTTATCAGTCTGTTCTGTAGACTTTATGTCAATTTGAAGAACCTTTTGAACCCTCTGTGCCAGGTTTCTTAATCAAATTGGTTAGATAAGATTTGGTTGACATTTTTCTTTGAATAGTATTAGTTCAAATGCTTATGCTTTAATTAAGATGCTTATCACTGCTCTTTCAATTGTTATGCGTATTTGATTTTTTACAAGTGTATTTGATTTTTACATGTACGCAGGACACTTAAATTGCTTGTAAACTTTGAGATCTGGGGCTCGTGAGTTCATGTAATATTTTAACCCTCTTTCCAGATGACACAATTATCTAGTCATTTCAGATGGGACAATTATAACCCTGGATTTAAGGCTGTGCACGTTAAAGATATGTTCCCTCATTGCAAACTGCATGGCGTAGCACATATCCATTAGCCCAACCAGGTGTGGAAAAGTAGAAAGCAAAATGCAATAAATTTAATATCAAATAATAATGTATTAGTTTAATCAATGAATTTATTGGTATGATAAATTTATTTATGCAATATCAACTGGAAATTTATTATTATTATGCTAAAATTACTTTACAAATGCAAGTTCTACCTTAATGATTTGGGTTGAGAGTTTAGAATTATGCAACATAGTTTGCGTTTTCCATTAAAAACACTTATAATTAAACACAGTTTTATGGATCATTATAATGGTAACATTTTTATAATAGATGTGATTCTCTTTTGATTCTGTATGATTTTAAGTACCCATATGTACATAGCACTTTTTTAAAATTACTGCATGATATGTGACAGCCTCTGGATGACTGGAGAAAAGCAACGAAAAGTTGCATATAAAGTAACCAAGTTGAACATCCTTTTTCCCAGGGCCCATATGCATAAAACTTAACATACTTAATCTGAAATTGACTGGAATTACCACTAAAGATGACTAATTCATTGTCTTTCTGTTGTCAATGACAATTAAATTTCATTTCGAAGAATTTTATTACATTCAGATATTTCACCTGGTAAAGTATTTGTTCTTGTTTTTTTTTAAAAAGAAAAAAAATGGCAGACATTTTGAAATGTTAAAAAAATTAAAATGTGTCATCACATTAATAATATTCGCTTTAATTTGAAATTAAATATTTTATAAAGCATGTAAGTGATGCATCACCTTTTGTGTGAAAACACATTCATTTCTATGATACAATGATTCATAATTAAGCTGAGTTTGAAATGGTAGGGCACGCTTCACATGTATTGATGACAAATATCTTTGATGTCCTGGAACAACCTGTTAACAGGAAGTCACTGCACATGTAGCTGCGTTCGTAAATTGGCTCAGTCAGTAACACCTGTTTAGATTACTACGCCTGAATGCACCAATGATCACTTTGACGACCACATGCTTATTTTTTTATGCTCTTATTTGTCAATTTAAATCATACCCTAGTCATGAATAAAGAATTGATAATTTGTCATGATATGCTGATCATAAATAAAGGGTAGTCCGAAATTCCAGTCATTTTTTTGTCAACGTAGGATTAAGGATGCTTGTTTGACATTAATTGGCATAGGGTCTACGTACAAATTATAAAAGAATACATATTGCTTAAATAGCCAATTAAATAATAAAGGCTATTAGTTTACAAAAACAGAATTTTCTTTTTTACATATTTGAGGACAATAGTTATACTTCTTAAATGTTTCGGATCTTCCTTAGGTTATTCCAAAGAGGTTTTCTACCTTATTATAACATTATATAACAAGGGTTTTCCTGTCTACGCACTTGTATTCTTCCTACAGTTTTTAGTTTTATCTCTTAAAGACATTTCAGCGTTTTTGTCGTGTAATATATATTTTCAGAATAACTTGTGAATGTAATTTTCTGGCTCAATAAAAGTGATTAAAAAAAGTTAAAACTATTATAAATGAAAAATGTTTTGAGCATGATAGTCATTCGCAAATATTGGTCAGGATCTTTTAGGCATTGTATCTTTTCCACCATAAGATAAAACTAAAATCAAAAGCTTTTGAAAATCATTGCTTGACACCATTTCAATTGTTGTTCTGAAATCTTGATTCTTTGTTGTGAATTCAATGTGATTCAATATTTACTGTCCTTGTTGATGGAAACAACTCAAATTGTTTTTCTTTTGATGATGGACAAGTTTTGACAGCTGCCAATCTCCACTACTTAAAGCCGTCAATCCATATACAGTATTTACCAGGCAGGATAAAAAGTTTACTTTTGGCCCGCTCATTTTAGATTTTTGATAAATGAAATGAATCAGTCAACAGAACCTTTTTTATTTCTAAAATTGAAGAGTTGACTAATATTGTTTTAATGGTTTTAGGTGTTTTTTGCTTTTAATCCCACATGAACCAAATTCTTAAAACAACATGTCTAAAGAGCTTTTTGCTTGAACTTTGATCCCATGAAAGTGATTTATACTACATTTTGAATATTATATAGAGCCATCTTTCGTGGATGTATGTTGATTTTGTGTGTCAATGTTATTAATGAAGATGATCCCTTGCGATTTTCGCTATGATTGGATATTTTTTCACCGAAATATCGTGTCTGACTTGGCGTTTCACTCTATTAGCAATATTGTGCAACTCGTGCTCAATCTACAGGCTTCAATTCTTTTGATTTTGATTTTGTGTGTCAATGTCATGATGAAGATGATCCCTATCGATTTTCGTGATGATCCGATTATTTTTCACTAAAATATTGTGTCTGAGTATATATGGTTTACGTATTCTTTTGAATTTTGGGTTGTGCTCACACTACAATCAAAGCTACCAGTGGGCGTATGTTACCTTGCCTGGCAAGCTATATTAAACATATTGTTTAAAATGTAATTAATATATATTCAGATCTACGGTAGTTATAGTAGGATAATTCTCTAATGCAAATTTTATTTTATTTTTTTCATTTTAGGAAGTTTTTGTTCCTCAAAATGGTAAGCAGGTTACCTGGTATAGTTGTGGACCAACTGTGTATGATGTATCTCATATGGGTCATGCTAGGTAAGTATTTATTAATGTTACCCGATATAGTCATGGACCAACTGTGTAAGATGTATCTCATATGGGTCATGCTAGGTAAGTATTTATTAATGTTAACTGGTATAGTTGTGGACCGAATGTGTATGATGTATCTCATATGTGTGATGTATCTCATATGTATTATGTTCAATTCAATTCTGTTCTTGCATTACTGAATCAATATAACTTCCAATTTTGTTGGTGTCTACATATTTTAATTTTGAATCACTGATATTTCAGATCGTACATATCATTTGATATCTTGAGAAGAGTTATCAGTAACTATTTTGGTTATGATGTGTTTTATTGTATGAATATCACTGATATTGATGATAAGGTAGGTATATCATTATCATCCCTTTAAGGGGAGTAAAATCATCATCAGATTATGTGCAACAAATCAACACTAAAAATGCTTTTCCTCTTCTATAATAAGTGCATGCTAATGCCGCTGTCCTGGAAAAATTTCCCTCCTTGCGCACTGCATGGCATTTGCCCGTCCTCAATTAGCCCATATAGGTGCAGAAAGCAGGACGTAAAACTCCATTCCTTTCATTTTTTTTTTTCTTTAATGCTGACTTTTGTTGATTTTTATGACACTACAGTACTATAACACGAATATGCTTGAAGAACATCCGAGATCAATTCAGAAACAAAAAACTTTGATTGGATGGTATCATTAAACACCTAGCATGTAGTACTACATAGACAATTTTTTCACCTCCTGCATTAAAAAGCTCTATCTCAATTAATATTTGATGATTTGATACAAAAATCAATGCCAGAGAATTATTTTTTTGTGGTGGAAGCCTTTTTTCATTGACACTTCAGAAGTTGTGTAATCTTCAAGTTTGCCTTCATTGAATTTCAACAAAATTAAATTAAATTTTCATTACGTGAACAGCTAATTTATTTTTAAAAGGATCAATAACCTGAATGCCAACTTCGACTTTCGACATTCTTCTTGTGAAAATATTTTTCCTTTGCATTTGCGTGTTGCGATGTCCGCAAGTGACAAAGTTAATTCCAGCTAATGAAAAAACTTGTTATCAACACCGCAATTCTTGTTCATTTCGGTTATCAAATAATCATCATCATTTTCATTAAACATGTAACTCGTGGCCGCCGATTTCTTTACAAAATGTCGGCATTTCTAACCTCGGTAGTAATGATCTTTCAGAAATGTCTTCAAAGATACTCATTTTCTCTTCAAACTTTTGTGAGTCATACTTCAGTAAGCTAAGAAGAGCGGGGTGAAAGTGGCAATCGGCGTCTGCTTGAAAATTGACCAAAAGTCTATTGATTATGACCAATCAACAAAATCTTGCAGTCAATTCTCGCTGGCTTTCACTTCACCTTTTCAATAATGTGGAACATATAGATTCAGAGATTGATAAATTTGATAGAGTAACCTAACTTTGATTGACATAGACTGTCGTTTTCTTGTAATTAATAGCATTAAAATGGCCGACGCTTATTACATTTGCTTAGTCATAGCCATTTTAAAAAAATGTTTTATGGAAATATTTGTTATCTTGTAGTCAATGGCTTAAAATTTACCACTTTAACTGTCAACTGAAATGGAATTAGACTTATCTTAATTGTTATGAGTATTGTCGCTATTTTTTACTTTACCGCCATTATGTAAAAAAATTAGACTATAAAAATGATGATAACGTAACACATTGAATTAGAAACATAACAAATAAAAATGTCAGAATAACATATCTTATTTCTATTTAAAGGAATACTACATTTAAAAATGACTGCATAAATTCAATTTTTAATCTTGTCCTATGAGAGTACAAAATAGTGGGAAAAACTAACTTCATAGCAAATCTATAGGGGCTTTTGCCTTTCTGAATCCCCCTCAGACCCAATGTTTAATTTTGGGCAGTTGCGGTGGCTCAGTGAATTAGACCAGCCATAATTAGTAATCCCTGGTCAATATAATACATTTACATTTATGAACTTGTTTTCCATTTGTCAGTGATGTGGGTTGGAGGTGCTGTTTTCTACATACTTTGGATGTTAAAGATTTCCCAACTATTGGAAAAAGAAAAAAGTAGGCCGATGCCGCTGTCCTGACCAAAATTTCCCTCATTGCACACTGCATGGTGTTTGCCCGTCCTCATTAACCAAATCATGTGCAAAAAAGTAGAACATTTCATTATACTGTAACCTGGTGTAAAAAGGACTTTTCTTTCACATCCATTAATTAGCTCACAGTAATATAATCTGTATATTATATACATGTACAGTATAATATGGACAAAAACAGAAATCTTCTTTTAACACAATAGATGTGTGACAGTGTAACATTGAGTGTAAATGTATTTTTATAATATAAATATTTAAATCTAATAGGATCTAAGTTACATATACAAAGTTCAATTTGGATCTCATAGACACCTGATGCCACTTTGATTTTGAAATATTTACACATTTATTGATATACATGTACTTCCTAGAATGAGAAGTTCATTAGCTCCTGCCAATGTGTTTGCATGGATTTTGTGCTGGGGATTTTATTATCTATTATCAGATGCGTATGAAAAATGAAAAATTTTGACCCTATATATGATTTATTTTGTTTGTTGGTTTGAAAGTTGTTAATGAAGATTAAATTCAAATTAGAAGCAATGTTTAATAACACAATCATGAAAATCACAAAAAAGTTAACAAAAATGTGGATGTTCTGAAATTGTTAAATGATCAAAAAGCCAGGAATTTTTTTTATAAACTTAAGAAGTAGCATTCTTTTTTATCTTTATTGTCTCTTTGCCTTTGAATTGGTAGAAAAAGAATTCTGCAACAAAATAATTAATTGGTTCCGCATGTCACTTAATCCTTTACAAGTGTTAGTTACTACTAGTCAGGACTATTAAAATACCGTGACACAAAGCCGTCTGCCTGGCATTAAAGGAGCATGTTCATCATTCATTAAACCAAAAATGCTTTAAAGGAATACAACCTCTTAGAATGAACAAAAAATCAAAATTTTCAAACTTATATAGTCAAAAGGAGTATATATTCATCAGGGGACTTCCCTTGTGGCATAATTATAGAACAGATTACCTAAATATTCTGATAAATTCAGAAGATATGTTAAACAGTAATTGAAAAACACTTCGTCAAATTTTAAGCGTTTTTCAATAATAACATGTAATTGTATGAAATAACATAGTTTTATGGGTTTATTTGATTCTGTTTGTATACTTTGGACACCGTCTTAGTGACCAAGTTTGAGAACTTAAATTTTTTGTTCATTCTAAGAGGTGGCATCACTCAAATGTAAAAAATAAAATGGTTTTTAGCCAAAGCTTATCAATAAAGTTGTCCACAGCTCACTTTAGTATCAAAATTTAAGTGTTCAAATCCAATAAGATTATAATTTGTAATTTCCAGTGTTCGAAAATAAAAAATATGACTCAAATTTTGATGAGACTTCCCGTATGCCTTGTAAGAAAACACATAATACTGAAATAGAAAGGAAAAATGTTTAATAAGGGGTGATTTGAATAGATTATGCAATTTTTTCATACAGTTGTAGCACTTTGACATCTATTTTATATATATTTCAAAGATACTGAATGTTCCCCTTTAAGCAAAGCATGTTGGGATCACCGCGTTGACTCACCCTTAAATTGATGAAACCTTGTGACTAATTTGGCAGGAAAATATTGTGCCTTAGGGAACATCAAGTGTTGTCTTATGGCCGTGGAAGATTTGTGAGCTAGTCATTGTAGCAGCGTGGCTTTGTGGTCCACAAAATAGTCGTAAAAATCGGCAGTCCACTTTTATCAAGCCATCACTAGTTTCTTTTAATATGAACTGTAAATTACGTTAATTATGGGTTATCTGGTTTCGCACAACACCAAGAAATAATGAAGATGAAATTATAGTGAACACTATTCTTTTTCTCTTCGCTTTTATCTTTCCAAAGTTTATTTTTCTTCTTTTGAAATAGTCATAGCCTAAGGAAATAGAGAGGTAATGATTGTGGCTTTAGGTTAAATACTGCTTTACTTTAGATCTTGTGACTTTTTAGTACTTTAATTGTGATCAATTTTGATTTACTCTACCAGTAAAGTTTAATTTTCAAAATTTAATAATGCCTTTCAATAGTGAGGATAGTGATCAAAGGAGTTTTATATCCCCCTAGCTTGACCTGTTTGGGTTAATAGGCTAGAATGCCATGCAGAGTGAAATGAGGGGAATTTTTTGCAATTAAAATCAATATGTACATTTATGGGATTTACAATTACTATAGCCTTGCTTGTTACAGTTTCAGTATGTACATTGTGCTGTACATGTCATTGTACATTTTAATGGGATAATTATGATATCAATAATATTACAAGAATATAAAAAAAATTATGTTTTATATTCATAATCTAAGATGATACAACAAATCTAGATATCTCTAATCTAAATTGTCCATATTTCCTCAAAGGTAACAGAGATTACTTGGAGTTTCCTTACCATTATATTCAGCTTATCATAGGATGAATAGCAAACCAGTTGGCGTCTTTACGTTTTCTTTACCCCAAAAATATGGCTGCAACTTTCTCGGTCCCTACTACTAATATTTAACCCTGAGAAGTGCAGATCAGAGAAAACTTGCTTTGTAGAGTGATATAATCGTTGTCATGGGTAGAATAATTGGGTCTTTGTGTGTTACATACCGGTACACTGCACAAGTAAAAAAAATTGCCTTTTGAGAATTTCCATTGCTCGGTTAACCTCATATAGCCACCAAAACCAGTCAGTTGCCAAAATGAGCAATGGTCAAGCAGGGAACATTCAAACTCATTTTATGTGAATGTAACTGAAAAATCATCTACCAAAACTCTTCCTAACATTTTGAACTTCTGTCACAAGTTTGTTTTTATTTTCAGATCATTGTGAGAGCTAGACAACGTTACCTTTTAGAACAATACAAAGAAGAAGCTCATACATCAGAAGTGATTCTTAGTGACACTCAGGAGGCCATGAAGGTGAGGTATATCTTTATTAACTGCAGATGGGGGGAAAAAATATTCTTTTTTTTTTAAATTCAGAAAATGATTTTAACAGGTCTGTGTAATGTATCAGAATGCCACCCATATGTGAGGCTTGCGCTTTTTGCTTGTTCAGAATCTCAACCAGCAAGACAATTGTCCCGCCATAAATATTTCTGTCCCCTTTTTGCACTCCCATTTCTGAGAGTCTAGTTCAGCCATCAGAAACTTTCCTGTTTTATTTATCACAGTAAAAGAACAGGGTCATTTTCTATACAGCTGAAATTCGAATCTTGTTCATTTAATAGAAAACTATTTTACACAATCTCAATTCTCTTGGAAGGTATTAATTGGCATGTTCAGCCATTTTGAGTCATCAACACAAAGTATTTTTTGCACCTTACATACACCCAAGAGACCATGTTTAATTTTTGACGTATAATTCAATCCCCCCAGTGGCAATTTTTTAACCACAATTACATGCAATTTATGCTGTTTTTTATGGCGGAGACTGCCATTATGTCACAGCATTGCAATTCCCACACACTTGGCTATAAATTAACTGTTAATAGATTGTCTATTGTTGCCTGTTGCCAGAATTAAGTTGGACGTCTGTGCTGGAATGTTGAATACTAATTCTTTCAATGTTTCTCGACTCCGTCACAGAACAACATGAGGAAGGTCACCTTTCAGAATAATCATCTGATGTAGGGTTCAGCTGGAACCCCTAAGAATATAAAGGGGGCTATATTTTAGGCTCAAAAATGGTAAAATGGATCATTTGAAAACTCACATCATTTAGGCCATCTGTAAGAAAAATCAAAACTTTCTGTTAGTATTTGTAAATACCATTGAAGTCAATGGTTATTGGAATAATCATGTCAATTTCTGAGTTCTGCTAGAAATTGGAATTATGCTTCAAAACTTACTATTATAGATAACCAGGAAACTTCTTTTGAATCCTTTTGCCATTATTTCAGTTTCGTGATTTACAGCATAAAAACGCTAGAAATCAATGCCCTGTTGTTTGATTAGTACCAGTCCAGATTAGTACAGCGTCTGTTTGTTTTCTACACATGAACAACTATTGACGGCTACAACTCTTGTTTGATGAAAACTGGCGCATCATGACCAGCTCAATTAATCAGTCTCCAGTTATTAATTACTTTACTCTTCTTTAAAGTCTGTCTACAAAGGGACACTACTCTAGGGAATACGTCTGCTTGTAAACTTTCAGAACTTTCTTCCTGCCTCACTTGTCTAATTATTACTAATTAGAAATTCCTTTTCAGATATTTTTGAAGAAATTAGGAACAGAGGAAGACCCCGACAAAAAGGCCATGATGGAAAGGATGAACATCAGCATTACTGCAGCCATTAAAAATTTGGAGCAGAAGTTGGCATCTGGTTCCAACAAAAGTGAGGTGGATGTTGCTAAAGAGGTATAATTAGTTTGGAGAGACGTGTAATTTGGGTGGAATCCTTTCCTCAAATTCGATTTCATTGTCCTTTGGCTTATTCCACTTTCATCCAAATTTTTGTCCATTTTGATAACAAAATAGGTCTATGTTGACCAAAGTTGTTGGGTTTATTTTGCCTTATTTTGTTTTATTGGTCTTTACTAAAACCCATCCATAATCTCAAATCCCTAACTAAACGAACAAAAAAATAATAGTAATGCTGAATTTTTATACACCCACATTATAATGTCCATCCGTTGCTTTTGAGCCAACAGTTTTCATTGGATTTAAATTAAATTTGGTGTGATCATTCATATTCATGAAATCTTGGACAAGTTTGAATTTGACGATATTTCGATGAAGGGTTTCTTTAGTTATCCCCTTGATTTATCAAATTGTAAATTTGTCAGAAGTCAGTACCTGATCCACATCTGGATAAAGATTTGGAAGTATCAAGTCGTTACAATACCAAAAAGCTAGCTACTATATTTCATCTTCAGCTGGAGATGACCACAACTGGTTGACTTTTATTTCAGCGTCTTTTTGAAGATGGTAAAGACATTCTAGGAAAATGGTTGGATACATTAAAAGGTTCAGATGTCAAGGATAATTCTATATTTCAACAATTACCCAGACATTTCGAAGAACTATATCATATGGATATGAAAGCTCTTAACGTAAGTATATGGAATTTTTCGATTACAGATTGAGGAGAAGTATTGTTGATCTACACATTCAAAGGTCTTCTAAAACTTAGTTTAAGATAGATTGTTGAAACCACTGACTTCTCATTAAAAATTGGAATAGTGTAAATTGATGCTATCAGTGGCCCTGATACACATAAAAATTTTAGCAAACTGCGATCTTTTTTAATGAAAATGCTAATACTTATATTAAGGTTTACTTATGACTTAGAAAAAATATACCAGTTTGTCTCACATGTGTATAATTTGCTAAATAAAAAAAGAATTACTGACCAAGTGGCTAATCAAAAAGATGAAATAAGGAAATCTTTAATTCTCAATATACTGTTTTTATTGAAGGTTCTACCACCCGATGTATTAACTAGAGTCAGTGAATATATACCAGAAAATATTGAATATGTTGAGAAAATCATCAAAAATGGTTATGCGTAAGTCTGTTAATAATTCTACTTCTTCACATACAACAGTGATGGCTTCTTATCCATTGTACAATGCATAAGATCATCATTATCATCCTCCTCCTTCCCCTCCTCATCCTTATCATCATCATCATCCTTATCACCGTCATCATAATTATCATCATCATTACCATCATCATAATTATCACCATCACCATAATTATCATCATCATCATCCTTATCAACATCATCATAATTATCATCATCATCATCATTATCATATTAACATCTTGAAGACAAAGGAAGCTAAACTTTTCCAACACGTGAAAACATATTTGTTATGTGAGTACTATTTTGAATGTTTTACTTATAGATATGAATCAAATGGCTCAGTATATTTTGCAACCAGTAAATTTGATCAAACAGATGGACATCATTATGCTAAATTGGTACCAGAAGCGTATGGTGATGATAAAGCATTGGCTGAAGGAGAAGGTAGGAAAATCTTTTGGATAAATCAAAATCGAATGTTAAATGACAAAAATTGTAATGTTCACATTGTCCTGTTATCCAATGCTGTATTTTTGTGACATTTATAGGTGATTTAGACATTTGAAAAGAATCCTTAAACCTTATCCAATATTTTGCTTTACTAGAAAACTTTTTACGAGTCCACAATTTTTAAAGATTAATCTTAAATAGCCATCCTGAAGCACAAACTTATTTTATATTATAAAACCACTCTTTTCAATTCCAGGTGAATTAGCTAGTGAAAGTGAAAAGAAGAATGCTACTGATTTTGCTTTATGGAAGGCTTCAAAACCTGGAGAACCAGCTTGGGATTCACCTTGGGGAAAGGTAGGGAAACAGATGTAATTTAAGCTTTGTGAGGTTCTATAGCACAGTGGTTTACGAAAATGACGTCATTTGCTTGGATACGATCAGGGTGTGAAAGTCTGATGACCTTGAATAAGTCATCTTCACTCATAATTCCAGTCTACCCAGCTGTAAATGGGTATGGATAGTCCGGGAAAGATCAATGCCAAGAGGTTTGGCCAAGGACCAGCTGGGAGAAAGGATCCTTACGGAACCTAAGTTGTTATCCATGTAAAATATAGATGTTTTTTTCTTTCTTACTGCAAATGACAAAATAATTCTGTTATGAGTTTCGACTTGGTTAACTTGGGTTCTCAAGACTGAGAGACAAATACCGGTAAGGCTGGTCACTTGAATGTTGAGAAATAGTGTTGATATGGGTTAGGATGCTACAACACACTTGTATGTTAAAGATGCCTAATATTTTTCAAACCAAAAAATATATTAGACTAATGCTGCTATTGGATAACATTTTAATTTCAATATAGGCTGGCAATATTGAAGGAAAGTTAAGGAAAAGAAGGTCTTTGAAAATTGGTCTGGATTGTCTTGATATATTATGTATTGTGTGTTTATTATATACAGGGTCGACCAGGATGGCATTTAGAATGTTCTGTAATGGCTAGCTGTATATTAGGACAATCTATGGATATACATAGTGGTGGTTGTGATTTGAAATTTCCACATCATGATAATGAGTTGGCACAATCAGAGGTAAGTGTTTACATTTTCAATTAGAATTTTGCCATAAATTTTAGTCTGACTTGCTTAGTTAAAGCCACATTGCGGGATTCGTTTGTTTACAAAATGAAAAGAACGGGATTTCGGTACAAAAGGCATTCTAGCTTAATCTCTGATGTTTAATTAAGTCAAAAAACTAAAATTCACGGCTTTGGGTACTCAGATGGCTTCGATGCCGCTGGATTCAAAGTTGGGATCTAATAAAATGATTTCCATTAAATTACATGCTAATGAGGCGAAGCGGGGGGCGTGTTAGTTAAATGACGTCATACACCAATCTCCAGTAGCGCGTGCTAGTATTGGGCGGAGCTTGTGAGTTATTGACGTGATGATTGTAAACAAGTAAAATTTCTTTCAAATGGCTGTAGAATTGGAACCACGAAAGGGAATCGAAATTTTCTTTTTTCAATATTCATTTTTAAGTGCTAACTTTAAAACAAAAACGATGAGAAGACTTTTTCTCAATGTCCAAGTCTGGGCTTATGTGGCTTTAAGTTACCGTACTTGGATTATTTGTTGATCAACCCATTCTAAGTGAAACCGCTAAGAAGAGGTTTTTACAATTTTGTGGGTAAAAAGGGGCACTGTTTAACGTTTTGTTAAGTCCGACTATACTATAAAATATCACAAACTAGTAAGAAAGGATTTTTAGAGGGAAAAAGGGATTTATAATGCAGTCAATCAAGAAAGTGGTACGGTATGGTAATAGAAAGAAAAAAATTGAAAATAATACTAAAGCATTCAGTATGAACTCATTATCAATTTTATAAATTGATTCTGGAAATTGTTGCAAAATAAGAGAAGGCTAATGCTGCTGTCCTGGTCAAATTTTGCTCATTGCACACTACAAGACCTTTACCCATCCTCATTAGAATATACAATTATAGAAAGCTGGAAAACACTCCATTTCAATTCATTTTAACATTTCAGGCCTATTTTGATAATGATAACTGGGTACGATATTTTCTACACACTGGTCACCTGACAATAGAAGGATGTAAAATGTCCAAATCTTTAAAGAACTTCATTACAATACAAGATGCTCTACAGACTTACACTTCTAGACAAATACGGTTCCTGTATTTACTGCATTCCTGGAAGGACACGTTAGATTATGGTAAACCAACTATGGAGATGGCAGTACAATATGAGAAAACTGTTAATGTAAGAAAATATTCCAGAAATGTTTTAATGTTCTTCTAAAAATAGACACAAAAAAGAACATTCATGAACACATTCATTTTCCACTACCAAAAGTTACAAGTGTTCTGACATTTTTACCGTTAATTTTTGACCAACTGTAGGTAGACTTATAGTTGAGAAAAACTTGTCACTGAAGGAATTTGTCTGCTTTTTGTGTTCCAAATGAATGGTTTTGTTGCTGGAAATTATCAGAATCTTACAAAGACGCAACAGTAATAACTGTACAGACACAGAAGAAGGGAGGTAACTTCTTTTTTGTACATAAGTTACAGACTACAGCTATTATAGTAACTTTTTTTTTTTTCCATTTAGGAATTTTTTTTCAATATAAAAGATGTTTTAAGAAATACACCCAGTGTTGGTGTTGATGGATTTGATAAATGGACTCAAGATGAAGTAGAATTGAACAAAAAGTAAGTCTATCTAAATCTGATAAATAGCTTAAAAGAGGCACATTCATCCTAGAATGGATTTTTTGTATGTTAGTGCATAGCATGTCTTGTCTTATCCATGAATATCTTTAATTTGACCAAATATGTGTAGTTTTAAATCGTTTATATTCTATGAATAGGTTTCAATTATAATTGGGTGGTAATTTTTTTTTTCGTAGATATCAAGAAACAAAAGCTGCAGTTCATGAAGCTCTTTGTGGTAAGTTGTGTCGTCTTTCTACAAGTATTCAAAATCTAATCTCTCATTTATGAACTTGATTGCTTACCTAAAAGCCCCAGGTTCAATCTGGTTTTCCACCAGGATGAGGAGCAGACGTGCAAAAACATAGTTTTTAGAATGTGCCAGAAATATCCTGACCTCCTTCTGCACATTAAGGCATTTTTAAGAAGTTTTCTAAGGTGTATCCGGGACACATATTAGTATCCATTTGCACCATTCCAATTTTCAATCAGACATCTGTGGTTCCATCAATTCCATAGTCTGCAAGTCTTATGTGATACAAGCATATTTTGTGGGTCTAACATCATCTAATGCTTAGTTGAATTGCTGGATTGAAAATTGGAATGGTGCAAATTATTGCTAACAGCTTCTTCGATACACATTTAGAAAATCTCTCTCCAATCTCTCTAAAGATTCACTAACAGGTATGTTTTCTCGATTGTCCAATATTCTGGTTATCATTTTGAATTTTGAAATTAATCAATGAATCTTTTTCATTTCAGATTCAGTAGACACCAAGACGGCTTTGAAATTAATAAAAGACCTGATATCTGTGACTCATGTTTATTTAAATAAAAAAGAAACTGACAAGTCATCCAGACCTAATAGAAGAGTGATATTTTATATTGCCTCTTATATTACACAGCTGTTAAAGGTAAGTGAAGCATTTCTATGCCATTCTCAGAGTCCCTGGATGAAGGGGGGAAGGGGTGCTTGTGGTTCGAAAAATTGAACAGACCAGGGTTCGCAACCGGTACCAGTACCGGTACCTGTACCGCCGGTACTGACACCTCAGTACCGTTACCGGTACCGGGTTAGAGTACCGCCGGTACCGGTACTGGAATTTGTGAAAACACGGAGGTTTATATGAACAAATTCCTCACATTGCACGTGCATTATTTCAGTCGCTTGACATATTCTCACCCTAACCTAACAATTTATGGTCATGGGCATGACTCATGGGACCATATGTGATCATTCGTCAGGCAGTAAGAAACTATTTTCTAGGAAACTGCTTCTCCGAAAATTGTCTCTTATTACCATATAAGGTATATTTAAACGCTTGACTTTTTCCGGGAAAACGAGTCTCCCTGCTTATTGAACGAATACGCGCAATCATTTCAATCGTTCATCTCAGTTCTTCATCACTGTCTACACCGAATAACTGTAATGGTCCAGCCAACCAGCGTTGAGGCCGTAAGAGCCTTCTCGGCTTGTGCTCTGCTGGTCACAAAACTGAGATCAAGAATGGGTGACAACTTAATGGACGCACTGACATCTGAAAGCCTTTTACCAGAGAAATAAACGTCACGAAGAGCGAGCTAAGCCGGTAGCGCCAAACCCCAAAATATAAGGAACACCAAATGACTGCGAAATAGTTGAGATCGAATAAAGACTATCAGAATTGTTGACTCTCAGTTGCCATCCAACTGTTGGTGTTGTGTATAGGTGTTAGATGTATATCTCAGTTTTTTAGTTCCTAATAAAGTAATATCTGATAGAAGTAGCAATAAAGGGCAGTCCAATAAAGGGAATATAGGGTTATACAGCAGTGAGCAGTTATATAGTCCGGTTTGTCATATACATGATTTAGTCTCAAATTCATTGTACCATTGTAGTACCGGTACCGGTACCGGTACCGGTACCGCCGGTACTTGCCTGGTACCGGTATCGGTACCGGTCACCTGGTACCGCCGGTACTCTTGCGAACCCTGGAACAGACCTCACCTTTACCCTTTCTCCCATACCTAAACTCCTCGGATTTCAGCCACTTTATTTTCAGATTCTTATGTAGATGACAAAAATAAAAAGTAGGGAGATGGGACATCATTGACATCATTATTAGTCACGCTATCTTCACAATGTAGAACTGCAAACTATGTCTTATACCTTGACATGTTAAAGAGATAATACTTTAAAAATCAGCATTAAATATGAATTATTGAACTTGACCAATAATATGTATATAAATTCATTAGTGGACCAGCAGAATTGAATCAAAGTTTTTATCCTTGCAAAAAACACCCTAGTTGTTGTTTCTTGTTGCATTGAATTCGGAAATATTCAGTAGTAGTTGCTTCTTTCTATATTTTTTACTTGAATATTATTTGTACATGCAGGTATTTGGTACAATAGATGATGATGAATCTGTAGGATTTCCACAAGGCTCCGATCTGACCACAAATGTAAGTTAACTTCACTAAGCTGAAAAATTTAAGGGCAGGCTTTAAAGGGGACCAGTCTTCATTTTTATTGGTTGATTTGGGTCTTGAATATACTTAAGTATCCTTCAGAAGCACTAGAAATGTAAGAAAATTGCATATTTCCTTCAAATATATCTTAAATTAGACATTTCTCCTTCTATTTCTATAGATGACTTTTCTATATATTGCATAGTATCGCTAATGTGTAGTAGGGCATTATAACTTTCAAATGCTAATAATTATGGATGCACATGGATTTGAAGACTCAAATTTCAATGGTAAGTTGTGATAACCAGTACTAAATTGCTGAGCTAAAAAAGTCCCCGTTTCTGAGACTTGGAAAAATCGACACACGAAAATGAAGCCTGTGCCTCTCAATTAGTTAAAGCAAATGAATCTTGACAAGATGTTATTTGCATGGTTAAAACGGTGGTGACTGCTTCTAATCTCAATCAGCTTGTTAAACTTAGAATTCCAATCAACCCAGATGTAAATTAGTGCAAATAATCTAAAAAAGACGAAGAGGTTGGAAATTAAAAATAAGTGTAGACAAATGCCACTGTCCTGGTAAAACTTCCTGCATTGAACACTGCATAGCGTTTGCCCATCCTCATTAGGTGTTAAGTAAAACACCATTTCATTTTATTTATTCATATGATTTGATTTCAGATTGAAGAAATGGTGATGCCATATTTAACTGCTATGGGAGAATTTAGAGAGAAAGTCAGACAGTCAGCTAGATCAGCTTTTTCACAGGGTACGTTTAAAAATGTTATGTTGGGTATAATTATTTTGTTCAAAATATATATTTGTGTACTGATAGATGTAATGTTATTCATAAAACAAATACAAAGAATCAGCCATGTGCTTTCATGGATCCAACCTTATTCTTTGTGAATACTGAAGTACCCACTAAGAGCTATTTAAATGCAATAACTTCACAGAGGGCAACAAAGCTTAACATCATAATTTTATGTAAGGGATATAACCAATGCTTGACATGTGGCTTCAGACAACAATAAGATTAGATATTACAATAGGTTTTGTCATTTCTCAATGGAGTATTGCTTAATACCTTTTTTTGAAAACCTATATTTTTAGGAAAAGATATGTTAAAAGTTTGTAGTGATGAAATTAAAGACAGAGGTTCAATGACAGGTATGTATAAAGGTCTCTAGGGTCAGTCATCATTTGTGTATTCTAATTCATTTTGGAATGTGGTTACTGACCCCTGTTTCATTATTAGGCTAGTCTGCTTCCGTTTGATTCCGTTTGCCTCCCTTAAAGGGCGTGGATTTTGATGCCATTTTTTCTCTAGGACGAGGACTTTTTGTTTGGCTTGCGATTGCAGCGCTTCGCGACGTACTTTGACTCTACAAACCATCCTGGTTTGTCCCCCCCAAAAACATTTTGGACATATCCACGCCCTTGCCCCCGTTCATGTTTAAATATTGAGTCATTGCCTATTATCAGACTGTGTTCTGTCCTCTGCTTTTTCTGTAGCTTTTTCACAAAACTGTTTGATGATGTCACTAGTTGCCAAATATATATACTTGTATCACTATGAAGACCTCGGTGATATGTGACATCATCAAACACTTGAATTTGAATTTGAATTGATGAAACCATAGATGTCTGATTGAAAATTATAATGGTATAAATTGATGCTCTTAGTGTTCCTGATACATACAAAAAAAAAACAAAAAAAAACTTTACAATCTCTTTAAAGTTATACAAGTTATACAGATATGACATAAACGTTTATTTATCTTAATTTGATTTATATATGTTTTCTTATAGTTAATGAAATATTAAGACTATGTGATGACGTAAGAGATGTAGTGTTGCCAGAGTTAGGTGTCAGATTAGAAGATAAAGAAGGGAGACAACCTGTTATTAAACTAGTCGACAAAGAAACCTTACGTAAAGAACGAGAAGACCTTTTAAAGGTAAACATCTGGGAGTTCATTTTTTAAATCTTAAATTAGAGCAAATTCAGATTATAAGAAATACTGTTATCATATTTGTTTATAAAAATGAATTGAAAAATTTATTTTTGTGAAAATTATTTTAATTTGTCAGATATAAAAATGTACCGTTAACACAAAAGGTTTGATTTCAATGTCTTGTTTGCACTTATTAATCCTCAAAATAAAAGATGAAATTTAAAATTTAACATAATGTTGTTTGATTTTAGGCAGAAGAGTTAAGAAGATTAGAAAAAGAAAAGAAAGCAGCTGCACAGGTATTTTAGTTCAAATCGTTTTTGGAATTGAGTCATGTTGACTCAGTGAATTGCTCATAGTCGATGGATATAACATTGTGCGCTTTGAATTTTTCAATCTTGTTCCTTTATCAGTGATGCATGTAAGATATGGAAAAAGCATCTAGTCATTTGGTTTTCACAATAAATACAGGCCATAGTCTATGTATGTTTAAAATTGCTCTATAGGTTATTGCTGTTGTCCTGGAAAAATAACCCTTATTTATGAGCTCGTTTTTATTAGCCTAATCAGATGCATTAAAGCAAAAGGCAAAACTCCCCTTTGCTGATGCTGATTCTACTCAATTGATGGAAGCAAAAGTCAAGCATGTACCCATAGCTGTAGGGGCCGATGACTCAACAGGGGAGCAGACCAACTTTATGCCCGAATTTTAATGATATTTTGTCCATTTTTTTCATTTTTTGCCCGAAAACACCCCCTCCCCTGTCTCCTAAGGCTATGCATGTACCAATTTTTTTTTATATTATATTATAGGCTGAGAAAGACAAACAGAAATCTATTCCACCATCACAGTTATTTGTTCATGAAACTGATAAATATTCAGCTTTTGATGATAAGGTATGTGCACATTTTTGTTCAACTCAGGTTATGGTTCAGTAGGGTAGTGAAGACTTTTTTCAGGTGGAGGGAGGGCGGTGCGGGAGGGAAGGCGGGGGTGCGTTGGGGAATGTTCATTAAAATGTTCAAATCTTGCCATTTTCGAGTGAAAATAATCTTACAAAATTGTCATATATATTATGTTTATGTTTACGACAAACACTTAGTTTTAGTTGAATTGCCAGAACCACTGATCTAATTGAAATGGTGCAAATTGATGCTATCAGTGTCCTTGATACACAAAGATTTAGAAAACCTGTACAATCCCTTTAACAACCTTTTTTTTTCAACAGGGAATGCCAACTCATGACAAAGCAGGAGAACCACTAAGTAAATCAGCTCTGAAGAAACTCACCAAACTTTACGATGCGCAAGACAAAAAATACCAAGAATATTTGAAATCTCAAAAACAATAAACTTATAACCACAAATATTATAAAATCCACATTTTGTTTATGTGCAATGTATTTGTATGATGTGCTTTTTTTGATATTTCAAGCTACTGAGTCAATTGTTTTAAAATGTGTTACAGCAAAATTTCACTCATTGAACATTGAATGATGTTGTCTGTTTCGATGGTGCTGAATGTAAAATGTCAAATTCCATTTTTATTTTCATTTCATATTTCAATTGTTGCCGTAGAATGCACATGTCACATCAATTTATTCCATTGGCAACGATGAGGCTTTATTTTTAGCTATAATTATTGTCTATGCCTGTGTATCACTTTTTAGACCTAAAATTTCAAGAATGACATTGTCTTCATAATTGATTATCAAATTTCATAATCGATTAAAATTCATAGTCAAATTTTCTTTCTTAGACGAAAGATGATCATAAAAAAATTATAAACATAATTCCAGTTTCATTTGTCTTCAATACTAGACATTGAAAAATAAAAACATCCAGGTAGAAAAATGGAGATCAGAAAATTACTCAATTAAAATATTTCAATTATTAATTGAGAGCATGCCTTTGATAATCAATGTTAATTTTGGTAATGAATACCCAGCCCTATACACCATCTTCATAAGCCAAAACAGGTTCAGAAAAGTAGGATATAAAACCCCCATTTAATTTTTCTGCCAATCCTCAAACAAAAGCATGGTTACATTTTGTGTTTCTTTAGATGTTATTAAATGTTAGAAATCCCCTTCCCTATTTCTATTCTGCAAAGTGATAAGGGATAGAACAATTCATTTATTTGACTTTTGGAACTATGTCTTGAAGCTGTGTTGAAAAACCACATAAGTCATGATCAGATATCTTCATAAATCAGAATCAAATAAACAATAAAATTAAGTAATTTTCCATTTAGTTTCAGGTTATTATTGAAAAACGCTGAAAATATTTTGTATAACATTGATTTCTGGATTTATCAGATTATGCAGGTAATCTGTTGTTATGTTTATGGCATCCATGCCATAATGAATATAAACTCTTTATAAACCAAGTTTGATAATTTAAATTTTTTTGATCATTCTAGAGGTAGTATAATTTTAATTGATTATTTCTAATAAACTTGCAATAGTCATACCTTCATATGATAATAGATGATTTTTGAAACCCTATTTATTATGTTATACTCACTTAATTCAAAATATATTTCAAGCTGCTTATTGCTTACTTAAAAAATTATAGCTTTTAAAAAGCAGAAGTGGGGAATGGACCTCACAGTCACAAATATCCATGCACTAATTTTATGACTCTGTTAGTCTCTGGAGAGCATAGTATTTTATTTCATAGCAAATACCTAATTGACTTTTATTAGACCTTAAAAATTATAAAATTTATGTATTTCTAGTTATCATTCATTTATTCATTGAATTTGTTGTTAATATATTTATTTAATCATTGTCATAGGTAAAGGTCCTTTCATCAATTACATTTTTCAGCGCTTTTGCCCAATCTAATGCTTACAATAATATTTAAAATGCCCTTTTCATGTTAAAATGTGTATAAGTGAATAAATATTTGCAAGGAAATAACGATATTCATTCATTCTATGACTTTAACTGAAGTGAAGTGAACTGAACTGATGTTTAACGTTCTACTTTTAATCAGTCCTCAATATATTCACGTTAAAGATCCTTCAACAGTTAATGGAAATCGAAAATAAGAGGTTTTTGCAACTATCCTTGCAAAATTTTCTCATTTCAAATTGCATAATGTTAGCCTGTCCCAATTAGCTCAATAAATGTCGACAAAAATGACGTAAAACAGTTTTATTTTCATTTAATACTTCATTTTTTTCCGAATTAAAAAATTAAAATTGTATGCTTATCCTGAGGGGTTGTATTTTTTTTAATATGTCTAAAACTGTAGAATATTAATATAGAAACAGAATCCCCCACCCCCCCTGTCCACTAATAATGAAAGTATTTATGTGACAGGCAAATAGCTAGGCTTGTATGTTCAGATGGTTACGTAATATATCCAGATAATTAAGGATTTGCTTGCGCGATTAAATAATGCACTCGATTGACTCCTTTCAACAATGTCACAGTATATTAAAATACAATGAATCAATCACCAGTATATTAACCATTAATATTCATAATGACTGTAATCTGATAATCCACGAGCGAGCATTTTTTATTGTTATATTATTTACCTGGTAACCAAGGACAACAACCTGCTTTGTGATAGTCGTTAAGATTTCATAGAGATCTCTCTTAATGGCAAGTCTATTAAAATATGAATAGTGAAACGTGAACACTCAATGGATAATTAACTTGGAGTACCTTATTTTGAAGAGGGTACATGCCCAATAAGTGTGGTTCGGTGAAATGGATCTAAGGAATAGAAATAACATAGGTTTAAAAGAGAAGTTACAGAAGCATTATTCCATCAAGAAAGGTCAAGGATTCAGATTAACTCCGGCAATATTCAATCGATGGGCCCCTATTTGGTATCTTATCGTGATATGCGGCGTTGCATATTGGGGTATTTTTGACGCTTTGCCATCCATATATGCATTCAGTCCATCAATGCTCCAAATAAATAGGATTTTTGGATGTTTTGTGTTTCTGGAAGTGATGGTCAACTGGTTTTGTATTCATTTTGTGGACAGCAGTTATCAACCGAACGTACACGGTACTAAACCAACAGAAAGTCACGAAACCGACGTAAGTTCCACCTGTTCTGTACCGTTACAAGAAAACGGACAAAGTAATCATAACGGATTTAAAATATATGTCGCATCGTCATTTTCAGACGTTGACGGAAGTGTGAATCGATCAGAATATCCGTATTGGTCTTGGGTGCCATGTCTGACTTGTCAACGTCTGCGACCTCCACGTTGTCACCACTGCTCACTATGTAATAAATGTGTATTAAAAAGAGACCATCATTGTTTTTTTGCTAGAGCATGTGTTGGCATTCATAATCAAAGGCATTTTATGGTGTTTCTATTCTGGACTTTTGCAGGAAGCGTGTATTCCATCATTCATATGATTCCATATTTTTACTACGACATTTCTCCATTAATGAACTATGAAGACATCATACCTCCCGTGGCGCTGATCAAAGCTATGTTAGGACACCAGTTTTATTTCGTGGCATTTCTTATGATTTTAATGTGGGGTCTTTTACTCTTTACTTTTCTGAGTGCTACCCATTTTGTGAGTCACATTAGACTAATATTCTACAATGTGACTAGTTTTGAATATGAAAATGGAATCAAGATCAGAAATCAAAGAACATTACAAGAGAGGCTTCATTCTGTGTTCGGACATTATTGGATTTTAAACTTTATAATTCCACTTCATATGAAATATAAACCAATAGAAGATCCTGTTTTATGGCCTAATCTTGGGGTGCAATAAATTAAATAAATTTAGAAAATTTTGTTATTTTTAAGGGGAAAGATATAGAACTGTTGACTTATGAATTGGGGAGTTAAACATTAATAAAAAACCTGGATACGTCCAAATACGTCGCGAAGCGCCGCAACCGCAAGCAAAAACAGATGGTCATAGAGAAAAAATGGCATTCTGAAAGATATTTCGGGATTTGAGTTTGCAATAGGGATTTCCTACTATGATTTTCATCTGATTGGTTTTTATACGCCCACTCGAAAGATGGGCGTATATTGTAATCACCCTGTCGGTCCGTCGGTCCGTCGGTCCGTCGGTCCGTCCGTTCACATTTAGTTCGTGCTCACTCTACAGGCTACAATTCTTTATAGATTCTTTTGATTTTGATATTGTGGGTCAATGTCATTATGACGATGATCCCTATTAGTCCTGTAAAGATATGATTTATTTCTATTGAACCTGGAACAAATTGCAAGATAATTTTTCTCGATGGATTCTGGTAATAGGCATTGTCAAGAACTCCCAACCCAAAATCTTCCACCGAGGACCTTGGGGAAATCCCGTAATTAGCATAAATCCAAAATGGCCGCCGGTCCGAGATAGGACCCCCAATATCTCAGAACTGGGTCACTTTAGGGCATATAAATGTATTATAATCAGATAGGAAACAATAGTCATAGTCTCTAAAAAACATATTCCCATCGTCCTGTGACGTCTCTGTGACGTCATACGTCGCTTACGCCCAAAGCCCTATAGGGCCCTATACATATATATAGGACTTTGCTTATGCAATTCTGATTACGTCACTAAATAGAATTCTTCTCATATAATGGAACATTTTTATATCAGGGTATGTCATGAAATATATGCAAAATAGACATAAACAATAAACACATATCATGCTACGTTTCTCAATCGTAAATATGTCGGCCATTCTCGCTACGCCTGTTAGAAGACGGTGACGTCATCAACTACAATGTTGATGTTACATATTCCACAGAACTGGTCGCACAAAACTCGCCGGACAGAGTCCTTTGTTCACAACAGGGACATATCTACATCAACTAACTCATCATCATCTTCAACTTCTGGTTGTGGAGAGTTGGTACACAGGGCTCCACGGCACCCTCCACAGTCACTGCTACACTCAAGATTGTTTTCCTACAACTGCACCTTTTGGTCGAACAGTCTGTAGTTCAGTTGCACCGGATCACTTCCAATAGGTCATTAGGAACGGACAGGTTACCCATTTTTATCGGTTCATAGAGATCAAGTACTTGTTTCCATCCCCACTTAGTGGGTAACAAGGGGTTGCCATTCCATTTTTCGACCAAAAGGTGCAGTTGTAGGAAAACAATCTTGAGTGTAGCAGTGACTGTGGAGGGTGCCGTGGAGCCCTGTGTACCAACTCTCCACAACCAGAAGTTGAAGATGATGATGAGTTAGTTGATGTAGATATGTCCCTGTTGTGAACAAAGGACTCTGTCCGGCGAGTTTTGTGCGACCAGTTCTGTGGAATATGTAACATCAACATTGTAGTTGATGACGTCACCGTCTTCTAACAGGCGTAGCGAGAATGGCCGACATATTTACGATTGAGAAACGTAGCATGATATGTGTTTATTGTTTATGTCTATTTTGCATATATTTCATGACATACCCTGATATAAAAATGTTCCATTATATGAGAAGAATTCTATTTAGTGACGTAATCAGAATTGCATAAGCAAAGTCCTATATATATGTATAGGGCCCTATAGGGCTTTGGGCGTAAGCGACGTATGACGTCACAGAGACGTCACAGGACGATGGGAATATGTTTTTTAGAGACTATGACTATTGTTTCCTATCTGATCATAATACATTTATATGCCCTAAAGTGACCCAGTTCTGAGATATTGGGGGTCCTATCTCGGACCGGCGGCCATTTTGGATTTATGCTAATTACGGGATTTCCCCAAGGTCCTCGGTGGAAGATTTTGGGTTGGGAGTTCTTGACAATGCCTATTACCAGAATCCATCGAGAAAAATTCTCTTGCAATTTGTTCCAGGTCATTTGATATCTTTACAGGACTATATTGATTTTCGTGATGATCGGATAATTTTTCACGGAAATATCGTGTCCGACTTGACGCTTCACTGTATTAGCTATACTGTGCATCTCGTGCTCACTCTACAGGCTACAATTCTTTATAGATTCTTTTGATTTTGATATTGTGGGTCAATGTCATTATGAAGATGATCCCTATTGATTTTCGTGATGATCGGATAATTTTTCACGGAAATATCGTGTCCGACTTGACGCTTCACTGTATTAGCTATACTACTGTGCAACTCGTGCTCACTCTACAGGCTTCAATTCTTTACGGATTCTTTTGATTTTGATTTTATGGGTCAATGTCATTATGAAGATGATCCCTATTGATTTTCGTGATGATCAGATAATTTTTCACGGAAATATCGTGTCCGACTTGACGCTTCACTGTATTAGCTATACTGTGCATCTCGTGCTCACTCTACAGGCTACAATTCTTTATAGATTCTGTTGATTTTGATTTTATGGGTCAATGTCATTATGAAGATGATCCCTATTGATTTTCGTGATGATCGGATAATTTTTCACGGAAATATCGTGTCCGACTTGACGCTTCACTGTATTAGCTATACTGTGCATCTCGTGCTCACTCTACAGGCTACAATTCTTTATAGATTCTTTTGATTTTGATATTGTGGGTCAATGTCATTATGAAGATGATCCCTATTGATTTTCGTGATGATCGGATAATTTTTTACGGAAATATCGTGTCCGACTTGACGCTTCACTGTATTAGCTATACTGTGCATCTCGTGCTCACTCTACAGGCTTCAATTCTTTACAGATTCTTTTGATTTTGATTTTATGGGTCAATGTCATTATGAAGATGATCCCTATTGATTTTTGTGATGATCGGATAATTTTTCACGGAAATATCTTTGTCCGACTTGACGTTTCACTCTATTAGCTATATTGAGCATCTCGTGCTCACTCTACAGGCTTCAATTCTTTACCGATTCTTTTGATTTTGATTTTATGGATCAATGTCATAATGTAGATGATCCCTATTGATTTTCGTGATGATCGGATAATTTTTCACTGAAATATTGTGTATTGTGTCCAACTTGACGTTTCACTTTATTAGCTATATTGTGCATCTCGTGCTCACTCTACAGGCTTCAATTCTTTACAGATTATTTTGATTTTGATTTTATGGGTCAATGTCAGTATGAAGATGATCCCTATCGATTTGCGTGATGATCGGATAATTTTTCACCGGAATATCGTGTCCGACTTGACGTTTCACTCTATTAGCTATATTGTGCATCTCTTGCCTCACTCTACAGGCTTCAAATCTTTACAGATTCTTTACAGATTCTTTTGATTTTGATTATGTGTGTCAATGACATTATAAAGATGATCCCTTTTGATTTTTGTGATGATTGGATAATTTTTCACGGACATATCGTGTCTAACTGTCTTGACAATGTGTTAATAAGTGTTAATTCAGTTTATATTCACAGTTCTTTCTTTCAACTAAATGTGAATGGGCAACAAACAAACACTCACACTTACAATCAAAGCTATCTGTGGGCGTATGTTACCTTGCCTGGCAAGCTATATTTATTCTTCAAAAAATCTTTGTTATTAATCAAATTTAGGGAGGGGGGGGGGGCGAGACCCTTTTGTCACCCCTTCTGGGTTCAGGAGGGGACACGTCCACCCTCCCCTTAAATCCACGTTCTTGGTCCAAAGTCAATGTGCTTTGGAAATAAGCTATCTTTAAGATATTTACATGCTTTCAAGATTCCAATCGACTCTCGAAGCTACTGAACGCTTCGATTAAATGAGACTCAACAGTTTATTTCATGCGCCCCCCCCCCCCCCTAAAATTTGAAAAGCATGGGTTGTCGGTACCATTTTACCACAAATGTTTCTCGCCACACTTCGCTTGGCAAGATATCTATCTACATTGCACTCACTCTGGACGAATATTTCAATAACTATTGCTCGGCGAAATTTTATTCTGGCTCCCCCCCCCCCTCCCCCTAACGTCCGCCCCTGAATCAAATTGTCAAATTTACATTTACAAAGTACATAGTAAGGTTATACGAGAGGGGAAGCTGCAAAGTTCATAGCCTGACTCGGAAGGAGTTATGCCACAGTGATGAAACTTGGCATGCATTAGATTCAACATTTTTTGATACTAACGGCATGGTTTATTTTTCAACATTGTCTCCCCTGTGGTCCTGACACTTCTTCCAGCGGTGTTGCAGCGCTTGGATCCCTGTGGTATAGAAGCTCTCATGTTTCACCGCTTCCCAGTCAAGTGTTTTTTCATGTTTGGTAACAGAAAATAGTCAGATGGTGCTAAATCAGGAGAATATGGGGGTGATCAACCAGTTCAAAGCTACTGTGCCAAATTATATCCATTTTCTCAAAATGTCTATGGTTCTACTTTTCAAAGTCCTCAAACATTACATCAGCGTGAGTTAATCTGGAAATAAACCATGTCGTTAGTATCAGAAAATGTTGAATTCAATGCATGCCAAGTTTCATCACTGTGGAATAATTCGTTCCGGTCAGGCTATGAACTTTCCACCCCCCCCCTTTCCCCCATCGTATAACACGGGTTAATATTGTAATGACTTTGATCAGATAATTTCCTATTCGACTCATTCCCTAGCATTTAGACCTAGACCTCGCGGACTACACAAATAAATAAAAATCAAAATATGAAATACGTTGTGGATCTCAAAAAGTTGAGCCAGGGGAACCAAAGCAGAATTAGCTAAAATCGTGTACTTTTCAGACTTGCAGGAAATCAACCACGAGTCTATTACAACGACTAGTTTCGTTAAAATAAAAACATGAAGGGAGATAAGATAGTATGACGGAACTACAAAATATCCATCTTTCCAAATATATCGAGGTTTGTCTATTCAATGTAAAAAATACGTTAAAACTCGTTGTGGACAATCACAAGCCATATCAGCACAAATAGCTATCAGAGACTGGGAATAGATTTAGCAAGTCTGGACCTAGGACAGAAAACAGAACTCAATTAATTATCTCCAATATTTTGGGAATTATGGTCATTTTACTGTTTTTGGACCCCTGCTCAAAAGATTGAAATCAGAAAACTTTCATTCTGGGCCAGATAAGTCGTGCCACCCGCGACTAGGGCAAAAATACCAAAAAATTGAAAAAAATTAGTAAGTTATGTATTATGGTCAACCATTGGTCAGGCATTGGTCAGTTATTCGACAGATATTGGACAGACATTGGTCAACCATGGTCAGACATTGCTCAGTTATTGCACAGATGTATTAGTCAGACATTGGACAGACATTTGTCAACCATTGATCAACCATTGGTCAGTCATTGGTCAACCATTGGTCAGCCATTGGTCAGTTATTGGACAGACATTTGTCAGCCTTTGGTCATCAATTAGACAGACATTGATCAACCATTAGTCAGCCATTAGTAAGCCATTGGTCAGTCATTGGTTCGACATTGAAGACAGACATTGGTCAGTCATTGGTTAACCATTGGTCAGCCATTGATCAACCATTGGTCAGCGATTGGTCAACCATTGGTCAGCGATTGGTTACCCATTAGTCAGCGATTACTCAGACATTGGTCAGCAATTGGTCATCCATTGGTCATCCATTCATCAGTCACTGGTCAGCCATTGGTCAACCATTAGTCAGCCATTCATCAGTCACTGGTCAGCCATTGGTCAACCATTAGTCAGCCATTAGTCCGCCATTAGTAAGCCATTAGTCAGTCATTGGTTAGGCATTGGAGACAGACATTGGTCAGCCATTGGTCAACCATTGGTCAGCCATGGGTCAGCAATTGCTCAGACATTGGTCAGCAATTGGTCAGCCTTTGGTCAACCATTGATCAGACATTGGTCAGTCATTAGTCAGTCATTGGTCAGACATTGGTCAGCCATTAGTCAGTCATTGATCAGCCATTAGTCAGTCAATGATCAGCCATTGGTCAGCCATTGATCAGTCATTGGTCAGCCATTGGTCAGCCATTGATCAGTCATTGGTCAGCCATTGATAAAACATTGGTCAACCATTAGATCAGTCATTGGTCAGCCAAAACATTGGTCAGCCATTAGATCAGACATTGGTCAACATTGATCAGCCATTGATCAGCCATTGGTCAGACATTTGTCAGCCATTGATCAGCCATTGGTCAGACATTAGTTAGCCAACGTTCCACTGTCAAAATCTGCTAGAACCCAGATTTTGCAAAATGATGGAATGCTCGTGCATTTCTCTACAAATGGGAATATATATGTCTTAAAGGGATTGTTCCGGGACAGTGATCTGCATAGATATCAATAGTACCGGAAGGTAGATCACTGTCAGTGACGTCATAAAACATAAAAAAAGTCATTTTTGGCCCGAAAATTTTTGTCTCAGATTTTGATTTGAGATAAGTTTTTAGACTAATTGGACCCCTGCTAGTCCAAAAAAGTTGTTTATTTTCAATTCTGAGCACTTCGGTTTTTTGCGCAAAAGTACCCAAAATTGAACCTTTTGCGCCGAAGCCCATAGCTCCCAAAATAATGGAGCAATCCAAGCGCGGTTTGCGGCATTGCAAAGACAACCTGTTAAGCCACCTTGTGGTAAAATTTCAGCTTCCTATCTCAAACGGTCTAGCCGTGGTGGAGGTTCAAAGTTGAAATTTTGAAAAATTGGCAAAATTGAAAAAACCCACAGGTCATGACCTGTGGTCAAAAAAGTCATTTTTGGCCCGAAAATTTTTGTCTCAGATTTTGATTTGAGGTAAGTTTTTAGACTAATTGGACCCCTGCGAGTCCAAAAAGTTGTTTATTTTCAATTCTGAGCACTTCGGTTTTTTGCGCAAAAGTACCCAAAATGGAACCTTTTGCGCCGAAGCCCATAGCTCCCAAAATAATGGAGCAATCCAATCGCGGTTTGCGGCATTGCAAAGACAACCTGTCAAGCCACCTTGTGGTAAAATTTCAGCTTCCTATCTCAAACGGTCTAGCCGTGGTGGAGGTTCAAAGTTGAAATTTTGAAAAGTTGGCAAAATTGAAAAAACCCACAGGTCATGACCTGTGGTCAAAAAAGTCATTTTTGGCCCGAAAATTTTTGTCTCAGATTTTGATTTGAGGTAAGTTTTTAGACTAATTGGACCCCTGCGAGTCCAAAAAAGTTGTTTATTTTCAATTCTGAGCACTTCGGTTTTTTGCGCAAAAGTACCCAAAATGGAACCTTTTGCGCCGAAGCCCATAGCTCCAAAAAAAATGAAGCAATCCAATCGCGGTTTGCGGCATTGCAAAGACAACCTGTCAAGCCACCTTGTGGTAAAATTTCAGCTTCCTATCTCAAACGGTCTAGCCGTGGTGGAGGTTCAAAGTTGAAATTTTGAAAAGTTGGCAAAATTGAAAAAACCCACAGGTCATGACCTGTGGTCAAAAAAGTCATTCGCGGTTTGCGGCATTGCAAAGACAACCTGTCAAGACACCTTGTGGTAAAATTTCAGCTTCCTATCTCAAACGGTCTAGCCGTGGTGGAGGTTCAAAGTTGAAATTTTGAAAAGTTGGCAAAATTGAAAAAACCCACAGGTCATGACCTGTGGTCAAAAAAGTCATTTTTGGCCCGAAATTTTTTGTCTCAGATTTTGATTTGAGGTAAGTTTTTAGACTAATTGGACCCCTGCGAGTCCAAAAAAGTTGTTTATTTTCAATTCTGAGCACTTCGGTTTTTTGCACAAAAGTACCCAAAATGGAACCTTTTGCGCCGAAGCCCATAGCTCCCAAAATAATGGAGCAATCTAATCGCGGTTTGCGGCATTGCAAAGACAACCTGTCAAGCCACCTTGTGGTAAAATTTCAGCTTCCTATCTCAAACGGTCTAGCCGTGGTGGAGGTTCAAAGTTGAAATTTTGAAAAGTTGGCAAAATTGAAAAAACCCACAGGTCATGACCTGTGGTCAAAAAAGTCATTTTTGGCCCGAAAATTTTTGTCTCAGATTTTGATTTAAGATAAGTTTTTAGACTAATTGGACCCCTGCGAGTCCAAAAAAAGTGTTTATTTTCAATTCTGAGCACTTCGGTTTTTTGCGCAAAAGTACCGAAAATGGAACCTTTTGCGCCGAAGCCCATAGCTCCCAAAATAATGGAGCAATCCAATCGCGGTTTGCGGCATTGCAAAGACAACCTGTCAAGCCACCTTGTGGTAAAATTTCAGCTTCCTATCTCAAACGGTCTAGCCGTGGTGGAGGTTCAAAGTTGAAATTTTGAAAAGTTGGCAAAATTGAAAAAACCCAATTGAAAATAAACAACTTTTTGGGACTCGCAGGGGTCCAATTAGTCTAAAAACTTACCTCAAATCCAAATCTGAGACAAAAATTTTCGGGCCAAAAATGACTTTTTTGACCACAGGTCATGACCTGTGGGTTTTTTCAATTTTGCCAACTTTTCAAAATTTCAACTTTGAACCTCCACCACGGCTAGACCGTTTGAGATAGGAAGCTGAAATTTTACCACAAGGTGGCTTGACAGGTTGTCTTTGCAATGCCGCAAACCGCGATTGGATTGCTCCATTATTTTGGGAGCCATGGGCTTCGGCGCAAAAGGTTCCATTTTGGGTACTTTTGCGCAAAAAACCGAAGTGCTCAGAATTGAAAATAAACAACTTTTTGGGACTCGCAGGGGTCCAATTAGTCTAAAAACTTACCTCAAATCCAAATCTGAGACAAAAATTTTCGGGCCAAAAATGACTTTTTTGACCACAGGTCATGACCTGTGGGTTTTTTCAATTTTGCCAACTTTTCAAAATTTCAACTTTGAACCTCCACCACGGCTAGACCGTTTGAGATAGGAAGCTGAAATTTTACCACAAGGTGGCTTGACAGGTTGTCTTTGCAATGCCGCAAACCGCGATTGGATTGCTCCATTATTTTGGGAGCTATGGGCTTCGGCGCAAAAGGTTCCATTTTGGGTACTTTTGCGCAAAAAACCGAAGTGCTCAGATTGAAAATAAACAACTTTTTGGGACTCGCAGGGGTCCAATTAGTCTAAAAACTTACCTCAAATCCAAATCTGAGACAAAACTTTTCGGGCCAAAAATGACTTTTTTGACCACAGGTCATGACCTGTGGGTTTTTTCAATTTTGCCAACTTTTCAAAATTTCAACTTTGAACCTCCACCACGGCTAGACCGTTTGAGATAGGAAGCTGAAATTTTACCACAAGGTGGCTTGACAGGTTGTCTTTGCAATGCCGCAAACCGCGATTGGATTGCTCCATTATTTTGGGAGCTATGGGCTTCGGCGCAAAAGGTTCCATTTTGGGTACTTTTGCGCAAAAAACCGAAGTGCTCAGAATTGAAAATAAACAACTTTTTGGGACTCGCAGGGGTCCAATTAGTCTACAAACTTACCTCAAATCCAAATCTGAGACAAAAATTTTCGGGCCAAAAATGACTTTTTTGACCACAGGTCATGACCTGTGGGTTTTTTCAATTTCGCCAACTTTTCAAAATTTCAACTTTGAACCTCCACCACGGCTAGACCGTTTGAGATAGGAAGCTGAAATTTTACCACAAGGTGGCTTGACAGGTTGTCTTTGCAATGCCGCAAACCGCGATTGGATTGCTCCATTATTTTGGGAGCCATGGGCTTCGGCGCAAAAGGTTCCATTTTGGGTACTTTTGCGCAAAAAACCGAAGTGCTCAGAATTGAAAATAAACAACTTTTTGGGACTCGCAGGGGTCCAATTAGTCTAAAAACTTACCTCAAATCCAAATCTGAGACAAAAATTTTCGGGCCAAAAATGACTTTTTTGACCACAGGTCATGACCTGTGGGTTTTTTCAATTTTGCCAACTTTTCAAAATTTCAACTTTGAACCTCCACCACGGCTAGACCGTTTGAGATAGGAAGCTGAAATTTTACCACAAGGTGGCTTGACAGGTTGTCTTTGCAATGCCGCAAACCGCGATTGGATTGCTCCATTATTTTGGGAGCTATGGGCTTCGGCGCAAAAGGTTCCATTTTGGGTACTTTTGCGCAAAAAACCGAAGTGCTCAGAATTGAAAATAAACAACTTTTTGGGACTCGCAGGGGTCCAATTAGTCTAAAAACTTACCTCAAATCCAAATCTGAGACAAAACTTTTCGGGCCAAAAATGACTTTTTTGACCACAGGTCATGACCTGTGGGTTTTTTCAATTTTGCCAACTTTTCAAAATTTCAACTTTGAACCTCCACCACGGCTAGACCGTTTGAGATAGGAAGCTGAAATTTTACCACAAGGTGGCTTGACAGGTTGTCTTTGCAATGCCGCAAACCGCGATTGGATTGCTCCATTATTTTGGGAGCTATGGGCTTCGGCGCAAAAGGTTCCATTTTGGGTACTTTTGCGCAAAAAACCGAAGTGCTCAGAATTGAAAATAAACAACTTTTTGGGACTCGCAGGGGTCCAATTAGTCTACAAACTTACCTCAAATCCAAATCTGAGACAAAAATTTTCGGGCCAAAAATGACTTTTTTGACCACAGGTCATGACCTGTGGGTTTTTTCAATTTCGCCAACTTTTCAAAATTTCAACTTTGAACCTCCACCACGGCTAGACCGTTTGAGATAGGAAGCTGAAATTTTACCACAAGGTGGCTTGACAGGTTGTCTTTGCAATGCCGCAAACCGCGATTGGATTGCTCCATTATTTTGGGAGCTATGGGCTTCGGCACAAAAGGTTCCATTTTGGGTACTTTTGCGCAAAAAACCGAAGTGCTCAGAATTGAAAATAAACAACTTTTTGGGACTCGCAGGGGTCCAATTAGTCTAAAAACTTACCTCAAATCCAAATCTGAGACAAAAATTTTCGGGCCAAAAATGACTTTTTTGACCACAGGTCATGACCTGTGGGTTTTTTCAATTTTGCCAACTTTTCAAAATTTCAACTTTGAACCTCCACCACGGCTAGACCGTTTGAGATAGGAAGCTGAAATTTTACCACAAGGTGGCTTGACAGGTTGTCTTTGCAATGCCGCAAACCGCGATTGGATTGCTCCATTATTTTGGGAGCTATGGGCTTCGGCGCAAAAGGTTCCATTTTGGGTACTTTTGCGCAAAAAACCGAAGTGCTCAGAATTGAAAATAAACAACTTTTTTGGACTCGCAGGGGTCCAATTAGTCTAAAAACTTATCTCAAATCAAAATCTGAGACAAAAATTTTCGGGCCAAAAATGACTTTTTTGACCACAGGTCATGACCTGTGGGTTTTTTCAATTTTGCCAACTTTTCAAAATTTCAACTTTGAACCTCCACCACGGCTAGACCGTTTGAGATAGGAAGCTGAAATTTTACCACAAGGTGGCTTGACAGGTTGTCTTTGCAATGCCGCAAACTGCGATTGGATTGCTCCATTATGTTGGGAGCTATGGGCTTCGGCGCAAAAGGTTCCATTTTGGGTACTTTTGCGCAAAAAACCGAAGTGCTCAGAATTGAAAATAAACAACTTTTTTGGACTCGCAGGGGTCCAATTAGTCTAAAAACTTACCTCAAATCAAAATCTGAGACAAACATTTTCGGGCCAAAAATGACTTTTTTGACCACAGGTCATGACCTGTGGGTTTTTTCAATTTTGCCAACTTTTCAAAATTTCAACTTTGAACCTCCACCACGGCTAGACCGTTTGAGATAGGAAGCTGAAATTTTACCACAAGGTGGCTTGACAGGTTGTCTTTGCAATGCCGCAAACCGCGATTGGATTGCTCCATTATTTTGGGAGCTATGGGCTTCGGCGCAAAAGGTTCCATTTTGGGTACTTTTGCGCAAAAAACCGAAGTGCTCAGAATTGAAAATAAACAACTTTTTGGGACTCGCAGGGGTCCAATTAGTCTACAAACTTACCTCAAATCCAAATCTGAGACAAAAAATTTTCGGGCCAAAAATGACTTTTTTTGACCACAGGTCATGACCTGTAAGTTTTTAGACTAATTGGACCCCTGCGAGTCCCAAAAAGTTGTTTATTTTCAATTCTGAGCACTTCGGTTTTTTGCGCAAAAGTACCCAAAATGGAACCTTTTGCGCCGAAGCCCATAGCTCCCAAAATAATGGAGCAATCCAATCGCGGTTTGCGGCATTGCAAAGACAACCTGTCAAGCCACCTTGTGGTAAAATTTCAGCTTCCTATCTCAAACGGTCTAGCCGTGGTGGAGGTTCAAAGTTGAAATTTTGAAAAGTTGGCAAAATTGAAAAAACCCACAGGTCATGACCTGTGAACAAAAAAGTCATTTTTGGCCCGAAAATTTTTGTCTCAGATTTGGATTTGAGGTAAGTTTTTAGACTAATTGGACCCCTGCGAGTCCCAAAAAGTTGTTTATTTTCAATTCTGAGCACTTCGGTTTTTTGCGCAAAAGTACCCAAAATGGAATCTTTTGCGCCGAAGCCCATAGCTCCCAAAATAATGGAGCAATCCAATCGCGATTTGCGGCATTGCAAAGACAACCTGTCAAGCCACCTTGTGGTAAAATTTCAGCTTCCTATCTCAAACGGTCTAGCCGTGGTGGAGGTTCAAAGTTGAAATTTTGAAAAGTTGGCAAAATTGAAAAAACCCAATTGAAAATAAACAACTTTTTGGGACTCGCAGGGGTCCAATTAGTCTAAAAACTTACCTCAAATCCAAATCTGAGACAAAAATTTTCGGGCCAAAAATGACTTTTTTGACCACAGGTCATGACCTGTGGGTTTTTTCAATTTTGCCAAATTTTCAAAATTTCAACTTTGAACCTCCACCACGGCTAGACCGTTTGAGATAGGAAGCTGAAATTTTACCACAAGGTGGCTTGACAGGTTGTCTTTGCAATGCCGCAAACCGCGATCGGATTGCTCCATTATTTTGGGAGCTATGGGCTTCGGCGCAAAAGGTTCCATTTTGGGTACTTTTGCGCAAAAAACCGAAGTGCTCAGAATTGAAAATAAACAACTTTTTGGGACTCGCAGGGGTCCAATTAGTCTACAAACTTACCTCAAATCCAAATCTGAGACAAAAATTTTCGGGCCAAAAATGACTTTTTTGACCACAGGTCATGACCTGTGGGTTTTTTCAATTTCGCCAACTTTTCAAAATTTCAACTTTGAACCTCCACCACGGCTAGACCGTTTGAGATAGGAAGCTGAAATTTTACCACAAGGTGGCTTGACAGGTTGTCTTTGCAATGCCGCAAACCGCGATTGGATTGCTCCATTATTTTGGGAGCTATGGGCTTCGGCGCAAAAGGTTCCATTTTGGGTACTTTTGCGCAAAAAACCGAAGTGCTCAGAATTGAAAATAAACAACTTTTTTGGACTCGCAGGGGTCCAATTAGTCTAAAAACTTATCTCAAATCAAAATCTGAGACAAAAATTTTCGGGCCAAAAATTACTTTTTTGACCACAGGTCATGACCTGTGGGTTTTTTTCAATTTTGCCAACTTTTCAAAATTTCAACTTTGAACCTCCACCACGGCTAGACCGTTTGAGATAGGAAGCTGAAATTTTACCACAAGGTGGCTTGACAGGTTGTCTTTGCAATGCCGCAAACCGCGATTGGATTGCTCCATTATTTTGGGAGCTATGGGCTTCGGCGCAAAAGGTTCCATTTTGGGTACTTTTGCGCAAAAAACCGAAGTGCTCAGAATTGAAAATAAACAACTTTTTTGGACTCGCAGGGGTCCAATTAGTCTAAAAACTTACCTCAAATCCAAATCTGAGACAAAAATTTTCGGGCCAAAAATGACTTTTTTGACCACAGGTCATGACCTGTGGGTTTTTTCAATTTTGCCAACTTTTCAAAATTTCAACTTTGAACCTCCACCACGGCTAGACCGTTTGAGATAGGAAGCTGAAATTTTACCACAAGGTGGCTTGACAGGTTGTCTTTGCAATGCCGCAAACTGCGATTGGATTGCTCCATTATTTTGGGAGCTATGGGCTTCGGCGCAAAAGGTTCCATTTTGGGTACTTTTGCGCAAAAAACCGAAGTGCTCAGAATTGAAAATAAACAACTTTTTTGGACTCGCAGGGGTCCAATTAGTCTAAAAACTTACCTCAAATCAAAATCTGAGACAAAAATTTTCGGGCCAAAAATGACTTTTTTGACCACAGGTCATGACCTGTGGGTTTTTTCAATTTTGCCAACTTTTCAAAATTTCAACTTTGAACCTCCACCACGGCTAGACCGTTTGAGATAGGAAGCTGAAATTTTACCACAAGGTGGCTTGACAGGTTGTCTTTGCAATGCCGCAAACTGCGATTGGATTGCTCCATTATTTTGGGAGCTATGGGCTTCGGCGCAAAAGGTTCCATTTTGGGTACTTTTGCGCAAAAAACCGAAGTGCTCAGAATTGAAAATAAACAACTTTTTTGGACTCGCAGGGGTCCAATTAGTCTAAAAACTTACCTCAAATCAAAATCTGAGACAAAAATTTTCGGGCCAAAAATGACTTTTTTGACCACAGGTCATGACCTGTGGGTTTTTTCAATTTTGCCAACTTTTCAAAATTTCAACTTTGAACCTCCACCACGGCTAGACCGTTTGAGATAGGAAGCTGAAATTTTACCACAAGGTGGCTTGACAGGTTGTCTTTGCAATGCCGCAAACCGCGATTGGATTGCTCCATTATTTTGGGAGCTATGGGCTTCGGCGCAAAAGGTTCCATTTTGGGTACTTTTGCGCAAAAAACCGAAGTGCTCAGAATTGAAAATAAACAACTTTTTTGGACTCGCAGGGGTCCAATTAGTCTAAAAACTTACCTCAAATCCAAATCTGAGACAAAAATTTTCGGGCCAAAAATGACTTTTTTGACCACAGGTCATGACCTGTGGGTTTTTTCAATTTTGCCAACTTTTCAAAATTTCAACTTTGAACCTCCACCACGGCTAGACCGTTTGAGATAGGAAGCTGAAATTTTACCACAAGGTGGCTTGACAGGTTGTCTTTGCAATGCCGCAAACTGCGATTGGATTGCTCCATTATTTTGGGAGCTATGGGCTTCGGCGCAAAAGGTTCCATTTTGGGTACTTTTGCGCAAAAAACCGAAGTGCTCAGAATTGAAAATAAACAACTTTTTTGGACTCGCAGGGGTCCAATTAGTCTAAAAACTTACCTCAAATCAAAATCTGAGACAAAAATTTTCGGGCCAAAAATGACTTTTTTGACCACAGGTCATGACCTGTGGGTTTTTTCAATTTTGCCAACTTTTCAAAATTTCAACTTTGAACCTCCACCACGGCTAGACCGTTTGAGATAGGAAGCTGAAATTTTACCACAAGGTGGCTTGACAGGTTGTCTTTGCAATGCCGCAAACTGCGATTGGATTGCTCCATTATTTTGGGAGCTATGGGCTTCGGCGCAAAAGGTTCCATTTTGGGTACTTTTGCGCAAAAAACCGAAGTGCTCAGAATTGAAAATAAACAACTTTTTTGGACTCGCAGGGGTCCAATTAGTCTAAAAACTTACCTCAAATCAAAATCTGAGACAAAAATTTTCGGGCCAAAAATGACTTTTTTGACCACAGGTCATGACCTGTGGGTTTTTTCAATTTTGCCAACTTTTCAAAATTTCAACTTTGAACCTCCACCACGGCTAGACCGTTTGAGATAGGAAGCTGAAATTTTACCACAAGGTGGCTTGACAGGTTGTCTTTGCAATGCCGCAAACCGCGATTGGATTGCTCCATTATTTTGGGAGCTATGGGCTTCGGCGCAAAAGGTTCCATTTTGGGTACTTTTGCGCAAAAAACCGAAGTGCTCAGAATTGAAAATAAACAACTTTTTTGGACTCGCAGGGGTCCAATTAGTCTAAAAACTTATCTCAAATCAAAATCTGAGACAAAAATTTTCGGGCCAAAAATGACTTTTTTGACCACAGGTCATGACCTGTGGGTTTTTTCAATTTTGCCAACTTTTCAAAATTTCAACTTTGAACCTCCACCACGGCTAGACCGTTTGAGATAGGAAGCTGAAATTTTACCACAAGGTGGCTTGACAGGTTTTCTTTGCAATGCCGCAAACTGCGATTGGATTGCTCCATTATTTTGGGAGCTATGGGCTTCGGCGCAAAAGGTTCCATTTTGGGTACTTTTGCGCAAAAAACCGAAGTGCTCAGAATTGAAAATAAACAACTTTTTTGGACTCGCAGGGGTCCAATTAGTCTAAAAACTTACCTCAAATCAAAATCTGAGACAAACATTTTCGGGCCAAAAATGACTTTTTTGACCACAGGTCATGACCTGTGGGTTTTTTCAATTTTGCCAACTTTTTCAAAATTTCAACTTTGAACCTCCACCACGGCTAGACCGTTTGAGATAGGAAGCTGAAATTTTACCACAAGGTGGCTTGACAGGTTGTCTTTGCAATGCCGCAAACCGCGATTGGATTGCTCCATTATTTTGGGAGCTATGGTCTTCGGCGCAAAAGGTTCCATTTTGGGTACTTTTGCGCAAAAAACCGAAGTGCTCAGAATTGAAAATAAACAACTTTTTTGGACTCGCAGGGGTCCAATTAGTCTAAAAACTTACCTCAAATCAAAATCTGAGACAAAAATTTTCGGGCCAAAAATGACTTTTTTGACCACAGGTCATGACCTGTAAGTTTTTAGACTAATTGGACCCCTGCGAGTCCCAAAAAGTTGTTTATTTTCAATTCTGAGCACTTCGGTTTTTTGCACAAAAGTACCCAAAATGGAACCTTTTGCGCCGAAGCCCATAGCTCCCAAAATAATGGAGCAATCCAATCGCGGTTTGCGGCATTGCAAAGACAACCTGTCAAGCCACCTTGTGGTAAAATATCAGCTTCCTATCTCAAACGGTCTAGCCGTGGTGGAGGTTCAAAGTTGAAATTTTGAAAAGTTGGCAAAATTGAAAAAACCCACAGGTCATGACCTGTGGTCCAAAAAGTCATTTTTGGCCCGAAACTTTTTGTCTCAGATTTGGATTTGAGGTAAGTTTTTAGACTAATTGGACCCCTGCGAGTCCCAAAAAGTTGTTTATTTTCAATTCTGAGCACTTCGGTTTTTTGCGCAAAAGTACCCAAAATGGAACCTTTTGCGCCGAAGCCCATAGCTCCCAAAATAATGGAGCAATCCAATCGCGGTTTGCGGCATTGCAAAGACAACCTGTCAAGCCACCTTGTGGTAAAATTTCAGCTTCCTATCTCAAACGGTCTAGCCGTGGTGGAGGTTCAAAGTTGAAATTTTGAAAAAGTTGGCAAAATTGAAAAAACCCACAGGTCATGACCTGTGGTCAAAAAAGTCATTTTTGGCCCGAAAATGTTTGTCTCAGATTTTGATTTGAGGTAAGTTTTTAGACTAATTGGACCCCTGCGAGTCCAAAAAAGTTGTTTATTTTCAATTCTGAGCACTTCGGTTTTTTGCGCAAAAGTACCCAAAATGGAACCTTTTGCGCCGAAGCCCATAGCTCCCAAAATAATGGAGCAATCCAATCGCGGTTTGCGGCATTGCAAAGACAACCTGTCAAGCCACCTTGTGGTAAAATTTCAGCTTCCTATCTCAAACGGTCTAGCCGTGGTGGAGGTTCAAAGTTGAAATTTTGAAAAGTTGACAAAATTGAACAAACCCACAGGTCATGACCTGTGGTCAAAAAAGTCATTTTTGGCCCGAAAATTTTTGTCTCAGATTTGGATTTGAGGTAAGTTTTTAGACTAATTGGACCCCTGCGAGTCCCAAAAAGTTGTTTATTTTCAATTCTGAGCACTTCGGTTTTTTTGCGCAAAAGTACCCAAAATGGAACCTTTTGCGCCGAAGCCCATAGCTCCCAAAATAATGGAGCAATCCAATCGCGGTTTGCGGCATTGCAAAGACAACCTGTCAAGCCACCTTGTGGTAAAATTTCAGCTTCCTATCTCAAACGGTCTAGCCGTGGTGGAGGTTCAAAGTTGAAATTTTGAAAAGTTGGCAAAATTGAAAAAACCCACAGGTCATGACCTGTGGTCCAAAAAGTCATTTTTGGCCCGAAACTTTTTGTCTCAGATTTGGATTTGAGGTAAGTTTGTAGACTAATTGGACCCCTGCGAGTCCCAAAAAGTTGTTTATTTTCAATTCTGAGCACTTCGGTTTTTTGCGCAAAAGTACCCAAAATGGAACCTTTTGCGCCGAAGCCCATAGCTCCCAAAATAATGGAGCAATCCAATCGCGGTTTGCGGCATTGCAAAGACAACCTGTCAAGCCACCTTGTGGTAAAATTTCAGCTTCCTATCTCAAACGGTCTAGCCGTGGTGGAGGTTCAAAGTTGAAATTTTGAAAAAGTTGGCAAAATTGAAAAAACCCACAGGTCATGACCTGTGGTCAAAAAAGTCATTTTTGGCCCGAAAATTTTTGTCTCAGATTTTGATTTGAGGTAAGTTTTTAGACTAATTGGACCCCTGCGAGTCCAAAAAAGTTGTTTATTTTCAATTCTGAGCACTTCGGTTTTTTGCGCAAAAGTACCCAAAATGGAACCTTTTGCGCCGAAGCCCATAGCTCCCAAAATAATGGAGCAATCCAATCGCGGTTTGCGGCATTGCAAAGACAACCTGTCAAGCCACCTTGTGGTAAAATTTCAGCTTCCTATCTCAAACGGTCTAGCCGTGGTGGAGGTTCAAAGTTGAAATTTTGAAAAGTTGACAAAATTGAACAAACCCACAGGTCATGACCTGTGGTCAAAAAAGTCATTTTTGGCCCGAAAATTTTTGTCTCAGATTTGGATTTGAGGTAAGTTTTTAGACTAATTGGACCCCTGCGAGTCCCAAAAAGTTGTTTATTTTCAATTCTGAGCACTTCGGTTTTTTGCGCAAAAGTACCCAAAATGGAACCTTTTGCGCCGAAGCCCATAGCTCCCAAAATAATGGAGCAATCCAATCGCGGTTTGCGGCATTGCAAAGACAACCTGTCAAGCCACCTTGTGGTAAAATTTCAGCTTCCTATCTCAAACGGTCTAGCCGTGGTGGAGGTTCAAAGTTGAAATTTTGAAAAGTTGGCAAAATTGAAAAAACCCACAGGTCATGACCTGTGGTCAAAAAAGTCATTTTTGGCCCGAAAATTTTTGTCTCAGATTTGGATTTGAGGTAAGTTTTTAGACTAATTGGACCCCTGCGAGTCCAAAAAAGTTGTTTATTTTCAATTCTGAGCACTTCGGTTTTTTGCGCAAAAGTACCCAAAATGGAACCTTTTGCGCCGAAGCCCATAGCTCCCAAAATAATGGAGCAATCCAATCGCGGTTTGCGGCATTGCAAAGACAACCTGTCAAGCCACCTTGTGGTAAAATTTCAGCTTCCTATCTCAAACGGTCTAGCCGTGGTGGAGGTTCAAAGTTGAAATTTTGAAAAGTTGGCAAAATTGAAAAAACCCACAGGTCATGACCTGTGGTCAAAAAAGTCATTTTTGGCCCGAAAAGTTTTGTCTCAGATTTGGATTTGAGGTAAGTTTTTAGACTAATTGGACCCCTGCGAGTCCCAAAAAGTTGTTTATTTTCAATTCTGAGCACTTCGGTTTTTTGCGCAAAAGTACCCAAAATGGAACCTTTTGTGCCGAAGCCCATAGCTCCCAAAATAATGGAGCAATCCAATCGCGGTTTGCGGCATTGCAAAGACAACCTGTCAAGCCACCTTGTGGTAAAATTTCAGCTTCCTATCTCAAACGGTCTAGCCGTGGTGGAGGTTCAAAGTTGAAATTTTGAAAAGTTGGCAAAATTGAAAAAACCCACAGGTCATGACCTGTGGTCCAAAAAGTCATTTTTGGCCCGAAAATTTTTGTCTCAGATTTGGATTTGAGGTAAGTTTTTAAACTAATTGGACCCCTGCGAGTCCCAAAAAGTTGTTTATTTTCAATTCTGAGCACTTCGGTTTTTTGCGCAAAAGTACCCAAAATGGAACCTTTTGCGCCGAAGCCCATAGCTCCCAAAATAATGGAGCAATCCAATCGCAGTTTGCGGCATTGCAAAGACAACCTGTCAAGCCACCTTGTGGTAAAATTTCAGCTTCCTATCTCAAACGGTCTAGCCGTGGTGGAGGTTCAAAGTTGAAATTTTGAAAAGTTGACAAAATTGAACAAACCCACAGGTCATGACCTGTGGTCAAAAAAGTCATTTTTGGCCCGAAAATTTTTGTCTCAGATTTGGATTTGAGGTAAGTTTTTAGACTAATTGGACCCCTGCGAGTCCCAAAAAGTTGTTTATTTTCAATTCTGAGCACTTCGGTTTTTTGCGCAAAAGTACCCAAAATGGAACCTTTTGCGCCGAAGCCCATAGCTCCCAAAATAATGGAGCAATCCAATCGCGGTTTGCGGCATTGCAAAGACAACCTGTCAAGCCACCTTGTGGTAAAATTTCAGCTTCCTATCTCAAACGGTCTAGCCGTGGTGGAGGTTCAAAGTTGAAATTTTGAAAAGTTGGCAAAATTGAAAAAACCCACAGGTCATGACCTGTAGTCAAAAAAGTCATTTTTGGCCCGAAAATTTTTGTCTCAGATTTGGATTTGAGGTAAGTTTTTAGACTAATTGGACCCCTGCGAGTCCAAAAAAGTTGTTTATTTTCAATTCTGAGCACTTCGGTTTTTTTGCGCAAAAGTACCCAAAATGGAACCTTTTGCGCCGAAGCCCATAGCTCCCAAAATAATGGAGCAATCCAATCGCGGTTTGCGGCATTGCAAAGACAACCTGTCAAGCCACCTTGTGGTAAAATTTCAGCTTCCTATCTCAAACGGTCTAGCCGTGGTGGAGGTTCAAAGTTGAAATTTTGAAAAGTTGGCAAAATTGAAAAAACCCACAGGTCATGACCTGTGGTCAAAAAAGTCATTTTTGGCCCGAAAATTTTTGTCTCAGATTTGGATTTGAGGTAAGTTTTTAGACTAATTGGACCCCTGCGAGTCCCAAAAAGTTGTTTATTTTCAATTCTGAGCACTTCGGTTTTTTGCGCAAAAGTACCCAAAATGGAACCTTTTGCGCCGAAGCCCATAGCTCCCACAATAATGGAGCAATCCAATCGCAGTTTGCGGCATTGCAAAGACAACCTGTCAAGCCACCTTGTGGTAAAATTTCAGCTTCCTATCTCAAACGGTCTAGCCGTGGTGGAGGTTCAAAGTTGAAATTTTGAAAAGTTGGCAAAATTGAAAAAACCCACAAGTCATGACCTGTGGTCAAAAAAGTCATTTTTGGCCCGAAAATTTTTGTCTCAGATTTGGATTTGAGGTAAGTTTTTAGACTAATTGGACCCCTGCGAGTCCCAAAAAGTTGTTTATTTTCAATTCTGAGCACTTCGGTTTTTTGCGCAAAAGTACCCAAAATGGAACCTTTTGCGCCGAAGCCCATAGCTCCCAAAATAATGGAGCAATCCAATCGCGGTTTGCGGCATTGCAAAGACAACCTGTCAAGCCACCTTGTGGTAAAATTTCAGCTTCCTATCTCAAACGGTCTAGCCGTGGTGGAGGTTCAAAGTTGAAATTTTGAAAAGTTGGCAAAATTGAACAAACCCACAGGTCATGACCTGTGGTCAAAAAAGTCATTTTTGGCCCGAAAATTTTTGTCTCAGATTTGGATTTGAGGTAAGTTTTTAGACTAATTGGACCCCTGCGAGTCCCAAAAAGTTGTTTATTTTCAATTCTGAGCACTTCGGTTTTTTGCGCAAAAGTACCCAAAATGGAACCTTTTGCGCCGAAGCCCATAGCTCCCACAATAATGGAGCAATCCAATCGCAGTTTGCGGCATTGCAAAGACAACCTGTCAAGCCACCTTGTGGTAAAATTTCAGCTTCCTATCTCAAACGGTCTAGCCGTGGTGGAGGTTCAAAGTTGAAATTTTGAAAAGTTGGCAAAATTGAAAAAACCCACAAGTCATGACCTGTGGTCAAAAAAGTCATTTTTGGCCCGAAAATTTTTGTCTCAGATTTGGATTTGAGGTAAGTTTTTAGACTAATTGGACCCCTGCGAGTCCCAAAAAGTTGTTTATTTTCAATTCTGAGCACTTCGGTTTTTTGCGCAAAAGTACCCAAAATGGAACCTTTTGCGCCGAAGCCCATAGCTCCCAAAATAATGGAGCAATCCAATCGCGGTTTGCGGCATTGCAAAGACAACCTGTCAAGCCACCTTGTGGTAAAATTTCAGCTTCCTATCTCAAACGGTCTAGCCGTGGTGGAGGTTCAAAGTTGAAATTTTGAAAAGTTGGCAAAATTGAAAAAACCCACAGGTCATGACCTGTGGTCAAAAAAGTCATTTTTGGCCCGAAAATTTTTGTCTCAGATTTGGATTTGAGGTAAGTTTTTAGACTAATTGGACCCCTGCGAGTCCCAAAAAGTTGTTTATTTTCAATTCTGAGCACTTCGGTTTTTTGCGCAAAAGTACCCAAAATGGAACCTTTTGCGCCGAAGCCCATAGCTCCCAAAATAATGGAGCAATCCAATCGCGGTTTGCGGCATTGCAAAGACAACCTGTCAAGCCACCTTGTGGTAAAATTTCAGCTTCCTATCTCAAACGGTCTAGCCGTGGTGGAGGTTCAAAGTTGAAATTTTGAAAAGTTGGCAAAATTGAACAAACCCACAGGTCATGACCTGTGGTCAAAAAAGTCATTTTTGGCCCGAAAATTTTTGTCTCAGATTTGGATTTGAGGTAAGTTTTTAGACTAATTGGACCCCTGCGAGTCCCAAAAAGTTGTTTATTTTCAATTCTGAGCACTTCGGTTTTTTGCGCAAAAGTACCCAAAATGGAACCTTTTGCGCCGAAGCCCATAGCTCCCACAATAATGGAGCAATCCAATCGCAGTTTGCGGCATTGCAAAGACAACCTGTCAAGCCACCTTGTGGTAAAATTTCAGCTTCCTATCTCAAACGGTCTAGCCGTGGTGGAGGTTCAAAGTTGAAATTTTGAAAAGTTGGCAAAATTGAAAAAACCCACAAGTCATGACCTGTGGTCAAAAAAGTCATTTTTGGCCCGAAAATTTTTGTCTCAGATTTGGATTTGAGGTAAGTTTTTAGACTAATTGGACCCCTGCGAGTCCCAAAAAGTTGTTTATTTTCAATTCTGAGCACTTCGGTTTTTTGCGCAAAAGTACCCAAAATGGAACCTTTTGCGCCGAAGCCCATAGCTCCCAAAATAATGGAGCAATCCAATCGCGGTTTGCGGCATTGCAAAGACAACCTGTCAAGCCACCTTGTGGTAAAATTTCAGCTTCCTATCTCAAACGGTCTAGCCGTGGTGGAGGTTCAAAGTTGAAATTTTGAAAAGTTGGCAAAATTGAACAAACCCACAGGTCATGACCTGTGGTCAAAAAAGTCATTTTTGGCCCGAAAATTTTTGTCTCAGATTTGGATTTGAGGTAAGTTTTTAGACTAATTGGACCCCTGCGAGTCCCAAAAAGTTGTTTATTTTCAATTCTGAGCACTTCGGTTTTTTGCGCAAAAGTACCCAAAATGGAACCTTTTGCGCCGAAGCCCATAGCTCCCACAATAATGGAGCAATCCAATCGCAGTTTGCGGCATTGCAAAGACAACCTGTCAAGCCACCTTGTGGTAAAATTTCAGCTTCCTATCTCAAACGGTCTAGCCGTGGTGGAGGTTCAAAGTTGAAATTTTGAAAAGTTGGCAAAATTGAAAAAAACCCACAAGTCATGACCTGTGGTCAAAAAAGTCATTTTTGGCCCGAAAATTTTTGTCTCAGATTTGGATTTGAGGTAAGTTTTTAGACTAATTGGACCCCTGCGAGTCCCAAAAAGTTGTTTATTTTCAATTCTGAGCACTTCGGTTTTTTGCGCAAAAGTACCCAAAATGGAACCTTTTGCGCCGAAGCCCATAGCTCCCAAAATAATGGAGCAATCCAATCGCGGTTTGCGGCATTGCAAAGACAACCTGTCAAGCCACCTTGTGGTAAAATTTCAGCTTCCTATCTCAAACGGTCTAGCCGTGGTGGAGGTTCAAAGTTGAAATTTTGAAAAGTTGGCAAAATTGAACAAACCCACAGGTCATGACCTGTGGTCAAAAAAGTCATTTTTGGCCCGAAAATTTTTGTCTCAGATTTGGATTTGAGGTAAGTTTTTAGACTAATTGGACCCCTGCGAGTCCCAAAAAGTTGTTTATTTTCAATTCTGAGCACTTCGGTTTTTTGCGCAAAAGTACCCAAAATGGAACCTTTTGCGCCGAAGCCCATAGCTCCCAAAATAATGGAGCAATCCAATCGCGGTTTGCGGCATTGCAAAGACAACCTGTCAAGCCACCTTGTGGTAAAATTTCAGCTTCCTATCTCAAACGGTCTAGCCGTGGTGGAGGTTCAAAGTTGAAATTTTGAAAAGTTGGCAAAATTGAAAAAACCCACAGGTCATGACCTGTGGTCAAAAAAGTCATTTTTGGCCCGAAAATTTTTGTCTCAGATTTGGATTTGAGGTAAGTTTTTAGACTAATTGGACCCCTGCGAGTCCCAAAAAGTTGTTTATTTTCAATTCTGAGCACTTCGGTTTTTTGCGCAAAAGTACCCAAAATGGAACCTTTTGCGCCGAAGCCCATAGCTCCCAAAATAATGGAGCAATCCAATCGCGGTTTGCGGCATTGCAAAGACAACCTGTCAAGCCACCTTGTGGTAAAATTTCAGCTTCCTATCTCAAACGGTCTAGCCGTGGTGGAGGTTCAAAGTTGAAATTTTGAAAAGTTGGCAAAATTGAAAAAACCCACAGGTCATGACCTGTGGTCAAAAAAGTCATTTTTGGCCCGAAAATTTTTGTCTCAGATTTGGATTTGAGGTAAGTTTTTAGACTAATTGGACCCCTGCGAGTCCCAAAAAGTTGTTTATTTTCAATTCTGAGCACTTCGGTTTTTTGCGCAAAAGTACCCAAAATGGAACCTTTTGCGCCGAAGCCCATAGCTCCCAAAATAATGGAGCAATCCAATCGCGGTTTGCGGCATTGCAAAGACAACCTGTCAAGCCACCTTGTGGTAAAATTTGAGCTTCCTATCTCAAACGGTCTAGCCGTGGTGGAGGTTCAAAGTTGAAATTTTGAAAAGTTGGCAAAATTGAAAAAACCCACAGGTCATGACCTGTGGTCAAAAAAGTCATTTTTGGCCCGAAAATTTTTGTCTCAGATTTGGATTTGAGGTAAGTTTTTAGACTAATTGGACCCCTGCGAGTCCCAAAAAGTTGTTTATTTTCAATTCTGAGCACTTCGGTTTTTTGCGCAAAAGTACCCAAAATGGAACCTTTTGCGCCGAAGCCCATAGCTCCCAAAATAATGGAGCAATCCAATCGCGGTTTGCGGCATTGCAAAGACAACCTGTCAAGCCACCTTGTGGTAAAATTTCAGCTTCCTATCTCAAACGGTCTAGCCGTGGTGGAGGTTCAAAGTTGAAATTTTGAAAAGTTGGCAAAATTGAACAAACCCACAGGTCATGACCTGTGGTCAAAAAAGTCATTTTTGGCCCGAAAATTTTTGTCTCAGATTTGGATTTGAGGTAAGTTTTTAGACTAATTGGACCCCTGCGAGTCCCAAAAAGTTGTTTATTTTCAATTCTGAGCACTTCGGTTTTTTGCGCAAAAGTACCCAAAATGGAACCTTTTGCGCCGAAGCCCATAGCTCCCAAAATAATGGAGCAATCCAATCGCGGTTTGCGGCATTGCAAAGACAACCTGTCAAGCCACCTTGTGGTAAAATTTCAGCTTCCTATCTCAAACGGTCTAGCCGTGGTGGAGGTTCAAAGTTGAAATTTTGAAAAGTTGGCAAAATTGAAAAAACCCACAGGTCATGACCTGTGGTCAAAAAAGTCATTTTTGGCCCGAAAATTTTTGTCTCAGATTTGGATTTGAGGTAAGTTTTTAGACTAATTGGACCCCTGCGAGTCCCAAAAAGTTGTTTATTTTCAATTCTGAGCACTTCGGTTTTTTGCGCAAAAGTACCCAAAATGGAACCTTTTGCGCCGAAGCCCATAGCTCCCAAAATAATGGAGCAATCCAATCGCGGTTTGCGGCATTGCAAAGACAACCTGTCAAGCCACCTTGTGGTAAAATTTCAGCTTCCTATCTTAAACGGTCTAGCCGTGGTGGAGGTTCAAAGTTGAAATTTTGAAAAGTTGGCAAAATTGAAAAAACCCACAGGTCATGACCTGTGGTCAAAAAAGTCATTTTTGGCCCGAAAATTTTTGTCTCAGATTTGGATTTGAGGTAAGTTTTTAGACTAATTGGACCCCTGCGAGTCCCAAAAAGTTGTTTATTTTCAATTCTGAGCACTTCGGTTTTTTGCGCAAAAGTACCCAAAATGGAACCTTTTGCGCCGAAGCCCATAGCTCCCAAAATAATGGAGCAATCCAATCGCGGTTTGCGGCATTGCAAAGACAACCTGTCAAGCCACCTTGTGGTAAAATTTCAGCTTCCTATCTCAAACGGTCTAGCCGTGGTGGAGGTTCAAAGTTGAAATTTTGAAAAGTTGGCAAAATTGAAAAAACCCACAGGTCATGACCTGTGGTCAAAAAAGTCATTTTTGGCCCGAAAATTTTTGTCTCAGATTTGGATTTGAGGTAAGTTTTTAGACTAATTGGACCCCTGCGAGTCCCAAAAAGTTGTTTATTTTCAATTCTGAGCACTTCGGTTTTTTGCGCAAAAGTACCCAAAATGGAACCTTTTGCGCCGAAGCCCATAGCTCCCAAAATAATGGAGCAATCCAATCGCGGTTTGCGGCATTGCAAAGACAACCTGTCAAGCCACCTTGTGGTAAAATTTCAGCTTCCTATCTCAAACGGTCTAGCCGTGGTGGAGGTTCAACGTTGAAATTTTGAAAAGTTGGCAAAATTGAAAAAACCCACAGGTCATGACCTGTGGTCAAAAAAGTCATTTTTGGCCCGAAAATTTTTGTCTCAGATTTTGATTTAAGATAAGTTTTTAGACTAATTGGACCCCTGCGAGTCCAAAAAAAGTGTTTATTTTCAATTCTGAGCACTTCGGTTTTTTGCGCAAAAGTACCGAAAATGGAACCTTTTGCGCCGAAGCCCATAGCTCCCAAAATAATGGAGCAATCCAATCGCGGTTTGCGGCATTGCAAAGACAACCTGTCAAGCCACCTTGTGGTAAAATTTCAGCTTCCTATCTCAAACGGTCTAGCCGTGGTGGAGGTTCAAAGTTGAAATTTTGAAAAGTTGGCAAAATTGAAAAAACCCAATTGAAAATAAACAACTTTTTGGGACTCGCAGGGGTCCAATTAGTCTAAAAACTTACCTCAAATCCAAATCTGAGACAAAAATTTTCGGGCCAAAAATGACTTTTTTGACCACAGGTCATGACCTGTGGGTTTTTTCAATTTTGCCAACTTTTCAAAATTTCAACTTTGAACCTCCACCACGGCTAGACCGTTTGAGATAGGAAGCTGAAATTTTACCACAAGGTGGCTTGACAGGTTGTCTTTGCAATGCCGCAAACCGCGATTGGATTGCTCCATTATTTTGGGAGCCATGGGCTTCGGCGCAAAAGGTTCCATTTTGGGTACTTTTGCGCAAAAAACCGAAGTGCTCAGAATTGAAAATAAACAACTTTTTGGGACTCGCAGGGGTCCAATTAGTCTAAAAACTTACCTCAAATCCAAATCTGAGACAAAAATTTTCGGGCCAAAAATGACTTTTTTGACCACAGGTCATGACCTGTGGGTTTTTTCAATTTTGCCAACTTTTCAAAATTTCAACTTTGAACCTCCACCACGGCTAGACCGTTTGAGATAGGAAGCTGAAATTTTACCACAAGGTGGCTTGACAGGTTGTCTTTGCAATGCCGCAAACCGCGATTGGATTGCTCCATTATTTTGGGAGCTATGGGCTTCGGCGCAAAAGGTTCCATTTTGGGTACTTTTGCGCAAAAAACCGAAGTGCTCAGATTGAAAATAAACAACTTTTTGGGACTCGCAGGGGTCCAATTAGTCTAAAAACTTACCTCAAATCCAAATCTGAGACAAAACTTTTCGGGCCAAAAATGACTTTTTTGACCACAGGTCATGACCTGTGGGTTTTTTCAATTTTGCCAACTTTTCAAAATTTCAACTTTGAACCTCCACCACGGCTAGACCGTTTGAGATAGGAAGCTGAAATTTTACCACAAGGTGGCTTGACAGGTTGTCTTTGCAATGCCGCAAACCGCGATTGGATTGCTCCATTATTTTGGGAGCTATGGGCTTCGGCGCAAAAGGTTCCATTTTGGGTACTTTTGCGCAAAAAACCGAAGTGCTCAGAATTGAAAATAAACAACTTTTTGGGACTCGCAGGGGTCCAATTAGTCTACAAACTTACCTCAAATCCAAATCTGAGACAAAAATTTTCGGGCCAAAAATGACTTTTTTGACCACAGGTCATGACCTGTGGGTTTTTTCAATTTCGCCAACTTTTCAAAATTTCAACTTTGAACCTCCACCACGGCTAGACCGTTTGAGATAGGAAGCTGAAATTTTACCACAAGGTGGCTTGACAGGTTGTCTTTGCAATGCCGCAAACCGCGATTGGATTGCTCCATTATTTTGGGAGCCATGGGCTTCGGCGCAAAAGGTTCCATTTTGGGTACTTTTGCGCAAAAAACCGAAGTGCTCAGAATTGAAAATAAACAACTTTTTGGGACTCGCAGGGGTCCAATTAGTCTAAAAACTTACCTCAAATCCAAATCTGAGACAAAAATTTTCGGGCCAAAAATGACTTTTTTGACCACAGGTCATGACCTGTGGGTTTTTTCAATTTTGCCAACTTTTCAAAATTTCAACTTTGAACCTCCACCACGGCTAGACCGTTTGAGATAGGAAGCTGAAATTTTACCACAAGGTGGCTTGACAGGTTGTCTTTGCAATGCCGCAAACCGCGATTGGATTGCTCCATTATTTTGGGAGCTATGGGCTTCGGCGCAAAAGGTTCCATTTTGGGTACTTTTGCGCAAAAAACCGAAGTGCTCAGAATTGAAAATAAACAACTTTTTGGGACTCGCAGGGGTCCAATTAGTCTAAAAACTTACCTCAAATCCAAATCTGAGACAAAACTTTTCGGGCCAAAAATGACTTTTTTGACCACAGGTCATGACCTGTGGGTTTTTTCAATTTTGCCAACTTTTCAAAATTTCAACTTTGAACCTCCACCACGGCTAGACCGTTTGAGATAGGAAGCTGAAATTTTACCACAAGGTGGCTTGACAGGTTGTCTTTGCAATGCCGCAAACCGCGATTGGATTGCTCCATTATTTTGGGAGCTATGGGCTTCGGCGCAAAAGGTTCCATTTTGGGTACTTTTGCGCAAAAAACCGAAGTGCTCAGAATTGAAAATAAACAACTTTTTGGGACTCGCAGGGGTCCAATTAGTCTACAAACTTACCTCAAATCCAAATCTGAGACAAAAATTTTCGGGCCAAAAATGACTTTTTTGACCACAGGTCATGACCTGTGGGTTTTTTCAATTTCGCCAACTTTTCAAAATTTCAACTTTGAACCTCCACCACGGCTAGACCGTTTGAGATAGGAAGCTGAAATTTTACCACAAGGTGGCTTGACAGGTTGTCTTTGCAATGCCGCAAACCGCGATTGGATTGCTCCATTATTTTGGGAGCTATGGGCTTCGGCACAAAAGGTTCCATTTTGGGTACTTTTGCGCAAAAAACCGAAGTGCTCAGAATTGAAAATAAACAACTTTTTGGGACTCGCAGGGGTCCAATTAGTCTAAAAACTTACCTCAAATCCAAATCTGAGACAAAAATTTTCGGGCCAAAAATGACTTTTTTGACCACAGGTCATGACCTGTGGGTTTTTTCAATTTTGCCAACTTTTCAAAATTTCAACTTTGAACCTCCACCACGGCTAGACCGTTTGAGATAGGAAGCTGAAATTTTACCACAAGGTGGCTTGACAGGTTGTCTTTGCAATGCCGCAAACTGCGATTGGATTGCTCCATTATTTTGGGAGCTATGGGCTTCGGCGCAAAAGGTTCCATTTTGGGTACTTTTGCGCAAAAAACCGAAGTGCTCAGAATTGAAAATAAACAACTTTTTTGGACTCGCAGGGGTCCAATTAGTCTAAAAACTTACCTCAAATCAAAATCTGAGACAAAAATTTTCGGGCCAAAAATGACTTTTTTGACCACAGGTCATGACCTGTGGGTTTTTTCAATTTTGCCAACTTTTCAAAATTTCAACTTTGAACCTCCACCACGGCTAGACCGTTTGAGATAGGAAGCTGAAATTTTACCACAAGGTGGCTTGACAGGTTGTCTTTGCAATGCCGCAAACCGCGATTGGATTGCTCCATTATTTTGGGAGCTATGGGCTTCGGCGCAAAAGGTTCCATTTTGGGTACTTTTGCGCAAAAAACCGAAGTGCTCAGAATTGAAAATAAACAACTTTTTTGGACTCGCAGGGGTCCAATTAGTCTAAAAACTTATCTCAAATCAAAATCTGAGACAAAAATTTTCGGGCCAAAAATGACTTTTTTGACCACAGGTCATGACCTGTGGGTTTTTTCAATTTTGCCAACTTTTCAAAATTTCAACTTTGAACCTCCACCACGGCTAGACCGTTTGAGATAGGAAGCTGAAATTTTACCACAAGGTGGCTTGACAGGTTGTCTTTGCAATGCCGCAAACTGCGATTGGATTGCTCCATTATGTTGGGAGCTATGGGCTTCGGCGCAAAAGGTTCCATTTTGGGTACTTTTGCGCAAAAAACCGAAGTGCTCAGAATTGAAAATAAACAACTTTTTTGGACTCGCAGGGGTCCAATTAGTCTAAAAACTTACCTCAAATCAAAATCTGAGACAAACATTTTCGGGCCAAAAATGACTTTTTTGACCACAGGTCATGACCTGTGGGTTTTTTCAATTTTGCCAACTTTTCAAAATTTCAACTTTGAACCTCCACCACGGCTAGACCGTTTGAGATAGGAAGCTGAAATTTTACCACAAGGTGGCTTGACAGGTTGTCTTTGCAATGCCGCAAACCGCGATTGGATTGCTCCATTATTTTGGGAGCTATGGGCTTCGGCGCAAAAGGTTCCATTTTGGGTACTTTTGCGCAAAAAACCGAAGTGCTCAGAATTGAAAATAAACAACTTTTTGGGACTCGCAGGGGTCCAATTAGTCTACAAACTTACCTCAAATCCAAATCTGAGACAAAAATTTTCGGGCCAAAAATGACTTTTTTTGACCACAGGTCATGACCTGTAAGTTTTTAGACTAATTGGACCCCTGCGAGTCCCAAAAAGTTGTTTATTTTCAATTCTGAGCACTTCGGTTTTTTGCGCAAAAGTACCCAAAATGGAACCTTTTGCGCCGAAGCCCATAGCTCCCAAAATAATGGAGCAATCCAATCGCGGTTTGCGGCATTGCAAAGACAACCTGTCAAGCCACCTTGTGGTAAAATTTCAGCTTCCTATCTCAAACGGTCTAGCCGTGGTGGAGGTTCAAAGTTGAAATTTTGAAAAGTTGGCAAAATTGAACAAACCCACAGGTCATGACCTGTGGTCAAAAAAGTCATTTTTGGCCCGAAAATTTTTGTCTCAGATTTGGATTTGAGGTAAGTTTTTAGACTAATTGGACCCCTGCGAGTCCCAAAAAGTTGTTTATTTTCAATTCTGAGCACTTCGGTTTTTTGCGCAAAAGTACCCAAAATGGAACCTTTTGCGCCGAAGCCCATAGCTCCCACAATAATGGAGCAATCCAATCGCAGTTTGCGGCATTGCAAAGACAACCTGTCAAGCCACCTTGTGGTAAAATTTCAGCTTCCTATCTCAAACGGTCTAGCCGTGGTGGAGGTTCAAAGTTGAAATTTTGAAAAGTTGGCAAAATTGAAAAAACCCACAAGTCATGACCTGTGGTCAAAAAAGTCATTTTTGGCCCGAAAATTTTTGTCTCAGATTTGGATTTGAGGTAAGTTTTTAGACTAATTGGACCCCTGCGAGTCCCAAAAAGTTGTTTATTTTCAATTCTGAGCACTTCGGTTTTTTGCGCAAAAGTACCCAAAATGGAACCTTTTGCGCCGAAGCCCATAGCTCCCAAAATAATGGAGCAATCCAATCGCGGTTTGCGGCATTGCAAAGACAACCTGTCAAGCCACCTTGTGGTAAAATTTCAGCTTCCTATCTCAAACGGTCTAGCCGTGGTGGAGGTTCAAAGTTGAAATTTTGAAAAGTTGGCAAAATTGAACAAACCCACAGGTCATGACCTGTGGTCAAAAAAGTCATTTTTGGCCCGAAAATTTTTGTCTCAGATTTGGATTTGAGGTAAGTTTTTAGACTAATTGGACCCCTGCGAGTCCCAAAAAGTTGTTTATTTTCAATTCTGAGCACTTCGGTTTTTTGCGCAAAAGTACCCAAAATGGAACCTTTTGCGCCGAAGCCCATAGCTCCCAAAATAATGGAGCAATCCAATCGCGGTTTGCGGCATTGCAAAGACAACCTGTCAAGCCACCTTGTGGTAAAATTTCAGCTTCCTATCTCAAACGGTCTAGCCGTGGTGGAGGTTCAAAGTTGAAATTTTGAAAAGTTGGCAAAATTGAAAAAACCCACAGGTCATGACCTGTGGTCAAAAAAGTCATTTTTGGCCCGAAAATTTTTGTCTCAGATTTGGATTTGAGGTAAGTTTTTAGACTAATTGGACCCCTGCGAGTCCCAAAAAGTTGTTTATTTTCAATTCTGAGCACTTCGGTTTTTTGCGCAAAAGTACCCAAAATGGAACCTTTTGCGCCGAAGCCCATAGCTCCCAAAATAATGGAGCAATCCAATCGCGGTTTGCGGCATTGCAAAGACAACCTGTCAAGCCACCTTGTGGTAAAATTTCAGCTTCCTATCTTAAACGGTCTAGCCGTGGTGGAGGTTCAAAGTTGAAATTTTGAAAAGTTGGCAAAATTGAAAAAACCCACAGGTCATGACCTGTGGTCAAAAAAGTCATTTTTGGCCCGAAAATTTTTGTCTCAGATTTGGATTTGAGGTAAGTTTTTAGACTAATTGGACCCCTGCGAGTCCCAAAAAGTTGTTTATTTTCAATTCTGAGCACTTCGGTTTTTTGCGCAAAAGTACCCAAAATGGAACCTTTTGCGCCGAAGCCCATAGCTCCCAAAATAATGGAGCAATCCAATCGCGGTTTGCGGCATTGCAAAGACAACCTGTCAAGCCACCTTGTGGTAAAATTTCAGCTTCCTATCTCAAACGGTCTAGCCGTGGTGGAGGTTCAAAGTTGAAATTTTGAAAAGTTGGCAAAATTGAAAAAACCCACAGGTCATGACCTGTGGTCAAAAAAGTCATTTTTGGCCCGAAAATTTTTGTCTCAGATTTGGATTTGAGGTAAGTTTTTAGACTAATTGGACCCCTGCGAGTCCCAAAAAGTTGTTTATTTTCAATTCTGAGCACTTCGGTTTTTTGCGCAAAAGTACCCAAAATGGAACCTTTTGCGCCGAAGCCCATAGCTCCCAAAATAATGGAGCAATCCAATCGCGGTTTGCGGCATTGCAAAGACAACCTGTCAAGCCACCTTGTGGTAAAATTTCAGCTTCCTATCTCAAACGGTCTAGCCGTGGTGGAGGTTCAAAGTTGAAATTTTGAAAAGTTGGCAAAATTGAACAAACCCACAGGTCATGACCTGTGGTCAAAAAAGTCATTTTTGGCCCGAAAATTTTTGTCTCAGATTTGGATTTGAGGTAAGTTTTTAGACTAATTGGACCCCTGCGAGTCCCAAAAAGTTGTTTATTTTCAATTCTGAGCACTTCGGTTTTTTGCGCAAAAGTACCCAAAATGGAACCTTTTGCGCCGAAGCCCATAGCTCCCAAAATAATGGAGCAATCCAATCGCGGTTTGCGGCATTGCAAAGACAACCTGTCAAGCCACCTTGTGGTAAAATTTCAGCTTCCTATCTCAAACGGTCTAGCCGTGGTGGAGGTTCAAAGTTGAAATTTTGAAAAGTTGGCAAAATTGAACAAACCCACAGGTCATGACCTGTGGTCAAAAAAGTCATTTTTGGCCCGAAAATTTTTGTCTCAGATTTGGATTTGAGGTAAGTTTTTAGACTAATTGGACCCCTGCGAGTCCCAAAAAGTTGTTTATTTTCAATTCTGAGCACTTCGGTTTTTTTGCGCAAAAGTACCCAAAATGGAACCTTTTGCGCCGAAGCCCATAGCTCCCAAAATAATGGAGCAATCCAATCGCGGTTTGCGGCATTGCAAAGACAACCTGTCAAGCCACCTTGTGGTAAAATTTCAGCTTCCTATCTCAAACGGTCTAGCCGTGGTGGAGGTTCAAAGTTGAAATTTTGAAAAGTTGGCAAAATTGAAAAAAACCACAGGTCATGACCTGTGGTCAAAAAAGTCATTTTTGGCCCGAAAATTTTTGTCTCAGATTTGGATTTGAGGTAAGTTTTTAGACTAATTGGACCCCTGCGAGTCCCAAAAAGTTGTTTATTTTCAATTCTGAGCACTTCGGTTTTTTGCGCAAAAGTACCCAAAATGGAACCTTTTGCGCCGAAGCCCATAGCTCCCAAAATAATGGAGCAATCCAATCGCGGTTTGCGGCATTGCAAAGACAACCTGTCAAGCCACCTTGTGGTAAAATTTCAGCTTCCTATCTCAAACGGTCTAGCCGTGGTGGAGGTTCAAAGTTGAAATTTTGAAAAGTTGGCAAAATTGAAAAAACCCACAGGTCATGACCTGTGGTCAAAAAAGTCATTTTTGGCCCGAAAATTTTTGTCTCAGATTTGGATTTGAGGTAAGTTTTTAGACTAATTGGACCCCTGCGAGTCCCAAAAAGTTGTTTATTTTCAATTCTGAGCACTTCGGTTTTTTGCGCAAAAGTACCCAAAATGGAACCTTTTGCGCCGAAGCCCATAGCTCCCAAAATAATGGAGCAATCCAATCGCGGTTTGCGGCATTGCAAAGACAACCTGTCAAGCCACCTTGTGGTAAAATTTCAGCTTCCTATCTCAAACGGTCTAGCCGTGGTGGAGGTTCAAAGTTGAAATTTTGAAAAGTTGGCGAAATTGAAAAAACCCACAGGTCATGACCTGTGGTCAAAAAAGTCATTTTTGGCCCGAAAATTTTTGTCTCAGATTTGGATTTGAGGTAAGTTTTTAGACTAATTGGACCCCTGCGAGTCCCAAAAAGTTGTTTATTTTCAATTCTGAGCACTTCGGTTTTTTGCGCAAAAGTACCCAAAATGGAACCTTTTGCGCCGAAGCCCATAGCTCCCAAAATAATGGAGCAATCCAATCGCGGTTTGCGGCATTGCAAAGACAACCTGTCAAGCCACCTTGTGGTAAAATTTCAGCTTCCTATCTCAAACGGTCTAGCCGTGGTGGAGGTTCAAAGTTGAAATTTTGAAAAGTTGGCGAAATTGAAAAAACCCACAGGTCATGACCTGTGGTCAAAAAAGTCATTTTTGGCCCGAAAATTTTTGTCTCAGATTTGGATTTGAGGTAAGTTTTTAGACTAATTGGACCCCTGCGAGTCCCAAAAAGTTGTTTATTTTCAATTCTGAGCACTTCGGTTTTTTGCGCAAAAGTACCCAAAATGGAACCTTTTGCGCCGAAGCCCATAGCTCCCAAAATAATGGAGCAATCCAATCGCGGTTTGCGGCATTGCAAAGACAACCTGTCAAGCCACCTTGTGGTAAAATTTCAGCTTCCTATCTCAAACGGTCTAGCCGTGGTGGAGGTTCAAAGTTGAAATTTTGAAAATTTGGCGAAATTGAAAAAACCCACAGGTCATGACCTGTGGTCAAAAAAGTCATTTTTGGCCCGAAAATTTTTGTCTCAGATTTGGATTTGAGGTAAGTTTTTAGACTAATTGGACCCCTGCGAGTCCCAAAAAGTTGTTTATTTTCAATTCTGAGCACTTCGGTTTTTTGCGCAAAAGTACCCAAAATGGAACCTTTTGCGCCGAAGCCCATAGCTCCCAAAATAATGGAGCAATCCAATCGCGGTTTGCGGCATTGCAAAGACAACCTGTCAAGCCACCTTGTGGTAAAATTTCAGCTTCCTATCTCAAACGGTCTAGCCGTGGTGGAGGTTCAAAGTTGAAATTTTGAAAAGTTGGCAAAATTGAAAAAACCCACAGGTCATGACCTGTGGTCAAAAAAGTCATTTTTGGCCCGAAAATTTTTGTCTCAGATTTGGATTTGAGGTAAGTTTTTAGACTAATTGGACCCCTGCGAGTCCCAAAAAGTTGTTTATTTTCAATTCTGAGCACTTCGGTTTTTTGCGCAAAAGTACCCAAAATGGAACCTTTTGCGCCGAAGCCCATAGCTCCCAAAATAATGGAGCAATCCAATCGCGGTTTGCGGCATTGCAAAGACAACCTGTCAAGCCACCTTGTGGTAAAATTTCAGCTTCCTATCTCAAACGGTCTAGCCGTGGTGGAGGTTCAAAGTTGAAATTTTGAAAAGTTGGCAAAATTGAAAAAACCCACAGGTCATGACCTGTGGTCAAAAAGTCATTTTTGGCCCGAAAATTTTTGTCTCAGATTTGGATTTGAGGTAAGTTTTTAGACTAATTGGACCCCTGCGAGTCCCAAAAAGTTGTTTATTTTCAATTCTGAGCACTTCGGTTTTTTGCGCAAAAGTACCCAAAATGGAACCTTTTGCGCCGAAGCCCATAGCTCCCAAAATAATGGAGCAATCCAATCGCGGTTTGCGGCATTGCAAAGACAACCTGTCAAGCCACCTTGTGGTAAAATTTCAGCTTCCTATCTCAAACGGTCTAGCCGTGGTGGAGGTTCAAAGTTGAAATTTTGAAAATTTGGCGAAATTGAAAAAACCCACAGGTCATGACCTGTGGTCAAAAAAGTCATTTTTGGCCCGAAAATTTTTGTCTCAGATTTGGATTTGAGGTAAGTTTTTAGACTAATTGGACCCCTGCGAGTCCCAAAAAGTTGTTTATTTTCAATTCTGAGCACTTCGGTTTTTTGCGCAAAAGTACCCAAAATGGAACCTTTTGCGCCGAAGCCCATAGCTCCCAAAATAATGGAGCAATCCAATCGCGGTTTGCGGCATTGCAAAGACAACCTGTCAAGCCACCTTGTGGTAAAATTTCAGCTTCCTATCTCAAACGGTCTAGCCGTGGTGGAGGTTCAAAGTTGAAATTTTGAAAAGTTGGCAAAATTGAAAAAACCCACAGGTCATGACCTGTGGTCAAAAAAGTCATTTTTGGCCCGAAAATTTTTGTCTCAGATTTGGATTTGAGGTAAGTTTTTAGACTAATTGGACCCCTGCGAGTCCCAAAAAGTTGTTTATTTTCAATTCTGAGCACTTCGGTTTTTTGCGCAAAAGTACCCAAAATGGAACCTTTTGCGCCGAAGCCCATAGCTCCCAAAATAATGGAGCAATCCAATCGCGGTTTGTGGCATTGCAAAGACAACCTGTCAAGCCACCTTGTGGTAAAATTTCAGCTTCCTATCTCAAACGGTCTAGCCGTGGTGGAGGTTCAAAGTTGAAATTTTGAAAAGTTGGCAAAATTGAAAAAACCCACAGGTCATGACCTGTGGTCAAAAAAGTCATTTTTGGCCCGAAAATTTTTGTCTCAGATTTGGATTTGAGGTAAGTTTTTAGACTAATTGGACCCCTGCGAGTCCCAAAAAGTTGTTTATTTTCAATTCTGAGCACTTCGGTTTTTTGCGCAAAAGTACCCAAAATGGAACCTTTTGCGCCGAAGCCCATGGCTCCCAAAATAATGGAGCAATCCAATCGCGGTTTGCGGCATTGCAAAGACAACCTGTCAAGCCACCTTGTGGTACAATTTCAGCTTCCTATCTCAAACGGTCTAGCCGTGGTGGAGGTTCAAAGTTGAAATTTTGAAAAGTTGGCAAAATTGAAAAAACCCACAGGTCATGACCTGTGGTCAAAAAAGTCATTTTTGGCCCGAAAATTTTTGTCTCAGATTTGGATTTGAGGTAAGTTTTTAGACTAATTGGACCCCTGCGAGTCCCAAAAAGTTGTTTATTTTCAATTCTGAGCACTTCGGTTTTTTGCGCAAAAGTACCCAAAATGGAACCTTTTGCGCCGAAGCCCATAGCTCCCAAAATAATGGAGCAATCCAATCGCGGTTTGCGGCATTGCAAAGACAACCTGTCAAGCCACCTTGTGGTAAAATTTCAGCTTCCTATCTCAAACGGTCTAGCCGTGGTGGAGGTTCAAATTTGAAATTTTGAAAAGTTGGCAAAATTGAAAAAACCCACAGGTCATGACCTGTGGTCAAAAAAGTCATTTTTGGCCCGAAAATTTTTGTCTCAGATTTGGATTTGAGGTAAGTTTTTAGACTAATTGGACCCCTGCGAGTCCCAAAAAGTTGTTTATTTTCAATTCTGAGCACTTCGGTTTTTTGCGCAAAAGTACCCAAAATGGAACCTTTTGCGCCGAAGCCCATGGCTCCCAAAATAATGGAGCAATCCAATCGCGGTTTGCGGCATTGCAAAGACAACCTGTCAAGCCACCTTGTGGTAAAATTTCAGCTTCCTATCTCAAACGGTCTAGCCGTGGTGGAGGTTCAAAGTTGAAATTTTGAAAAGTTGGCAAAATTGAAAAAAACCCACAGGTCATGACCTGTGGTCAAAAAAGTCATTTTTGGCCCGAAAATTTTTGTCTCAGATTTGGATTTGAGGTAAGTTTTTAGACTAATTGGACCCCTGCGAGTCCCAAAAAGTTGTTTATTTTCAATTCTGAGCACTTCGGTTTTTTGCGCAAAAGTACCCAAAATGGAACCTTTTGCGCCGAAGCCCATAGCTCCCAAAATAATGGAGCAATCCAATCGCGGTTTGCGGCATTGCAAAGACAACCTGTCAAGCCACCTTGTGGTAAAATTTCAGCTTCCTATCTCAAACGGTC